>OU466858.1:15067500-15692500 GCA_911865555.2 Thlaspi arvense
AAGTTGGTAATAGAGATCCCATTGATTGATGCTGTAAGGATCACTCCTGTTATAAGGAGGTATGTGAAGAGAATGGTGACCAATAACTTGAGCCTTGAGGTTGGAGCTATGATGATCAACGAGCAGGTCAGTGCAGTGATTCAGAACAGAGTTCCAGAGAAGCTTTCAGACCTAGGAAGCTTTGTTTTAGACTGCACCATCTTCAATGACAAGTTTGAGAGGTCATTGTGTGATCTTGGTTCTAGTGTGAACCTCATGCCTCATTCTGTTGCCAAGAGTTTGGGGATGACCGATTTTAAGGCTACAAGGATATATCTTGTCCTAGCTGATAGATCATTTAGAGTCCCTGAAGGAGTGATAGAGGATGTTTCTATCAAAATAGGAGATTGTATGATCCCTACTGATTTTGTGGTTCTAGAGTATGGAGAAGAGCCCAAAGACCCCTTGATTCTTGGCAGACCCTTCTTAGCCACTGCAGGAGCTATTATTGACGTCAGGAAGGGTAGAATAGAGCTGAATGTTGGCGATTTAGTGATGAAATTCGAAATGGACAAGCTGATGAAGAGGCCAACCATAGATGGACAGACTTTTTATGTTGATGTTCTCACAAACATTGCTGATCAGATCTTCCATGAGATGAGTTCAGAGGATCCCTTAGATGCTGCTGCAACAGGCTACACAAAGATGATGGATACTACTGCACAAGTGATGCAACTGGTTGCACAGGATGAGCTTGTCTCCACATCTGCGAAAGCTGCCACAATGGGTGATTGGTCTGCAGCAAAAGCACCAAAAGTTGAGCTTAAACAGCTCCCTGCAGGGCTAAGGTACGCATTTCTGGGAGAAAACTCCACCTATCCTGTTATTGTTAATGCTTCATTGAACAATGCAGAGCTCACCCTTTTGCTAAGTAAGCTGCGAAAATTTCGCAAAGCTCTTGGCTATTCTCTTGATGACATTTCAGGTATCTCCCCAGACTTGTGCATGCATAAAATACACTTGGAGGATGAGTCGAAATCATCAGTTGAGCACCAAAGGAGGCTGAATCCAAATTTGCAGGATGTGGTCAAGAAAGATATCATGAAGTTGTTGCAGGCTGGTATCATCTATCCTATATCAGACAGTGCTTGGGTGAGTCCAGTGCACGTGGTGCCTAAGAAAGGAGGTGTCACAGTGGTAAAGAATGACAAGGATGAGCTGATTCCAACCAGGACTGTGACAGGACACAGGATGTGTGTAGACTACAGGAAACTGAATGCAGCAACAAGGAAGGATCATTTTCCTCTACCTTTCATCGATCAGATGCTAGAGAGGCTGGCGAATCACAAGTATTACTGCTTCCTTGATGGGTATTCAGGCTTCTTTCAGATCCTCATCCATCCAGATGATCAGGAGAAGACCACTTTTACCTGTCCCTATGGCACTTTTGCATATCGCAGAATGCCTTTTGGGCTGTGTAATGCTCATGCGACCTTCCAGAGATGCATGATTTCGATTTTCACAGACATGATAGAGGAGTTTATAGAGGTGTTCATGGATGACTTCTCTGTTTATGGGTCCTCTTTCAAGAACTGTTTGGATAATCTGTGTGCAGTTCTGCAAAGATGTGAAGAGAAGCACTTGGTTTTAAACTGGGAGAAGTGTCATTTTATGGTGCAGGATGGTATTGTACTTGGCCACAGAGTCTCAGGAGACGGTATAGAGGTAGATAGGGCGAAAATTGAGGTGATGACAAGTCTGCAAGCACCTGATTCAGTCAAAGCAGTGAGGAGTTTTCTGGGTCATGCAGGCTTCTACAGAAGATTCATCAAGGATTTTAGCAAGATAGCACGCCCACTTACTGCTCTCCTCTGCAAGGATGTGAAGTTTGAGTTCACAGAAGAGTGCAAATCCGCTTTTAAACAGATCAAACAGGCTTTGGTTACAGCCCCTGTTGTGCAGCCTCCAGATTGGAACCTACCTTTTGAGGTAATGTGTGATGCCAGCGATTTTGCAGTTGGAGCAGTGCTGGGACAGAGGAAAGACAAGAAACTCCACGCCATCTACTATGCAAGTAGGACTTTGGATGATGCTCAGAAGAATTATGCAACAACTGAGAAGGAATTGTTAGCTGTTGTGTTTGCTTTTGAGAAGTTCAGGCAGTATCTTGTTGGCTCCAAGATCGTGGTTCATACTGACCATTCAGCACTGAAGTACCTAATGCAGAAGAAAGATGCAAAACCAAAGCTGTTAAGATGGATCCTGCTTCTTCAGGAATTTGATATTGAAGTGAAGGACAAGAAAGGGGTTGAGAATGGAGTTGCTGACCATTTATCAAGGATTCAGGTCGAAGACAGTGTTCCAATCAATGACTTCTTGCCTGAAGAGAATGTTTACTTAGTGGAAACCAGAGAACAGGAAGAAAGTATTGAAAACCTGCAGTTTTCACGAAACAACAAGGGAGTGACGAGCGACACCAGGAGGGTGACGCTCGTCACCAACCGAGAACAGTCGCGACCAAAGTATACGAGAGGGGTGACGCTCGTCACCAACATTGGTGACGTTCGTCACCAATCTCAACACTTATCTGCGATTTGTGCAAGCTTGGGGAAGGCTTTTGAAGAGCCTGTTTATGCTTTACATGCTCCAAAGAGATCCTGGTATGCTGATATTGCAAATTATCTTGCTGCAGAGGATGAACCACATGATTTTAAAGGGTATGCTAAGAAGAAGTTCTTGAGAAAACTTAGGAGATTCTATTGGGATGAGCCATACCTCTACAAGCATTGTGCTGATGGTATTTACAGAAGATGCTTAGCAGAAGAAGAAGTTCAGGACGTGCTCTTTCACTGTCATGGATCAGACTATGCTGGACACTTTGCTACATTCAAGACTGTCTCTAAGGTTTTGCAGGCTGGATTTTGGTGGCCTACTATGTTCAGAGACGCCCAAGCCTTCATCACAAGCTGTGATACTTGTCAGAGAAGAGGAAAAATCAGCAGGAGACATGAGATGCCACAGAACTTCATTCTGGAAGTTGAAGTTTTCGATTGTTGGGGTATTGACTTCATGGGATCTTTTCCCTCTTCTTATGGGAATAGATACATTCTGGTTGCTGTTGATTATGTATCTAAGTGGGTAGAGGCGTTGGCTACTCCTACTAATGATGCTGCAGTGGTTTTGAAGCTGTTTAAGACCATTATCTTCCCCAGATTTGGTGTCCCGCGAATTGTCATAAGTGATGGTGGTTCTCACTTTGTTAACAAGGTTTTTGACAAGCTGTTGAAGAAGTATGGTGTACAACACAGAGTGGCCACGCCCTATCACCCCCAAACAAGTGGACAGGTTGAGGTTTCCAACAGGCAGATCAAGCAGATTCTAGAAAAGACAGTTGGGAAGACAAGAAAAGATTGGTCTGCAAAGCTGGATGATGCATTATGGGCCTACAGGACTGCATACAAAACGCCACTTGGGACTACTCCATTCCACCTTCTCTATGGCAAGGCGTGCCATCTACCAGTGGAGCTGGAGTTCAAAGCAGAATGGGCCATCAAGAAGCTGAATTTCGATCTGAAACCTGCTGCAGAAAGGCGTTTGGTTCAGCTCAATGAACTGGATGAGATCAGATATCTCGCCTATGAAAATTCCAAGTTATACAAGGAGAGGACAAAGGCATATCATGATAAGAAGATCATCTCCAGGCATTTCGAGCCCAATGACCAGATATTGCTCTACAACTCTCGTTTACAGCTTTTTCCTGGTAAATTGCGCTCTCGATGGTCAGGTCCTTTCACTGTCAAAGAAACTCGCCCACATGGTGCAATTGTCCTGATTAACTCCAAAGGAGAGGAGTTCACTGTCAATGGACAAAGGGTGAAGCATTACTGGGCACAAGCAGAGATTCCAGCAGGACACATTGTGTCTCTGGATCAGGCACCAGCTGTCTAAACAGCCAACCAAAGTCAAACTAATGACTTTAAAAAAGCGCTTAGTGGGAGGCAACCCACTGGTAAGTTGTAGATATAATACTTAGTTATTATTTTCGTGCTTAGGATTAGTAATTAAAATTTAATTAGTAAAAAAAAAATAATAAAAAAAAAAAATAAATAAAAAAAGTGGTGACGATCGTCACCCTTAAGGTGACGCTCGTCACCCGTCAGGATCGAGCACGGGTATTAACGCTTTTCTCTTCTTCTTTGTCGAACACACTTTTTTTTAAAAACCGAACACTTAGCAAAATAGAGAATTTCATAACTTCTGATTTTCTTAACCAAATTGAGTGATTCAAGAGTCTAATCCGTGTGGATTTTGCTCATCTTTCTGAATATCCACTCATTTTTTACGATCTGCAAGGTATGTGTTCGGAATCTCCAATTTTCAGTCCGCCTTAGGTTTGGTAAAATCCAATTTTTGACTTGATTGACTTGATTTAACTGTTGAATCATGGTTAGTTAGGTTGTATTAGAGGAATGGAACCATCTTTGTGAGCTTTTATCGGTTAATTTGCACTGTTTTGAATTTTCGAGTTCATGATGCAAGTTGCAAAAATTTGGAAATTTTGGTTGATTTAGGTTGAACTGATGATTGAATTGTGTTCCTGGTAGTGCAGTAGTTAATCGCCATCAGCTATTTCATCTTGTTTGGTTGATTTTTCGAATTTTGAAAAATTTGCTAATTTTTGAGATGTTTTTGGTCGATTTTGTTCTTCAATTTTCAGATGCCTCGACAGGAGAAACGACCAAGACAAAGCTCGTCTTCCAGCACTGCAACAGGGTCTACAGATTCCTTCAGTCAGCACCCGGTTTGCAGGCCCCCATGGCCCAAACGAGAGGATCGGAAAATAGCCTCAGGAGTGGCTTGGGCAGGGACTCCGAAGCATGAAGTGTCCCGGGATACCTGTGTATTCCGTGATATTCAGGAGGAGTGGGATGAGTATGACACGCTGTTCTACAATGCGTGGCTGGGAGTTAAGATTATCCCCACTCGGTTCGCGGATCCTGCAGTTCTGCAGAAGATGGGGATCTTTGAGGAAGTTGTTCAGATTCTGGAGCGCATTGGGATGGGGACTATGCTATTCCAGCAGTACGATCTGTATCCAGATTTGGTCCGCCAGTTTCTCTCTACAGTTCGCGTCTACTACGCGAATGAGCTGGCGAAGCGTGCGCAGGAAGGCACTATGACATTTCTGATCCGAGGAGTTCGATACCGGATCAGTCTGATGGAGCTTTGTGGGATCTATGGCTTCTCTGACCATCCCACAGGCGTTCTCCTTCCCTCTCAGTGGACCCATATGAGGACATTCTGGTCCAAGTTTGGGAATGGAGTCTATGATAGCAAGACCAGCACGCAGACGTTAGACATCCGGTTTTGAGGTACATTCTGCGCCTCTTTGGTCATACCATTCTGTGCAAGTCTGCGCCCAGCAAGACTCGAGTTAGTGAGCTGATTCTCCTCTACTACGGACTTTATGAGATGCTGGATGATTCGATACCTGTTGATAGTATGGTTCGCGCCAACTTGGGCGCTGTTTTCGCTGAGCATCTGGTCTCCTTGAAGACCAAGCCATTCACCAGTCCAGGGGAGAAGACTGAGAGTGTGGGCAGCTTGTTGACACCGATCTTCCATCATTTCCAGATCGATGTTACTCCTTGCAGTCTGCGCAGTGACAGATCACTTATGGATGACCAGTATCTACGCCATGTCACTTGGATGAATATTGGCGTTGTCTAGACGTTCACTACCACTTTTGGAGAGTATGTTGGCATTAAGTTGCCACAGAGAGCCCTCACTACTATTCAGGGAGATCCACGCCAGCTATTCTTCATGCCAGCACAGACTTTTCTGCGCCCCTTGACTCTGCGCCCTGCTAGAGCTGCTAGAGCTGGCCCCTCTGCTTCTACTGCTGCTGCTGCTGATGCTGGACCTTCTACACGCCAGAGTGGTTCTTCTGCTGCTTTCAGGCGTCCTCCACGACCACAGACACCCATGGATATGGCTGCTTTTCAGGAGTATGTCATTGATAGCTTTGAGGGACTATGGGATGCTGTTGCTACACTTAGCAACTGTGGTTGTGTCCGCCCCCACTACACCACTGAGCCTTGCGAGGATGAGGATTGAGGCCTCACTATCTGGTTACTTGTTCCTTTTTCCCTTTTATTTTTTCTTCCCCTTGAGTCATTTTTATGTTTACTTTGAGTCAGTTGTCAGTTTCTTTGATGATGTTTTGTGAGATTGTTGAACCAGGTTGTTTTTGCTATGTTTGGATGTTGTTAATTATGTGTTTGAATGCTCAAAAAGTCTAACTTTCGAGTACACATGCAAACACTTCGTTAATTAAAATCTGACATAAGATTTGGGCAATACAGGTCGTGGTGACGCTTGTCACCAGACTGGTGACGCTCGTCACCCGACCCCACGCGAGGTAACACGTTTCTGACTTGGTTTTTTAACTTCTCATTCATTTTTCTGACCAACTCTTGGCTTAATAACACTGAGGACAGTGTTGTTCAAGTCTGGGGGAGGTGGTTACTGACGTTGTGTGCTTTGTGTCATGTTTATAGAGTCTTAAAGTTGAGTAAAAAACCTGTTTTTCTAGAGTCAAAATTTTTGAAACTGTTAGTTTTTCTTGGAACTAACCATAGGACGTTTTTGCTGATAAGAACCATTGCCACAGTAGTTGATTACAAGTCTTACTAAGTTGAAAGTCATAGGTAGATCAGTCTAGCAATGAAGGTTTAGGTTCTTAAAGAGTCTGAAAAATTTGCTGTTAGCTCCACCTTAGTGAACTTTAAACTTTTTGTCTTGGTGATTGATTCTTATTGATCTTGATTCTCTCTTTAAGCACTGACAATAAGGTTAAGATACAGTCTCTCTTTGATCTCCCCTGATGTAGTTTTTAAAAGTTTAAGTCCATAGAATGGTGCGTTCATGACCCTGTCTCCTCACAATGAACAACAGTAGTGAACACACTCAAGAACCTGTCTCCTCACAAGGAACACAAGTATTGAGTAGCACCATATCTTAGACTGTAAAAGTTGAGAAAAAGAAGTGAAAAAATCGAAAATATCCTAAGAAAAAAGATTAAGGGAAGAGAAAATAGGAGAGCTGTGTTGAGATTGATTTGTTCAGTTGTTAGGAAGGGAAAAGAATCTGTAAAGTGATTGAGATGATAGAGCCTTGATGAGATATCACACTTAGATAAAAATAAGGAGTTAGCAGTAGAAATTTCGGATTTCTTGAAGGGATTTGGATTGGATTTGAGAGATTTGCTAAGCTTGTGATGATTAGGCTAAAATTTGATCTTGTGTTGACTATGTGTTATGTGGATTCGAAAGCTCTAACTAGTATGGTGTTCCTGATGACTGACTGACTGTTTCTTGTTTTCAAACCTCGACCTTATTCTTTGTCTAATGTTTGCTTGAGGGCAAGCAAAAGCTAAGTCTGGAGGAGTTGATATATCATGGTTTTTATGGTTTTTAACCATGATATAAGTTCTTTTTATTGAGTCTTTTTGGTCTTTTTAGAGTCCTAGTAGAGTCTTTGCAGGTTATAGCATGTCTGGAGTATAATTGGAGATTTTGGAACCTTTTGGAGCATTCTGAGTGGAAGCCACGAAGTACCGAGCTCGAAGCAGAAAAGTATCGCATATGGTGACGCTCGTCACCAGACTGGTGACGCTCGTCACCCATTAAGGAAGGAGCGTGGCTGTTTTATTAAAAGTATCAAGAAGATTTGTAGAATTGGCCCAGAAGTTTCCTTTATTTACATGAAGACCCCAGATCGTGTTTAACTTCTATTTATTAGGTTTTTCAGCCATTGTTGAAAAGGATCTTAGTTTTTGAGAATTCAGAGAGCTTAGAGAGAGATTTATTCAGAGCTTTTTGGGGAGACAAATCCTGTACTCTTTTGAGAAGATTTCGAACCCCCTTTATTTCTTACTCTTTCTCTTAATGCAATTTTATTCAGTTATGTTTTGTGATCTCATAATCATGTCTGAGTAATCTGCTAGTTAAGTTAGGGTTTTTCAAAGGTTGATGAAAAGAGTGTAGAATCGCTATCTGTTAGGAATATCTTATGGTTTTTCATCTCTGCTTGCTTTAAAATCGAATTTCTGAGACACATCATCTAGGAATCTGAAAATCATAGGTTGTTAAATATATGTGAGAGCATTATTCATAACCTGAACTAGTATTTGATGAGCAAAGCAACTTAGTGCAAAGAGATTTGGCTTAGGAGTTTTGTAAACAATTGAATCTGATCATTCCTGCATGCTTAGGTTGTTAGGGTTTGCAAAGAGATTTGAAACTCTGTGATTTAGGCATAGATAACTTTTACAATGAGAATTGATTAGTTATGCATTAGAGATTCATGTTTAAAACGGTTCTTAATCATTCCTGATTTCCTGCATCATACATTCTTGGATTCAAACCTGCGAATTACCCTGACTTAGCGCTTTTAGTCTTCTTGAACTTAGATCATACCACACAATCGTTTGCTTACTTTTATTCATTCATCCGCATTAAATACATCATATTTTGCTTAACTTAATCCGAATCAACATTCGATAGTGTAGTCTGCATTACTCTCTTGGGATTTCGATACCCCTTGTACTACAACTGCTTTTGCTGTGCACTTGCAGTAGTTTTATTTGGGTAAAACCTGAGCCCTATCAGACCTCAGACATATACTCAATCTCCTCTAGATCTTTCAGCAATGCCCTTTTGGGTCGATTTCAAGTCTGTCCCTAGCTACCTTTACTCCACCAACGGGCTAAAGTTCTTGGCGAACACTATCGAGAAGTTTGTTAAACTGCTCCAAATACCGAACGATGCACTCATGTGGATATGGCAAGGGTCCTGGTGGAGGTTCATCTACAAAATCAGCTTACAGAGTGTATCTGTATTACCAATATGGATGGCACAAAAGGGCATATTGAAGTAATTTACCCTTGGCTGCCACCTCAGTGTAACATATGCCAGAAATGGAGTCACCTCACTAAATATTGTCCAGAGGAAGAGGTTCGTATTCTTCAAAGCAAGCCCCCAGAAATGTCCCATGCATTTGAGGTTGTCGAAGGATTGCTTAAGGAACTGGAGACCCTTCTGGTTAGCTCAACTCTTGGTACTAAGGATCTCGCTGTTGCGAAAGAAGGCGAGACATCCAAGAAACTCGCTACGGTGGAACAAACCCCTACAGAGCCATCCTCATGTATCATTGTGGTAGGGAGGCGATAATCTCCCTCTAAGGTGGGGGATGCACATCATTCATCGGAAGCTAAACTTGACTCCTCTTCCAGGTTTGATGTCCTGGCAAATATTTTCGATGATCAAGAGGAAACAGAAACATCGGAGACTACTGAAGAGGTTGAGGAGGGAGAGGTTGTAAAGGAGAAGGGGGGGGTGGGGGGGGGGGGGGTTCTGAGACATGCCCTGCCGATACTCATGATCATCATAAGAAGTTGCCAAAGAGTCAACCAGGGAAAAAAACCTAAAAGAAGCTTGTCGCCCGTACGAAAGAACTTCGGTTGCTCCATAACCAAAACAAAAAAGTTTCCTTGCGAAAACTATGGCGTCCCTTTTATTTTGGAATATGCGTGGATTCAATCTACCACGCAAACACGAGGTGATGAGGAAATGGTTGCAGGCTGTGAAACCAGCGTTTGGTTGTATCGTGGAAACTATGCTCCAACAGGAATATCATCAAGGAATTATGCAGTCAGCTTTTTCAGGATGGAATTCTGTTACAAATTACGAGTGTCATCGGTTGGGGCGTATATGGTTTTGCTTGTCCGAATCAGTGGTGGTGACTCTACTGTATAAAAGCTCAAATCATCATTTGTGCGAATCAGGTGAAAGAAACGGGTATTGACTTCATGTGTTCAGTGGTCTATACCTTTAATTTTGAGTCTGACAAGCGAAATCTCTGGGATGAAGTGCGAGCTACTGAAAATGCCTATGCTTATGTCTCAGTTCTGTGGATCTTGCTCGGTGATTTTAATGAAGCTCTAGCTACAAGTGAACACTCGATGGGTTATGATCAAACTGCTAGACAAGTGGGTATGTGCCAGTTTCAAAATCTTGTTGCCTATTGTAGCCTTCCGGATCTCCCTGCAGTGGGCTCAATCTTTACCTGGTGGAATAAAATAACGGGAGACCCAGTTGGGAAGAAGCTAGATAAAGCTTTAGTAAATGGATTGTGGCTGCAAAGCATTCTACAATCATATGCCAATTTTGAAACCGGTGGAATCTCTGGTCATGCCAGATATCTCATTCGCTTGGTGCAACAAAAAACGGTATCTCGAAAACCCATTAAGTTTTGTAACTACCTGACTGACCATCAGAGATTTATCCCTACAGTGAAACAAGTGTGGCATGAACATCCACCTACTTTTCATTCACGAGCAGCACTATATCGTTTCCACAAACAGCTGAAATCTCTTAAGTTTGGGCTCTGAAAACTCAACGGGACTCAATACGGGGATCTGCCTAACCGCACAAAGCAAGCATATTCCGACTTATGCGAGAAGCAACATCCAGTGCTCCTAACACCAATCTCCTCTACAATGGCATATGCCAGTGAAGCTCCTAACCCCAATCTCACTTTGGTGGAAGAGGAATTCTTTAAGCAGCGATCTTGCATCAAGTGGCTTCAGGATGGAGACAAAAATTCCTCTTTTTATCATAAAATGGTTACCGACAAGCAGGCAAGAAATGACATCAAGTTGCTGGTCTCCAAGTCAGGGGAGGTGATGCAACATTGAGGATAGCATCAACAATTGAGCTGAGGATCAACGCATGATGGTCTAGCCAAGGGTAAGAGACGATCTCCCTTGGGGAACATGTCATGAATAAAGGAGAGACTATCTTTCATGATTTGTTCCTTCTACACCTAAATCCCTCCATGCATTCCGACTCAATCAAGACATTGAGAGCATAAACAACTCACCTAGAGTTCACCACGAAGAAGAATCCGCCAAAAAGGATTTTCTATGAAGAAGTTATTGAAGATACAATTTGGCGGATCTTCAATGAGCTTGATGAAGACATACGATCACTTATCGAGTCATTCCGGACGAACCAGGATAAACCAAGCAACAAATTCAACTGTTTTGGATTCTAAACTCATCAGAGACGCGCGAGGAATTGAATTCGGTCCAAAATGTTTTCATACGAAGGAGATATTCAAGTTCAAAGTTGGGTGAATTGGAACTTTTCCGAATCGGACATGCGAGCGGTTATTGGAGGTTTCACACTGAATCAGGAGGAATTAAGCTACGAATAAACTTGACGTGGAATATTGACTCAACCTTGGTACTCATCAAATTGGATCCATGCCAATATCTATTTTGGTTTGAAAGTTATAAGTTTCTAATCCGGAGGATCCTGCACTTGCCTTATTTGGAGCCTTCCGAGTTTGAGAGGTTGCAAACATATCTTTGGCGACCAAGAGACAGTCTCAACCATCTAGAAGCTTCAAAAGCCGTTTTTATCTGCACCAGCATCCAGAGAATCAGCCGGATTCTACCTTGGCCATTCATATTTCAACACTTTCCATATCCGGCTTCCAGAGCATTCACATTTGGAGCAATCACTTACCAACGGCTCTATATTGATTCGGTCCATATCCAGAGAGTTAATAGAAGATTAACAAGCCATGAAATCATCCAGAAGCTGTCAAGATATAAGAACTCACGAGTTTCCCTCTTGGCCTAAGCATTTAAAGCCTAACAGCTAGTTTTCTTTAATTTTATCAATTCTGTTTCTTTCTTTAGCTTTTAGAACGTTGCAATGAGTATTATATAAGCTCACTTAGTATTTCATTTGTAATCACCCTTGATCATTGAATTTAAATCAAAGCTTTTTAATTTTCTCTTACAAAGTAAGTTATCTTTGTGTTCTTTTCATTTGAGTGTTAGTGTGGATTCACTAAACTCCTTTCAGTTTTGCGGAGTGAGTAACTTGTGGATTCAAGTTGTTAATTTTGTGGTTAAGTGTGGATTCATTCAACAAACCCCATCTCGGCTCAAGGATTGTTTACAAGCCTTGTTCTACCATTTCCACCCACCAGTCAACACAAGAGAGCATTAAAGCTAGTGTGTAGACTCCATCAAGCCATCTACTCTGATCTTTGTAACACTCTCACACCGAGTCTTACATCATCTGGTATCAGAGTTTTAAATATCCTATCCATCAGGTTGTGTTCATCCAACCTCTATTTTTTTTTTTTTTTCTGTTTTGTTATTTTTCATCTAGTACAAAAAAAAATTTTGTGTTCCTTGTTTTGTTTTTATGTTTAATTGAATTTCTATAAAATATAAAAATTTATAAAAAAATATTTTGCTTTTTTGTCTGAATATTTGTTTCATTTAAAAAAAAAATTTACTTGCAAATTATTTTTACTTCCTTTAAAAAAATAAAATCAGAAAATCCAAATAATTGTCTTTTTATAGCTTGTTTATCTTTATAAATTCAAAAACAAAAATAAAAATTTATTTTGTTAATTTTTTGTCCTATCCCATAAAAAGAAAAGAAAAATTTGTTTAGTTTTTGTTTATTATATTTCCATTTATTTTAAAAAAAAACCCATCAAACAAAAGTGTTATTTTCTTTTTCTTGTTATTTGTTTTTAATTTTGCATATTTTATTTTCTAGTGCATTAAGTCAGGGTTTGAACTTCTCATCTCTCTTTAGCAAGGTACACACACGACCTTAAGCTATGGAGTATGAAGAAGATGAGAGGAGTGAAGTCAACACCTCAGAAATTGATTGGGGAGAAGAGACAAGCCAACACTCAATGGAAGAAGAAGATCACTATGAGAATGATTCATGGAGTGGAGAAGCTGATTCTGAAGTCAGTTATGGAGGAGAAGAAGCGTGGGATGGAGATGATTACTCACCCTCTGACTTTGGAGATGAGCCACGTTTTGGAGAACCTGAGCCTAAACCACCAGACTGTAGCCATGAAGATACAAGCCACTATGAAGGTGACTTAGAAGAAAACCATGAAAGGGGCTCATGGCAAGAAGAGACTAATTCTCAAATCAGTGTAGGAGAAGGAGACCACGAAATTGAAGCTGACCATGGAGAACTCAATCATGAAGACCAGTTCGTGGAGCCTTACACACTTGAAGAAGAAACTAATTCACAAATCAGTTTAGGAGAAACTGAACAGTATGATGAAGAACCTTGGAACCATGAAATTGCATCAGAAGCAAGTTATTTTGGAGAGACAGAACGTGGAGATGAGCATCACTATGACCATGAGAGTGAAGAAGAAGACAATAAGGCTGAAGAAGAAGAGCCCTCAGATCATTGCACTGAAGAAGATGAATGTTTTGGGTCACAATACTTAACCTATTCTGGTTATAGCTAAGGTATAGAAGATTACATAAAGTGGGAAAAAGCCATGGAGGCCAGCTTTCAACATAGTCAAGTGCCATTGGATGAACAACTTCCCTACGCCCTTGACACCCTTATTGGGCCAGCTTATGAGTGGTGGGAACAAGAGGAGAATGCCAGAGTTTATTACCAAGAGCCAGCTCATACATGGGATAGTTTAAAAGTAGAAATCTATGAGGAGTTTGTGAAGAAAGCTGCTGCTCAAAATCAACACCATGTGACAAGTTATTCCTACACTAAACCAAGAAGATGGGTTCTTGCAGAAACCCCAAAACCAAGAGCAAAGAAGGCTTATGGTCCTAAGCCAAAGAACGTGTTGCACAACATTCACAAGAAAAAGATGCCAACTAAGTGTGTTGTACCAGCAGAAGACGTTCACCAATCTTCAAAACTACAAGATGGAGTACAAAAGACAAGTTCAACTCCATTACTTGAACCCCACAACAAACCATAGCAATGTAAGTCTTCCCAACCTTCTAAGATAGAAGATATGACATGTTATAGGTGTCATCAAAGAGGTCATCTTGCTAAGATATGTCCATCTAGAAAGGTAGATAGAACTTCACATCCTGAAACAGAAAAGAAAGATACTAGGAGAGAAGAAGAAAATATTGAACTTCTTAAAATTTCCAATTCTAGTATAATGCACTTGTCTTTGCCAAGAAATTCTGAAACAGGTATTAAAGAAGATCAAGAATCTGGAACTGGAGCTCTAGTCACGAAATATGTCCCCAGCACTGCAAAATATAATACAAGAGCTCACAAAAGTCTTAAGCATGAAGACTGATGAAAGGGATAAAGAAAAGGAAGATATCAAAGAAAAACCACCAGATCAAGCTCCAAACACTTTCAGTATTAGCCAGGTAAGTCTCTCTTTAACTCAATTCGTTCCTAATAGTTGCACAGCTGTATTAAAAGATTTATTAAACTTACAAGATCATGAGAAATTAATTTGTTTAAAATCACAAGTAAAAAAAAAATCTTGTTGCAACTAGTGCTAATGAATTTGATTTAACTAGTTTATCTTATCTTAAAGAATCCATAATGCACTTGTTTCTTGTCCAAATTGTCAATCTTATTGCAGGAACTAAAAGAATAAGCTGCAGAGGAAATCCACCAGAAGAAATTTGTTACAAAACCAATTGGTGATGAAAGATTTGGACCCAATGGTGATCATTACCAAGTTCACTAAAGAAGAGAAAATCGTACCAGACCTGAACAGAAGAGTAATCCTATCATACTTGCTCAAATGAGAACCCCCTGACGTTCCACCCCTCACTAAACTAGAGCCACCTCAAGGTAAGAATGTAAGCTCTCCTATAATCCATGATACTAACTTGACTTATCTATGTGCAGATAAACAAGTTTTGAGGACAAAACTTTTTGAAGAAGGAGAGTATGATGCAACACTGAGGATAGAATCAACAATGGAGCTGAGGATCAACGGACATGATGGTCTAGCCAAGGGTAAAGGAGAGACGATCTCCCTTGGGGAACATGTCATGAATAAAGGAGAGACCATCTTTCATGATTTGTTCCTTCAAGACCTCAATCCCTCCATGCATTCAGACTCAACCAAGACGTGGAGAGCATACACAACTCACCTAGAGTTCACCACGAAGAAGAATCAGCCAAAAATGATTTTCTATGAAGAAGTTATTGAAGATACAATTTGGTGGATCTTCAATGAGCTCGATGAAGACATACGATCACTTATCGAGTCATTCCGGACGAACCAGGATGAACCAAGCAACAAACTGTTTTGGATTCTCAACTCATCCAGACGCGCGAGGAATTGGATTCGGTCCAAAATGTTTTCATACGAAGGAGATATTCAAGTTCAAAGTCGGGTGAACCGGAACCTTCCCGAATCGGACATGCGAGCGGTTATTGGAGGTTTCCCACTGATCCAGGAGGAATTAAGCTACGAATCAACTTGGCATGCAATCTTGACTCAACCTTGGTACTCATCAAATTGGATTATTGCCAATATCTATTTCGGTTTGAAAGTTATTAAGTTTCTAAACCGGAGGATCCTGCACTTGCCTTATTTGGAGCCTTCTGAGTTTGAGAGGTTGAAAACATATCTTTGGCGACCAGGAGACAATCTCAACCATCTAGAAGCTTCAAAAGACGTCCTTAGCTGCACCAGCATCCAGGGAATCAGGCGGATTCTTGATACAAGACTTTTTAGGACTTGATTCAATCACCCAAGCTTGTACTAATCAGTTGTAGTATAGCATAAAGTTTTATCAATCCAAAATGGGAGAATGAAGCAGTAAGAATGCAATAGAGCTCTTAATTCAAGCAAACAAATATAGTTTTAGAACTCTAACAACCTAAATGATCGAACAGAAATGAAACAAACACCAAACAAATAGTGAACAGCAAGCAAAACTACTAAAACATAAGCAAAAACATAGCAAATTCGAATTCAAACAATCAAGAACTAGTGGGCTTGAGATAGGGTAATTTATCTAGGGAGACTATTGGCTTAGCTAGTGATGCTTCAAAATATTCCAAAAAATGATATTCCTAGGCATAGAATTAACAGCTATAGCTAGCTCAATTCCTTGATACTAACCACTTTGCTAAACACCTATTCAAGACAAATCCCTTTACTCAAACACATGATCAACAAGCATTATAAGCAACTAATCCAATTCTATATTGCCAATCTACTCTTTAGACAGCTAATTTCTTAAGCTAAGATAAGCAAATCTCTTATTTGACTCATTCAGGCAATTCATCAAACACTTGGCAGATATAAGAGAACCCTAGGATCTAGATCAACTTAGCAAGGGCTAATCTGGCATTAAACACAATCAATAAGAAGGAACAATAATATTAAGCATTAAGCAATCACTAATCTAGCCTTAAATCACCCTATCTCTATCCCATTTCAAATCCTAAGCAAACTACTCACTAAACATAGTTTTAGCCATGAACCCAAGCAAAGGAAATTGACTAATCATGATTAGTAGAAAGATAAACAAGGGAATATTAAGAAAAGTGCAGAAATTCAATAAACAAAGAAAGTATCTACAAAGTTTTCTCAAAAGAGAAGGTTTTTGAGCTTAGAAACAATAAGATAAGTTCTCTAAAATTTTTAGGCTTTAACATATATATAGGAGGAGGAAAAAATCCCTAATAAACCAGGAGTAAACCAAGTTTTGGTCTGTTTCAGAAGGAGTGTATCGAGGTGTATTGGTCGATACGCTGGTCGATATTGACTTCTTTCTGGTTACGCAGAGTGTTATTGGAATCGCCGTATCTGTTGAACCACGAACCAGAATGACTCGATTCAACCTCCATTAGAAATCTGATTCGATCCTCTTCAACTTCTATGAAGGTTTCTGAGTCTTAATTGCACCGGAAGACCTTCGTTTGAACTCATACACTTCGTATCGACCTCCATTCTGTACTCCTTCTCGGTATGCAGATCGATACAATCGCCCTTTAGTTAAGGCATATCGGCTTGTCTTCCTCGATACTCTGCTTGGTACGTGTCCCCTGGCTTGTGTATCGACCAGTATAGGTTGATATGCAAGTCGATACACCCCTGGACTTTAGTATCGAGCAGCTTGCTCGATACGCTCCTCGGTATAGCTCTTGTCTCCGTAGCGGCTTCACGAAAATCTCTATAACTCTTCAACCATAAATCGGATAGACCTGAAACTAAGTGAATTCCAAAGCTAACTCATAGGACTACAACTTTGATGAAGAGTATTGAAGCTGAATCTGAGTGGAAGCCAGTCATCCAGGCTGATCTTCGATGATAAGATTTCCAGGATGGTTTGTCCCGGGATGGCATACCCGATATGCACTTCGATATGCCTCTATATCGACCAACATTGATCTTTATACAGCTCGAGATGACTCTTAGATCCTTGATTCTTCTTTGCATTGCCTTGGCTTGACCCCTTGATCTTTCTAGAGCTCTTTATAGCCTCCAAACACATCAAATGTACTTGCCAAGTACTCCATATACACCAAATATGCTATGCAACTTCTAAACTTACTCTAAGTTCTAAATGGATGCAAATGGACAAGAACAAGTTAAAAATGCATGCTTAAAGACTAAAAAATAGTGCTAAATATATGTTAAAATGGTATAAATATAGTGTATATCAATTCTACATTGGCCATTCATACTTCAACACTTTCCATATCCAGCTTCCAGAGCATTCACATTTGGAGCAATCACTTACCAATGGCTCTATATTGATTCGGTCCATATCCAGAGAGTTAATAGAAAATTAACAAGCCATGGAATCATCCAGAAGCTGTCAAGATATAAGAACTCACGAGTTTCCCTCTTGGCCTAAGCATTTAAAGCCTAACGGCTAGTTTTCTTTAATTTTGTCAATTCTGTTTCTTTCTTTAGCTTTTAGAACGTTGCAATGAGCATTGTATAAGCTCACTTAGTATTTCATTTGTAATCACCCTTGATCATTGAATTTAAATCAAAAATTTTTAGTTTTCTCTTACAAAGTGAGTTATCTTTGTGTTCTTTTCATTTGAGTGTTAGTGTGAATTCACTAAACTCCTTTGAGTTTTGCGGAGTGAGTAACTTGTTGATTCAAGTTGTTAATTTTGTGGTTAAGTGTGGATTCATTCAAAAAACTCCATCTCGGCTCAAGGATTGTTTACAAGCCTTGTTCTAGCATTTCCACCCATCAGTCAACACAAGAGAGCGTTAAAGCCAGTGTGTAGACTCCATCAAGCCATCTACTCTGATCTTTGTAACACTCTTAGACCGAGTCTTACATCAGGAGGTTCTCACAAAGCTTACGGATATCAAACAAGCCGCTGTGTCACACTCCTAGTGTTTTCTCTAGGTGGAACCGTAGGCAACATAAAATATTTCAATCACAAGGCTGCAGAACTACCTCAGATAAAGATGCCCAAAAACGACAGCAGCTGGCTTATTGCCCCTATTACTGAGACTGAAGTATGGAATGCTCTTCATTCTTTGCGTAGAGACAAAGTGTAAGGTTCTTATGGCTTCACCAAGTAATTCTTTATTTCTGTTTGGTCTGCTATTAGCAAAGACTTCAGGGTGGCAGTGCAGTCATTCTTTCTATTTGGGTTCATGCCTAAAGTGGTTGACACTACAATTCTCTCCTCATTCCCAAGACAGAAACTGCATCTACTATGAAAGATTTCCGCCCATTAGCCTGTTGCAATCTCCTCTATAGAGTCATCTCCAAGATCCTGGCAAACCGGTTGAAGGGTATCCTTCCTAACGCCATTGAAGCTAATCAGAGTGTGTTTATCAAGGGAAGAATCTTTCTGGAAAATGTCCTTTTAGCTTCTGAATTAGTCAATGGCTATCACAAATCTACTGTCTCTGCAAGGTATGCTGTGAAGTTTGACATATCCAAAGCGTTTGATACAGTCAAGTGGTCATTCATTACCTCGATGCTTCAGGATATGAACCTACAAAGCTTGACTTTGAGCCGTTGATTGACAGAGTAAAGACACGCTTTCTCTCCTGGACTAATAAATCACTCTCCTTCACGGGATGTCTCCAGCTTATCAAGGCAGTCATCTCCAGCATCACCAACTTTTGGAGTAAAGCTTTCATTCTACCAAAGAATTGTCTTGATACCACTGAAAGCATACATTGTTCTTTTCTTTGGTAGGGATCCCCCACAGACACGCACAAAGCAAAGGTCTCCTGGGATGATGTATGCTGCCTGAAGGCAGAAGGAGGAGTAGGCTTATGTAAAATCCAGGACTCCTCTCAGGTTTTTGCTCTGAGTCTGATTTGGCGGCTCTTCACAGTTTTGGGTTCTCTGTGGGTTGTCTGGATCCATGTTTATCTCCCTCGAAATAGATCCTTTTAGGACGCCAAAAAGTGATACGATCCTCAAAGGTCCAGGCTCGCTTGGGGAATAGTGGAGGCTGAAAGCTGGACTAAAGTCACTCTCTTTCAGCCGGTCGGATGGAATATGGTCGAAGCGGAAAGATGGTGAATAGACTGACTCGCTCAGTCGGTGGGATGGCTGACTCACTCAGCCATTGGAAATAGCCTTGCCTGAATCACACAAACAAATCTATTCCAAGAATCAGTAGAAACAAAGGAATCTCTCAATTGAATCTAAAGACAAGTTGTTCAAACAAAGAAGACTCTTTGAATAAAAAGAACAAAAGTTTTATATTTTCTTAGATAAAAGTGGTGTCTTACAAATGAAACAACTATGAGCTTATATAGTGCTCAGTTCGTCCTAAACAATAACTCTAAAGAGAGAATTAAGCAAAAATCAAAGAAAGATCAAAAAGAAAGATTAAAGGGATTTTTGACCCATTTAATGAAAGATGAGCAAAAGGCTGAATGAAAGGGATTTGTTGACTTGTATCTTGATAGCTTGATGATGAATAATCTCCCCAAGTCTTGCTTATCTCGGATCATGAAGAGAAGTAGCCGTTGGTGAGTTATGGAGCCAAGTGTAAATGCTTCCATATATGGTAAGTAGAAGTGTGACATGATCCGCCTGATCATGTGGGTGCTGGTGCATTGGAAGATGTTTCCTGACTCTCCTGGATTGCTAGATGTGTCTCCTGAATGCTTAGATGTCTCTCCTGGTCGCCAAAGTTTGGTTTGCAAGTAATTAAACTCGCCAGCTCCCAAATAAGGCAAGCAGAGCGTCTTCCGGTTTAGAAATTGAATAACTTTTAAACCGTAATTCATTTTGGCATAAATCCAATTCGCCTCGGTTCCCTGATTAGTTACGTTTCCAGAACATCCGGTTTCGTTGCTTGATTCGTCGTGGTTTGTCCGGAACGATTTAATTAGTACTCGTATATCTCCATCGGATCCATTAAAGGTCTCCCAACTTGTATCCTCAATATCTTTTTCATATAGACTCCTTTTTGGGTGATTCTTCTTCGTTCTGGACTCTAGATGAGTTGGGAATTCTTTCCAAGTGTTTTCTGAGTTTGAATGTTTGTTATCAACCTTCATTTGAGCTGAACTCCACTCGCATGTCTCCTTAGCTCTCCTCAGCTTCATGTTCTCCACTTCATGACTCCTGGATCCGTGCTCCTTGGCTGATGATGATTTTGAGGTCCGTATCATACTCACCCTCTTGAAAAGGTTTTGACCTCGAAACTACATCTCCTGAACCAAGAAAGAGCAAGTTAGTTTTCATTATATTTTGGGGGTTTAGAGTCATACCTTGATGCATCTTTGGTTTGGTGAAGTGTGGAACGTCTGGTGGTTCTCCTTTGAGCAGGAAGGATAGGATAGCTCCTATGTTCTGGCCTGGGTCGTGGTTCCTCTGTTTTGTGGCCTTGATAACCTTGGTCTTGCCCACCTTGGGTGGTGATGCATGTTTGCTTTGGTTTAACAACAAGTTCTCCTTTTGTGGATGGTCTTTATGTTTTATGTCCTCAGGACCTGAAACAATCTCAAATCTTTGGACAAGAAACAAGTGCATTATGGGTCTCTTACAAATCTTTAAACTTGTTAAACCTAATTTCTTTTGTTGCTGTTTTATACAAAGTATTGAGTTCTCACTTTTTCTCAATTCTAGTAAGTTCATTACTTTTGTATCTTCAGAAATAATTTTAGTAACTAAATGAATTACCTAAGGAACACTCCTAGTGTTCTTGCTTTCCAAATCTGTAAAGTGATGTAATATTTGATCTGGAGGCCTCTCTTTGAGGCTGTCTCCTCTCTGAGCAATCTTGGTATGGTCTATACCTGATAATTTTCTCAAGGACAAAAGCAAGTGCATCATATCTGAGTTTAAAATTATAGAAATTGGCTTTAAAATATTTAAATTCACAGTGATGGTGTTAGCTAATTGCAGCATCAATTTCTCTTTGTTTACTTGAACTCCATGGTTATTGTTTTCCTCTAGTCTAGAGATGACTAAGGATTTTCTAGCACTCTCAGAATTTTGTGAAGAGTCTTCAGCTCCTAACTGATGTGAATCAAGGGCAGTTAGCTCATGTTTCTCATCTAGGCGTGCTGGTGATGGTATTGCATCTAACTGCTCTTCTTTTAATTTCTCATCCTCCATTGGACAAGTCAATTCTAAAATCTGCTCTCCTTGTAGCCTTTCTCCTTTGCTGGTTTCTCTTTCTTCTTGTCTTATTCCTGGATCAAAACTCTTTGGCAAAGACAAGTGCATAAGTCTAGCATTGAGAACTAAAAATTCAGAATGAGATAAACTATCACTATCAATAAATTTTCCTGTTTTCTTTACTAGTGAAGTTTCTTCCAACATTTTCTTAATAGAACAATTTGCAGCAAAGTGTCCTCTCTTATGGCACTTATAACATGTTGGTTCTTTAGAATTAACAAAGTTAGAAGACTTACCTTGGGTTGGTGGGTCTGGTGACTTTGTTATAGCCTTAGATCTAGATGTTGTTGCCTTGGATGCAACTTCTCTTTTTAAGGGCTCATCTTTAGAGCTTGGTTTCTGGTCCATTGTAAGGCTTATTGCTGGTATCTCTTCTCCCTTGGACGTGGGCTCCTTTAAACCTGTTCCAGCTTTCTTTGAAAAAGACAAGTACATCATACCAGTGGTAAATACTAATTCATCTAAAGAAGGACTTAGCTGAGCTTTTGCTTGAACAATGGTTTGTTCTGGTTTTTCTGTTGACTTGCACAATGCTCTTTGGCTGAGAACAGTCTTCTTCTCCATGGCTTGATACTTCTCTACAAATTCTTTATGCATCCTTGCCTTGAG
Source organism: Thlaspi arvense (assembly GCA_911865555.2). Taxonomy (NCBI): domain Eukaryota; kingdom Viridiplantae; phylum Streptophyta; class Magnoliopsida; order Brassicales; family Brassicaceae; genus Thlaspi; species Thlaspi arvense. The sequence continues at coordinate 15,089,582 of OU466858.1, forward strand.
GTCACTCCAATCTAGAACTGGCTTCTTGTGGACAGTTGGAATGTTTTCCTTTAACCACCATTCATAAGCTTGTTTTGTAAGTCTTTGGACAGCTTGTTGTAACTTCTTTTCCTTGGGAATGTTGTTGGATTGTAGCCACTTCTCCATAGTACTTTTCCAACTAAGATACACATCAGGGTTCTTACTTGTACCTGAAAATATTAGAGTATTAAATATGTAACCACTCCTTTTGTTGACTTGCTTCTTTGAACAATCTGGTGGTTTAGGTTCAACATATTCAGCTCCTGGTGCATCTCCAAATCCATTTTCTTTTTTCTGTGGTTGGATCTGTGCCACTCTTTCTACTAAGGTTTGGATTTGTGTTTGAGTTTTGACAAGAATTTCTGCCAGGTTAACACCTTGTCCTCACATCTTTGTTATTATTGATTCAGGAAAACAAACAAAAACTTTTTTTATGGATTTTTCTGATGATTTAAAGTATTCAATACAAAATGAATGCAGCAATGGATTAAACACAATCTAAATAACTTCTTATGGATTTTTTAATCCAACAGATGCAATATTATCAATAAACTGAAACTAAGAATGATTTCAAATGAACAATATATAATTTTTTTTTTGAATGCAGTAATCAAATAACAAACAACAATAATTTTTTTTTTAATTTTCAGATTTTATAAATGCAAAAAAAAAATCAAGAACAAACTGCAAATAAATTGTTTTTTTTTTGAATTTTCCAATTTTAAATGATGCAAATAAAACAAGAACAATATTTTTTTTTTGACTTTTAGATGAAACAAAACAATAAACAGAAAATAAAGATAAATGTTGGAATGACACAACCTGATGGATAGGAGCTTTTAAAGTTCTGATACCAGATAATACGATCCTCAAAGGTTGAGGCTCGCTTGGGGAATGGTGGAGGCTGAAAGCTGGACTAAAGTCACTCTCTTTCAGCCAGTCGGATGGAATATAGTCGAAGCGGAAAGATGGTGAATTGACTGACTCACTCAGTCGGTGAGATGGCTGACTCATTCAGCCGTTGGAACTAGTCTTGCCTGAATCACACAAACAAATATATTCCAAGAATCAGTAGAAACAAAAGAATCTCTCAATTGAATCTAAAGACAAGTTGTTCAAACAAAGAAGACTCTTTGAATAAAAAGAACAAAAATTTTATATTTTCTTAGATAAAAGTGGTGTCTTACAAATGAAACAACTATGAGATTATATAGTACTCTGTTCGTCCTAAACAATAACACTAAAAAGAGAATTAAGCAAAAATCAAAGAAAAATCAAAAAGAGAGATTAAAGGGATTTTTGACCCATTTAACGAGAGATGAGCAAAAGGCTGAATGAAAGGGATTTGTTGACTTGTATCTTGATAGCTTGATGATGAATAATCTTCCCAAGTCTTGCTTATCTCGGATCATAAAGAGAAGTAGCCCTTGGTGAGTTATGGAGCCAAGTGTAAATGCTTCCATATATGGTAAGTAGAAGTGTGACATGATCCGCCTGATCATGTGGCTGCTGGTGCATTGGAAGATGTTTCCTGACTCTCCTGGATTGCTAGATGTGTCTCCTGAATGCTTAGATGTCTCTCCTGGTCGCCAAAGTTTGGTTTGCAAGTGATTAAACTCGCCAGCTCCCAAATAAGGCAAGCAGAGCGTCCTCCGGTTTAGAAATTGAATAACTTTTAAACCGTAATTCATTTTGGCATAAATACAATTCGCTTCGGTTTCCTGATGAGTTAAGTTTCTAGAACATCCGGTTTCGTTGCTTGATTCGTCGTGGTTTGTCCGGAACGATTTAATTAGTACTCGCATATCTCCATCGGGTCCATTGAAGGTCTGCCAACTTGTATCCTCAATATCCTTTTCATATAGATTCCTTTTTGGGTGATTCTTCTTCGTGCTGGACTCTATATGAGTTGGAAATGCTTTCCAAGTGTTTTCTGAGTTTGAATATTTGATATCAACTTCCATTTGAGCTGAACTCCACTCGCATGTCTCCTTAGTTCTCCTCAGCTTCATGTTCTCCACTTCATGACTTTTGGATCCGTGCTCCTTGGCTGATGATGACTTGAGGTCCGTATCAAAAAGGGATCTAAGGGATCTTGGAAATGGTTATTTACCAATTCTTGAGGTTTGAAGTTAATAGTGGAGAGAACACATTGTTTCTGGTTTGATGATTGGTTACAGGTCGGAAAACTAATTGAAACCAAAGAAAAAGGTATCATGCAAATGGGGATACCTCACCAGGCTAAAGTCTCCAGTGTTGCTGCTGGAGCTCGTTGGGCTTTTCGCCGATGCCGCGGTACTATGTATCAGGAGTTACTGACCAAAATACATTGGCAGCCTGCTAATGTTGCAGATGTAAAAGATGTAGTCCTCTAACGATATAACATGGATGATTACCAGAGCTCTTTCTCTGCCACCAAAACATAGGAGAGCCCAGAGTTTCAAGACCTTTGGTGCCTTGGTTTCGTCTCATATGGTTCACGCAAGCGATACCTAGGTATGCTTTCATCGCTTGGCTTGCTATTAAGAACCAATTGGCCATAGGGGTTAGAATGTGGGACTGGGGTAGTGCAGAGTTGCTTACTCTGTGGTGAGCTAAATGAGTCAAGGGACCACCTCTTCTTTGCACGGTTTAGACAAACCTTGGAGGTCGTCTTTTAGGATCGAGAGACACTCCGGACTGGTTAGACACTATAGACTATCTCACGAGTGTTTCACGGCCTATGCAGGATCTGATCCTCATGAAGCTACTATTTCAAGCGTCAATATATTATATTTGGAGAGAGAGAAACTCAAAAAGACATCAAAATGGCTGGCATACTCATCAACAGCCAACAAAAACTATCGACAAATCTATCAGAAACAGGATAGTGGCTCCCAACTATAAGTTTCCTCAGAAGGTTTGAAGTGGCCATGGTTTAATCGTTTATTTACTTAGAAAAGCTGGGTTCTTTCATTCTATTAATTATTATTCATCATACATGTAAATAACTTTAACCATTTTTATTAATAAATTTGACATTTCATAAAAAAAAAACAGTTGCGCTTATACTTATACATTGTTGTATCTATTTATATCTCTTTACTGAATATTTTTATTAATTTAGAATTTTTATTTTATGTCGCTTATTTTTAGCGATATCAACAAAATAAATTCACCATCAATCCCACACACCCTCTTTATTTTTTTTTAAATAGCATTGTAAAAATTTTATTTGTAGATAATTTATAGTTTTCTTGGTTTATGTTTGTTTTTTACATTTAAACTATGTAATATGAATGCCCAAAAAATATGTATATAAAAGTCCATAACAAAATAAAAATTAGATAATTTACAGTTTTTTTAGTTTATAAAAATGTATATAAAAGTTCATAAAATATAAAAAATTAGAAGCCTATAAAAAACAAATTTGCTGATGTGAACAGCTTCATTGGAGAGATATTGTATTATTTATATATATGTTTTTTAGATATAGAAAACTTTTTACAACTTCTAAAACTTTTTAAAAAAAATAAAATTTGTAACAAGTCATAATCTAAAGCATACATTATACTCTAAAACTAAACTCTTAAAGCATCAAACCCATACCCTAAATTTCAAAATCTAAATCATAAATTCTTATTTAAACATAAAATTTAAATCCTAAATCCTTTTTTAGACTCTAAAATCTAAACTCTAAATCAATATTTTAAAATCCGACCCAAACAGCAAACTAGAAAATCTATTGAGTCACCGAGTTTTTGGGTTTATCTGGGTTGATTCAAGTTGGTCGTCGATCAACTAATTAATAAAGCTTTATAAGATATAAATACTATATAGCTTTGAAAATAGAAAAATAAATTTAAATATAAGAAAACTCTCTTACCAAGTTTAACAAAACATAAAAGGTTCGATAATAATAAAATAATTTAATAATTTAAATTTAAAGAAGTAGCAAAAGCCATTAAAAACTTAAAAAACTATAACAACTAATCTTGATTATCTATATTGCCATTTCTGTCATGTTGTTCAAGTGGCATAGTGAAATCTTCGTTAAATTCTGAAGAAACAAATAACATAGTTTACTTAATATATTATTATAAAGTTTACCATTAAATAAAAAAAATGGATGTTAGAGAAAACAAGACATACTGTTTTCCTTAAGTTGGAAGACACAAAATTTCTTCTCAAACGACAAACAAAAAGTTTAAAGTTCAAACAAACCTTAAAATAATCAGTAAAACCTATATTAATTAGAGATTACATGTATTAAAGAGATTTATAAATTTAAATATAAAATTGCTGGTTTAACTAGATTGGCGGGCCAATGATCCCGGTTTAACCAGATCGGAATTAAAACATTTCCCAAACCTTTTCTTAAGGACTCTGTTCGATAGGGCAGCGGCCGCCACCGTTTAATTACTGGTTAAATGTGGGGCGACCATGAACCATGTCGATTTGACCAAAATCATTCATAAATCATAAATTTCAAAAGAACAACAATATTAGTGAGAAAAGAAGAAGTTATTAAAAATTTGGTAATTTTTCATTTACCAAAGTTAAAAATAAAAAACATATCGAAAACACATGAACAATGGATCAAATAGGTGATCTCTGGGAAGGAAATGAAGTGGTATGTGCTAGACTGGATCATTATATTTTATACGCGTATACTAATATATATATATATATATATATATGAGAAGTATAAAAAAATTATTCCCCAATTATTTTTCAATTTATTTCTAATTTTTTAAAAAATCATTACAACCAAACTAAGCGTCCGATTAATGAATAGTTAATTCCCAAATATAGATTACTCCTATAAAATCATTATTCAATTTCTTCGTTTATGTTGTTGATTTTTTCTTATAATAGTATCTGGAGTTTCTGCCTAAAAAAAAGTATGTGGAGTAGATTCAATGTTTGATCTTGATGTTTCTTATAAGACTATGTTGATAAATGAAGAAAAACATTCTACGCAAATTTCAAATCTCAAATTCAGAAAACGTCACTTATAAATTTAACATGCATAGTAACGAGAAACTTAGTATTTCTGTTCAGAAATAAATTACAGGATGTTTATATAGGTATGTATTCGTTCGGGTAGTAGAATTGGGTTTCCGAGTTTCGTTCTTTGGAGAATGACTAGTATGCAGCTGAAGCAAAGGTTTTTGAGGACTTTGTTCTATTTCAAAGTATTTTTAATCTCCAAATCAGATGTAGTATAGGGTCTTAGGTGTCAAACACACTTGTGGATATTGAGATACAAACAATGCTGTGCGCTAAGTAGGATTAAGGATTTTGATTGTGAAATAGTAATTCTAGCAACCTAACAATGCAACAAAAAGAAAGGAGACATCAAATGCAAGTAAACAAGGACTAAACAATGAACTCAAAGCAATAACTAAACAATAACTAAATGAGAAAGACAACTTAAGCAATACTAAGCAAGATGATCTTAAGACAATTAATAAAAAGCAAGACTCAAGGTTCTAAGCAATTGTGGGATTAGTGGCTTTCAAGAGTGACAAAAGGGGATTTCTAGGAAAGGCAAACATTAAGCATTCATAAGCAAGCAATTCTCAATGTTGTACTCCTAGACAAAGTATCTAAAAGGAATCAGCTTGGCGTCAATAAGCAATTCATATTCAATCAGATTGAAGTGTCAAACTCACTTGTGATGGCGTATTTTTTAACCATGAGCATAAAGATCAGAATCATTCTAGCCAGGGCCGGCCCAAACTTATTGGCGCCTAAAGCCTCTCAAAAAATTTTTGTCCTATATTAGAGGAACCTACAAAATTTGATGCCCATAATAATGATAGTAAATTTTGGCGCCTAAAGCCCTTGCTTTATGGGCTTTAGCCCAGGGCCGGCCTTGATTCTAGCCTAAGAGAAGTACTAAGCAAGTAAACAACGCTCACCCAATAAAGAATTCAGATCAACCTATCAATCTTGTGAACCATATAGGGACCTAGTTAGCTAGCACCAATCAAGAATATGGACTTAAGCACACAGTTGTGAAATCCTAACAATGCTAAGCAATGAAGAGGAATCAAACAAAGGCAAGATCTTTCAATGCATACTATCTAACCATCAAGCAAGAATTTCAAAACCAACACTATCTAGCCCTAAGCGAATCATCTAGCAAGGTGAACTATCACTTTCGTGTCACTGAACAAAGGAAACATAGATCAGGCTAAACTATCAAGCCAAATAAGCGAACCATGCATAGAAATGAGATATCAAGCCATCAACTGAACCATATGCATCAACAATACCATATTCAATGAAAAGGAGCAAGCTTTATGAACAATAATCACTTTGCAAGAGAATGAGACAACAGAGAACAAACTAATCAAACCTAATCACCCCTTAATCACATCTTAATCACCACTTTCCCTACTTAGAACCTTAAGTCTAAGGTAAACTACTCACTAATCATGTTTAATCCCATTTGTTTAGAGCTAAACATGATTAGATGAGATTAATATGCAAAAATAAGAAATCTAATCTACCAGGGTGCTAAAACAAAGATCAAGAGACAAGATTGAATCATAAAAGTGCAAACTTTATTAAAGGAAAATGATCTAGAGCAAATCGCCTTTTAAGGTGCAAGAACAAGATGAAAGGAGAAAGTTTTTGATACAAAGCAATATATGACATAAACACAATGTTTTGTGGTTTCTTTTTTTTATAGTAGGGAACCAAAAAAAGGATAAAAAACCTAAAAACAAGATAAGGTCAACGAAAATCAGATGGTCAACACACGGATAAGTTGCATTGGGGTTGTACAGACGATGTTCTACTCAATGTACAACCCCGATATGGCTCATGCAGCGTGTATCGGCTTCCTTGCTCGATGCTGGACCTCGATGCAGCCCAAAGGCTTGGACTCCTCGAAACGATCCTCTTCCTCACGTCCTGCAGCTTACATCGAGCACACTCCACAGAGGTTTTGCTCGATATGGGATCATACTTTGCAAAAGCTCCTTCTTGACATCATTTTTGAACATGAGCTGCTTTCATCTCCTTCCCAACTCCAATAACCTCCAAAAACACCTGAAAATCACCACAAACATGCACATGTATGCAAATGTATGCATTCCTAAACTAAATGCATGCAATGTTGATTCTAAGTGCAAATTTGTTATCTCATCTATCCTTAGCAAATATTTGGATAATTGGGATCTAATGGATAAATATTTGCACATATCTAAATCATTTACAAGCAGAAGCAGAGTTCTGAAAAAACAAGCTAGAATCTTTCTAGAGGTGTGAGGTAATATGTATTCTACAGAAGATAGGACTAAATCATGGTATTACAAATTTAAATAATTCCCGGTTTGCCTTACTATTTCGTAGGCATTAAACATTAGAAGTTACTTGAAAACAGCTTACACTCATTCACACATCGTCAAATTAGAGGATTGAAATAGCGAAAAACAATTAGACATCCTGGTGTACAAGGCTTTTCTAACAATAACGGGAAAAGAAAAATTAACAAGCCAGAAGAACTGCCTTATTTAAAAATGCACATTTTTTATATACATCCTTTTATACACTTTGGGCTAATAATTAGGCATATAGATGGTGGCTTTTTCGTCCTGTTCATCTCTCAATCTCCAAATATATGTCTAATGTTCCTGTTGTGCAGTTCATGTTTTACTTTTGAGCTAGATCATGAAAAAAAGTTCATTTGTTTAAATAGTCCTTTTAGAAATTTTAATGTGAAAACGAAATTCCAGAATCCGGCAACGGGTAATGAACCAAGATAAAACTAAAGTAAGAAATAAGAAAATTATTTAATTATTAATAAATCATAACGTTGCATAATTGAAGTGTCTAGCATAAACAAAACCAAAAAAAAAAAAAAGAGAGCAGCAACATATTGTTATAACTTATAACAAAGGCGCAATAGTGTCAATGTGATTCGGGAAAGCTTTAAACACATACCGAAGTTCTTCACCTCCGATTCTTTCAAATTTGAATCTTCTACAGCTGTTTCTCACCGGATCACAAAATAAAATATAAACTGGTTTATGAAACGCACGTGGTACGTAAATAAACTCGCCAGCATGAATGAAACCTGTTAGTTTGAAATTCTCATCAAAGTGACTTAAAAGTACAAGAAAGTCTTGTCTCGACCACTTGTGTTTCTCTTCATCCTCCAAAATCCACAATCTTCTACCATTATTATTATCAACACAAAACCTCCCCATATAATTCACCACCACAGTTTCAAGAGTACCCAACAATGGCTGTATCAGAATATCCGACGGTAGTTGTATTATGGCTGTATCAGAATATCCGATCTGGAATTTTTCAGATCTGACATCAAAGCTCATTATAGCATGACTTGTCTCAGATAAATCGGCTAGATAGTATATAAACCCCTTGATGCATCTCCCAGAAATATGACTATAATTGCCAGGACGATGCTTATAGTTAGTTTTGACCGTTCTCCATAATTCTTGAGCTGAACCCAATGTTAAAACCCGGCACACATAGGAAAAACTCGATGAAGGTATGCACATTACTTTGTGTTTATCTTCGACTGGATCGTACCCTAAAAAGAGGTTTATACGGTCCCAGCACTTCCATTTCAATCTAGGCATGGGTAAACTTAAGAACTGTCTCTTGGTAGGGTTCCAAACTATCGTCATTGCTGAATCTTGAAAGCAAATCAAGCCATGGACAGATTCCGTAAGGTAGGAGAAGAAATTACGTAATGAGAGTTTCATATGATAACGAGTAGCCGGCTGAGGTGAAGAGTACGATTCTTTCGAGATCTGATGAGGTTGCGGAATCGAGTAAATCAACTCGTCACCTTTTCTGAAGGTGATTAAAAGACTCGGCTGAAGTGTTGAGCACCGAGTACCAAACAAGTTGATGAAATATGGATCAGTGGTGACTGATGACCAAAGCTTGGACACGCAACGGAACCTCACAACAGATTTTGCAGGTAGCCTTTAGAGTATCTCTGAGGTTAGGTTGAGAGGTAAGGACAAAGCTGATTTTGACTGTGTTCTTCTTCTTCTTCTTCTTTTGTTACCGATTTCATCTTCTTCTGTAGCCGAGTCTTTCTTCTTCTTCTTCTTCTTTTCTTCTATATTTCTCTTCTTCATTTTTTGTTGCTCCATCTTTGGTACAAACCCTAATTTGTTTAGGCTGCGTTGTTTTAGACTTTTTCTTATTGTTATTAGCTTTACATATATCTACATTTTATATATATGCTCTTCTTATAAAAACTATGTATATAACTTGTGCTACGCGCGGGTCTGTATTAATATTTTAGTTTATTTTCTTCAGCTACAATCTTTAAAATTATTAAAAATTATATATATTTATAGAAATTTTCATTTATATAAGAGAATTTAATATATATTGTGTAATTTATCCTATTTTTATTTATAAACTTTAAAAAATTATTATGTAAAATAATAACAATGGCATCTATCAAATTATCCAACTTTGACGTATTTATACATTTGATTTAGAAAAATATAATCTTGCTAAGATTTTGGTATTATTTTCTGTTTTCCATAAAAATTTTATAGTTCTTTTTTCTTGAAGGTTTATGTGTTCAAATATTTAGTTTTTTATTGAAAGTCTTATTGATGTTGTGTACAACTGCATATATAATCCATGATTCATGTTGATTCACATTTAATTTTGTTAGAAAGCTGTAATAATCATGCAAAACCATTTTTTCCTTCTCCATCATGTCTTCCAAGAGTTTTATGTTATATTTTTATTCAGTTTTCATTATTTTAATTGTTAAATCGAGTTGTTGTGAATTTTTTTAAATTGATAATTTATAATGGTTACTTTTTTTATACATGTATTGTTAATTGTTAATTTTTCTATTTAACTTTTAAATTTTTAAACTATATTAACATTTTATGATTTTATAAATATGTTGATTTGGATCAACCAGATTGAATTAACTTTTTTTGTTGGACATAATTTGTTAAATTAACTTTTAATATTTTAATTATACTTAATAAATTTTGGTTTGATTTAAAAGCTGATGTGGACCAATTAAATCAACTTTTCCATCCTAATCATACCTAACATTTTTTTATTTAATGAATATGCTGATGTGGACCAATCAGATTGAGTTTCTTAATCCCATGTGGATGTCCTCAATGCACTATGTCATCAACTTTTATATATTATACTAGGTATATAACTCGCGCTACACGCGAGTCTGTATTAATATTTTGGTTTATTTTATTTAACTACTATCATTAAAATTATTAAATTTATATATTCATTTATATAAGAGAATTTAATATATAATGTATAATTTATCCTATTTTATTTATAAAATTTAAAAAACTATTATGTAAAATAATAATGATGACACTTATCGAATTATCTAATTTTAACGTACATATACATTTGGTTTAGAGAAATATAATCTTGCTAAGATTTTGGTATTATTTTCTGTTTTCTATTGAATTTCTATAGTTCTTTTTTTGTTGAAGGTTTATGTGTTCAAATATTTAGTTTTTTTATTGAAAGTATTATTGATGTTGTGTACCACTGTATATATAATCTTTGATTCATGTTGATTCGCATTTAATTTTGTTAGGAAACTGTAATGATAATGCAAAACCATTTTTTCATTCTCCATCATGTCTTCCAAGAGTTTTATGTTATATTTTTATTCAGTTTTCATTGTTTTAATTGTTAAATCGAGTTGTTGTAGATTTTTTTAAATTTGATAATTGATAATGGCTACTTTTTATTTATACATGTATTGTTAATTGTTAATTTTTTATTTAATTTTTAATTTTTTAAACCATATTAATATTTTCTGATTAATAAATATGCTGATTTGGGTCAATCAGATTGAATTTACTTTTTTGTTGGACATAATTTTTTTAAATTAACTTTTAATGTTTAAATTATACTTAATAATTTTTGGTTTGATTTAAAAGCTCATGTGGACCAATTAAATCAAGTTTTTTCGTCCTAATCATACTTAATATTTTTTTTATTTAATGAATATGCTGATGTGGACCAATCAAATCGAGTTTTTTAATTCTATGTGGACGCTCTCAATATACTATGCTATCAAATTTTATATATTATACTAGGTATATAATTCCCGCTACGCGCGAGTCTGTATTAATATTTTGGTTTATTTTTTTTAGCTACTATCTTTAAAATTATTTAAAATTATATATATTTATAGAAATTTTCATTTATATTAGAGAATTTAATATATAATGTGTAATTTGTCCTATTTTTATTTATAAATTTTTAAAAACTATTAGGTAAAATAATAACAATGACACCTATCGAATTATCCAACTTTGATGTACATATACATTTGATTTAAAGAAATATAATTTTGCGAAGATTTTAGTATTATTTTTTCTTTTCCTTAGAATTTCTATAGTTCTTTTTTTCTTGAAGGTTTATGTGTTCAAATATTTAGTTTTTTATTGAAAGTCTTATTGATGTTGTATACCACTGTATATATAATCCATGATTCATGTTGATTCACATTTAATTTTGTTAAGAAGCTGTAATGATCATGCAAAATCATTTTTTTCTTCTTCATCATGTCTTCCAAAAGTTTTTATGTTATATTTTTATTCAGTTTTCATTGTTTTAATTGTTAAATCGAGTTATTGTAGATTTTTTAAAATTGATAATTGATAATGGTTACTTTTTTTTATACATGTATTGTTAATTGTTAATTTTTTTATTTAACTTTTAAATTTTTAAACCATATTAACATTTTCTGATTTAATAAATATGTTGATTTGGATTAATCAGATTGAATTTACTTTTTTTTGTTGGACATAATTTGTTAAATTAACTTTTAATGTTTAAATTATACTTAATAATTTTTGGTTTGATTTAAAAACTGATGTGGACCAATTAAATCAAGTTTTTCCATCATAATCATATTTAACATTTTTTATTTAATGAATATGCTGATGTGGACCAATCAGATCGAGTTTTTTATCTCATGTGAACGCCCTCAATGCACTATGCCTTCAACTTTTATATATTATAGATGATGATGTGATTACCTCTTAAGTGGCTTTCTCCCCAAGCTTTTCACAAACTTAATTTGTCCCCAAGCTATTGATAAGCTTTCTTCCCAAGTTCCACAAGCTCTATCACCAAGCTACTCGCCTATATATATAGATGATTTTTAGTTCTTGTAAAAGCCTCAGATGAGAGAGTAATTAAGAAAATAATGAAAAAGGCTTTGATCTCTCTCTCAGTCTCTCTAGCCTACTCATGTTATTGTAGTATTTGAGATGTCAAATCCATTGCGATAGTTGTGACACAAAGAATGCGTGAAAGTTCTTATCCAAGAAATATAAAAGATAGTTTGTGTTTCTAGCAACCTAATAAACAAAAAACAAAACTAAGTTCAAGGAAATCAAACTCTTAAACAATAGACTTCAAACAAAGAAAGAACAAGCAATTAACTCGACACGATGATCAAAAATAAACAAGTGGGTCTAAGGATGTCATTATTGATTTTGGGTGATCATAGAGAAAATCAAAGATGTTCAAACAATCATAATAATGCTAATCCCTAGGCATAGAGCTTTAAACAAGACTAATCTACTCCCATAGCACTAATCACTTTGCTAATTATTTTAATCAAGATCTAATTATCATCAGTGAAAAGATAAACAGCAAGCATGAAATCTCAGTTCTATAAAGCCAATAAACACCTTAAACATTCATTATCATGAGCAAGGAATATATATCTCTTCACTTAGTTGATTGAGGCACTTCATCAAACACCTTGTGTATGAAAAATACCCTAACCCTAAGCAAGAAAGGATCTATTATTGTATTTAAGAACTAAACATCAAAGTTCTACCCTAATCTCATCCCAATCTAATCCATCTTCAAACCACAAGGAAAATTACTCACTAATTATGTTAAAACCCAGAAATCTAATGAAAGAAGTATGGATAAACATGATTAGGGATAAGAAAAATGAAAGATTATATAAACAAATACTTACAATTGCATAAATTCTTAAAGATCTCTTATAAAATCTGTTTAAGAACTCAAAGAAGAAAGTTTTGCTTAAGGGAGAACAAGGTTTAGTGATAAAAGATAAGATAAGCCATACAAATTAGGTATTTCGCTTATATAGTGAACAATACTCCGTTCCAGGCCAACCCGAATTGGCTGGGCTTTGACTGGGTCTGGTCCGGGGTGACCTTGCCTGTCTGTGCTCCTTGTATGTGCTCCCTGTCTGCTCCATGTCCCTGTTTCGTTGGCTGCTGTTAAGCAGTCCGCGCTGTCGTGAAGATGAAGTCGCCTTGGCCGTGGACTGGCCTGTTCGCACCGGTAGACCGCACCAGCTCCCTGGTTTCTATTCGTCCTTGACTGCGGCTTGTGTGGTCGCGGTGTCCTGCAGCCTAGTCCGCCCCAAGTCTCTCTCTTCCTGGCCGCAACATGGCTGTATGTGCTGCTGCCCGTGCTGGTGCCATACATTATCTGTAAATCTCTTCCTTATTTCTCTTTTTGGCTCTACTTGCTCCCTTGATCATCCATACACTCCCCTAAGCCTCCAAAGCCTCTAAACAACCTGAGGAACACTTAAAATGCAACACAATATGCAAAACCAATGCTAATATGATCTAAAGTCTAAAATGGATGCAAACAAGTCTCAAATATACAAATACACCTATTAAATAAGACAAAAACCAACTTAAATGAATGCTAAAATCATGCAAATAATGCAACTATCAGCTCCTCCAAACTTACTTTTTGCTTGCCATCAAGCAACATATAAGAACAAGAAGGACAAGAGGCGTGAAAGTGGGAAATCAAATCCAAAGATGTCAATAAAAGAAATCAAACCAATGTCTAAGTTACTAGTTCTAAAATGCATTTGATCTTGTCTTACTTTAAAAATCTAGCCACACTTATCTCAACAAATAATTGATCTTAAGCCTAGCCTATACAGAATTCAAATCATTCAATCCTTTTGATATTCAATTAAATGTTACCAAACAGATCATGTTAATGTAAATCAAATGAACTCATTTGGCTACGGGCAGGGTGACGAGATGAAGATGATCTCATTCATGTGAGATAGTTTCAAAATCAAGGGATCTCTCAAGAAGGAATCTATGCATAAAAATGTAAACTTCTGTCTACCCAAGCCCCATAAATAATCTAAAACTCCTATCTCTAAACCCACAAATTCACTCGTATTCTACCCTTTTCTTGAAGCATTTAGCTTCCTTGAATCACATGACTTCAACCATTCTTCTTCTTCCTTTTAAGCTCTTGAGAATACATCTTCTTCTTCTTGGTTCTTCTTAGTGGTTTAGCCTTTTTACTTCATTGCATCGGCTCTTCTGTTGCTTTACTCTTTTTCTCATCCTTTGGATGCTTATTGCATTTTTGGTTGATTTCTCTTTGCCTTAGAGCCATTTTTGAAATTTTCCTTTGTTTCCAACCATTACAAGTTATTGTTGCTCTCATTCTCCTTGTTGCTTTTCTTCTCTATCTTCTTTTTCAAACCCAAACAGAAAAACCACTTTTTAGACCAACAATTCTAGCATATATGGCTCAAAGATGATGAGCTAGTTCTGCATGAAAGAGTTCCTTTGTAGTTCTAAACCCTACACTTTAAACAAAGCTCATTCAAAAATAAGACCTTACATCACTCACTAGAGATTTATTGGCTTGAAAGAACGCTTGGTTAAGGGTGTGGTAATCTACTTGAACTAGCAAGAGTGATAAAAATAATAAGAGAGCCGAAGTATTTGTATGGCATCCATGAAAATATTTTTTAAAGCATTAACACGATAATTTCAAGTCAAGTTAATGATGAATTCAAATCACGCAAGCTTCAAATAAACAAGAGATTCAAGACAAGAATTCCAAGTGTGGTTCAACCTTAATTTCAAACTTAATCAAATGCATCAAAGAACTAAGAACTTGGGTTTAGGTTTCATTTCATGATCAACAACTTGCAAGGAAAATTCTATCATTGCTCCCAATGCAAACCTATATGAGATGCATCTAGACTCAGTCCTAACATGTAAATGCAACTAAATGTTCACACTCTTTTTAAAGATTTCGAATTTTTTAAAATGTTTCATTTTTTTGGTTTTTCTGTGCCTTAAATGTATGCATAGATGCATGAATGCATGAGACTCAGATATACAATGAATATAAAATAAGAAACACAAAAACATAATGCAAAATCTCTCACACTCCCCCAAACTTAAACTGCACAGTTCCTTGTGTAATAAAAGTTCAAGAGAGACCATATAAAAATGACAAAAATAAGAGAAAATAAAAATGCATTGCATTTACAATGGTTTTGGAGTGGTACCTCTTTAAAACTGAATGGAGGAGGAGGAATTTGAGTCCTCCATGGAGTAGGACGGATTGCTTCTCTCTGTTGTTAGCGATCTCATGGCTCTTCTCTTCTTCCTCCTCATCTCACAAGTTGAATACCTTGGGGGATCAATGTACTTGGAGCGCCTTGGTTCCTCTTGGAAGGAGTTGCTTCTCACCAAAGCAATTTCCTTCTCACCAACCTCTTCTTTTCCTTCTTCTGCACTATCCTCTACCACTTCAAGCTCTTTGTAAGCTTTTGATGAAGAAGGACCAGCTAACTTAGCAGTAAGCTCTTTGTAAGCTCTTGACTAATTTTCTTATGCTCTTATCATGCTATTTTCCACCTTTGGAGCATGCTGATGGAACACTGTTCATAGCACACCATTTGCTATTGACAATTTTGTTAATTGTACAAGATTTTCTGATAATCATAAAGCATATCTATATGCAATTACTTCTGATGTGGATCCTAAGAGCTACTCTGAAGCGGTTAGAGATGAGAAGTGGCGTTTTGCAATTACTGGGGAAATCGATGCTTTGGATCTCAATAATACATTCACTATTGAGGATTTACGGGAAGAAAAACATTCCCTTGGCTCTATGTGGGTATCTCGAATCAAGTATAAGTCTGATGGAAGCATCGAGAGGAATAAGGCTCGTCTTGTTGTGTTGGGAAGGTTGAGGGCTTCAACTATAATGAAACTTTTGCTCCTGTTGTCAAACTGACAATGGTGCATTGTTTTCTAGAGATTTCTGCTGCTCTAGATTGGGAAGTGCATCAGAGGGATGTGCATAATGCCTTCCTCCATGGTGATCTTACAGAGTAGGTGTATATGCGACCACCACCTGTATTTCGTACAGATAATAAGAACAAGGTCCTGCATTTACGAAAATCTCTTTATGGCATTAAGCAAGCCCTTAGGTGTTGGTTCGCTAAGCTACAGAAAGCTTTGTTGGAGTATGGTTTCAAGCAGTCTCGCTCGGATTACTCTCTGTTTACTCTTAATGAGGGTCGTTGTCATCTTCATGTTCTGGTGTATGTCGATGACCTCATAGAAACTCTTTGGAAAACATCACAAATTTTAAGGAATACTTAAGCACTTGCTTTCATATGAAAGACTTGGGGATTCTCAAATTTTTCCTCGGTACTGAAGTTGCTCGGAACTCAACATGTATCTATTTATCTCAACGAAAATACATTTTGGATATTATTTCTGAGACAGGTCTGTTGGGTGCTAAACGGTGTGGCTTTCCTCTTGATCTAAATCATGGCTTGGCTCTAGCCACTGGAGAAGTGATTGACGAACCCACGAAGCATCGTCGTCTTGTTGGGCGATTAATATATCTTGCTGTGACGCGCCCAGAATTGTCATTCTATGTACATATTCTTTCACAGTTTATGCAAACTCCTAAACAAGCACATTAGGAGGCTGCAATTAGAGTTGTTCGATATTTGAAAGGGTGCCAAGGGCAAAGAATTTTGCTTAAAGCTGGGGTTCCTCTCATGTTAACAGCTTGGTGTGATGCTGATTGGGCAGGTTTTCCTCGCACTCATCATTCTCCATCTGGCTGGTTTATACAACTCAGTGATTCACCACTTTCTTGGCGAACGATAAAGCAACAGATTGTTTCATGTTCATCAGCTGAAGCAGAGTATCACGCCATGTCTGATACGGTAAAAGAGATTATTTGGCTCAAAGCTTTGTTGTTATCTTTTGGGATCTCTCATGATCAGCCGGTTCCTCTTCATTGTGACAACATGGCAGCATTCATTTGAGTGCAAATCCGGTCTTCCACAAGAGAACGAAGCATGTGGAGGTGGACTGCCATTTTGTTCGAGACACTATCATTGATGGCACTATTGCAACAAGACATGTCTCAACAACACTCCAATTGGCTGACATTATGACTAAGGCTTTGGGGAAAAAAGGAATTTGATAGGTTTTTACTCAAGTTGGATGTTCGAGATCTACACGCTCCATCTTAAGAGGAGTGTTAGGATACAAAGATATCCAATATTTTATTACATACATTTATTAGTATATACTTAGCATATTCGGTGTGTAACTTAGATCATTAGATTTGTATCTATCTTTCATAAATTCTCTGTGTACTTTATAAAGAGGAATTTGCCTACATCAACAAACAAAACGATAAACTCATATTCTCTGGTTTATGACACATTCAACAGATTTTATGTTTTTTTTTTTTTTTGAAAAACATGAAATGCAGAATTGAATCAAATCTAAGTAAAAGGTAAATGAATGGAAAGGATAAGATTACACCTGATTATAAGCCTTTCGGCTCTGATACCAAATGAAAAAAGATCAGAAGAATCTCGTTGATGGATGATGCGATTGGGATGCTGGTTATTCAACTCTCTTAACTTCAATCAAATAGTGATATGTAAGGTGAAATAGATCGATTGCTGGATCAAGACAACTAATTGTTTAACTCTCTTTGACCTGATCAATGATTGCATCCGTGAAAAGTAACCAAGGATGGATCAAGGTCGCCACAAAACTTTGTGGATCGAAGCTTTGATAAGACAAGAAAACTCTCAATGTATGAATCTCTCAAGCTTAAAAGAGTTTTGTACAGGGGTTTAAAAACTTCAGTTTATTTTATTTCATCAAGTCTAAAAATACACTGATGTGAAAAGAAACCTTATATAGTGGTTCAAACAGTTATGCCCTTTAAGGTGTCTTTAAAACAAATTACAATTAAGACAAAACATAATTATTGGAATCATAAGCAATACACAAAGCTATATATATAATGCCTTGACTACTAATGAGAAATCGCAAATTAAACAAAATAAATCAAGATTTATTAGTCAAAATATCAAATTGAAGTTCAAAATAGTTTGTACCTACTTTGGCTTTTGATACCATTTGGTTGGATATGGTAAGAGTTTCTCCACTTGATAGAATGATGCATTTAAAGTCTTTTCTTGAGTGTTGCGTTTTGGTATTTTCGCTTAAGTAGCATTATATTGAATAAGTTAACTCCCTTCTTCTTCTCTTGAATGATCGGCAGCATCGGCCACTCCTTTATATCTTGTATAGTTTCTATTTTTGGACCGCTGTTAATGTAGGTGGCAGCTTCCTGGTGCGCATTTCTTGTTTGAATGATGATGTGATCTACAAGTTCTGCCTTTGCTAAGGATGATTCCACTACAAAAAAATATAACTAATTCCTACCAAAGTTTTTTCAAAACTTTTGGTAGGAAATCGGAAAGAAAATGGTAGAAAAGTCATAGGAAAACTGAAGAAAAAATTATAACCGTTAGTGACACACAAAAAAATGTCTATATATAAAGATATTAAGTGTTAAAATGTAAACTCAACCAAAAAACAAACTCAAAAATCTCTATTAATGTTTTCAAACAATAATAATTGGAGGTCATGAATGTACACTGATAGATGAAATTCAAGTATCGGACGTCTTAATAAAGAATTTGCGGCCGGACTCACTGAATTCATGCGGTTTGCAACAAATCAGGACATATGCTTGGAAAGTGGCAAGTTATTTTGTCCTTGTCCAAGATGTGATAATAATAAATTTCTATGTGTGAATAAAGTCTGGAACACTTAAGTAGTCGAGTATTTAGGCCAAATTACAAGGTGTGGTACTGTCACGTGGAATATGATTACATGAATGTGGGTAATACTAGTGAATATGTGGCAGAAAGGGTAGAACAACCTAGAATGTCAGAAAGGGTAGAAGAACCTAGAATGGATGAAGAGAACATAGGTACAGCTCAGATGGTTCATGATGCATATATGGAAAATATGCATACATTTCCAGAAGAAAGAAATAGAGTAGCGCAACCTCATTTAGAAGCAAGAAGATTTTTTGATATGTTAGACGCAGCGAAAAAACCACTATATACAGGTTGTAAGGCATGACATTCTCCTTTGTCAACTGAGACAAGGTTGGTGAATATAAAGACGGAGTACAATTTGTCTGCGGATTGTATAGATGCTTTTGCTGATTTTGTGAATGATATCTTGCCTAAAGACAATTTGCACCAGCTTCATATTTTGCGATTGAAAAGCTCGTTTCTGGTCTTGGTTTGCCATATCAAATGATCGATGTTTGCATCGACAACTGTATGATTTACTGGCAATCAGACGCAAACTACTTGGCTTGTCGATTTTGTGGAAAGCCTCGGTTTCAGAATACTGGAGGAAGAGTTTGAGTGTCGTTTAAGCATATATGATATTTTTCGTTAGAAGATAGGTTGAAAAGGTTATATCATTCTGAGAGAACTGCAAGGGCTACGAGATGGCATGAAGATCATTCAAACGAAGGCGAAATCGCTCATCCTTCAGATGCAGAGGCATGGAAACACTTTTAAAAAGTTTATCCGTTTTGCATCAGAGAGCAAGAATGTATACCTTAGACTATGTACGGATGGCTTCAACCCATTTGGAAAGCATGGGAGACAATATTCATTGTGGCCAGTCATTGTCACACCTTATATTTTGCCTCAGTCTTTGTCCATGAAACATGAGTTTCTATTTCTCACAATACTCGTTCCTGGTCCAGAACACCCAAAGCAGTCCCTTGGTGTGTTCTTAGAGCCACTGATTCATGAGTTGAAAGACTTATGGGAGCATGAAGTTCAAGCAAAAAATGAATCATGCTAGCAAAATTTTATAATGCGTGCAGTGCTAATATGGACCATTAGCGATTTTACAGCATACATAATGTTATTTGGGTGGAAAACACATGGAAGATTGTCATGTCCTTACTCTCATGATAATATAGATGCATTCCAATTAAAACATGCCTCTGATTGTTATTTAAGTTGTAGTGATTTCGTTTTAGATGGATAACAGAAGGCTGCAAACGGGGGTAAAGAGCCTAATATGGTGACATTCATTGATATCAGGCACACAAATATAACAACTGAAGGACAAGAAGGCGGTGGGGATTGCCGAGAGGGTTATGGCTAAGGTAAATGAGTTTGCTTCACAGTGGCAAACTCAAGGAGAAGACCCCCTCACACAAACATAGATTAATGATCTCGTCTTACAAGTAAGTTAATTTTGGTTATTGTTGATCATTAACTATAATGTCAAGTATAGTGACTTAGATGTGTAACACTTAAACTCATAAGCTGTATTAAGTACTCGAATCGTTAAGTATACAAACTGTAAATCATATTAGCCTCAACTTCATTATAGTGACTAAGATTTTATCCTTAAGTACTCAAATGTTTGACTCGTGAGCTGCATGCAAAATGTTTGGCATTTACATTCTATTTGAATTGTGAGCTGTCTTTTGTTTTCAAAATTTTCAAAGGTTCCCATCATCAACGGACGTCGCTTCTTGATCGGTACATTAGTGGATAACAGATACACCACTTCTTCTTATAACTCCAGGAATGCACCTCATGAAACTCAATTGCGAGAATATCTACTGCAATGCAACAAGCTAATCTTTGAGAAGTCAGGCGTTTGCCCTCCTCCTCCACCGTTTCCTTCTACTCCCATAGATGATGATTCTGAAACTCAGGAGTAAATAAAATTCCATCATATGTTCGTATGGAATTTTTTTTTAAATTGTATAAAAAATACACATTTTGTAATTGTTTAGGTATCCAGTTTTTTGTATAAAATTTGAATGTTCCCACTAATTTTAATTATTGATTAATTTAATAGAAATTTTTTGATATTACCATATATTCGTTACTAATTTGATAAAATTTCGATATTACTATACATTTGTAACTAATTTAATAAAAAAATATTTGTAGATAATTGGTAGAAAAAATTTTCTAAGAAAATAGTAATAAAATGTTTTGTCGAAAATTAGTTAAAAAGGTGTAGAATATTATTGGTAGGTAAATTGAAGGAAAGTTGTTTCCTACCAATATATTTTGGTAGCTAGATTGAAGGAAAGTTGTTTCCTACCAATATATTTTGGTAGGTAAACCAAAGGAAAGCTGTAACAACTCGGTTATACTTTTTCTACGGATCTTTTACCAATATTTTTGACCACTTTTTCTATGGAACATTTCGTAGGAAAGTTTTTACGATTTTTCTACCAATCTGGTTTTCTACGGCAGATATCCTACCACATATATTTGTAGGAAATGGGTAGGAAATGACTGTCCTACCAATTATTTTCAATATTTTCTGTAGGAAATCATAATATTTTCTGTAAAAAAAATTTTGGGTATGCTTAGCTGGTTGAGTTAAGACGTGGTTTTTTCAAATTCTTTGTTGGTGATTAAGGCTCCACATCTTGATTGAAACTCTTAGTTAGATCTTTGGTTCCTGATCTTGTTATCGGTGCTTGTTTCATAATAAGGACTAAACCAGTTGGATCAATTTTGGTCTTTATTCTTGTATCATCAAACAAAAGAAAAATTTATTTATAAGTTATAAGTATAGAGTATAAAGTCTACTATTTCAACAAATAGACATGGTTTTACTTAATTGGGTTTAAGTGGCTGATTGAACTTGTATTTAAAATCTCATTAATTCAAATTTATATAACAGGTTCATAACTTAGAATCGAGGTGTTATATTTAGATAGAGCGAGTTATAAGATTTTAAAATGCGCAATTCTTATATGTACCACTAAAACAAGTTTTCAGGCTAAAAATAACTAAGAAACTAAAATTCTTTCACCTCTAGCATTTTTTATTCGCTCTCTTCCTATTTTACCCTTTAGGAAAGCATTTTTATATTTTAGGACAGTCTTCATAAATATTTATAAATATTTCTTAAATATTTCATAAATGTGTATTATCGTTTTAGGAAAGTCTTCTTATATATCTATGAAAGTCTTCCTAAAAGTGTATGATCATATCATAATCTTCATAAATAGTATGAAATGTTTCCTTCCACAATAATATGAAACGTTTCCCTCCACAATAGTATGAAATGTTTAGAAAACGATCTTACACATTTAGGATAACCTTCATAAATGTGTAGGAAAGTCTTTTTAAATAGTATGAAATGTTTAGGAAATGATCATAGTATTTAGAAAGGCCTTCCTAAATAATAGGAAAAACATCCTAAAAAACATCTCTCCTAAAAACCCTAAGCGTTTCTATAGTCGCTGCCGCCTGACTCTTCCAACCTTACATACACGCCGAAGCCTTTATTACCTTTCACTTTCCATCCATCTCACAAAAGGGCAATTTTTTGTTTTCTGGGTTTATATTAGTTCTTTTGGATTTGATTCATTAGTTTATAGAGGATTTGGAGCTTTTCTTTTTGTGATGCCAGTACCTGATTCTGATCATAAGCTACGACATTGAAACTTGTCATTAGAAGCAGTACATTTGAGTAAATGTCTGTTATTGTGATTTTAGAAAAAGACGATTTGTTTTTGTTATCTGGGTTTAGTTTACTTTGGTTTCATTCATTAGTTTCTAGAGGATTTGGAAATTTTCTTTTTGTGATTCCAGTACCTAATGTCACTGATTCAGATCATAAGCTACGAAATTGAAACTTTTCATTAGAAGTATAATGAATTTGAGTGAATGTCTGATGTTGTGATTATAACAGGAAGAGTTAAAGAGCACAACCATTAAAATGGCAGAGGAGATTAAAGTTCTTAACACACCTGGTGCTGAGAAACAGACTAAACGAGAATTCTTTGATGCTCTTCGCCAAGAACTCGAGTAAGATCTGGTCTTTGATTCTGGTTGTGTAGAAAAAATGTTTTCTCTATTGTGTCTGTTTACCTGCAAACTCATACATTTTTCAACGATTTATGGATATCAGTTTTCTATTATTCTGGGTCACATTCTTGGCTACTTTTAGAGCTCATTGTGTAATATAGAAGCATTCATGATAGATAATGTTCTCAGTTCCTCGAAGAAGAAGATAATTATAATTCTGAACCGAAGCTCAAAACAATTATTGACAAAACGATATCGTCTACTTCCATGGATGCTCTGACCTGGCAGCTGAGTCATTGCCGTTAACTGAGTTGGAAATGTTGACTAACGGAATTTTGGTCAATGTTGGTTTCAGTCGAACGGTGTAGAGTTGAAGTACCTATATTCAATTTTTTAAGAGTTAGGGTATCAATTCGCACACTAAAATAGTGCACGTGCTAATCCGCTACACTGCCGTGAGTGGGGATATGAATTAGTCATTTTCCCTCGGTCACAACATTCAGATCTGTTGTTGTCAAGGCCAGATCCGCACTCGTTTCTGATTTCCGCCATAATCTTCAATCTATGCCGTCATTTTCAATCTCACACTTATTTCCAGTCTCACACTCGTTGATTGATGAATCGGAGAAGATGAATTGAATACATCAGTTGATGAAGATGTTTGTCAGGGCTGATTGATGATGTTATTGATCGGAGCCGATCGGAAATGATAGTGACACTGAAATCCTAAATCAGCATGTTATTTAAATAAGGGTAATATAGTCAGTTTATTTAAAAAAATAGTTATGGTGTGGAAATTCTTTACGGTGTATGTTAGTTTAGGAAGCAAAACTAGTTTTCATATTACTGGAAGAAATTCCTCATTTAAAATTAGTAACTTAATTAAGAAACTTGGTAGAAAATACCCAAATTAATGTTTCAAATAATAGACAATGTAGGATGTAAATTCAGTGAGAAGGCTGATCAATTTCTGATTAAAACTTATCTTCAAAATAGAATTGGCCTAGTGGAACATATGACTCAGCATTTGGCTCAATTGAATGACCTGGATGAGCCGAGTCATACATATGCAGTTTTTTATAACCGATTATTATTCCTTGCCAAGCTAATTAACATAACACTTCTTATAACCGATTCTTATTCCGAAAGGCATAATAGCGAGTGCACATTTTTTCTTTCTCCAACAAGGCCACACACAAACTGACAAAAGTAGAGAGTTTTTCAAATGAATTGTTGACCAATTTTTATAGTATAGAGTTTCTCAAATGAAACAACCCTAGAGCATGAGACGTTTATATGTAAAATTGATAATAATAATAATAATAATAATAATAATAATAATAGAGGAAATAATTATAATAAGAAAGGTCAAAAGCAACGCAGCCTGAAAAAGTTAGCTAGGGTTTCGACGAGAGATGGAGCGACGAAAAAAGAATAAGAGATATATCGAAGAAAAGAGGAAGAAAGACTCGGCTACAGCTAGAGAAGAAGACAATCTTGGCTACAAATAAAGAAGAAGAAGAATAACACAATCAAAATCAACTTGGTCCTTTCCTCTCGATCTAATCTCAGAAGTACTCTTAAAGCTACCTGCAAAATCTGTTGTGAGGTTTCGTTGCGTGTCAAAGCTTTGGTCATCAATCACAACCAATCCATATTTCATCAACTTGTTTGATACTCGGTCCTCAACACTTCATCTGAGTCTTTTAATCACCTTAAAAAAAGGTGACTAGTTGTTTTCTTCCTCGATTCCTCAACATAATCATATCTGGAAAGGATCGTTCTCTCCACCTCAGCCGACTTATCCTTATCATATGAAACTCTAAAAAAATAGTTACTTCTTTCCCACGGAATCTGTCCACGGCTTGATATGCTTTCAGGAATCAGAAACACCGATGGTTTGCAGTCCTATCAAGAGACAGCTCTTAACTTTACCCAAACGGAATCCACCCGATAACAGCTGGAACAACATAACATTCCTCTTAGGATACGATCCCGTGGAAGGTAAACACAAAGTAGTGTGTAGACCTTTAAATATAAATTGTGTTGTGTGCCAAGTTTTAACGTTGGGATCAGCTCAAGAATCATGGAGAACGGTTGAAACTAACCGTAACCATCATTCTAGCTCTTTTTTTAAAGCTTATGGGCGATGCATTAAGAGTGTTATATACTATCACTACAAGAAAGAAGGTTTTCAAAGTCATTTTTTTGGATAGTTAACGTTACTTAATAATTGATTTTAAAAACTTAGGATCATTTGTGAAAATGATACAACAATGGATGATGCTAAAGTTATTAGCATCACTTACAAAAATCACACTATGTTTAGCATTACTTATAAAAATGACTTTAAATTTTCTATTTTTTAATGTCATTTGAAACTAACATCAGTTTTCTATCATTTGGTAAATTAACTAAATTAACTAGATTAATTAGAATAATTGTTGGTAAGATTTATTTTATATAATAACACTTGAAACAAGATTCAAATAACATTTCTTACATCACAATCCAGTTTTAGTAATAAATTTAAAGTAAGAAAAGAAAAGAAGACACAATGAGAATCATAAGTTTTAAGTCTGAATAGTCCATAGCAAAACCTCACGGAACCTGAAATTAAAAACACAGCAAGAGATCAGAAACAAAAACAGAGCATTATAAACAAAGATCTCTAACCATTTCTTTCTATGTATATGTTCTCTAACCATGTGTTCTCTAACAACAAAGAGATCACAAACAAAAACAGAGCATTATAAATGACTAAAAGATCATTTATACCAGTCAAACACAGAATCTCAAATCAAAAACAGAGCATCTTAAGTCACAAACAACTATGTTCTCTAACCATTTCTTTCTATGTATATGTTCTCTAACCATATATAATCACCACAAAATACATCGTTCTCTAACAGCAAAGAAAAGAGGAATATACCAGTTTCTGAAATCCAAATCGTGACTCAAATTCAAGTCTTCGAAACGCCACTTTCCTGTAGATAAATAACAACGTTCGTTTGTGTTATATAGAATGTTATATAGAAGATATAAAGATTGATAAAGACAAATAACAACGTTTAAGTGTAACTTTGTTACCTGATCACTGTTGATACTAGATGATTGATGAAAATTAGTCTTAAGCTTTGTGTTCTCATCTCTTGCATTCGCCTGAAATTGCAAATAAAGTGTTACATATAAAAAATATAACATGCAAATGACTTAAAGATCAAAAAGAACTTACTTGGATATGTTCTTGCTTTCTTGACTCAATAAGAGCATACACAGCATTAGCCACGACATCTAGTTTATCAGCTAATCCTTTTATTTCAGACTTTATATATATCATCTCGGTAGTAGTAGACGAATTGTATTCTGAATTAGAGAAGTACTTGGATGGTGTCAGACCATGCCCAACACATCGAACTCTTCCCGGTTGCTCAGGACCAAATACTTGTTCAAATGCATCATGTGCTTCACTTTGAATATTCTCGGTCATTACTTGTTTCAGCTTATCCTACACACGACCACATAACATAAGCGATATTAAAGAGAAAATGACCTCATAACATTTCTAAAAAGAGACAGAGAACTTACCACAGAGATTCTTGCTTCGTTACAAACAAAACTTCCATCTGATCTAGTACGTGATGAAAAGTTCACTTCGACTTGGTTCTATGCCTGTCTCCTCTTCCTAGTAAATAAACGGATGCAATGAATTCAATAGGATAAAGAGAATCGTAAGTACTAATGAATTCAGGAACTTATCTTACCATCTCATGAGCCTTTCTAGCTAAACTCTTTTTACCAAGTGCATGTGGCATCTTATGTTTGCTTCGGCTCTTAATATTACGCTCTCTCATTTTTTTTGCCTTATCAATGAATTGCATTTCCACAAACTCTCTCCATTGGTCTTCTGGAACTAGATCCGGCCGCGATTCAAATGCTTCTTGTATCGTGTTTCGTCTATGACCATCCCAAAGACGTTGCTTCAAGTCTCTACATCTACATCCTAGAGTAGATAGAACATATTTCTTCCTCTTTGTTGGGTCATCAAACCAGAATTTTTTCTGTACAATAAAGGAAACAGTTACTTGATGAAGCATAAAACAATCATTATCATCAAACCAGAATAACATATCTCTCTCCATTACCTGAATTACTTTCCAAGCCATCTCTTTTCTGTAGTTAGAAACTTTCCTCCAGTCTGTGTAATTTATAGGTAGTAGATTAAGATCATTACTTAGTGAGCCTAGCCACGAACCAAACAAACCTCCAGAATCCTTGATAGCTTGTCCTTTTGTATTGAAATCAACCATAACCCGTCGGTTTTGCATGCTCGACATTCGTTCCTCTGTAATTCTTGCATCACCATCTAAAACACAAGAAACATCCCCATCTCAGATTAATCATAAAAGACTTATAAGACAATGTAGAAGCTTACACACCTATGATGCGAACTTTCCATTTTCCACTTGCTAATTCTGGTCCAAGAGGAGGTGGTGCTATAAAATCTTCAGCTCCAGACATATTTATACCTATAAAAGTAGCAAAACGATTGTCATATATAAAGTTCAGAGTCTTCATGAAATGTAAAACAAGTACAATTCAGAGTCTTAACCTCCATATCACACGAAATATGAGAACTGTCAAAATCTTCTAATTGTCTCACTAATCTAATGTCAGGAACATTATCAGATATAATCAATGATCTTTGAATATTATCAGGAGGAGCTTCGATCATAATTTCATCTTCTTCTGAAATAGTGGGATCACCCATGTCATACAAGTCTCTTGGTTGGACATGCACAACAACGCTCCATCTTTTTTCTTGTGGATCTTCTACATAGTAAACTAACCTAGCCTGAGAAGCCAACACATAAGGTTCATCTTCCTCACCGCTTCCAGTGTGTATTAAACGGGAAACATTTACCATAGTATGACCGAGATCATCCTTCTTATAACCTCGAGCATCACGAGTATCAGCCCATTTACATTTGAACAACACAACTCTAAAGGAATCATAATAGTTTAATTCTATGATTTCAACCAACTTCCCATAGTAAGAAACATCCCCAACTCTAGGATTAAGATCACGAGAACTTGCATAACTAATAGTCTCAGCTGAAACAAAGACTCCACTATTCTGAGTTTTTAAATCTTGATCCCTTTCTATAGTTCTAAACTTGAAACCGTTGATATTATATGCTGAAAACTTTAAAACCTTATCAGATGGACCTGGTGCAAGACATCGAATATCATCAGAAATACCATCAAGATCATTCTTCTCTACTTTTAGCTTAAGCCATTGACTAAAATGGAGATACACATGTCGATCTACATCTATCACAGTTCCTCTTATCCTACGCCGTGTTTGTGACCTTATTAATTCACTCTTAAATAACCTACATAATCAAATCCCCAAATCATTACATCATCAAAACAAAAAATCATCAAAACACCAAATCATCAAAGCAGATTGAAGTAGAAATCTTACTCTCGATAGTGATCTAAAAATGAACTATTGACTAGGATATATCGATGGGCCTGCTGACGTTCATATGGACTAAGTGTGTCCAACGTAGAAGCACCAACGGATCTCCCAAGTGCAGGAAAAATAACTCGAATACATGACTCAGAACCCAACTCATGTGGAACCATATTTTTATCATCCACTCTCCCAACACGATTAAAACGTGTTTCCACTCCCTCAAAATACATAGAGCAAAATGTAATGCATTCATCAGCAATATATTGCTCACATATAGAACCTTCAGGTCGAGCTCGATTTTGAACATATGACTTAAAATATCCCAATATCCTATAGACAAAAATCAACACAAAGAATCAATCAACACAAAGACTCAATCAATAAAAAGATTTAATAAACACAAAAATCAACTAATAGTTACCTTTCGACTGGATACATCCATCAGAATTGAACTAGACCTCCCAGTTTTACTTCTTCTGTTAGATGAATGGTTAAATGAACCATTACTGTGAAGAATGATGGAGGAAAGATCATTTCTAAATGGCACAATGTAAGTGTAATATGCTTCTGCAACTTATTGATATCTTCAATGTCAATTACTTTTAGGCTGATTTCCCGAAAAAACTGACACAACTATGTTATAACAAATGAGACCTCACGTGGTAAAACATTACGTAAGGAGATAGACAATAAGTGACACATCAAAATGTGGCAATCATGACTCTTTAAACCAACTATTTTTCTTTGATTTATATCAACACATCTGGAAATATTTGAAGAATACCCATCTGGGAGCTTTACATTCTTCAATATGTTAAGAAATCTATCTTTCTCAGACGTATCATTGTAAAACAAGCTGGAAGGTACCTACCATTTTCATCAGACCACAACTCCTCACGTATACCAAGCTCTTGCAAATGTTTTCTAGCACTGAGATTGTCTTTTGACTTGTCTTTGTCATTCAGTAAGGTAAAAATAAGATTATCAAACACATTCTTCTCTATGTGCATCGGATCCAGATTGTGTCGCAAAAGAAGATGTTTCCAATAAGGTAATTCAAAGAATATACTCCTCTTTCTCCACTGATTCTTTCCAGCTTCTACTCGGCGTCTCTTCTTTCCAACAGAATCAATCTTCTTCCCCAAAGTAACATCAACATTTTGCATTTGTTGGAGAATAACACTTCCTGATGGTGTAATAGGAGAAGTCCTTGTTTCAATAAAACCATCAAAATGCTGCTTATCTTTTCGAAAACTATGACTTTTAGGAAGAAAACGCCTATGTCCCATGTAACAGCTCTTCTTCCCATGGCGTAGACGGAGCTCTCTAGCATCATAGTTACAAGAAGGACAAGCTAATCATGTGTAAATGTTCCACCCAGATAAATTTTCTAGACCTGGAAAATCACTAATAGTCCAGAGCAAAACCGCACGCATAGAAAATGTCTCTTTTAAAGAAGCATCAAAGGTTGGTACTCCATCGTACCATAACTCTCTTAGTTCCTGGATAAGAGGCTATAGGTAGATATCAATATCATTACCCGGCTGATGTTTCCCAGGGATTATCATTGAGAGAATTGTTGATGTTTTCTTCATTGACATCCAAGGAAGAAAGTTATAAGGGAATAAAAACACAGGCCATACATTGTAGTTTGTGTTCAAAGAACCAAACGGATTAAAACCATCAGTTGCCAATCCTAACCTGACATTCCTTGGGTCTGATGCAAACTCTGGACATTCCTGATTAAATGTTTTCCACGCCATTCCATCTCTAGGATGCCTAAGCTTACCATCTTTATTCTCAGAACTATCATGCCACCTCATATATTCAGCAGTCTTGGATGACATAAAAAAACGCTGCAACCGTGGTTTAAGAGGAAAATATCTAAGGACTTTAGCAGCTTGTTGCTTTCTTTTCTTCTTCTTCTTTTTATCAACCTCCACAGATGTATCATCAACTTCCGTAGATGTCTTCCATCTTGAACTTTCACAAAATTTACATGTGTGTCTAGCTGCATCATCTCCCCAATAAAGCATGCAATCATTAGGACACACGTGAATGATCTCATATGTAAATCCTAACTTACCAATAATCTTCTTCATATCATTGAACGAGTCTGGCAGCTTTGCATGATCAAATGCTTCTTTCAAGAGGTCAATTATCATGGATATTCCTTTGTCACTTATCCTAGACATACACTTGATGTGATACAACTTAAGCATGAATGATAACTTGCTAAAAGACTGGCATCCTTCATAAAGAGCTTGATTACAGTCTGATAACAAATCATTAAGGGCCTCCTTTTGCTTAATAATAACTTCTCTAGGACTAGCAGATTCAGAGTCAAGACTATTATCCATAGTCGGGTCTTAGTATTATTCATACTGGGAAAAATATCTTCTAGCAGATTTAGAGTCGGGTCTTCAGTATTATTCATACTGGGAAAAGCTAAACTAACCGTCTCTTCATGTGATTCTAATTCTTCACCATGTAGATACCAATTTGTATATGCTGGAAGAAAGCCATGACAGATTAAATCACCCTCAACGTCAACCCTAAGCTTGTGTTTAACAAGGCAGCAATGATGACAAGGACATTTGATCATGTCTGTCTTCATATTTCCAAATGCAAAATCCAAAAAATCTGTGACTCCACGTATGTAGTCTTCAGATAACCGATTTTTGGTTATCCAAGATTTATCCATTTCAAAATGAATCTACGAATCAATCAAACCAAGCATCATAAATTAAAGTTCATTCAAAGTTTAACACATATTGAAACACCATTTCGAGGATGGTGTAGAACACAGTTCAAGTTTCTCAAAGTGAATCTACGAATCAATCAAACCAAGCATCATAAATCAAAGTTCATTCAAAGTTTAACACAGATTGAAACACCATTTCGAGGATGGTGTAGAACACAGTTCAAGTTTCTCAAAGTTCTAACACATAACCATATAATCGAACCAATCATCATAAATCAAAGTTCATTCAAAGTTCTAACACATAACCATATAATCAAACCAATCATCATAAATAAAAGTTTTTCAAAGTTCTAACACATAACCATATAATCGAATCACATTTAACAAATTTCTCAAACACAACTATTCACATTTCTCAAACACATAACCATACAGTGTAGTCAAACTATTCACCTTTCTAAAACACATAATCATACAACATATCTAGGTTATTTAAGAGTGGCGCTAAATGTGAAAACTAACCTTTAGGAGTGGTGTTGAAATCTGAGCATCCAGAGATTAAATCAATTGAGGAAGCTTCACCAACGCCTTACAAAAATGGGAAAGAACATAAGTATCACAGCTATTCAAAAGTGAAAGTAAAGGAAATACAAAGCTCACAATTCATCATATCTGTCAGTGGTATATGAGCTGATCAAATAGAATATAGTACCTTAGAATAAACATCTAAAATTACACAAAAGTAATTAAGGAAGGCAACTAAACGTCAACAAAGAGGCTCAAGCAACACAGAAGAAAATACATTAAGGGAACAAACAAAACGATCACAATTCTTAAACGGCTATTCACAGCTATTCAATAACTCATATTGTTCACAGCTATTCACAGCTATTCAGAGAAAATTGACAAACTGTTTTTGGGCTAATCATATCGTAAGCAGTTTCTCAGCTACAGAACATGAGAGTCAGCTACAGAATATGAATTAATGCTTAACATCACAACCTAATTCAGTAAGATTGAACAACCAACTTCATAACATAGTCTTTGAATCAATGCCTAAGCCAACACATAGAATCATAGAATGACTAACCAAAGGAATTTATTTGAGGTTTCGTAGAATCATAGAATGACTAACACGATAAATTTCTCTTACTACTAAGGTATCGAAGATTACCCAGGTATCAAAGAATATCGATGATCGACTAATGACGCAGATGTTGTGAGCGAATAGCGATTGGGAGCACTGAAACCCAATAAAATCGAGAAGAAGACGATGAAATTGCCAGAAAAAAGTAGATCGGGGAAGAAGAAGATCCAGGAAGATGAAATTGCAGAAGAAGAAGATTTGAAATTGGTAGATGAAGAAGAACGATGAAGAAGAAGTGGAAGAAGAGGATCGGGATGATTCGAAGGATTTTGATTCGGAGGATTTTGATTTTGATCGGAACTTTTGATTTTGTTCAGTATTTGTTTATTTTTTTAGTTAATTACTAATGAAACCAAAAAAAAATAAAAGGTAACATTCACCAAAACAAAAACAAAAAAAGGTAACTACATTTTACGTCATTTAGTTATTTGACACAAAAACACTTTATTATTTTATAATTAGCATTATTTCTTTAAGTAATGCTAATAAAGTAATGCTAAACTCCTTATTTCTTGTTGTGTATGTAGCCTATAGTGGTCAAACTGTTAGGGCTATAATGAGCTTTGATATCAGATTTGAAAAATTCGATATGGCACCATTACCGTCTGATAATATTCGGATACATGAAGATGTTCTGATAACTTATAGAGGGAGATTAGGTTGTCTTGATCAAAATAATGGTGGAAGATTGTGGATCTTGGAGGATGCAGAGAAACACAAGTGGTCGAGACAAGACTTTCTTGTACCTTTTTAAGTCACTTTGATGAGAGTTTAAATACCCGTTTCAAACTAACAGGTTTCACTTATGCTGGTGAGCTTATTTATGTACCACCCACGTTTCATAAATTATATTATATTTTATTATGTGATCCGGTGAGAAACTGCTGCAGAAGATTCGAGTTTGGAGGAATCGCAGACGGAGAACATCCGTATCCGCTTAAAGCTTTTCCGAATCACAGTGACACTCTAATGTCTTTGTAATAATTATAGAGATAATTATATTTGTTGCTCTCATTTTTCCGTTTTTTTTCATAGATATCAACGTCATGAATTTTTCTCTTATAATTTTCTCATTTCTCGATTAATTCGTTGGTACTCAGACCATCC
The DNA here is from genome assembly GCA_911865555.2 of Thlaspi arvense. Taxonomy (NCBI): domain Eukaryota; kingdom Viridiplantae; phylum Streptophyta; class Magnoliopsida; order Brassicales; family Brassicaceae; genus Thlaspi; species Thlaspi arvense. Next base: position 15,123,033 of record OU466858.1, read on the forward strand.
TCATCAGTTAGTATTTTAAATTGGGTTTCTAATGCATATTTTTATTAATATATATTCATAATTTAATTAATTATTAAATATAAACTGATTGATCTAGTTATAGAAAGACATGTGGTAAAAACTTAATTAAAAACGTATCTAAAACATTTTAAACAAGAGATGCTTGTCTCTTGTCTCTCTCCTATCTTTTTTATTATTTTTGTTTATTTTTAATGCTAAGAAACGCTTTACAAACTGCCGCTGGAGATGCTCTCATCTAGCTGAAAAGTCAAAAATAAATTGCATAAAAGGAACATTAAGCATATATTTTAAGATGAAAAGGTCGCAAAAGTCACCATCTATGCCTAATTATTACCTACAACTCTTGTGAAAGAGAATGGATAAATATCAAACTTACTACGTACCGTTGCAAAATTTCTAATTGCTATGTACAAACTGATTTATCAGTTTTTATAAAGTTTAAAAATGCAAAGTACATAAACAAAACAAAAAAAACCTTTCTCCTTGCATTAAAAGACTAACTTAACAATGTTATGAAATATCTCTTATCGGAACAACATTTTGAGCTCCTCAAGTCTTGCCGACCGGACTTCTTCATCGGTCAAAGCTCCGGCGATCATCCGCTGCTTCCTTGCCTGAACTTGCTGCATCCGTTCCTCCACTGTATCCTGCACACATTCATCCAACACAAACCATGTTAAGAGATCGATTACTTACGAGGCAAGAAATTTCGAAAAAAAATGCAGTTTATTGTATTACCTTGACAATGAATCTTCTGACGCATACCGTTCGTTTCTGCCCTATCCGATGAATTCTCATGATCGCTTGCTCTTCCACCGCAGGATTCCACCATGGATCCTAAGTATTTCAAGAAACATAGCAAAAGATCATCATCATTGATATAATCATAAAGAAGCATTAAAAACAAGATTGAAGAGAAAGTGGTACTACCATCAAGAAGACGCTTGAAGCTGCGGTAAGATTCAGACCAACTCCTCCAGCTTTCAGAGACATAAGCAGAATCTGATACATCACATAAACATAAAAGATTTTTTAAGCTCTCTGTTCCATCCAAACAGAGTTTAAGAGTTTGATGGAAACTATCCATTTACTTACCGTTTTCTGTTTGGTTTCGTTGAACTCTTTCAAGACCTTTTCTCTCGCCTTCTGAGCAAGCTTCCCGTCGAATCTAAGAAACTCGATTCCTCTTTTTCGCAACGGTATCTCGAGAAGATCCAAAAACGAAGTCCACTGGCTAAACACAATGCTCTTCTCACCAGAACCAGATCTCTTGATCTTCTCTAAGCAATTGAGAAGCTCTGTGACCTTTGAAGACTCCTTCCAGTTTCTAACAACATCAAGGCGGAATATACTCTCCGTCGGGCACGAGATAAGCTCTGTTTTCTTCAGGATTGTCCTGCAGATTGGGCATAGACCACAAGACGTAGAGCGCGAGCTAGTAAGAAGACACTCTCTGCACATTCTGTGAGCGCAAGGTGTGAGGATGGGATCATCTGCAGACTCTAGACATATTGGACATTCTTTGCTGTTGCCATCGCGTAAATCTTGGATGACTTCTTCGATATAAGCCCGAGAAGGAGCTTTTTGGGAATCAGAGTCAGTGTTGTTATCAAGAAATCTCCTTGCGAGGCTATCTAAGTCAGCGTATTGTTGCGAGTCTGCTCGGCTGCGATTTTCAAGAATGTATTAGAATCCATTGCTAAGAAAGAAAGATAAACGAGTCCGGATTTTTGTTTTGTACCTCATAACTAGGAAAGGGTGGTTACAACATTGGCGTAGACGGAGGAGGAGCTCCAGGATGTTTGCATAGTTGTGAAGAACTCTGCCTTGTGCCACAAACTGGTCAAATTGGACCTGTTTCCAAACAAAAAAGGAGGTTACGGATTTACCAAGACATCATCAAACCAATGAAACAGATTACGTTCAAGCTTTATTGTGGTTAAAGACTTACTTTGGATCTCTTGAAAAGGGCAGTATAGAAATCACGTTCTGCTTCGGATTGTTCACATTCAATGACTTGGACATCCGTTGGAGGAAGTTCAAGAATCAAGCTGAAAATTTGTGAGACGGTGGAGGAAACGTTAAGCTATAAGCCAAGCAAAGGAGAAGAAAAAAAAAAGGATTGAGACAGAGGAACAAAGAAAAACATCTACGTACCTTCCTTCTTTGTCCCTTGTTTCCTTTGTTCTTCTCAGCATCAATGGCCTCAAAATCGCCTTGATCAGCTTCAGTCCTCGTGGATCGCCATTTTCATAAGGCTTCTGAATCAACTTACTCCACCTATCACACGCACACATAGATTAAGCATTAAAGTTAAACCGAAAGGAAACCTATATAAAAGATAGTACGATCCTAGATGGTATCTCAACATACCAAGCCCAATTGCACCATGGTTCAACATGCAAGAAGCATAGGAGACTATAAAGATCTTCAAGCTTGTTCTGTATTAAACAGAGGTATAGATTCGTTAAGTGCCAAAAGAGTGAGTATAGGCTCATATTATCTATTCAGGAGTTGCTTTTTTTAGTATCTTACTTGTAAGGGAGTCCCTGTGAGACACCATCTGCAGTGTGAAGACAACTCAAACGTAGCTTTAGCAGCTTGAGTCTTCCATGACTTGATCGTGTGAGCTTCATCAAGAACAATCCTATACCAATCAATCCTGTGGAAAACACTGTTCGCCATGTCCTGCATGTCATGATTCTCAAAAATTAAGTTCGACTAAACATACAAAAAAAAAGAACAAAGTATGAATTGGTACATGAATTATCTCTTACCTGCTTGTAAGCTGATGTTAAGACACCATAAGTTGTCAAGACAACATCATGGCTCGCTATTGCTTTAGCGTCATGTGTCCTATCCCCTCCATAGTAAACCAAGACAGACACTGTGTCAGGCTTGGAATGTGTCTCAAACTCGTCCTGGAATAAAGTAAAAATCCATGAGACTTTTCTGAAAAAAAAAACTTATCAAAGAGTTAATAAAGAAACAGCTATCAAGAGCAAATCACCTTCCATTGGCTTAACAATGCCATAGGACAAACAATAAGAGTGCCACCTTTTGCCTTCACAGACGTTAGTGCGGTATGATGATTCTCCTTCCTCTTAGGTTTATCCACACAAACATCTGAAGCCAAGTCATCTTCAGTTTCCGGGTTTCCACGGCCTGGCCGTGCAAGTATTAGTGCAATTGTCATCACTGTTTTTCCAAGTCCCATTGCATCTGCCAATATCTGAAAACAAAATGTTCCAACATTTATCAAAACCACAAGCAGAGAGATTATGTGCCACTGTTAGAATAAAGATTAAGCATGATCAAGAAACATACTCCGCCTCTTGCCATCTGTGTTGCTGTTGGAAACTGGATCGTTGCTTCACCGCTGAAGATGTTCATGTAAATTGAAGGTGCCCTCCTGAAACAGTTACATACAAATCAAATGTTAGTAGATGAAACAACTTCGACATTTATAAAACAAAACGATTCAGATGTTACATACTCGTCACAGATTCGATAAGCCTCCCAACAAGGATGTAGAGTTTCAGCTGCCTTATCAACATCGATTCCTTTTTCAGATTCTGACATCCAGTAGAGTGCTTGCTTCTGGTATGGTCTCAGGTTACACGTGAGTGTACTTGGAGCTTCCATCTCCTATTTGATTGAACAATAGGAAATGATATTAAAACAAGTGTTTTTCAAGAGGATGAGATAAAGTTTCTTATAATTAAGTTAACACCTTTAGGTTGTAAGAATCTGCAGCGCCAACAACGCGGTTCATATATGACTCAGGAGCATCTTCTTCTTCTTCATCTTTGCTCTGTTCCAGATAATGTTGAGAACCTTTTCTTCTTTTCGCTATGGCCAACAATGCTGCTCTTTCGTCTGAGTCATCCTGACCAATGAAATGTAAAACGTACTCAGTCTCCATCAAGTTTCATAACAGTATATGAGCTTGAAGTAGGAACAGAAGTGGAACACATACCTCCAAGTTCAGCGAATGTTTGCGAGAGTCAAGCTCCTGAGGAGTAAACTCAGCCTGTTTTTAAAAATATATAAAATGAGAAACTTGAACATAAGCCTATAAAGGTATTAGGAATATGAAAATGTAGGTACATGCCTTTTGATAAGGTTTGATTGTCAAGTGTTTGAAAAGCTGCAGAAGAGGATGAAGCGTGGAATTGACGTCTGGGGAAGAACCGATACGCCAAGTGGATTTGCTAACGTCAGTGAATATCGAGCTGTGGATGTAGAAGCTGCCATACAAAAGCCATATAAGGATCCAACAAAAACTAGCATTCAAGCAAAGACAAATCAACTGAAACAAAACAAAAAATTATCCATTACCTGACATATAGCATTATGTCTTGCATCATTTGAAGAAATGGTGGCGCTGCTACGCATCTGCCTAGCATTTTGACCTTACCTGATCTCAAAAGGCACACAGCCCAATTCGACCATTCCATCGGAAGCCTACCAATCTAAGATCATACAGGCCAAGGAATAACAATCAATATTTAATGCCAAAACAAAAGTTTCAGCATTTCACAACTTGAAAATGTCAATATGTTAAGAAGCAGAAATACAAATTGCTCAGATTCAAACAATTGGTAACTCTCGAGAAAACTTATGGACTAATGAAAGGAGAATGGCTCAATTTCTCATCTAATTGCACAGAAACACAGAAGGCAAATCCAAATCCTTGTTCAAAATAGGAAATGTTAAATAACGAAAATCATTACCTAATGTAGCTTTCAAGGTTCAGTAGAAACTAAAAACAAGTTTCGAACTTTGCATTCATAAACTTGCGGGTCAAAATCTTATAAACACAAATTGTTCAGTATGAAACGATAGTAACGCTCGAGAAAACTTTATGGAATAATGAAAGGAAATGTCTTCATGTTCTAATCTAATTAAACATAAACACGAAAGGCAAATCCAAATCCATGTTCAAAAAAATAACTGTTTAATAACGAAAAACCATTGCCTAATCTAGCTTTCAAAGTTCGGTTAGAAAGCAAAAATTAAGTTTCTTGCTTACCTCTCCACATCTTTTAGTAGAGAAACGAACAATGTTTGGGACTTTCCAGTTCACAGTAGAGGGGAATGTGAAGTTCACAACCTCGTTATCTTCTATCTTTCTTCCTTTACTCGTCGAAGTAGCTGTGACAAGCGACCTCCCGACCAAAAACCAATCTTTCTCCACCGGAAAATCTCCATCTTCCACTTTCACCCTTCTTGCATCAACCGTCTCCTTCTTCACATACACAGGTCTCTGTTTCGTTTCCTTCACTTGCAAGCTCAAACTCAAAGCATCCACCTTTGTTTCCTCAACCGGTTCCCTCTTCACATTAACCGACTCCACATCAATAACTTCAGGGGAATCCAAATTCTCATCTTTCACTTTAATAAATTGAAGGGGCTTCGGCGCCAAGATGATACCAGTTGGTATAGATTGCTCAATCTCCGATTCTTTCAAAGCATCCACCTTTGTTTCCTCAACCGGTTCCATCTTCACATCATGCGTATCACTCCTCTCTTGTTTCACTAAGGGATTCAGAGAATCTGATTCCACTTCAATAACTTCAGGGGTATCCAGATTCTCATGCTTTAGCGCGATGATGACACCATTTGGTATTGATTGTTCAGTCTCCATGTCACTTCTTATGGCTAAAGTTACTAAACCAGGCTCTTCCTTGACCTTGACATTGACATTAACACGACCGTACTCTGAACCTCTTGAAACGGTTTCGACGACAGATTTTGCTATCGAATCAACGATCATTTCTTCTTCTTGAGCATGCGATTCAGGCTCCTCCTCAACCTCTAGCTTCACGTTGCAATCAAAACATGAATCTCTTGAAACAGTTTCAACCACAGAATCAATCATCATTTCTTCTTCCTGATCAGAAACTAGATTCTCGGGTTCCTCTTTCACACGGATCTCTTTATTCGCAATATCACAAAGAGTAACAGAATCGTCACCGATTACCTCAAAAGTAGAAATCTCCGGCAAAATATCGGTTGGATCCGGTTTAGATACATTCGAACCGATAATTTCCTCAAGGCTTTGCTGAGCTGAGATTCGGACTCCGGTGGATCTCCGAACGACTACAGAGGATCCGTCGATTGAATCAGGAGTATCTGCAACGATCTTACCATCACTGGAACTCGAAACAGCTGTTTCCGGTTCGGTTCTCCGCATCTCCGCTTCGTCAATCATAACCATTTGGACGAGAAGACAATTGAGAAAGGGAGAAAGGGAGAGAGGGAGAGGAGAGAGAGAGAGAGAGAGAGAGAGAGAGAGAGAGAGAGAGAGAGAGAGAGAGAGAGAGAGAGAGAGAGAGAGGGAGAAATGGCGGATGACGGACGGAGGTGAGAGTGGGGGGCTTAGTGTTTTTAAATAAGGTCTTTTGGGATTCGATTTTGGCGCGAAGCGAAGCGAACGGGTTTGGTAATAAGAATTCGGCGGGGTAATTTTTGGAGCCAAAATTACTGTTAATCCTTACCGTTAATCAATACAACAAAAACACAAGTGTCTCACTTGGTGAAGACACATCAGCATTTTGGAGTTTTACGAAAATGACACTTCAGCAAAAAAAACCACTAATCAAATTAAAACATTAATACACATCACTCGTTTCATTTATCATCCATTTCATTTATAAAAGCCCAAAAGACTATAAACCTAATTAAATTAACACTAAAATGTGATTAACAAATTATGGAGCATGTAGCACAAAATGTAGACCACTCGAGGTGTGTGCGATTATATTTAAACAGAACATTAAAATCACTGCACTAAACGTATTTCCTTTAATCAAATTTTATATTCGTTGTATATCAAAGCGAGTTTTAGTTTTAATCACACCTTTGCTCAGCTCTTAAACACCGATGACGATGCTAGGGTTTAGGAAGGATCACGATTGGAGCAGTCAGCGAAGCTTAACAGTTTATTTTTTTACAACAATAATACCGGTCTTCACCAATAATAACACCGGCTCAGTCTTCACCAACAATAACAGCAATGTCTTCAGATGACATCTCAGCATTTTGGAGCTTTCTGAAAATGACATCTCAGCAAAAATATTCGCCAATCAAAATATTTTATTAATACAACTTATCTACTTATTTTAACTTTTAAATTTAAATCCATTAAAAACCCATATACTTTTTCTATTAATCTTTGTTTTATTTTTACCAAACTCAAGCCCAAATAACTAATAACAGTAAATTAAACAAAATATTTATTTTATTTTTTGTCAGACTCAAGTCCAAATAATAAATAACAACAAATAAAAAAATATTTGTTTTTGATGGGCAACATAATTTTCTGTTTTTGATGGATAATGCGATTTTTTGGTTTTCGCACGAAAATACAATTTCACAGTTTTTGCAGAAAAATGCAATTTGACGATTTTGGCAGAAAATGCAATTTCTCAGCTTTGTTAGGAAAACACGATTTCTCGGTTCGACGAGAAAACAATTTTTCTTGGCTTTGGCGGGAATAGGGAATTTCTTTGTTTTGTCTGAAATAGAGGATTTCTTGGTTTCAGAAGGAAAATGTGAATTCCAGTTTTGGTAGCAAAACATAATTTCTCGGTTATGTCGGAAAAAAGCGAATTCTCGGATTTTGGCGAGAAAATGTGAATTTTTTGTTTTGGTGAGAAAACAAAAAAAAATTGATTTTGACGGAAAAACAAAATATCTTAGTTTTGACGGGAAAATGCTCGGTTTTGATGAAAAATGCAACTTTTCAATTTTGACAAAAATGCGATTTCTCAGTTTTAATAGGAAATGTAAATTTTGGCTTTTAACGGATAATACGATTTCTTGGTTTTCGTGCGAAAATGTGATTTTTTTAGTTTTTGCGGAAAAATTAGAATTTGACGATTTTTGCAGAAAATGCAATTTCTCGGTTTGATAGGAAAATAAAATTTCTCGATTTTCGCCGGAATAAGCAATTTCTTGATTTAGCTGGAAAATGCAAATTTTCAGTTTTTGACGAATAATGTGAATTTTTTTTTGTTTTCATGGAAAAATGTAATTTCTTAGTTTTCACGAAAAAACACAATTTCTCGGGAGATAATGCAATTTTTGGTTTTCGCAGGAAATTGTAGTTTATTTGTTTTGGTAGGAAAGCGTGATTCTTGGTTTGAAGAGAAAATGAATTTTTGGTTTTGGCGAGAATAGAAAATTTCTCGGCTTTTGCAGGAAAACAAATTTTTTGGTTTTGACCGGAAAATATGATTTTTGGGTTTTTGTAGGAAGATGAAATTTTTTGGTTTTGGTGAAAAACATATTTTTTTTGGTTTTGGCGAGAAAACACAGGTTCTCGCGGGAAAATGAAATTTTAGGTGTTAGGTTTGACGAGACAATGAATTTTTTGGTTTTGGCGGGAATAGGCGCCTTTTTAGTTTCATGGGAAAATGAAGTTTTTGTTTTGATGGGAAATGCGATTTTTCGGTTTTTTGTAAGAAGATAAAATTTTTTTGTGCTAAATTTCCAAGTTAAAGTATGTTTACAGTAACCAAAATTTAATAATTTAACTTCAACTAAAATGATATTTCAATAATTCAAACAGAATTTTCTATTTAGTTCTAAAGCAATAGCAATGGTTTTGATATGAATGTTATTGATTATAATTTGATAGTTTTAGAAACATATATTTATAATAAATATTTGATAAATAAATAAATTATATAATTCAAGATAATCATATTAATTAGTAAATCTTTTTTTTAAATGGCATCTTGCTTTATATAATTACAAAAGAGGATTAAGTGACAATTTATTAGAGAAAATAGATTATATTTGCCATTGGCATGAAGCTACTAAAAATATATTATTTTATTCTTACATATACATATATAGTTAGTTAGCTAAACAAATCTAATAGCAAATTATAATTTCAAAAAAAAAAAAAAAATTAATAATATACAATGTTTATTCAAATTAAAAACATATAAATACATAACTTAAGCTAATGAGAATATATATATAATATTCATTTACATTATAAAATAATTTTATTATATTAAAAATATATGCAAAATTTAGGAAAATATTCCGCAGCATAGCACGGATAAATACCTAGTTTATCTAATTAATCTTCAACACAATATTTTCATTCCCTCATTTCGATTCGCGCGGGATACGTTATTGATTGTATCATTGTACAGTGGTTATTTCTCTTTCTAATCTTTACTCAAAGTTATTGCTCATTGAAATACAGTTAGGTAGTACCTGGTAAGTGTCATATAAAGGTAAGCAAGAAATCGAAAATCAACAGGAAGTGTACTTTTACTAAAATGAGTTGGATAATGAGGATAACGAAATTTTGAATAGTTAAAACTTTGGGATACTTGCAAAAATCACCTTCCCAACATTTGCCATTTTGTGTCCAAACAATCCCTCATAGTTTCAGTTATTCACGAAATTGCCATTGTTTTTAATTAATTTTATTTATTTTCGGAAATTCAATTGACCAACTAATCCTCATCTTCCTCACTTATTTACGAAAATGCCATCATCATCAATTCACCCAACCACCATTTTCAACCAATTTTGAAGCTTTAATGGTGGCAAAAACCCATTTTTGAGTTTGTTGAGCTCATTATTTTCCCTTTAAGCTTCTATTCTTCCATTTCCTCTCTATTTTCTTCCCAAAAACTCAATAATTTGTCTATTAAAAAGTTGAAGTTCATAAAAATTTCTATATTCCGGCGATTTGGTTGTTTGTTGCGGTTGTGCTTCTTTCATTGTGGCTAGGATCGAAGATCTTGACCAGAAAAAAAGCTAAAGGCGAGTGGTAAGTCGGATTTTCAGTCAATTTTGGTGTTTTTTAGTTCTGGGCTCCGAAAGTAGACTTCACTCGGTCCGAATGAAGTCTACTAGTCAACGCCCAGGTTAGTTTTGCAATTGACCGCATGAAAAAGTAGACTTCTTTTGGTCCGAATGAAGTCTACTCCATTTCTTTTGATAACAAAAAAAATGGAGTAGACTTCTCGAGTAGACTTCTTTAGAAGCAGGTCATTTTTGTAATTGACCAACCTTTGACTTTTCAGAGTAGACTTCTCTATGAAAAGTAGACTTTTCGGAGAAGTCTACTTTTGTAAGTAGACTTCTGGCAGGTCATTTTTGCAATTGACCAAAAATTCAAATATTTTGCAATTGCAAAAATGACCTGCGAGAAGTCTACTTACGAAAGTAGACTTCTCCGAGAAGTCTACTTTTCATAGAGAAGTCTACTAATATTTTGGCAATTGCAAAACTAACCTGCGAGAAGTCTACTTTTATCCGAGAAGTCTACTTTTATCCGAGAAGTCTACTTTTCTTGTTTTAAAAAAAAAATCATTTATATACAATATATAACGAATTTTTATGATTTTCGTGATCCTAAGCTTCTGTTATTAAGTTTTCTTGCTTATGTATAAGTTTTGCATGTTTATATTTTATAGGTATAGTCGAATGAGTTTTCATGTTTTATATGATACTTAGCTTATTAAGAGTAGACTTCTTAGTCTACTATAGAAGTCTACTAAGTAGACTTCATTCGACTTACCAAGAAGTCTACTTATGCAACGTTGATGTCTAATGTGGTTTGGATTTGGTTTTTTTTTTCACAGAGAATGGTTCACATACCCGCTGTTTATGGAAAATGGGTTAAGACTGAATCAGTTTGGCAGTTCGAGGTGGATAATAACAAAGGAGGGCGGATGTTGTTCTTAAGAGATGGTTGCACACATGTTGAGCTTCTTGGAATGGTGCAAGAGGATTATATGCTGGAAAAGGAAACAAAGGTGGAGTTATCCTATCCCTTACCACCTCAGATGCTTCAACATATGCCTCCTGATTCTCCGCCTATGTATGTCACAAATGATAGACATGTTCAGAGCTTGATTGAGTTAAGTAAGATGCATGGTGTTCGCCTTTGTGTTTCGAGTAGGATAGTGGACCATGAGAATGATGATGTGGATGGACATGCGGATACGTGCTCTGATGCTGAAGAAGATTGGGATGAAGACGCTGAAGATTGGGATGAAAACGTTAAAAATGAGGATGAAGCTGATAGTTTGAATGAAGATGAAGTTAATCAGAATATGAAAGAAAAGTATGATAACTCAGATGTGGATTACAGTGAGTACGGGAAAGTTAAAGATGAGGATGAAGTTGAGGGTGTAAGAGAGCGTTGTGGTGGTTTTGATTGACTGGATAGTAGTTGGTCGTCTAAAATCTTTGTTAATCAGATTTTTCCTAGCAAGGAGAAGCTTGTATCTGAGTTGCGATTGATGGCAGTTATGAAGAGATTTGCTTTCAAAGTATATAAGTCTACAACGTCTTTGTTTGTAGCAAAATGTTCAGTCAAAGGATGCGTTTGGATGGTTAGAGCGGGTGTGAAGAACGAAGCAAACACATTCTGGGTGACAAAGTATCTGAAAGATCATACTTGTTCTGTGATAGACCGGTCAGCTCATCGTAGACGTTGTACACCTAAGTACATTGGGGCTCTGTTTGTGGAACGAGTTGGCATAATCGATGGAATTGTGCCAAAGCATATCAGAGATTCTATGAAGGTGATGTTTGGTCTAAACCTCAGTTACACCACATCTTATAGAGCTTTGATATATGCCCAACAATTGGTGAGAGGAACAGCAGAAGATGGATATGAGAAGCTGCCTTCTTATTTGCGTCAAATTGAGAGAGCTAATCCGGGAAGTGTCACTGACCTTGTATGCGATGAGATGGATCGATTTAAGTACCTCTTTATTTCATTTGGAGCTTCCATAGCTGGTTTTAAGTACTTGAGGCGAGTGATTGTTGTAGATGGGACTCATCTAACTGGAAAGTATGGAGGTGTTTTGCTAGTGGCAGCCGCACAGGATGGTATCTTTCAGATATTTCCTTTGGCTTTTGGAATTGTGGATTCTGAGTGTAATGATTCATGGAATTGGTTTTTCACCAAATTGAGTAGATGTTTCTCAGATGGGTATCCGCTTGTCCTAGTTTCTGTCCGGCACGACTCCATAGCTGATGCATTTAAGAATGTCATACCATGGGCAACACGAGGTATATGTTACTATCATCTGCAGCAAAACATTGTGACTAAGTTTCACGGGAAGCAACTCATGTACTTGGTGAAAGGTGCTGCATATGCACATACGACTTACGATTATAATCGAAACATGGACGCAATCCGAGAGGTAAACCCCAGACTTGCTCAATATTTGGAGACTGCGGACCCGAGGTTATGGTCACGAGTCCATTTCCCGGGAGACAGGTACAACATAAAGACTAGCAACATCGCAGAATCGATAAATGCGGCTGTTAAGGAAGCCAAAGGGTTTCCCATCACATTTCTGTTAGAGTTTATAAGAACAAAGCTCGGGAGATGGTATCATAAAAGGCGTGAAGATGCTCTAAGTCTCACAACAAGCCATACCCGTGGAGTAGAGTATCTATTGGCAATTCGAGAATATGAGGCAGGAGATTTGAAGACAGAACCCATTGATGGCTGGCGTTTCTTTGTTAAGGGTGGAGCACGAGATTGAATTGTTGATTTGCAACAAAGGAAGTGTTCTTGTGGTGTGTATGATGTTGAAAAAATCCCTTGCTCACATGTTATTGCAGCGGCAGAAGAGGCCAACGTGAAACTGTCAACACTTGTGTGTCCATCTTACTCACGGGAATCCTTATATGCGGCCTACTCCCATCCCACTAACCCGCCTATTTCTGATGAAAATGATGTCAAGAAGGAACCATGTGGTGTTCCAGTCATAAAGATTCCTCCTGGAAGAAAGAAAAAATCTAGATGGCAAACTTGGCTAGAAATGTCTAGGAAGAAAGGCACAAGACCAAGAAAGATGCATAAGCAATACAGTTGCTCCAAGTGCAAGCAACCTGGTCATACTCGCCCCTATTGTGTAAGTTAATATTTACATTGTACTTAGTGTGTTTTGTTTTATCTCATGCCAAGTCGTTATGTAGTCTAACTTCAATAAAATCATATGTAGAGATTCGATGATGGTGCTGATTGAATCTGAACAAGTCGAGAAGTCTACTTGACACAAGAGAAGTCTACTAGGTTGTCAAGATATGTAATATAAATGGGGGGAAATGTCCCTCTGAATCATCATTAAGTTATGTATTATTATTGTCTTTAAGAAGTCTACTCGAGTCTAGAGAAGTCTACTTGATAAGAAGTCTACTCGTGACACGAGAAGTCTACTAGGTTGTCAAGATATGTAATATAAATGGGGGAAATGTCCCTCTGAATCATCATTAAGTTATGTATTATTATTGTCTTTAAGAAGTCTACTCGAGTCTAGAGAAGTCTACTTGATAAGAAGTCTACTCGTGACGAGAGAAGAATTCAACACAATCCATGTTACATGTTAACCTACGGTTACATATTCTGTTCTTTGACGGGTTACACCAAAAACTTTCTAACCACATCAACCAGATACACCAAAAAAGTAGTTCGTTACAAAAAATAATACACGAGAGAAGAGAAGTCAGGTGCCTTCGTATAACCCCATATTCGCCCAGTCCTGGTTTGGAGGTCTGTGGCACTTGGTCTCCTGGTGTATATCAACCACAAGTTTCTGTCTGATAACTTTCATGTTGGCGGGACACAGTGACAGAGGAAATGGCAGTCCAAGAGCATGATATTCAATAAACTTAAGGCAATAAACTCCACAATCACCACCTGGCCCTTGCTGTGGCACCTCCTTTGCTTCTAGCCGTGTATGCGTGAAAGCGTCATATGGGAACTTGTATTTATCTTCTCGGATAGCCATTTCCCGAAGCAGATAAGGCAGCATGACTGCAAGAGGCTCAACTGCTTTCGCTATTTCCGCAGCGCTAGAATGATGAACGAGACTGTCCCAAATGAGAATGTGCCTCTGAGGTATAGAGATACACAGAGCAACCCAATGATCATCCTTTACATTCAAGGGCGTGTATATGTCATCGACGTCCACCCCCCATGTCTTGCCTGTTTTGCAGTACACTGGTGTCTCACCGGTGTAATAATCAAAGGCACCAGGCGGCAGTTATCTACCTGAGCCATCGGGATTCAGTTCGGTGGCAAGAAAATCCGCGTACTTGGTACGCCACATCATGCTCAAAATCGTATCAAGTAAGCAGATACGATCACTCCTAAACCATTGTGGATGTTCCATGAATCGATGTCTCAGCAGGTTGATGACAGCATCCATGTGCTACACAGCCAAATAGGGAAGTTAAGAAAGTCAGAAACAAAAGTCAAGAAACAGAAGTCTACTCGAGAAGAAGCCTACTAGAGAGAAGTCTACTCGAGAAGAAGTCTACTCAAGAAGAAGTCTACTCGAGAGAAGTCTACTCGAGAAAAAGTCTACTCGAGAAAAAGTCTACTCGAGAGAAGTCTACTCGAGAAAAAGTCTACTCGAGAGAAGTCTACTCGCGAAGAAGTCTACTCGATAAGATGTCTACTCGAGAGAAAGACTAACCGTATCTGCGAGCCATTGTTGTTGCGTCCTCAGCAGCCACCACCAGTGGTTTACTGGGTACTTCTTAGCATGTCTACTCGGCCAATTTCTGCAGACAACATTAGTACATAATCATCAGACTTTAATTACTACACAATCACAAGACTCACAACTTGTTTTATACAGAGAACTTACGGAAGACGTTTGAAAAACTCAGTTACAGCTTTATTCTTCGCTGCATCAATGGGAGCAAAAGGATCATATCCAGCGCCTAGTCTAGACAACCTCCTTGTCTTCTCGGAGGTCTTGGCTCGTGACAAAATTTATGCCGCGACCTTCTTTGACTGCTGTTTCCTTAACTGCACCTCCAAATCCTCTTTCGTTTGTTTCCGCGACTCGACAAATACGACACTATCCACGTCCTCGCGGTTGACACTCTCACATGGTTTTTTTCTGAAATAATGCATTATACATGTTACTGAGAAGAACAACATGACAAAATAAACGGTTTTATTTATTGGAATTTATTAAAGTAAACGAAACATAAGTCAGATTACACGGTACAGGTACAAATTTTTGAAAACATACAAAAATAGAAAAACATCTAGTTCTTTTTGGAAGACCTCGCTCTTGCCCTAGTAAGCCTAAGAACTGGACTCAACGAAGGAATAGCAGGCTTAGCAGTCTTAGAAGTCTTTTTAGTAGATTTGAGAGAGGGATCGGTACTAACCCGACCATCGTTTGACTTGACATACTCCTCATCCTTTGGCTCTTTCATCTTGGCAATAGTATGCTCCACGGCGACAACCTTTTCAGAGAGGAGGTCCAACTTCTTATCGAAGGCCTCAAACCCAGCCTTTATTTCCCCAGACAATGTTCTGCAACATTCTGAGAAATATTGCTTCATCGCCTTAGCAAGACTCTTCAAACCCTCCTCTTCTATGGCAGCAGGAGGCACTGGACAAGTCTTCTTCATGCTCCCATCGTCTGGGTCAACACGGCTTTCATCATCTTTAACTTTCCTTTTTTGGCCCTTTGTGGCCTCTAACTTCTTAACCCCTTTGGACCGCCAATGACTAGGCTTCCACTTCCAACGACCACCACCAAACTCCCCAAACATGGCTCCCACAACGTTCTCAATAAGGACATCGTCTACCTCATCATCCCAGGTAGGGAATATTTCCTCCCGTTCCTTGACACAAAAGTTGTTGAAGCTAACCTGCAAACAATTAGAATATATATGTTACAGAGGTCTACGCAAAGAATTATACTCGAGAGAAGTCTACTCGATACAAGGAGAAGTCTACTCGATAAGGGGAGAAGTCTACTCGAGACGAGGAGAAGTCTACTCGAGACGAGGATAAGTCTACTCGAGACGAGGATAAGTCTACTCGAGACGAGGAGAAGTCTACTCGAGACGAGGAGAAGTCTACTCGAGACAAGGAGAAGTCTACTCGAGACGAGGAGAAGTCTACTCGAGACGAGGAGAAGTCTACTCGAGACGAGGAGAAGTCTACTCGAGACGAGGAGAAGTCTACTCGAGACGAGGAGAAGTCTACTCGAGACGAGGAGAAGTCTACTCGAGACGAGGAGAAGTCTACTCGAGACGAGGAGAAGTCTACTCGAGACAAGGAGAAGTCTACTCGAGACGAGGAGAAGTCTACTCGAGACTAGGAGAAGTCTACTCGAGACGAGGAGAAGTCTACTCGAGACGAGGAGAAGTTTACTCGAGAAGTAAATATAGTTTACGATTACCTGTTTCAACATAGCTTCTTTGATGTATTTTCGTCCTCGGCAACCGTTGAAAGCCAGCACCGGTGGAGTTGGGTTGTCGGGAAGAGGATTTCCGTAATGCCTCCCAAAATCTGGCATAGCATAATACGCCCAAACTTGGAGCACTTCGGCAAACCCATAGAGAGTAACAGTCTTCGTCAAATCAGCTCTTTTGACAGACTCTATGAGGGTCTTGAAAGCCACTCTTCCCCACGGGTAATTTGTAAATGCCTCGACATCCATAACTAGCCTGGCATAGTTCAACCGTGTGGGTGAATCCATCTTCCTTGCCTCGATAAATCCAGCGAAGATGGATAAATATCCTAGCATAAGCTTCTCATCCCTTGTCCACTCCCCAGCACGCTTACATGCTTCAGTAAGTTCATCAACGGTGGGGCCAACATCTATACTAACGCCAAGCTTCTCCCAGAAATATTTCATCTCAGGAGTAACTTCTGCTTCCTCCAGTTCCTCAACATCCTCGCAGTTGAGACCGGTGAGTTGTTCAAACTCACTGAGTGAAAACCGAATTGGGGTTGCATTTATGAGACTCCATATCTCATACTTCTTCTTGCAGTCCAGCTGAAAACCGAGTATAAACTGCACCACCCTCGACGCCCAGCCAAAATTCAGTTTGTAAAACTTTAGAAAAACACCAAGCCTTGATTCCAAAAGCTCTTCCCATATATCTGCTTCCAGTACTGCTTCCAATGCAGGAAACAACTTCCTACTGTTGCTGTAATAGGCTATACTTTTCCCAGGTTGGGGCTCCTCGTCCTTTGTGAATAATCTCCTTGGAAACTTGGGCTGCTTCTCCATCCTGCAAAACCAAAGATGACATAAATATGTAAGAAATATATAATTATTAGCAAATGGCAGAAGTCTAGTTCAGAAAGAAGTCTACTTTTCTCCGAGAAGTCTACTCGCGAAAAAGTCTTCTCGAGAAAAAGTCTACTTAGAGAAGTCTACTCGAAAGAGAAGTCTACTCGAGAAGAAGTCTACTTAGAGAAGTCTACTCGAAAGAGAAGTCTACTCGAAAGCGAAGTCTACTCTAGAGAAGTTTACTTATACGAATTCTAAAATAAATCACTAGTTACATAAATTACCTTTGCGAACACTGAAATCCGGCGGAGACAACCAACAGCGTCGTCGACATCTGTAAATCCAAACAAAAAATTTCCAAATTAGCGGTGGTGATGATATCTAGGGCAAAAAATTGAATCTAACAGATGCCGGACAAAGAGAAATGAGGACAGAATTACCAGCAGTAACAAGGCGACGAGGCGACAAGGCAACAGAGGCGGCGATGAAAAGAGATGAACGAAATCGATTAAGGTCTATATACAGATAAAGAGATATACAGAAGTGAGAGATCTGAGAAAGGAGAACAGAGATTACCTCCGTTGACAATTTACAAACGGTGGTGATGAGTTGAAGCAGCAGCGGCGACGACGGTATGAACGGCGACAGAAATGGCGAAAGAAATCGCCCAAACGCTGGTTACGAGTCGAGAGAAACTAGGGTTTGTGGAATGGGTTACTTTCTGGTAAAAATGAAATATATAGGCCGGTTAAAAATGGGTTAGTAATATTATTCGGTTCAGTGATTATTTTTATTTTACTCGGACATAACCGGTCAAAGAAGTCTACTTTTGATTCTAATTCGGTAAGAGAAGTCTACTAGATAGAAGTCTACTTTGGTCCGAGATGTCTACTCGAGAGAAGTCTACTTCGGTCCGAGAAGTCTACTTAACCCTAAACCCTAAATCAATTTTTTTTAATTAAAACTTATATGAAAACATTAATTACTTACCATATTGACAAGTCATAGTTAAAATAACAAATATATGAACCATGATTCATTAACTGAACCATAAACTATGATTCATATAAAATTTGTGCAAACCCTAAGAATTACACTCTTATACCCTAAACCCTAAACCTCAACCCTAACCCTTTAGATTTGTATACTTATGAAACTTATAAATTGATTCATTTTCATGATTTTTTTTATACAGATGCTAAATGTATCTTTTTTAATTGTGTATATAATGTTTTTACCAAATTATTTTTCATAATTTTTAAAATTAGTGGTAAAGAAATTAAAATAAAGTAGACTTCTCCAAGAAGTCTACTCCTGAGAAGTCTACTTTAGAATCCGAGAAGTCTACTTAGTATTGATTTCTAACCTAATTTATCTATGATTATTTAAATTAATTATTTTGTGTCAAATTTTATTTTTAATAGGTGTAAAAAGTGTATGTTTTTGTTATTTTGATAATTTTTTCACCAAATTATTTTTCATAATTTTTTTAATTAATGGTAAAGACATTATTCCAGAGTAGACTTCTCGACTTCTCGGAGAAGTCTACTCGAGAAGTCTACTCGAGCTCAAGTAGACTTCTCGGGGATAAAATAGTCATTGCGACGAGCGTTTTTTGTTTGGTCAGAAGGGATAATATTGTAATTTCACTACCCCTGTGAGTTATTTTTGTCAAACATGCAATAGGGAGTCTAGTTTTGTAATTCAAATCAAGTTTTGAGTCATATTCAGCAATTCCCCCTAAAACTTTTGCATTCTACGTAAAATAGAATTTTGACCATCTTTATTAGATCACCTCCAATGGTGAGATATTCTCTAAAGTATCTCATCTACACAATATTAATATTTTTAATATAATTTTTTAATATAATTAAATTTTTATTTGTAAAAATAAATTGAGCCAATAATAGAAGAACAAATATGAGAATGGATATCTAAGAATATGTCATTTGAGAAACTTTGAGATACTTTTGTCCCTCTCTCTTCTCTTTTGAATTTTTTATTAATACTTTATTGAGATACTTTTAATGAGATACCCTCATTGGAGGTGCTCTTATATTCTCTAATAGTCAGCACGTTCCTGGTGGTACCGAGAGTCTAAACATATACCTACATATCCCTGTGAAGAAAACGCCTTCAGAAGAAGAAAAAGTATAATCAACAGAGGAATGTGAGATGATTTAGGAGAATTGAGAGCAAGGGAATTTGCCTTTGCTTATATAAAGCTTGAAGGAGAGCATTAGAGAAAGAAAGCCAGCGATTGTGTTTATCCATTGTTCAAAAGCAAATTCCCTTGCTCTCCAGTCTTATTCCAATTACTAGAACAAAAAGATGTTATGCACAAGTTATTTAAATCTTCTACTTATCAGTTTGTGAAAATATATTTTTAAAATTTTGATTTGGTGAATTTTTTTTATCGAAAACATAAGAAAGATGATGGTTTAATCTTTTACGATAGTAAATATTTTCTATGGTTTAAAAATATATTATACTTATCTTTTAAAAATTATATAAAAAGTATTTTACTTATCTAGTTCGCTTTAAGCCTTCGTAAACCTATGCAAGGCATTTGACGACTCCTCGAACATGGCCGAGTCCGCCAGCAGCTTGGTATTTTGAACTGTATTCAGTAAAGCTCCAGTGCTCAGCATTGTCATTGCAAACGACATTGGGAAGTTTGATTTTATGGAACCTCCACCATCATCATATCTTATAAAAGTGTCCTCCCAAATGCCTGCAGGATTTCCTAGGCATACAAGAATCACCCCTCCAGGATACCTTGTTGTTCTCCCGCAATGAGTTATTAGTTAAAACAAAAAAAGGTTGCAAGCATTTGATATACTAACATAACGACGCTTGCTTTTTGGATTTTAGTTGCATGCGTTTCGTTTTAGTTGCACAATCAATAAGTATTCACTAATTAATAGATCTATCTATTCTCTTATTAGGATGGAATATAATTAAATATGATTATACATATGCAAAACATAATAAAAATATAATTAAAAGATTAAAAAAAAAATTTACAAAATTGAGCATAATATATGTAAAATATATACAAATATGAGCAAAACATAGCAGTTATCATATTTTTTTAATGTTCTCTTAAGATTGAGAACATACAACTTATGCAACGGTATCTGTTTTTGTTTCCTATCTAATTTTAATTATTAATTATGAAATCCGATTGAAAAGTATAAATGTTTTGACTGGCGATAATTTAATATGGTTGTACAATTATGTTATCTATATAACCAATTATATAAGTTGTAAAAATTTGATGATACAAAAGAGAATTTTTCAAAATAATACATTGTAATTTGTTTTTTCTTCATCAAGCCATTATGTATATGATTGTGTCGATTTTAACTTCCAAAACGTCAAAATAACTTCCAATTTATTGCTGGTGTGAATACTTTGCTCAAACTCCGTTATAAAAGGTTGAGAGGACTTCTGTGAAGAATATGGTGTGTTAACACATATTACATGCAAGTGTCCTTCGATATATGGGGAGTTTGAACCGGCCAACAATGAAGATGACAATAGTGGCAAGAATGATAATGTTAGAGCCAATGAGATGCCTGAGAAAAATCTGGATCAACCAATTGAAGATGACAACAAAGATTTTGTGTCTAATGCGGATACAAATGATTAAGACTCTCACAGACCTTATGAGAGATATTCAACCACTACCTGGTATTATGAAGAGGGGTCCTGTATTTCATCTTGAGGCTGATATTCATCGTGATTTTGAAGCTGTGAAGATGGTTATTGCAATGAGTGATCAGTCAAAGAGAAAGAAACAATTCATGGCACAAATGGTGAATTAGTTATGTCATGAATCTCTGATGGTGGAAAGTAACCAAGCTCTCCAGTCTGAAAACGTCTCAGATGCGAATGAAGACATGAGTATAGGAGCAATGGAGCAAATATGGGCTGCTGCACATCCAAGAATATGGTAGTTTTTTTGCTACTACGCCTTCCATGTCTGAAGAGGGGACTCAACTAGTGTTTGCACTTAAAGATACATGTACTACATCTTCTCCAGCTGCTTTTGATGCGTCGATTTTAGATGTTGAAAATGTACATGCTAGGAAGAGGAGTAGAGTGTTGGTTTTATGCTCTTTTATCATTGTAGAAGCCATTGCTTCTTGTACAAGGCATAAATATGTGATAAAGAAAAGTAAAATTGAAATTGGAAGAGAAAAGAAAACAGAGTATAGAATCTGGAAAACTTCTCTTTATCTCGACTATCTTACAATTACACATTACTAACACTTATATAGTGATCTTATATAAACGAACACAACTGTTCGTAATAATACATAACTGTTCGTCACTTTATACGTACCCATTCGATAAGTTACGACTAACATATATCTCTTTATTTTACATAACCTTCACTTATATAATTAATATATAAGCAAACTCAATTATAAACTAACACTCCCCCTTAATTGAGTTTTGCTCTAACTCCAAACTGTTTAATTTGTTCTTCAGGCTTTGTGAAGCTAACACCAAACGCCTCTTTCAAACTCTAACTTCCTAACTTCATTGAAGTTATTTCTGTAACTGAGTGTCCTCAACTCTTCTGAGTGAACCTTCTTTTTCTTCAAAAGTCATGTCTTCTTGACATCTCTTTCTTAGACTATGTGTTTTCTTTGGTGACTTCTTTTGATCACCATCACGTCACGTCCCTGTGACATTTCATGCATAGGTCACCTGCACGTCTTATTCTGTTATCTCTATAACAGGTTCTCTGATGTGCGTGAATTTTCTCCACGTCTTCTTCGGTTATGTGTAACCGGTTCCCTTCTTGAGTGCGTGAATCTTTTTCTCCACGACTTTACGGTTATTTCTGTAACCATTCTCTTTGCTCCATTTTTCTTATAGGTAAGCATCCTATTTTATTGCTTGGTGCCATCTTTTGAACACCATTACGTCTCCTTGACGTCTCGTTCATGAATCTCTTTCACATTTTCCTCGGCTATCTCCGTAACCATTTTCTTTGCTCCATTTGCGAAACACTTAACAGATTCCTTGCTAAGTCCGGAACTAGTAACACCTCTTTGATGATCTTCTCTCCTTCGCTTGTCATCACTTGGATATTCCCTTTCCCTGTCGTGATTACTCTTTGACCATTCCCCACTTTGATTGGTATTTTGATACTCTTATCAAGAGTGATGAAGTATGATACTTTCTTGGTCATGTGGTTAGTACATCCGCTGTCAACTAACCATGTTTCATCATCTACTTTTGATGATGTTTCTTCTTCCACTGCACTAAACAGCATGTGACCTTCATCTTCTGAGTCATCTTCTGTTTCTTCAATACTTAGGTCATCTTCTGTTTCTTCAATACTTAGATCCGCACTCTCGGTTTTTCTAAGTTTGCAGTTCTTTTTGCTGAGTAGCCTTTCTATGTTGTTTTTTTCAACAAGCGGCTTCCTCCTATATGAACGTCTTTCATGTGTTTTATTCTGTGAAGAAACACGATCTTCATGTGCATGAATGAATCTTATCAACTTTGCCACCCATAGTGTAGTTTTAATTCCTTCATTGAAGCCTTCTTCCATTGACTTTTCAATTGCACCCCTTCGGGTGTCTCTTTTGGTTGTGTCGATCGGTTCGGAACTCTTCCACCACCACACACAACTCTGGCTTCCCTCACGTCTCCTGCGTGAAACCTTCTTCCTATAGTTGCGGAATTATTGCTTCTCTTTGTGCTTCAGTTAGCCCTTGAATCATAAGAGCTCTGATACCATGTTGGAAGCGCAAGATTCTTTCTTGCTCTGTTTTGTAAAATGATAAACAAAGTACCGTATATGAGAAATTTGTGTTTTTATTATTGATTATCGAAAAACTGTATTTACAACAGAAAGAGACATGTGTTTATATACTTTTCCAAACAACATGAACAAGAGATGTGTCTTTCTACATGTGTCCTAAACCAAGAGTTACAACTCTTTACAAACATCACGATGCTTAGAAGTACCCTTTAATACTACACAATTTCTAACTTTATAATTCATATGATTAAACTCAATTAAATCCAACACTCCTCCTTAATTGAGTTTCTCTTTGACTCCAAACTTGTCTCTCAATTCTTCAAATCTTGTTGTCTACAATGGCTACATACATCTGAGTGTATCAACTCCAATTCTTCACTTGTCTTTGTTTGAGACTCCTTAGGAAATTTTCTCCTTGATTGCTTTCCCATCTCACAGAAGTCACATATCTCTTTTGTGACTTCAAACTTAAGACTATCTCCCGTCTTCATTTTTTGCATCCATCTAAATGGAAAAATCTTGTGCTTTATCTTGATATTCAGTATCCTTCTTCCTTGAGGATCATCTATGAAACATCGATTGGCTTTAAACAAGACTCCATACCTATTTGATACCATTTGCGAAACACTTAACAGATTTCTTGCTAAGTCCGGCACTAGAAACACCTCTTTGATGATCTTCTCTCCTTGGCTTGTCATCACTTGGATATTCCCTTTTCCTGTCGTGATTACTCGTTGACCATTCCCCACTTTGATTGGTATTTTGATACTCTTATCAAGAGTGATGAAGTATGATACTTCCTTAGTCATGTGGTTAGTACATCCGCTGTCAACTAACCATGTTTCATCATCTACTCTTGATGATGTTTCTTCTTCGACAGCACTAAACAGCATGTGACCTTCATCTTCTGAGTCATCTTCTGTTTCTTCAATACTTAGATCAGCCCTCTCGCTTTTTCTAAGTTTGCAGTTCTTTGCTAGATGTCCCGGTTTGTTACACACGAAACACTTTCTCTCATTGTTTGCAACTTTTTGTGAAGAGACACCTTGACTCTTCGTTTTCTTCAACCAGCATTCACTTTCATTATGATTGTACTGTTTGCAAACACCACACCATTTATCGGTCTTCTTGTGATATTTATCTTCACTTTTGTTTCTTCCCTTTGAATCAAACTTTTCTCCATAGAACGCTCCTTCCGTCATGCTTTCATCACGAGATGGCACACGCTTCTCATGTGCCTTCAGAGTTCCTATTAACTCTGTCATTGACAACGAAAGTGAGATCCTTCGTTTGCTCCATTACAGCCACTATGCTATCAAATCTGACAGGAAGAGAGATTAATATTTTCTGGACAATGTGATAATCTGTTTTCTCTTCACCGTGAACTCTTAATTGATTTCCCAAATCAATTAACTTGTCTGTGAAAACTTTGATGCTGTCTCCTTCATTCATCTTTAAGTTTTCATATTATCTTCTCAAGGATTGCAGGTTGATCAATCTTACTTGTGGAGATCCTTGAAATTCTGATTTCAAAGCATCCCACGCTCCTTTCGAAGTAACGGCCGGTGTTATGCGAGAGAAAATCTGATCTGATACGGCAGTTTGCAGAATTTGCAGTGCCATCATATCTTTTGTTGATTCTTCCTCACACTGATTTCTCAATCGCAACGTTTCGGGAGTATGATCCGCTTGAGCCGGTCGTTCTGAAATTCCGTTCTCCACCACCGTCCACAATTTTCTGGTTTTGAGAATTGTAGTCATCTTAATACGCCAAAAATCATACTTATTCCCATCAAATATAGGAATCACCTGATGCGATGTTGCTTCCATCGCTCTTCTTCAGTTCATTAGAACTTGTACTCGAATTGGCCCTCAAGAATCAGTAAGGCTCTAATACCATGTTGGTTTTATGCTCTTTTATCATTTTAGAAGTCATTGCTTCTTGTACAAGGCATAAATATGTGATAAAGAAATGTAAAATTGAAATTGGAAGAGAAAAGAAAACAGAGTATAGAATCTGGAAAACTTCTCTTTATCTCGACTATCTTACAATTACACATCACTAACACTTATATAGTGATCTTACATAAACGAACACAACTATTCGTAATAATACATAACTGTTCGTCACTTTATACGTACCCATTCGATAAGTTACGACTAACATATATTTCTTTATTTTACATAACCTTCACTTATATAATTAATATATAAGCAAACTCAATTATAAACTAACATAGAGGACCTGAAGATAGCACTGACAAACTTGTTATTTGTTTGTCTCAAGCCACGGGAGATGATCTGAATCAGATACGGCTTATTTGCTTTGAAGAGGAGAACACCTCTCCCATCTCCAACCCAATTGACAGAGGCGCAGTGGGTCCGGTAACACCACCAGTCCCATGAGAGTAGTAGTTTGGAATTGTCGAGGGTTGGGACATCACCTCACAGTTCGACATCTTACAGGGATATAACGGATGTATCTTCCAGACAAGATGTTTCTGATTGAGACAAAACAAAACGATGATTATGTTTGAGATGTAGGGGTCTCTCTTGGTTATGAGCATATACAAATAGTTTTTCCTAATGGTTTAAGTGGTTTAAGTGGTGGTTTAGTTGTGTTTTGGAAAAGTTTCATTTCAGTTCAATGTATTTCCTTTGATGCAAGACTTGTAGACTTTTCTGTAGGGGTGGGCACTTCGGTTTTTGGTTTGGTTTCGGTTCGGTTTCTTCGGTTTTACGGTTTATCAGTTTTACAAAAATTCAAGGTATGGTTTGGTTTTTTACGGTTTGGTTTAATATGGTTTGGTTTCGGTTTTTTTGGAATTATACTTTTACAAAAAAAATTTATTCAAACTAATGGAAATAATAATAATAGATATGAGTGAAATAAAATAATAAGTTCAAAAAATAAAATCTAAATCATAAAAAATTCATCAATAAGGATATATTTCAAAAAGAGAAACAAATAAATGATCAAATCTTTCATAATCAATAATTATAAACCAATAAAAAAATCTAGATTAAAATTTAATACCTATAACCTTGGAACTAGAACTAGAAGACTTGAGTGTGAAGAAAAATGAGTTAATCACTTTATTTTTTATTAAAAAATTAAGGTTTACTTTATTATTTATATGCTGATATTTTTTTATAAATATTATATTTTAAATTTATGAGTTAAGTTAGTAAATTATAAAGATAACTAAGCCCAATAATAATATATGTACTTAAACTAAATTAAGAAACTAGGAAAATAGAAATTATTTAAAATTTAGTTTAAAAATCGAAAAAACTTTTTGGTTTGACGGTTTTTAACCAAACCAAACCTAAACCAAAGCTATAAAAAGATGATGGCCAAATGGATTTTTAGGTTTAACCATAACCAAACCATATCACTTTTTTCGGTTCGGTATGGTTTGGTTTTTTCGGTTATGGTTTTTGTGCCCACCCGTGGAATATAAATCTGATAAGAACTAACCACGAATAACCACTTCTTGTTGAATATAAACACCAATTATACTGTAACTGCAACGAATCTCACACTCTGAGATCTCGTTCCTCTCAGATTCACATATGTAATCTCTTCCTCTCTCAATACAATTTTCTGGAAAAGCAAAACAATAGTTCATACGAGTTATTTATACACAAAAGCACTCTTCAAAACCCTCTGGTCTTCTCAGAGTCTTTGCTTTGACTTCTTCTCCTTTAGTTGTTTGAACTTGCCACCTCAGCTTTGCCGCGATTCTTTCTCTTCACGTATACTCTCCACGGCTTATCAATACCCCCTTGGCGAAACTCAGCTTGCCCTCAAGCTGATAATCTGGAAACTGAAGCTTTAAATCACGAATCAACAGCCATGAGCTCTCATGTGTCGGTAACCCTTTCCACGATGCCAACACCTCTAAGTGTCCTTCACTATTATAGCGAGTACTCAAAATATCCAATGGTTCGATCACAAATTCATCTTCTTTAAATAGAGTAGATGGCAAGGGATGTACCTCATGATGAACCCCTAAAACCTGCTTCAGTTGTGACACATGGAAGACATTGTGTTAACGAGAGTTGTCTGATAACTGTAAGTTATATGCGACTGCCCCAATTCGCTCCAACACCTGAAAGGGGCCATAATATTTGGTTGCAAGCTTTTGACACCAATGCTTCGCAACCGTCGCTTGACAATATGGCATGAGTTTCAAACAGACGAAAGATCCCACCTTAAGAACAACATCTCGATGACTCTTATTAGTGTTATTCTTCATCAGCTCTTGAGCCTTACATAAGTGTGCTTTGATTTTTGCCAACATTTGATCTCTCTCCTTCAATAGAGATTCCAGTTCTCCATTTGTTGTGGACCCTTCCTTAAATCTCAACAACCCTGGAGGCTCGCAACCATACACAACATGAAATGGAGCCATCTTAAGTGATGTATGGTATGACGTATTGTACCATAACTCTGCCCATCTGAGAAACATAGACCAACGACGTGGATGAGCCGACGTGAAGCAACAGAGGTAAGTTTCCAAACATTTGTTAAGCACTTCACTCTGGCTATCAGTTTGAGGATGATATGTCGTACTGAACTTCAACTGCGTACCCAACTGCTTAAATAGTTCTCTTCAAAAGTTACTCTGAAAAATACGATCCCTGCCCGAGACAATAGATTTAGGAACGCCGTGCAGTTTGATGATCTCTTTAACAAACCGACAAACCACATCCATTGTCTTATAAGTGTGGAGGAGACCAATGAAATGACCATATTTGGATAGCCGATCAACCACCACGAGTATTGAGTTAACGCCATGAGACATTGGCAAGGCTTCTATAAAATCCATGGAGATATCATCCCAAATCTGCTCTGGGATTGGTAATGGTTGAAGTAACATCACCAGAGACAAGGTGGAGTATTTGCTCCGTTGGCAGACTTGACACTGAGCTACATAATCCTGCACCATCTGACGCATCCCAGTCCAATACACCGAAGCTTGAATGCGCTACAACGTTTTTAAGACCCCTGAATATCCATCCATCATGCTATCATAACATTCTTTTAAAAGTAACGTGATCTGAGTTGATGTTGGTGGAATAACAAGTCTGCCTTTTGATATATCATGGTTTTTATGGTTTTTAACCAGGATATAAGTCCTTTTGATTGAGTCTTTTTGGTCTTTTTAGAGTTCTAGTAGAGTCTTTGCAGGTTATAGCATATCTGGAGCATAATTGGAGATATTGAAGCTTTTTGGAGCATTGCAAGATGAAGCCACGAAGTGTGCAACTCGGACGGAAAATGTGGATTTGGGTGACGCTCGTCACCCGTAGAGGAAGGCTCGTGGCTGGTTTCATAAAAGAAGGAGCATTATTTGCAGTTTTGGCCCATAAGTTCCAGTATTTGCAAAAAGACCCCAGATCGTGTTTTAGCTTGTATATATTAGGTTTTCAGCCATTGTTGGATTTTATATGAGATTTTGAGAATTCAGAGAGCTTTAGAGAGGATTTTATTCAGAGCTTTTGAGGAGATAGATCCTGTACTCTTTTTGGAGAAGATTTCGAACCCCTTTGTCTTTTATTTCATTCTTTCAATGCAATTTTATTCAGCCATGCCTTCTGTTTCCATGATCATGTCTGGGTAAATTGCTAGTTAAGTTAGGGCTTTTCAAAGGTTGATGAAGAGTTTGTAGAATTGCTATCTGTTAGGAATATCTTTTGGTTCTTCATCTATGCTTGCTTGAAAATCGATTTCTTAGACACATCATCTAGAAATCCGAAAATCATAGGTTGTTTAGATGTGAGAGCATTATTGATAACCTGATCTAGCATTAGATGAGCAAAACGATTTAGTGAAAAGAGATTTGGCTTAGGAGTTTTGTGAATAATTGAACCTGATCATTACTGCATGTTTATATTGTTAGGGTTTGCAAAGAGATTTGAAACTCTGTGATTTAGACATAGTTAACTTCTGCAATGAGAATTGATTAGTTATATATTTGCGATTTATGTTCAAGACGGTTCTTAATCATTCCTGATTTCATGCATTCTACACTCTCGGATTCAACCTGCGAATTGTCCTGACTTAGCGCTTTTAGTTTTCTGAGTCTTAGATCAAACAAATTTCGCCTACTACTTTTTATTTTGTTATTTCGCATTACATACACTATTTATTGCTTAGCTTAATCTGAATCTGAAATCGCTAGTGTAGTTTACATACTCCTTTGGGATTTGATACCCCTTATACTACGACTGCTTTGCTGTGCACTTGCAGTAGTTTTTAGTTGGGTAAAACCTGAGCCCTATCAAGTTTTTAGCGCCGTTGCCGGGGAGTAATAGCTGCCTATCGATTTTTTGTATTAGGATTTTGTCTAAGTTTTTATTTGTTTACTAACTTTCTGCTACTTTTCTTTGTGTTGGTTTCAGGTGTATGCCTAATCGCAGTACCAGAAGCAACAAAGAGAAGGAGCTTTTGACCTTAGGCATAGACGAGCTAGCTAAGTTGGAGAGGACCATCAGGAAAGTTAAGAAGCAATCTATAATGGTTAATCCATTGATCTTGGTTGAAGATGCAGAAGGTCACTTGGTTGACAGAGAGGGAAACATGAGGAATGAAGAATGGCAGAGACTAGATCAAGATGGGAATGTCATAGTTGAACAGCAGGTTAAACAAGTGGCACAAGACGCTGGAGTCCCTGTTGCTGCTAACAACGCTGCTGGGCGTTTTGTTCAGAGGACTCTAGGAGATTACAACAGACCTGATCAGTTCTATGCCAACATAGCTGCAATCCGCCCTCCTGCTTTCCAGAGGAATAATTTTGAGCTTAAGCCTGCTTATTATCAGTTGGTGGGACAGCATCCATTCCATGGCTTACCTCATGAGCATCTTATGGATCATATTGAGAGGTTTGAGGACATAGCTTCAAGTGTCAAAGCTAATGGAGTTAGCTATGACTTTCTGTTCTGCAAGCTTTTCCCTTACTCACTTGGAGGAGATGCTGCATATTGGCTGAAGCAGCTGGAGTCTGGTTCGCTGACTACTTGGGAGGACACCAAGAATGGTTTTCTGAACAATTTCTATGATGATGCTAGATCAGAGGACCTCAGGACGAAAATTGCATCATTCTCCCAAGGTCCTACTGAAGCTTTTAAGGCTTCTTTGCTGAGATTCAAGTCTTATCAAAGGGACTGTTCTCATCATGGTTTCAGTCAGGTGCAGCTGCTTGGTATTTTCTTTAGAGGCATTGACTGGAAGTATCAGATGGCACTGGATGCAGCTAACGCTGGAAATTTCAATACTAACAGACCAAAAGAAGCAATCAGGTTGATTGAAAACTTGGCCCGTAGCAACAGCACCAAGAATGCAGATTTTCAGAGAATGAAACAAGCTGGATTGAATGATGGGAATCAGATTGCTGAAGTCAAGGCTAAGCTGGACAGTATGCACAGCCTCTTGGTGGGAAAGAAATCAGTTCATTTTGCTGCAGAGGTGGAGACTTTCGAAAATCCGGAGATTGAGCAGGAAGATGTGAATTTCATCAATGCTGGAAGATTTCAGGGTCAAAGTTATGGAAATCAGCAGTGGAACAGAGGATACAACAACAATAATCAGAAGAGTACCTTCACAGGAAATCAGAGCTCGCCTGGTTACACACCCAAGCCTCAGTTCCAGAAGACAGAGTTCCAGAAACCTTACCAAAACAGCAGCAACTTCAACAAGAACTATGGTTCTTCTTCCTACCAATCTGCACCTCCACAAGAGAACAAGATGGAAGCTATGCTGGAACAGATCCTAGAGGACAACAAAAGCTTACAGTGGACTTCAATGGCAAGATGGATTCGCTCTACCAGGACTTGAATGGGAAAATTGAGAGTCTGAACTCTCATATGAAGAAGCTTGATGTTCAAGTTGCCCAAACTGCAGGAGCTGTTCAGAGGCAAGAGGGATTCCTTCCAGGAAGGACTGACGCTAATCCCAAACATCATGTGAATGCCATCACTGATAACAGGATTATTTCTAATCTGTTTTAAATCAAAGCATAAAGCACAATATAGTTGTAGTATAGGTGCAAGAGGTGTCAATCCAGCTCAGGTTGATGAAAGAACTAAAAAATGCAAGAGCTAAGTAAATCTAAGTGAAAACCGGATAAATAGAGGAGAAAATCTATGAAAACTAAATGCAACAACTAAATGACCACGAAAACTATTTTAAAATCCCTATTGAATGGTTAAACAACTACTAGATGACTTCTAAGAATTTTAAAATGCAAGACTACTTGTTTTTTTTAAATCGAAAGCTAAAGGCAGACAGAAAAAGAAAGATCTAACAATCTAGGATGATATTTAAGGAACTAAGACAAAAAATGCAAACTTTAGAACTAAGAAAAGATGATTTTTAAGATTTGAAAAGGCTAAAGATGGATTCAAGGTTTAATATGATCCTCCCAAGGAATCGGCACTTATCAAGTTGAGAGATGGATAAAGATGGCTGTGAGGCCGTGATGATGGATGATGGATGATGGTTTGAATGATTGATGGTTACCAGCGAAGCTTGCGGAAAGAGCTTCAAGATAACGACTTAAACAACTCTGGATATGCATACCAAAGAGTCTACGGATTTTGCTGGATATACACACCAACAAGATGATCTTCTTTAGAAAGGGTTTTTTTGATTAAAAAGAAAGATGATTTCGTCCAGAATACAAAGAGGACTTATAAAGAAGAAAGAAAGAGAAGAAAAACAGAAAAAGAGGTAATTAAGACAAGTCTTGGAACATGCTCCAAGACTAGTCTCGAAAACTAGCAAAATAATTAAAACAGAGTTTGAATTCGAAAATAACTCTTGCACTCCCCTTTGGCCACAAAAATAATAGAGTAGAATAGAAT
Organism: Thlaspi arvense; assembly: GCA_911865555.2. Classification (NCBI taxonomy): domain Eukaryota; kingdom Viridiplantae; phylum Streptophyta; class Magnoliopsida; order Brassicales; family Brassicaceae; genus Thlaspi; species Thlaspi arvense. The sequence continues at coordinate 15,154,770 of OU466858.1, forward strand.
AGATTAGACTAGGATAGAATAGAATAGAATATGGCCTGGTTGTGATTAACAAAATGGACTATGATGAAGTGAAACATAAGCCTCGTTAAAAACCTTCCTTTGAAAACCCATTGGGACAAAACCAAAGGAAAAAGAGCACTTATGAATCACTTATCCATTTGTTGAATCACTTAGCTTGTATGGAGACCAAGGACGTGTTGATCATGTCTTCATTGTGGTTAGTTTGGCTCCAAATGTGTTTAAGTAATCCCCCAATGGCTTGGTTGAATGTCTTGGCTCTAGATCGAGTCATAGGTCCAATTGGCGTCACTAGAGCATCTTCTGCTACAAGCTCTTCCTCAGCTACAAGCTCATCTGGTTCTTGCTCCAATTCCTTGCTACTATCCATGATCATATCATCCCCTCCCTCTTCAAAAGGATTTGACCTCAAATCCTTTTCATCTACAATAAAGGGAACTAGATCAGAAACATTGAAACTTGAACTTACATCATACTTACCTTGCAGATCAAGTTGATAAGCATTTTCGTTTATTTGCTTGGTGATCTTGAATGGACCATCAATCCTTGGCATAAGCTTGGATTTTCTCTCATTTGGGAACATCTCCTTTCTCAAGTGAACCCAGACTTGATCCCCAACGTTAAAGACCATTCTTTGCCTTCCTTTGTTAGCTTGCTTAGCGTAGAGCTTTGTTTTCTCTTCTATGTTCTTTCTGGCCTTCTCGTGGATCTGTTGAACTATTTCAGCCTTCTTTTTCCCATCAATACTTGTTCTTTCACTCATAGGCAAAGATATTAGATCCAAAGGTGAGATAGGATTAAACCCATAAACAATTTGAAAAGGGGAAAACTTAGAAGCAGAATGCACAGCATGATTATAAGCAAATTCAATATGAGGCAAACATTCTTTCCAAGAATTCAAGTTCTTCTTTATCAAAGCACGCAAGAGAGTCCCTAAGGTTCTATTAAACACTTATGTTAGCCCATCAGTTTGCGGATGACATTTAGTAGAGAACAAGAGCTTAGTTCCTAGCTTAGACCAAAGAGTTTTCCAAAAATAACTAAGGAACTTAGTGTCTCTATCCGAAACTATAGACTTTGGCATTCCATGCAAACGGACTACTTCTTTAAAGAACAGATTAGCTACATGTAATGCATCATCAGTTTTATGACAAGCAATGAAATGAGCCATCTTAGAAAATCTATCAACCACAACAAATATAGAATCCTTTCCAGTCCTAGTCCTAGGTAATCCCATCACAAAATCCATAGAAATATCATTCCAGGGATGAGTAGGAATAGGCAAAGGAATATACAAACCATTGGGTTGGATCTTTGACTTAGCTTGCTTACAAGTATTGCACCTTTCACAAATCCTCTCAACATCACGTTTCATATGAGGCCAGTGAAAGTGATCTCTCATTACTTCCAGTGTCTTAGCAATGCCAAAGTGTCCCATTAGTCCTCCCCCATGAGTTTCCCTGACAAACAAATCTCGCAGAGAACAATTAGGAACACACAAGCGGTTCTCATAAAAGAGAAACCCATCTTGTTTGCTGTACCGTCCAGAAGGAAACTTATCACAAGACTTATAAATCTCTTGAAAGTCAGAATCAGTTGCATAAAGCTCTTTGATTTGCTCAAAACCTAAGAGTTTAACATTAAGAGTAGAGAGTAGAGTGTACCTTCGCGATAATGCATCAGCTACTACATTATCTTTACCTTTTTGTACTTGATGACATATGGAAACGTCTCAATGAACTCAACCCACCTTGCATGTCTTTTGTTGAGTTTCTGTTGCCCTTTCAGATGCTTGAGTGACTCATGATCACTATGTATGACAAACTCTTTAGGCCATAAGTAATGTTGCCACGTTTGAAGAGCTCAGACCAAAGCATACAACTCCTTGTCATATGTTGGGTAATTCAGTGTTGCACCTCCAAGCTTCTCACTGAAAAAGGCTATAGGCTTCTTATCTTGCATTAGAACAGCTCCAATCCCTATTCCTGATGCATCACACTCAATTTCAAATGTTTTAAGGAAATCAGGTAACATTAAAAGAGGTGCATTAGTAAGCTTCTCTTTAAGTGATTGGAAGGCGTCCTCTTGTGCTTGTTCCCATTTGAATCCCACGTCCTTTTTGATTATCTCAGTGAGGGGTGCAGCAATGGTACTGAAGTCTCTAACAAATCGCCTATAGAATCCAGCAAGACCGTGAAAACTCCTTACTTCTCCCACTATCTTTGGACTTGGCCAGTCTCTAATAGCTTTAACCTTTTCTTCATCAACTTTAACTCCATCTGCACTCACAACAAAGCCTAAGACACACAAGATTATCTGTGCAGAAAGTACATTTCTTAAAGTTGGCATAAAGCTTTTCTTTTCTAAGGATGCTCAAAACAGCTTCTAGATGTTCTATATGATCAGTTAAACTTTTGCTGTAAACTAAGATGTCATCAAAGTAAACTACAACAAAAATTCCAATGAATGCTCTTAGAACATGATTCATTAATCTCATGAATGTACTAGGTGCGTTTGTTAACCCAAATGGCATGACTAACCACTCATAAAGCCTATGCTTAGTCTTAAAAGCAGTTTTCTATTCATCACCCTCTTTCATCCTAATCTGATGATACCCACTTTTTAAATCAATCTTAGAGAATATGCTAGAACCATGCAACTCATCAAGCATATCATCTAATCTAGGATGTGTCGATACTTCACCGTGATATTGTTGATTGCTCTACAATCAACACACATGCGCCAGCTGCCATCCTTCTTAGGTACTAGTACAACTGGAACAGCACATAGACTCATGCTTTCTCTGATATGTCCTTTCTCCATGAGCTCGTCCACTTGTCTTTGCAGCTCTTTTGTTTCCACAGGATTAGTTCGGTAAGCAGGACGGTTGGGCAATGAGGATCCTGGCACAAAGTCAATTTGATGTTCAATGCCCCGAATGGGAGGCAAGCCTATGGGATTGTCCTCAGGGAATACATCCTTGTAGTCCTGCAAAAGAGAGTTCATTTCACTCGGCAGCACCGGTGTAAGGTTAGTTAAACTCATAAGAGTTTCCTTAAACACAAACAGAAGCAAAGGTTGTTTTAAAAACATAGCTCTCTTAACATCACTAGCTTTAATAAAGAAATTAGGTTGTTTGAGTAACCTTTCTTCTTTGCGTTTGAGCTGGAGTTGATCTTCATAGATTTCTTGAGGGGTCATGGGGATGAGAATGGTCTTCCTACCTTTGAACACAAAAGAATGACGATTAGTGAAACCATCATGTATTACCTTTCTGTCTGATTGCCATGGTCTTCCCAGAAGTATATGTCCAGCTTCCATTGGCAAAACATCACACTGAATCTCATCCTCATACTTTCCAATAGTTATAGGCACGGTTACTTGGATTTTGACATTCATTTCTACACTGTTGTTCAGCCATTGAAGCTGATATGGTATGGGTGCTTCTTCTCCTTTAAACCAAGCTTCTTAACCATTGTTGTACTTGCTACATTAGTGCAGCTTCCTCCATCAATGATCAGGCTGCAAACTTTTCCTTGAACATGGCACCTTGTGTGAAACAAGTTTTCCCTCTGTTCTTCTTCTTTAGCTTGACCTTGAATACTCAGAGTTCTTCTGACCACTAACAAATCCCCTTGAGCTGGTCTCTCTTCATATTCATCAAGAGATAAATCACTATCTTGCTTTTCTTCTTCAGACTCTATTTCTCCATTGTCAAGAAGAATCATGACCTTTCTATTGATGCACTCATTCGCATAATGTCCCCTTCCTTGACATTTATAACACCTGATATCACGAGCCTTTGAAGTTGTTCCTTCCTCTTTCCCTTTGTCTTTGCCTTGCAGTGTAGAGGCCGGTTTAGAATCAAACTTTGGAGTGAAAGCTTGCTTGTTTTCTCTTGAGATATTCTGTCTAGATGAGTCAGCTCCATAGCTTGGCCATGAAGATCCCTTTCTCTTAAGTTGTTGCTCAACCAGAATTGCTTTGTGTAACATTTCTTCAAGCTCCTCATAATGTTGCATCTCCACTATGTCTTGCACTTCTCTGTTTAACCCTCCTAAGAACCGCGACATTGTTGCTTTCTTGCCTTCAGAAATATCAGCTCTAAGCATCAATGTTTCTAGCTCTTGATAGTAATCTTCAACTGATCTGGTCCCTTGAATGAGCTTTCTGAGCTTAGAATGCAGCTCACGGTGGTAATGAGTTGGCACAAACCGTCTTCTCATAATTCGCTTCATTTCTGACCATGTTTCTATGGGAAACTCACCACTGTGTCTCCTTGAGGTTACAAGAGTATCCCACCAACTGAGAGCATAATCATAAAACTCTGTAGCAGCTACCTTCACTCTGTTGATCTCTGTATAATGCTGACAATTAAAAACCAACTCAATCTTCTTTTCCCAGTCCAGATAAGCATCAGCATCATTCTTCCCATGGAATGGAGGGATTTTTATCTTAAGACCTCCTAGATTGGCTTGTAAGAGATCTCTTCCTTCTCTGCCACGTCTGTTCCCTCTTTGACTCCTTTGAGAAGAACCACTGTGGTTGCTGTAGTAGTTATCTGCTGCTTCATATCGAAGATATCTCCTCTGCTCTCTTTGCGACCTTTCCCCTTCTGACTGTATAGCTTCTTCATTAGGGTCTAATCTTTGAGCACGAGTTTCTTCTCTGATTGCTTCTACTTTTTCATTCACCATCTTCTCCATTTTTTGCAAACATAGCTTCCATATAAATCTTGTTGATACCATGGCTACTTGACTCCTCTTCATGATCTGATCCTATCCTTGCATAAGAAAATTAACAACACCAGTAAAAAGTTCTACAAAATCTTTTAAAACAACAGATCTAAAAGAAATCAAAGAAGATGAAGAGTCATGATGATCCAGGCGAAATGATGATGGTGATGATAAATTAAAATGATAAAAATTGATAGAAATGAAAACTCAACTTTCAAAGTGTGCTCTGATACCACATAATATGATCCTCCCAAGGAATCGGCACTTATCAAGTTGAGAGATGGATAAAGGTGGCTGTGAGGCCGTGATGATGGATGATGGTTTGAATGATTGATAGTTATCAGCGAAGCTTGCGGAAAGAGCTTCAAGATAACGACTTAAACAACTCTGGATATGCACACCAAAGAGTCTAAGGATTTTGCTGGATATACACACCAACAAGATGATCTTCTTTAGAAAGGGTTTTTTTTATTAAAAAGAAAGATGATTTCGTCCAGAATACAAAGAGGACTTATAAAGAAGAGAGAAAGAGAAGAAAAACAGAAAAATAGGTAATTAAGACAAGTCTTGGAACATGCTCCAAGACTAGTCTCGAAAACTAGCAAAATAATTAAAACAGAGTTTGAATTCGAAAATAACTCTTGCACTCCCCTTTGGCCACGAAAATAATAGAGTAGAATAGAATAGAATAGAATAGACTAGGATAGAATAGAATAGAATGTGGCCTGGTTGTGATTAACAAAATGGACTATGATGAAGTGAAACATAAGTCTCATTAAAAACTTTCCTTTGGAAAACCCATTGGGACAAAACCAAAGGTAAGGGAAAAAGAGCACCTATGAATCACTTATCCATTTGTTGAATCACTTAGCTTGTATGGAGACCAAGGACGTGTTGATCATGTCTTCATTGTGATTAGTTTGGCTCCAAATGTGTTTAAGTAATCCCCCAATGGCTTGGTTGAATGTCTTGGCTCTAGATCGAGTCATAGGTCCAATTGGCGTCACTAGAGCATCTTCTGCTACAAGCTCTTCCTCAGCTACAAGCTCATCTGGTTCTTGCTCCAAGTCCTTGCTGCTATCCATGATCATATCAAGGTTGAAGGTCATGTTAAGAAGGTTCAAGATTCAAGCTTGGGTTTTGAAAACATAGATCTACACATTTTAGTGCTATCTCTAAGCCTTGAGAAACTTAAGCTAGGCTTATCCATGGCGTATGGTTTAACCCCTTTCCTCAACCTTTCCTCCTAACCCATGGCGTATAGTGGAAAGAAAGGTTGAAGAACATTAAGCATGGATCTCAAATAATGGCCTAACTAGCTCCCTAAGCATCCATGGCGTTTGGGAAAGGATGAGCTAGTCTCTTAGATTTGGTTTTAAGGGGTTCCTGAATCTTGCTAAGGTAAGGAGATTCCTAAGATCAAATAGATATTTCCCAAGACTCTCTAAGCATTAAGATCCCAAATCCAAGAAGAGAATATATTAAGAACAAGAAAAATCCCAAGCTTAAACCCTTTAAACCCTCTTAATCGCCCCAACCTTAAACCCATAGAAAAATTACTCACTACACATGGTTAAAACACACGAAAATGCAAAGGATGAAAGGATAAACATGATTAAAACGATTAAGCAAAAGCGATTATGGAAAATACTTAAGATTAATACAAGATTAAGGTTCACAAATGCCAAAAGCTTAAAACCAAGAACAATGGCGGCTATTCAAAACTTAAACATAAAAGATAGGAGACAATGTGTAAGATCTCCGATGGCTCTCTTTTGTTTCTCCAAAAATAGGGTAAAACCAAAAAATGGTCCCCTCACTAAACTCCAAAAGTGAGCTGTCCGGATAAGGTTGTAGAGATCGATCTGAGCAGTCGATCTCTTACTCGATCGTCTTCGTAGAATGTCTTCTCTCGCTCGATCTTCGGGTCGATTCGGTCTGGTGGATCGAGTGCTTCCATCGATCTTCTAGTTGATCCTCGGATGATTGAGTCGTGAACTCGATCTGGCTCTCGTTCTTCCCAGGCTTAGTTCCCGTGTCCGTACTCACGTTCGATCACCTTGGTGCCTAGCTCGATCTGCGCCTCGATCCCGGTTCCTTCGCTGCATGGCTGAGTTCCTCCACGTATCCATAGGCCTCCTCTCGATCCTTAGCATGTCCACGCACTCTCCATAGCTCCAGTGTATCCAAAACAACCTGAATATGATGTAAGAATGCAAGAAATATGCAAAATGCTAATGCAAAGGGTCCTAGGACCTAAAATGAGATAAATGGTGCAAACTAGCCTATTATGCAAGATGTATGCATGAAAACTACTCTAAATGCATGCTAAATATGCGAAATATATGAGTATATCAACTCCCCTAAACTTGCCTTTTGCTTGCCCTCAAGCAAACAAAATTCAAGAAAGGAAGAGAGGTTAAAAAATGAGAGCTCAAATTTCCAAAAGTGTTTAAGCAAATGAATCAATTCAATGGTCCTAGTTCTCAATTCTAAGATGCAATGCACAAACTCATACTCCAAAGAACTTAGCCATATTCATCACATATTAAATCTCAGATCATGACTCTCATATTCCAAACAATCCAAGAATCATATCCTTTAACATTTATTTAAGATCAAACTGTGAATCACACTTATGCACTTAAAACCGAATACATTTGGCTAGGGACAAGGTCATGAGATAAAAATGATCTCATTCATGAGGGTAATTCAAGCAATGGTTTATCTCAAAAAGGGTTGAACTTATGCATAATGCTAAAAGTAAAGGCAATTGATGCATACATGACTAGACTCTCATCTACCCATATACACTAACAATGATCCTAATCCCTCTCTCATTCATTTTTCTTTCTTTTTCAAGCACACTCACCCTCTAGAGACTACCCACAACAACAAGGCAAGACGCCAAGCAAAACCCACAAAAACACATCATTCAATCCTTCTTATACCTAGTGGTAAGGTCATACACAAACATTAAGCTCTTTTCTTTACTTTTGATAGCTCTCTTCACATTTGTTTTTCTTTTTTTTTACTTGGCCTTTTGGCTCTTTTCTCATAAATTTTTTTTTTTCTTTTGAGAGCTATCTTCTTTTCTTTTGAACTTAGAGCTTTTATTTTAAACCAAAACCAACCACTTAAAACTATGAATTCCCTTTTTATTCAAACCCCAAACACCAATTCTTTCCAAAACCGAAACAAGTAAGCAATATCAAACAACACCCATGAATTCCCACCCCCAAACTTAAGCCTAAAACTAGCTTCAATATGCAAAGCTAGCATCAATATGAGAGCCTAATCATGTCGCCTAAACCTAACACTTTATGCCAAGTTCAACCAAAAATTAAAGGCCTCACAAATCACACACGAAATATCTGGCTTGAAAGGAGGGTAAGGGTTAAGGTGATGAGTTCTATTAAGGCTTACAAGAAAGTGGTGAAAGGGATAAGAAAGTTTGACACTATCTCGGTGGCAAACAAATTCAAGAGGAGATCAAAACACAAAGCAAAAATTAAAAAAAAAATGCATGATATTTACAATGGTTGAGTTTTTGGTACCTTGGAGCTAGGCATGGCTGAAGCTTGAGGTTGCTCCAGTCTTCCTGCTCTTTCTAGGAGTGTCGTGAAAGATGCCTTTGTCCTTGCTCTTGCTTGAGCCTTCATGGAGGGAAAGACGTCCAGCTTGATTGCTTCCTTCAGGCTCACGGATCTCTATACCTCCGGTTGATCTTCTTCTCTTCTCCGATTGCTCAACCTCTTCACTTGAAGACGCCTCAGATGAGCTTCTTTGAAGGTCTTTGATCTTCTTAGCCAGCTTCTTGATCATCTTGCCTTGCCACTTGTTGACTTTGCGCTGAATCTCAACCACCGAAGCAAGGAACTTCTCAGCCTTAGTTCGCGGCTCGTAGTCTAGCTTGGGGAGATCAAAGCTTGGCGGCCTTTCAGCATCTGAAGGAGGCGACTCTGAAGGTGCACGAGTGATCTGAGGTGGTGCAGCCGTGCCTCCTAGAGGCGCAAATCATTCTTCATTGCTTGGCAAAAACTCTATGGTCCCAACGCTCTTGAAGTTCGTCTCTTCCGTGTTGGGTAGGATGCATACTTGCTTCCCAAGGGTGGGGTTCTAGAACAAGTAGGAAAAATACCCTGGAGCTGGAGTAGGTCCCAAGGAATCAGTGTTGCGCATGTAGGTCTGATCCATGTAAGCTCTCTCCACGCAAGGCTCCATATCCGTGAGAGGTACTCCCGCTTGTATGAACATTGGCATGAGGAAGCCTCCTATGAGTGCTGAGCTCGCCTTACACCTCAACGCCCACGCCTTGTACTTGACCAAAGAAGAAGCCAAGATGCATCCATAGTTGACGTCGTCCCCAAGCTCATCCTCCATTGGCTCATCATTCTCTTCAGCATCGCATAGAACCTTCTTAATCCCTTGGAAGAGGAAGCACAGCTCGTTCTTTGTAACCGTTGGAGCCACGGATCTTCCACTGAAGGTGTTGGCTAGTAGCTTGAGGGCGTATCTCAGCACAGGGTTTCGCACCTTCTTGATCTTGGCGGTGTTGGCTTTGTAGTCATCATCGCTGATCAAGTCCCATAGATCGTTGGCTGATTTGAACGGAGAGAACTCTACAAGCTTGGCTTCAGCATTGAGACCATAAGCTTGGCATAGCTCGGGGATGGAGAGGTGGTAAGCTTGTCTCCTGATCTTGAATGTGAGGTGACCCTTTGATGGAGTGGGGAGGCTTGGATTTTCATAGGAGAAGTCCAAGGTGGAGAAGAAGTCAAGCGCTGCCTCGGGGTAAGTAGGGCAGTCCATCCTTGACAGGCACGCAAGCCCCATGTTCTTGAGAAGCTCATCAAAATCTTCTAGCAATCCAAGCTTTTCCAAGAGGTCCCTGCTTGCAAATTTCGTAGGTTCAAACCGGAGCCTCTCAAGCCTTTTCTTTGCCTTCTTCTCCTCCTTGCTCCATCTAACCCTCTCCTCCACCACTTGTTGAGCCTCCTCTTGAGTTTCCACATCTCTACTTCTTTTCTTTGGAGCCATTGGTACCTGAAACACAAGTTCTCAAAGAGAAGATGAGTATAGGCGGCGATTAAGAGATGAAAACAAGGCAAGAGAGAAAAACTTTAAACATAAATCCTAGATTTTTGGGGATTTTCTAAAAATTATCAATAAATAGAAGATGAAAATCTCTTTAGATAATAACAAATCAATAAATTTTCCCTAATATTTAGATATTCCTAAAAATTCATCATAATCCCTAGCAACTAACATTCAACCAACTCAACAAAAAGGAAAATTTCTAAAAACTTAAACATGTAATTCAATAAACTCGAAAATACCTTTGAAGTGGATGAATATAAGATGCTCTTATGTCTTTAAAACCGAACTCACACTCTCTTTCTAAGAAAATCAGTTTCAAAATGCAATGGGAGAGAGTGTGGATGCATGTGCTTATAAAGACAAAAATTCTATGGATGCATGCAATTGGTTCTGAAAAAGGTGTGGTCAAGGCACACATCCTCATGGTCAAAGATGCTTGCCTTGAACATAATTCAAATTTGAAATGGGAGGAAAAAAGAAAGGAGGGGGAAAACTTGAACTAACCTCGGCATGAGATCGAGTCAAATTGGTCGATCTTGACCTCGATCTCATGCCCATGTTGGTTGTGATCGAGAGGGTTGATCGATTGGGGGCCCAATTTGGTTTGAATCGAGCCTTAGATCGAGTGTGCCCCCTCGTTCCAAGATCCTATGTGGTTATGGCCATGCTCCTTAGATCGAGCTCCTTGATCGATTTTGAGATCGTTTTGGCAAAGATCGAGTGAGCTGATCGAGTGAACTGATTGATCCAGTTCGAGGATTGAGTGAGATCAGTCGATCCACACTCCGTTTGCATTTCAAGCTAAACACATGGGTTGGTCATCCTCTCATAATCGATTGACTCACTCGATTGTCGACTCGATCTTGTCTAGATCGAGTGACTTCACTCGATTCACTAGCTCGATCTAGTAAAGATCAAGCCAGGGTAGGTCGATCTATCACTCGATCGTTTGCCTCTGTTTCTCCTTTCCTTGCCTTGTTGACTCCAAGATCATGATCTCCGGTTCCCATCTCCTTATACCTACACACTTAAACTAAAAAGCATAAAATTGAAACAGAAAGAAAGCAAAATATGTACAATGATAGTCATGGGAATGCCTCCCAAGTGCGCTTGTTTTACATCGCTTAGCTTGACTTTACTTGGTTAGGCCAGAGGTGGATCTTGGAGAAGCAATGTGGTGCTCTCCTTGCTGCAATCACTTGCCATGTAGGGCTTGACTCTATGCCCGTTCACCGTGAAACTCTCTCCACTCTTGCCAACCAAAGTAACCGCCCCATACGGTAGCACTTCTTTCATCTCAAACGGTCCGCACCATCTAGACTTTAGCTTCCCAGGGAACAACTTCAAGCGTGAGTTGTATAGCAAAACCAGACTTCCCTCCTTGAGCTCCTTAAGCACCAGCTTCTTTTCATGAACCGCCTTGGTCCTTTCTTTGTAGATCTTGGCGCTTTCATAAGCATCCAACCTCAACTCATCAAGCTCATGAAGTTGCACCAGTCTTCTCTCTTGTGTCGTCTTGAGATTGAAGTTCACTTGCTTCACAGCCCAAAGAGCTCTGTGCTCTAACTCCACAGGGAGGTGAAAAGACTTGCCATAGAGGAGGTTGAAAGGTGTAGTACCAATGGGAGTCTTGAAAGCCGTTCTATACGCCCAAAGAGCGTCATCAAGCTTGCCCAATCTTTTCTAGTTACCCCCGCGGTTCTCTCTAGGATAGTCTTGATTTGCCTATTCGAAACCTCCACTTGGCCACTAGTTTGAGGGTGATAAGGCGTGGCTACCTTGTGTTTAACTCCATACTTCCTCAAAAGATCCTCAAAAATCTTGTTGATGAAGTGGCTGCCTCCATCACTAATCACCACCTTATGAACTCCAAACCTTGGGAAAATGATAGTCTTGAAAAGCTTGACCACCACCCTTGAATCATTAGTTGGTGAAGCTATAGCTTCCACCCACTTAAACACATAGTCTACAGCCACTAGGATATACTTGTTGCCATATGATGATGAGAATGGACCCATAAAATCAATCCCCCAAGCATCAAAGACATCCACCTCAAAGATAGGTACCTGCGGCATCTCATTCCTCTTTGTGATGTTCCAAGCTCTTTGGCAAGCTTCACATGTCTTTACAAACTCGTGAGCATCCTTGAAGAGTGTAGGCCACCAAAACCCGGCTTGTAGAATCTTTGTAGCCGTCTTGAATGAAGCAAAGTGCCCACCGTAAGCCATACCGTGGCAATGGAGAAGAATGTCTTTTGCTTCTTCTCTTGTGACACACCTCCGGTATAAGCTGTCTACTCCCCTCTTGTATAGATACGGATCATCCCAAAAGTAATGAGAGATGTCTCTCATGAACTTCTTCTTATGGTAGTAGTCTAGGTGAGTAGGCTCTTCCCCACAAGCCAAGTAGTTTACAATATCCGCATACCAAGGCAAATCTTCTTCCTTAAAGCTCAAGACTTCTTCAAACTTCTCCTCTAGCCTTGCACATACCACTGTGTTGACCATCATAAGCTGCTCTTCATGGAGTGAGTCATCCAAAGGCAAGACTTCATTCACTCTCATCCTTGAGAGATGATCCGCTACACCGTTCTCTATACCCTTCTTATCCTTGATCTCCATATCAAACTCTTGTAGGAGAAGGATCCACCTTAAGGGTCTCTGCTTGGTGTCTTTCTTATAGTATATGTACCTTAAGGCGGCGTGATCAGTATACACAATGACCTTAGAACCCACCAAGTAAGACCTGAACTTCTCAAAAGCGAATACCACGGCTAGATGCTCTTTCTCGGTGGTAGCATACTTCACTTGCGTGTCATCCAAGGTACGGCTTGCATAGTAGATCACGTGCAGCCTCTTATCCTTCCTCTGACTCAAAACAGCACCCACGGCGTAGTCACTTGCATCGCACATAATCTCGAAGGGCAGGTCCCAGTCCGGAGCTTGAACTATAGGCGCGGTGATCAAGTCTTCTTTGATGGTCTTAAAGGCTCGAAGGCATTCTTCATCAAAGATGAACTCGGCTTCTTTGCACAGTAGCCTTGTAAGAGGACGTGCTATCTTGGAGAAATCCTTGATAAACCTCCTGTAGAAGCCGGCATGCCCCAAGAAACTCCTAATCCCTTTCACATTAACCGGCGGCTCTAGACTCATCATAACCTCTATCTTTGCTTTGTCAACCTCAATCCCATTCTCAGAAATCTTGTGCCCAAGTACAATGCCTTCCCTCACCATGAAGTGACACTTTTCCCAATTCAGCACCAAGTTTGTCTCCTCACACCTCTTGAGAACCCTGCAAAGATTTGACAAACAACCACCAAAGGAAGCACCATACACAGAAAAATCATCCATGAAAACCTCCACCATTTCCTCTATGAGGTCAAAGAAAATAGACATGATACACCTTTGAAAGGTTGCTGGTGCATTACATAACCCAAATGGCATCCTTTGATAAGCAAAGGTACCATAGGGGCATGTGAAAGTGGTTTTCTCTTGGTCATTAGGATGAATGGGTATTTGAAAGAAACCACTATAGCCATCAAGAAAACAGTAGTATGGGTGATTAGCTAACCTCTCTAGCATTTGATCAATGAAGGGAAGAGGGAAATGATCTTTTCTAGTGGCTGAGTTAAGTTTCCTATAATCAATACACATTCTATGTCCGGTTATTGTTCTTGTAGGAATTAACTCATTTTTTTCATTCTTTATAACCGTGATACCCCCTTTCTTTGGTACCACATGGACCGGAGAGACCCATGTGCTATCACTGATAGGGTATATCACGTCAGCTTCTAAGAGTTTTACGATTTCTTTCTTGACCACTTCTTTTAAATTTGGGTTCAAACGCCTTTGATGCTCAATGGAAGATGTGTTTTCATCATCTAAGTGAATCCTATGAGTACAAAGCATTGGTGAAAGGCCCTTGATGTCACTTAGAGAGTATCCAATGGCCTTTCTATACTTCCTCAGCTCCTTAAGGAGTGAGTTTAACTCATCATCACTTAGATTTTCATTCACAATGACTGGATAAGTATCATTTGGTCCCAAGAAAGCGTACCTTAGCCCATCCGGAAGCTGCTTTAGGTCCACCTTTGGGGCTAGCAGCTCGCTCCAGTCATCCTCTTGGCTTGTGTTGAGGTTTCTGTCCTCATTCGCCTCTTTTGAACCCGAGTCATGAGCTTTTAAGCTGCCTTCTTGAACCGCTCCTACCGCTGAGATCGAGCCAGTCAGTCGATCGTTCCCTCGTTCTAGGCTGGATCGATTGCACTCCCTCGATTCACTTGCTCGATTGGATATGGATCGAGCAGGAGATCGATTCGCGAGGTCGTTCTCTGAACAGATCGAGCTATCTTGGTCGATCGTGAGATCGATCTCTTGCTTGGATCAAGACATCTGATCGATCTCCAGGTCGATCTCATGGCACTGACCTTCATCTTCTTTCACAACCTTGCGAGAATCAAGGATGTGTACATACTCCTGGGTCCGTTCACTCAAGAAACCATACTCCCCACACTCCTTTGTTAAAGCCAGCTGTAGATGATCCTCTTGTGCCAAATCCTCAAGCAACTCATCAGCCAATTCATCCAAAGTTTCAATGTAGAAAGCTTGTCCACCAATCGTTGGCTTCTCCAAGACTTCATTGATGTCAATGTTCAGCTTGTTGTCCTTGCCAAGGTGTAGAGAGATCTTGTCATTCTTCACGTCTATGATGGCTCCAGCAGTTTCTAGAAACGGTCTACCAAAGATTAGAGGGTCTCTTGGTTCCTCATCCATTTCTAGCACTACAAAATCTGTTGGCACATTCACATTGCTGATCCTCACGGGTAAGTCTTCAAGCATGCCTACAGGAAGCCTTATACTTCGGTCAGCCAGAATGAGTGAGATTTAACACTCCTTAAACTTGGTAAAGCCTAGATTTTTGGCAATGGAGTGGGGTATAAGGTTTATGCTTGCTCCTAGATCACATAAGCAATTCTTAAACTTCAAAGGACCAAGTGCACAAGGGATAGTGAATGACCCCGGATCTCCTAGCTTCTTTGGTGCTATCTCCTTGTGGATGATTGCACTGCATTCTTGACTCAATACCAAGACTTCTTCACTCTCTTTATCCTTCTTAGCAAGAGTATCCTTTAAGAACTTGGCATATTTTAGCATTATAGCCAAACAATCAACCAAAGGTAGTTTGATCTCAACTTTCCTTATGTGCTTCTCAAACAAGGCTTTATGCTTCTCAAACAACTGCTTCTTGAAACGTCCAGGGAAGGGGAGCTCCGGTTTGTAAGGTGGAGGCACGAAAGCTTCTTTCTCTTTGCTGACTTCCTCCACTTTTTTCTCCACAGCCGCTTCCTTGCCTTTCTTTGGCCTTGCAATGTAGACATTGTCAAATGTGATATCTTGATCATTTGAGAGATTACTCCCCCACCCCCCCCCCCCCCCCCCCCCCCCCCCTCTTGAATCACAATGTCCTCATTGTCTTCAGGTGCAGACCGTGGTGGTAGCTCTTTCCCAGTTCTCAAAGTAATAGCGTTGGCATACTCCTTAGGGTTTGCTTCACACTTCCTGGGTAAGCTCCCTTGACCGCTTGAACTGGCTTTTCCTTTCTCTAGCTGGCGGATCTTGTTGTTCAGGTTGGTGATTTGTGTAGATACCTCAGTCAGAGAAGAGTCCAGCCTATTGTTCATATCAACAAACTTTTGATTTGTAGTTGCTTGTCCCTGAAGTAACTGTTGAAACATAGCTTGAACCGGATCTTGAGGTGGTGTGAATGGTGGAGCTTGAACTTGTTGCTGCTGGGGCACGAAACCAGGGGGTAGCCTTTGTTCGCTTGCTGTTGTTGGCCTTGGAAGTTGCCTTGTCTCTGCCCTTGGTACCCACTGTTTTGTGTAAACCCTCCTTTGTTGTAAGGAACAAAAGGTTTTCCTTGTTGTGGAGGGTACACTTGATCCTTAGGGTTCTCCACATTGGTACTTCGGTAAGACAAGTTGTTGTTGCCTTGATACCCTTGAACATAGCCCTGTGGCTTATTATAGTTCTGGCCTCCAACCCAATTCGCTTCCTCTTGGCTCAGCTCTAACCCTTCAAGAACACTCGTAGCCTCTCCCACAAAGTGTACATGCTTTTCATTTGCAAGTACCAACTTGTCAATCTTGTCATGAAGTGACTTCAGCTCCTTCTTATGTGCCTCAAGGTCAGACTCTCTTGGTGCTCTATCTTAGTCTTCAGCATA
The DNA here is from genome assembly GCA_911865555.2 of Thlaspi arvense. Classification (NCBI taxonomy): domain Eukaryota; kingdom Viridiplantae; phylum Streptophyta; class Magnoliopsida; order Brassicales; family Brassicaceae; genus Thlaspi; species Thlaspi arvense. Next base: position 15,170,849 of record OU466858.1, read on the forward strand.
GTTTCCATCACTCAAAGCAAGATTCTCAATAAGCTCCATTCCCGCTTCTACATCTTGTCCAAGAAAGTTGCCTTTACTAGCCGTGTCTAGAAGCATGCGGATCTTGGGAAGAGCTCCTCTGTAGATGGTGCTCAAGAGTGTCTCCTCACTGAAGCCATGATGAGGACAAGCAATGGTGTAGTCCTTGAACCGCTCCATTGCTTCACTAAAGGTCTCATTCTGCCTTTGTGTAAAACCGCTAATCTCACTCCTTAGGCGAGCTGTTCTTGTACTTGAGAAGAACTTGGACAGAAATGCCTTCTTGCAATCAGCCCATGAGGTTATAGTCCCCTGAGGTAAGGTTTTCTCCCAATGCCTTGCTTTATCCCCAAGTGAAAAAGGGAAAAGCCTAAGCTTGAAACTATCCTCCGAAATCCCATTGATCTTGATCATTCCACACACTTGCTCAAAGTTGTCTAAATGCTCCAAGGGATCCTCCATTGCAAGTCCATGGAACTTTTTGTTCTGCACCATTGAGACAAAGCCTGGCTTGATCTCGAAGTTGTTGTTTTGCACTGGTGGTGGTGTGATGCCAAAACGGTTGTGATGAGTGTTTGGAGCATCACCCGCACCAATGATCCTTGGTTGCCTTGGGGCGTGGTTGGGGTTTCCATTACCCCTACCAGCAGCAGCACGGTGAGGTGGAGCCTCAGCTTGGTCTTGCTCAGCCATGACCTCAAAAGCAAGAATATCCGGTTGCAATGTTTCCTCAAAGTCTTGTTCTTGTTCTACTGCTCTTCTTAGCCTTGCACTTCCAAGTTGATGAATGTTGTCTAGAGGTTGTAGTAGATTGTTGTCACCACTAGACCTCAGATTCATGTACCTGAGAAGACAAGTAGGAAGGTAGATAAATGAGTAACCAAAGTAAAAATAAAGACTTAGTCTCTACTAAGCTCTAAATCCTAATACTTTCAACTCAAACCCAAGTTGGCAACGGCGCCATTTGATAATAGGATTTTAGCAAGCTGTAATCAAAGCCTAAATCACAATATAGTTTTAGTATAGGTGCAAGAGGTGTCAATCCAGCTCAGGTTGATGAAAGAACACTAGGAATGCAAGAGCTAAGTAAATCTAAGTGAAAACCGGATAAATAGAGGAGAAAATCTATGAAAACTAAATGCGACAACTAAATGACCACAAAAACTATTTTAAAATCCCTACTGAAGGGTTAAACAACTACTAGATGACTTCTAAGAATTTAAAATGCAAGACTACTGGTTTTTTTAAAATCAAAAGCTAAAGGCCGACAGAAAAGGAAAGATCTAACAATCTAGGATGATATTTAAGGAACTAAGAAAAAAATGCTAACTTTAGAACTAAGAAAAGATGATTTTTAAGATTTGAAAAGGCTAAAAATGGATTCAAGGTTGAGGGTCATGTTAAGAAGGTTCAAGATTCAAGATTGGGTTTTGAAAACATAGATCTACACATTTTAGTGCTATCTCTAAGTCTTGAGAAGCTTAAGCTAGGTTTATCCATGGCGTATGGTATAACCCCTTTTCTCAATCTTTCCTCCTAACCCATGGCGTATAGTGGAAAGAAAGGTTGAAGAACATTAAGCATATATTTCAAATAATGGCCTAACTAGCTCCCTAAGCATCCATGGCGTTTGGGAAAGGATGAGCTAGTCTCTTGGATTTGGTTTTAAGGGGTTCCTGAATCCTGCTAAGGTAAGGAGATCCCTGTGATCAAAGAGATCTTTCCCAAGACTCTCTAAGCATTAAGATCCCAAATCCAAGAAGAGAATAGATTAAGAACAACAAAAGTCCCAAGCTTAAACCCTTTAAACCCTCTTAATCGCCCCAACCTTAAACCCTTAGAAAACTACTCACTACACATGGTTAAAACACACGAAAATGCAAAGGATGAAAGGATAAACGTGATTAAAACAATTAAACAAAAGCGATTATGGAAAATACTTAAGATTAATGCAAGATTAAGGTTCACAAATGCCAAAAGCTTAAAACCAAGAACAATGGCGGCTATTCAAAACTTAAACATAAAAGATAGGAGACAGTGTGTAAGATCTCCGATGGCTCTCTTTTGTTTCTCCAAAAATAGGGTAAAACCAAAAAATGGTCCCCTCACTAAACTCCAAAAGTGAGCTGTCCGGATAAGGTTGTAGAGATTGATTTGAGCAGTCGATCTCTTACTCGATCGTCTTCGTAGAACGCCTTCTCTCGCTCGATCTTCGGGTCGATTCGGTCTGGTGGATCGAATGCTTCCATCGATCTTCTAGTCGATCCTCGGATGATTGAGTCGTGAACTCGATCTGGCTCTCGTTCTTCCCAGGCTTAGTTCCCGTGTCCGTACTCACGTTCGATCACCTTGGTCGATCTTGATCTCGATCCTCCTTCTTGAAACAACCCGAGCAACTCGATCTTCTGGTCGATCTCGTCTAGATCGACCTGCCTAGCTCGATCTGCGCCTCGATCCCGGTTTCTTTGCTGCATGGCTGAGTTCCTCCACGTATCCATAGGCCTCCTCTCGATCCTTAGCATGTCCATGCACTCTCCATAGCTCCAGTGTATCCAAAACAACCTGAATATGATGTAAGAATGCAAGAAATATGCAAAATGCTAATGCAAAGTGTCCTAGGACCTAAAATGAGATAAATGGTGCAAACTAGCCTATTATGCAAGATGTATGCATGAAAACTACTCTAAGTGCATGCTAAATATGCGAAATATATGAGTATATCAATCACATTGAGAAGTGGAAAGAACCTACAACCAGTGTTGTAGAAGGATTTGAGCTCAAGAAATTTCGTTGGACTTGAAGATTATGAAGATGATGAAATCTGTGCTGAAAATCCACAGGTGACGCTCGTCACCCAGAATGGGTGTCGCTCGTCACCCTCTGAGCAAGACCCCGACGACTCTTCTTCAAAAATTGGTGACGGCCGTCACCAGGTGGGTGCCGCTCGTCATCCAGCTCGAGCAGACTTTCACGACTTGTCCAAAATGAGTGACGCTCGTTATCCATCCAGTGACGCTCGTCACCCGTTGCAACCAACTGCAGTTTCGACTGAGACTTCAAATAATGCTAAGGAGACAGTGTATAAGCCCAAGATACCCTATCCTAAGCATCCTAAGAAGTCTAAACAAGAGCTTGAATATGTCAAATGCAAAGCTATCATGGACAAGTTGGTCATTGAGATCCCATTGATTTATGCTGTGAGGATTACTCTTGTTATAAGAAGGTATGTGAAGAGGATGGTGACCAACAACTTGATTTTAGAGGCTGGAGCTATGATGATCAACGAGCAGGTCAATGCAGTGATACAGAACAGAGTGCCAGAGAAGCTTTCAGACCCTGGGAGCTTTGTTTTAGACTGCACAATCTTTTCTGACAGGTTTGAGAGATCATTGTGTGATTTTGGTTTTAGTGTGAACCATATGCCTCATTTTGTTGCCAAGAGCTTAAGGATGACCGATTTTAAGGCTACAAGGATATCTCTTGTCCTAGCTGATAGATCAGTCAGAGTTCTTAAAGGTGTGATAGAGGATGTTCCTATCAAAGTAGGAGATTGCATGATTCCTACTGATTTTGTGGTTCTGGAGTATGGAGAAGAACCCAAAGACCCTTTGATTCTTGACAGACCCTTCCTGGCTACTGCAGAAGCTATCATTGACGTCAAGAAGGGTATAATAGAGCTGAATATTGGTGACTTGGTGATGCAATTCGAAATGGACAAGCTGATGAAGAGGCCAGCCATAGATGGACAGACTTTCTATGTGGATGTTCTTACCAACATTGCTGATCAGATCTTTCATGAGATGAGATCAGAAGACCCCTTGGACAGGGCGTTGACCACTTCTACAGCAGAGTATGAGCATCTGGATGCTGCTGCTACAGGCTACACAAAGATGATGGATGCTACTGCACATGTGATGCAACTGGTTGCACAGGATGAGCTTGTCACCACATCTGCGAAAGCTGCTGCAATGGGTGACTGGAGAGCAGCAAAAGCACCAAAAATTGAGCTTAAACAGTTCTCTGCAGGGCTAAGGTACGCATTCCTTGGAGAAAACTCCACTTATCCTATTATTGTTAATGCTTCATTGAACAATGCATAGCTCACCTTTTTGCTAAGTAAGCTGCACAGATTTCGCAAAGCTCTTGGCTATTCTCTTGATGATATTTCAGGATTTCTCCAGACTTGTGCATGCATAGGATACACTTGGAGGATGAATCGAAATCATCAGTGGAGCACCAGAGGAGACTGAATCCGAATCTGCAGGATGTGGTCAAGAAGGAGATCATGAAGCTGCTGCAAGCTGGGATCATCTATCCCATATCAGACAGTGCTTGGGTCAGTCCAGTGCATGTGGTCCCTAAAAAGGGAGGAGTTACAGTGGTGAAGAATGATAAGGATGAGCTGATTCCAATCAGAACTGTCACAGGACACAGGATGTGCATCGATTACAGGAAGCTGAATGCAGCCACAAGGAAAGACCACTTCCCTCTGCCTTTCATTGATCAGAAGCTGGAGAGGCTGGCGAATCACAAGTATTACTGCTTCCTTGATGGCTACCCAGGCTTCTTTCAGATCCCCATCCATCCAGATGATCAGGAGAAGACCACTTTTACATGTCCTTATGGCACATTTGCATATCGCAGAATGCCTTTTGGACTGTGTAATGCTCCTGCAATCTTCCAGAGATGCATGATGTCGATCTTCACTGACATGATTGAGAGGTTTATGGAGGTTTTCATGGATGACTTCTCAGTTTAACAGGATAAGTGCGGATTTTGGCCCTCTTTCATAATATCCACTAAGTTTTCAAGATTTGCAAGGTATGTGTTCGGAATCTCCAATTTTCAGTCCGCCATAGGTTTGGTAAAATTTGATTTTCGACTTGATTAGCTTGATTTAACTGTTGAATCATGGTTAATTAAGTTGTATTAGATGAATGATACCATCCCTATGTGGTTTAATCGGTTGATTTGCAAGTTTTTGAAATTTCGAGTTCATGATGAAATTTGCAAAAATCTGGAAATTTTGGGTGATTTGGGTTGAACTGGTGTTTGAATTGTGTTCCTGGTAGTACTGTTGTTGATCGCCATCAGTTGTTTCACCTTGATTCATTGATTTTCTGAAATTTTGAAAATTGACTAATTTTGGTGATATTTTTGGTTAATCTTTGGCTTGAATTTTCAGATGCCTCGACATGAGAAGAGACAGCGACAGGGCTCATCTTCGAGCACTGCATCAGGCTCAGCGTAGTCACACAGCAGTTACCCAGTTTGCAGGCCTTCATGGCCAAAGCGAGAGGATCGGAACATCACTTTTGGAGTTGCTTGGGCAGGAACTCCGAAGCAGGAGATAGCGAGGGATATCTGTGTATTCCGTGACATTCAGGAGGAGTGAGATGAGTATGACACGTTATTCTACAATGCGTGGCAGGAGGTGAAGATCATACCCACCAGATTCGCAGACACCACCGTGCTACAGAAGATGCGTATTCTGGATGAGATTTTGGAGACACTCGAGAGGATCGGGATGGGCACTATGCCATTACAGCAGTACGATGTGTACCCAGACCTGGTTCGATAGTTCCTCTCCACTGCTCGCATGTACTATGCGAATGAGATAGCTAAGCGTGCGCAGGAAGGCCCGCTGACTTTCCTGATCCGCGAGATTCGCTACATGATCAGTCTGATGGAGCTTTGCGGGATTTATGGTTTCTCTGACCACCCTACAGGCATTCTCCTTCCGTCAGAGTGGACCCACATGCAGACATTCTGGTCCAAGTTCGGGAATAGAGTCTATGACAGCAAGACGAGCACGCAGACGAACGTTTGACATCCAGTTATGAGGTACATTCTGCGCCTTCTTTGCAACGCCATATTGTGCAAGTCTGCGCCGAGCAAGATTGGTGTTAGTGAGCTGGTTCTGCTCTACTACGGCTTCGCTGATATGCTGGTTGAGGAGATACCCATGGAGAGCATGATTCGCGCCAACTTTGGCCTATTTTCGCTGAGCATTTGGTCTCCTTGAAGACCAAGCCATTCACCAGTCCGGGGAGAAGACTGAGAGTGTAGACAGCCTCCTGACACCGATCTTCCAGCACTTTCAGATCGATGTATCACCTTGCAGCATTCGCACTGACAGAGCCCTCATGGATGAGCAGCATCTGCGCAATGCTACTTGGCTCAAGCCGCGAGTTATCTGGACATTCATTACCATTACTGGAGAGTATGTTGACATACAGTTGCAAAACAGCGCACTCACTACGATCAAGGGCGTTATACGCCAGCTGCGCTTTCTGCCAGATCCGAGTCTGCTGCGTCTTCTTCCACATCGTCCAGCTAGAGGTGCTACTGCTGGCGCTTCCACTTCTGCTGCTACTGCTGGACCATCCAGACGCTAGACCACTGCACCCATTGCTTTCAGGCGCCCTCCGCCACAACAGACACCCATGGACATCGCTGCTTTTCAGGAATATGTCATTGACAGCTTTGAGGGATTATGGGATGTTGTTGCTACACTTAGAAACTGTGGTTGTGTCCACCTACACTACACTACTGAGCCTTGCGAGGATGAGGATTAGAGCCTCTACTATCTGGTTACTTGTTTCTGTTTCTCTTTTCTTTTATTTCTCTTGAGTCATTTTTATGTTTTCTTTTAGTCAGTTGTCAGTTACTTTGATGATGTTTTATGAGATTGTTGAACCAGGTTTCTATTGCTATGTTTGGATGTTATTAAATGTGTGTTTGAGTGCTCTAATAGTCTGATTTTATAGTACACATGATAACATAACGTTTATACACATCTGAATTGTCAATTTTGGAGTTTCAGACGTGGTGACGCTCGTCACCAAGCTGGTGACGCTCGTCACCCGTCCCTTCACGAGGTACCACTTTTCTCTCGGTTCTATAAGTTCTCATACTTTATTTTGTCCAACTCTTGGCTTAATAACACTGGGGACAATGTTGTTTAAGTCTGGGGGAGGTGGTTACTGACGTTGTGTGCTTTGTGTTTGATTTTTAGAGTCTTAAAGTTGAGTAAATAATTTGTTTTTATAGAGTCAAAATTTTGAAACTGTCAATTTTTCTTGGAACTAACCACAAAACGTATATGCTTATAAGAACCATTGCCACTGTAGCTGATTACAAGTCTTACTAAGTTGAAAATTATTAGGTAGATCAGTCTAGCAATGAAGGTTTAGGTTCTTAGAGAATCTGGAAAATTTGATGTTAGCTCCACCTTAATGAACTTTAAACTTCTTATCTTGGGGCTTGATTTTCATTGATCTTGATTCTCGCTTTCAACACTGACAAATATTTTTAGATGCAAGCTCTCTTTGATCTTCCCTGATGCAATTTTTAAAAGATTGAGTCAAAGGAATGGTGCATTCATGACTCTGTGTCCTAACAAGGAACAACAGTAATGAACACACTCAAGAACCTGTCTGCTCATAAGAAACACAAGTATTGAGTAGCACCATATCTTAGACTGTTAAAAAAATGAGAAAAAGAATTGAAAAATCGAAAATATCCAAAGGTAAAGATCAAAGGAAGAGAAAATAGGAGAGCTGTGTTGAGATTGCTTTGTTCAGTTTTTAGGATGGGAATAGAATATGTAAGTGATTGAGATGATAAAACCTTGATGAGATATCACACTTAGATGAAAATAAGGAGTTAGTAGTAGAGATTTCAGACTTCTTGAAGGGATTTGGATTGGATTTGAGAGATTTTCTAAGCTTGTGATGATTAGACTAAAATTTGATCTTGTGTTGACTCTGAGGTATGTAATTCAAAAGTGTTAACTAATGTGGTGTTCCTGATGTTTAGCTGACTATTTCTTGTTTTCAAACCTCGACCCTGTTCTCTGTCTGATTTTTGCTTGAGGGCAAGCAAAAGCTAAGTCTGGGGGAGTTGATATATCATAGTTTTTATGGTTTTTAACTATGATATAAGTCCTTTTTATTGAGCATTTTGGTCTTTTTATAGTCATAGTAGAGTCTTTGCAGATTAACTTGTCTGCAGCATAATTAGAGATATTGAAGCCTTTTGGAACATGATGAAGCCATGAAGTGTACAACTCGGAAAAAAAATGTGGATTTGGGTGACGCTCGTCACCACCTATGGTGACGCTCGTCACCCGTAGAGCAAGGCTCGTGGCTGGTTTCATAAAAGAATGAGCATTATTTGCAGTTTTGGCCTATAAGTTCTAGTATTTGCAAAAACGCCCCAGATCGTGTTTTAGCTTGTATATATTAGGTTTTCAGCCATTGTTGACTTTTATATGAGATTTTGAGAATTCAGAGAGCTTTAGAGAAGATTTTATTCAGAGCTTATGGGGAGACAGATCCTGTACTCTTTTTGGAGAAGATTTTGAACCCCTTTGTCTTTTATTTCATTCTTTCAATGCAATTTTATTCAGCCATGCCTTCTGTTTCCATGATCATGTCTGAGTAATTTGCTAGTTAAGTTAGGGCTTTTCAAAGGTTGATGAAGAGTTTTTAGAATTGCTATCTGTTAGGAATATCTTTTGGTTCTTCATCTCTGCTTGCTTGAAAATCGATTTCTTAGACACATCATCTAGAAATCCGAAAATCATAGGTTGTTTAATAGAGGTGAAAGCATTATTGATAACCTGGTCTAGCATTAGATGAGCAAAACAATTTAGTTCAAAGAGATTTGGCTTAGAAGTTTTGCGAACAATTGAACCTGATCATTACTGTATGTTTAGATTGTTAGGGTTTGCAAAGAGATTTGAAACTCTGTGATTTAGATATAGTTAACTTCTGCAATAAGAATTGATTAGTTATATATTTACGATTCATGTTCAAGACGGTTCTTAATCATTCCTGATTTCATGCATTCTACACTCTCGGATTCAACCTGCGAATTGTCCTGACTTAGCGCTTTTAGTTTTCTGAGTCTTAGATCAAACAAATTTTGCCTGCTATCTTTTATTTTGTTATTTCGCATTACATACACTATTTATTGCTTAGCTTAATCTGAATCTGAAATCGCTAGTGTCGTTTACATACTCCTTTGGGATTCGATACCCCTTATACTACGACTGCTTTGCTGTGCACTTACAGTAGTTTTTATTTGGGTAAAACCTTAGCCCTATCACCTTTGTATCTAAGGCGACCATTAATGACTGTATACCCCGGTTTGACTTCGTCCCCTGCTAACACCTGACGAAACAAATCTTGAATGGGATCATACAAATCAACCTCCTTCAACAAGTCCTGGAGTTGTAATGGTTGTGGTAATGTTAACGTCATGAGTGATGTTTGTTTTGCTGGTAATATTCGAGATAAACCATCAGACGCCTTATTTTCCACAACGGTAAACAATATCTCAAACTCGTACCCCAACAATTTATGTAACCACTTTTGATTCTCCAAATTCACTTCCCTTTGTTCTAGCAAGAACTTCAAGCTTTTCTGATCAATTCTTACTATAAACTTCTTTCCCAGTAGATAATGCCTCCATCTTTAAATTTCCATCACAACTGCCATAAGTTCCCTCTCAAAAATGGGTTTCAATCGCTCCTTTTCCGTTAAGTCATAGCTAAAATAAGCTATTGGGTTCAGCTTTTGCATCAACACTGCTTCTAATCCAAAGCCGGAAGCATCAGATTCCACAATGAAAGGTTCGGAAAATTTTGGCAATGCTAACATTGGTGCCTTGATCATTGCGTCTTTCAACTGATGAAAAGCACTCTGAGCTTCTGTTGACCATTCAAACTGATCATTCTTCAACAAGGTGGTTAATGGCTTAGCAATGGACCCATACCCTCTTACAAACCTCTTACAATAGCCCATCAAACCAAGGAATCCCCTCAACTCTTTCATATTTGTTGGTGTAGGCCAATTCTCCATTGTCATCATCTTACTTTTATTTGTCTCCACCCCTTCTGCGGAAATCACGTGGCCAAGATATTCCACTTGGGTTTGACCAAAAGAACATTTCTTCCTGTTTGCAAACAGACGATATTCTGCAAATAGCTTCAGCACCACAGTTAGATGTTCCTCATGGCTCTGCATATCCCCACAGTAAATGAGAATATCATCAAAAAACATTAGAGCAAACTTCCTTAGATGAGGTCAAAATATTTCTTTCATCAAAACCTGAAACGTAGCTGGAGCATTTGTCAACCCGAATGGCATAACCATAAATTCATAATGTCCATCATGTGTCTGAAAGGCTATCTTCTCTACATCACTCTCAACCATCTTTATTTGATGATAGCCTAATCGTAGATCAAGCTTTGAAAATACCACAGCTCCATGTAGCTCATTAAGTAGCTGATCAATGACTGGAATATAGAAACAATCAGCTATTGTGGCTCTGTTAAAGGCTCTATAATCCACAAAGAATCTCCAGCTCCCATCCTTTTTTTTTGCTAGCAAAACCGGACTTGAGTAAGGATTCTACTCTGTCTTATTATCCCATCGGATAATATTTGTTTGATTAAACGTTTCATTTCCTCCTTCTGAGCGTGTGGGTAACGGTATGGGGGTTTGTACCGTGAGCTAGAGTTATCGCATGCTCATGGTTACGAATGGGAGGTAATTGAATTGGGACTTGAAACACTTCGTCAAACTTCTCCAGGATGTTCTGTAGCACCAAGGGACATTATCCCTGTCTCTGTTGTTGCTTAGTCTTGGAAACAAGAGATTTCAAAGACAGTTTTATAGTGTGTAAAGAAGGGTCACCACGCAAAATCACCATCTTGCCTTTATGCAAGAATGAAAACTCGTGATTCTCCCAGTCCACCTGACATTTACCCAATGTCTTAAGCCACTGCATACCGAGTATAATATCTGTTGTCCCCAAATCTAAGATAATAAAGTCTGCTTCGAACTCCAACGCAGCAACCTGAAATTTCACCATCGTGCAGACTCTCAAACCATTCACTGTTATACCCGTACCCAATCTTATTTCCAACCCGTGCTGCTTTTGAACTTTTAAGCGACACTTCCTGACCAACGAAGGTGATATAAAGTTGTGAGTTGATCCACTGTCCAACATCACTACTATCTTATTAACTCCAATCTCTCCTTGAACTTTTATCGTTGTAGGTGACGGAACCTCAAAGAAGGCATGAAAAGACAGCTCCATCAGTTCAGTAATCTGTCATGTATCTTCCTCTACAGTATCAAAGAACTCTTCTTCTACTAACTCTACTTCACAACCATCAATGACCGTCAACACTTATAACTCCTTGTTAACACAAATGTGGCCATTGTAGAACTTCTCTGGGCATTTGTAACACTTGTTATCTCTCTTCTTCTGAGCATATTCTGCTGTAGACAAGTACTGTCTTGGTGCAAACTTGCGTGGAGCTTGTTGTGGCCCTGCTTTAACCAACTGTTTCTATGAATTTTGGCCCGACTCCAACAACAATGGTTTGGTCTTCCAAGCCAAAGTCACTTGATGATGGTTGATTTACCGATAGGGGTAATACTGATAATCTTTACCTTTCTTCGCCTCATACGGTGTTAATGGAACCATTGATCATCAAACCATCCTCCATTTGTAACATTGTTGCAATCATATGAGACAAGTCTCTTGGTTCTTTCCTGAATAATCTCCTTTAACCCCGGTCTTAAACCATCCAGAAATATCGCTTCCAATATCTCATCATCAACTCCTGTAATTTGGGAAGACAACTCCTCAAACTCATGCACATATGCCGCTGCAGAACCCGTTTATTTGAGACCAGCTAAACTCTGCTTTGGTAATTGCATCTGAGGATTTCCAAACCTTGTAACCAGACGCTTCTTGAACACAGGCCAGCTCGGAAAAGAAATGTGACACTCCTCCCAGTTAAACCAGCTCAACACATCACTCTCGAGACTCAATGAGACCAATTTCAGCTTCTGATCCTTATGATATTGGCCCAAACAAAAGAAACGCTCAACCCTAGCGATCCAACCATGAGGATTCTGTCTCTCAAACACCGGCATATCAATTTTGCACAGATCTCTGAATTTCCCAACGTATTCGACCTAGAATCTCTAAGGCTTGGTTCCGAGATCGAATCGTTTACCTGGATCGGCTTTTTGCAGGATTTCATAATGGAGTATGTTGATTGTCGGAAGACGTTGTTGAATCAACTCCATCATCGAATTCACCACCACCGTCATCTTATCCATCTTCTGATCTGATGCAATAGCTTGTTCATCTGCCTGTGTACACCACACCATCAACGACTCCACCGAAGAAGCTAAATGATTCATCTTAATCTTCGATTCCACCACTGCATCGTGTAATTCGACCACACGATCCGCCATCACGCCTATAACCTTCGACATCACGTTTGATTCGATTGCGTCTCACAACGCACTAATTTGATAAGAACTAACCACGAATAACCACTTCTTATTGAATATAAACTCCAGTTACACTGTAACCCGAACGAAACTCACACTCTGAGATCTCGTTCCTCTCAGATTCACATCTCTCAATACAATTTTCTGAAAAAAGCAAAACAATAGTTCATACGAGTTATTTATACACAAAAGCACTCTTCAAATCCCTCCGGTCTTCTCAGAGTCTTTGCTTTGACATCTTCTCCTTTAGTTGTTTGAACTTGCCATCTGAGCTTTGCTGCGATTCTTTCTCTTCATGTATACTTTCTACGGCTTATCAAAATCTTTCAGTTTCTACTTGTCATGTGTCCATGGACATCCAATTTCACGACAAAAAATTCATTTTTGAAAAAAAAATTGTAAAGAATAGCGGTAACAAAAGTTGGGCCTTGGATGATGTATGGTGACTTCAATGAGATCACTGATAAATTAGAAAAGTGTGGAGGCAGAGTTAGAAGTGAAGGAAACTTCAAGAATTTTAATACAATGCTCCAAGTGTGTGATATGGAGGACATCAAACACAAAGGAAATCCATTTAGCTGGGTTGGAAAGACAAGACAGCAGATTATGGAATGTTGTTTAGACAGAGTGATGGCTAATACAGAATGGAAAAATAACTTTTCATCACCAGAGACTGAATTTCTGGACCTAGCGAAATCTGATCATTGACTTTTGATAGTGAATATTGAGTATCATAAAAGAATAAAAAAGGGGGCAATTCAGATATGATAAATGATTTTACCGGCAAGAGGGCTTTGCTGATACAGTTACGGGTTTTTGGCGTAATAGGGGACCTTATGTGAATCTTTTCAATTGAAAGCTTGCGCAATGCCAAGTTGCGATGGCCAAATGGAAGCGAAATAACAGTACCAATTATGGAGAGCAAATTCAAATTATACATAGCAATATTGATAGGAATTTATCATAGAAACGATGAAGGCTATAGCGTTGATTGCAGAGATATACTATAAGGAAATGTTTACATCGATAAATATTGAGCTCATTGATGACGTTATGCTGGAAATCTAGAATCGGATTACATTAGATATAAATGAGATGTTTAACTAAGCCAATTTCTGATGAAGAAATTAAAAATACTGTATTTCAAATCGGCCTAGATAAAGCGCCCGATACATACGGTTTTATAAGTGCGTTTTACCAATAATTCTGACCATAAATAGAAATATATGTATGTACTATGTGTAGAATTAGAATGTATATATAGAAAGTAGATTATGTGAATATCTTCTACCTAAAACCCTACTGTAATCTCCCTTATATATCTCGTGTACTCTGCTCTAATAGAATCATTACGTCATCATTCTATATGGTATCAGAGCCAAGATACCTAATCTCTTAATTTTTCCTTTGTGGCCGCCTCCTTCTTCTCATTCTCCCATCTTTCTTTACTCTCTTATTGATCTATACGTCAGCCACAAACAATGGCCAACACACCCACAAACAATGAAACCATCCATGTCTTTGAATCTCACACCCTCCTCAATGTCAATATGACAAATGTGACAAAACTAAGCTCCACCAACTTTCTCATGTGGAATCGTCAAGTCCATGCGCTCCTGGCTGGCTATGATCTGGCGGGCCACATAGAAGGATATGTGATTGCTCCTCCCTCAACAGTCACCACAAATGGTGTGATCTCGTCAAATCCAGTTTGCTTGTTGTGTAAACGACAAGATCAGCTTATTTATTCTGCTCTCCTTGGCGCCATCTCTACCTCACTTCAGCCACTTCTCTCCACAGCTGAAAGCACCGCTGACATCTGGTCCATCCTCTCCTCGACATATGCAAAACCAAGTCGAGCTCATATCAAGCAATTGAAGTATCAACTGAAACACTGGAAGAAAGAAACCAAGACAATCGATGATTACCTGCAAGGCTTAACAACTTGTTTTGATCAGATCGCTCTCCTTGGCAAACCGCTTGATCTCGAACACCAGATTGAATTTGTTATTGAAGGTATATCTGAGGAATACAAACCTGTCATCGACCAGATCGAGGGTCGTGACACTCCTCCAAGACTTACAGAGATCCACGAACGTTTGCTTAATCATGAGGTTAAGTTACACACTGCTGTCATTCCCACATCTCTGCCAATCACTGCAAATGCAGTCAGCTACAATGGCAATAAACCTGCATACAACCGTAATCAGAATCTCTTTGGGAGCAGCAATCTTTTTGATAACAGAAACAATCAAACTTAGCAACAACGAGAAATTTCTCACCATGACCAAACCGCGGATATCAAGGACGTTGTCAACTCTGCGGAGTTCATGGTCATAGCGCACAGCACTGCTCACAACTACAGTGCCATGGATCCTCCTATGGTCCAAATAACAACCCAGCTCCCTGGCAGCCACGTGCTCACCTAGCGGCGGCTCCTCAGTTCAATGCAAACAACTGGTCCTTGACAGTGGCGTTATGCATCACCTCATAACGGATCTCAATAATTTGTCCCTGCATCAGCCGTACAATGGTGGTGAGGAAGTTACCATTGCAGATGGTTATGGCATTGCAATCTCGCATACTGGTTCTGCCCTTCTCCCTACTCCCTCTCAGTCTCTTGCCTTACAAAATGTTCTTTATGTCCCCAAACTTCATAAAGACCTTGTTTCCGTAAATCGTTTATGCACAACTAATAATGTATCTGTTGAATTCTTTCTGGCTCACTTTCAGGTGATGGATCTCAGTACGGGGGCGCGATTACTCCAAGGCAAGTCTAAGAATGAGCTATATGAGTGGCCACTTCCATCTACCACCATCATCTCCTTGTTCGCTTAACTTACATCAAAAACAACCACTTCATCATGGCATTCTCGCCTTGGACACCCATCTCTACCTATTTTAAAAACAGTTGTCTCACAATTTTTTTTACCACTTTCGGATTGCCTTCTTAATAAAACTCACAAATTATCTTTTCACACAAACTCAAAAACTCTTTCATTGTTCAGATTGCCTTCTTAATAAAACTCACAAATTATCTTTTCACACAAACTCAATTACTTCTCAAAAACCTCTTCAATATCTCTTTAGTGATGTCTGGACCTCACCAATCCTATCTTTCGATCACTACAAATACTATCTCATTTTTCATGGATCACTTTACCCGCTATACCTGGTTTTATCCCCTCAAACAGAAATCCCAAGTCCGAGAAACATTCACTGCCTTCAAAGCATTGGTGGAGAACATATTTCAGACCAAGATTATTACCTTATATTCTGACAATGGTGCCGAATTCGTGGAGCTATGTCCGTTTCTCATTACCAACGGCATCTCCCATCTCACATCTCCACCACACACACCGGAGCACAATGGTATCTCCGAGCGAAAGCATCGTCACATAGTTGAAACCGGGTTAACACTACTCAATCACGCTGCTGTCCCACAACACTATTGGCCCTATGCGTTAGCAACTGATGTATATCTCATCAATCGGATGCCCACTCCGGTCCTCCAAGATGTCTCTCCATATGCCAAACTCTTCGGTCAGGCGCCCAACTATCTCAAATTTTGGGTTTTCGGCTGTTTATGTTTTCCCTGGCTGCGACCATATGCGAAAACGAAGATGGAGGATCGTTTGTCACCCTGTGTCTTCGTCGGTTATTCTTTGACACAAAGTGTGTATTTGTGCCTTGAACCTCAATCCGGAAGGCTCTTCACATCTCGGCATTTTCAATTTGTCGAACACTGTTATCCGTTCCAAAACACATATTTGACACCAATATCCACAACCTCACCACTACAAATCAAAACCCAATCCTCCTCAGCATTGATTGCCACTCCAATTTCCAGTCGGCCACTCGTTCAAGATTTGTCGTCGCCGCCCCCAAACTCAGATCCTCCGTTGAATTTGACGTCGCCTTCAACCCCGATGAACTCCTCAGACTCGTTGGGCCAAGGGAGCTTGTCTATCCCGAGTGACAATGTTACTTGTGGAGACCAGATGGGCTCAGAGAGACACTCACCAGGTAATTCTAACTCAAGCCCAAATACAGGCCCAATACCAAATATCTCCCCCCTTCTATCAAACACACAATCTCACCAGCCCATCATCGGCCCAAACACAACAAAACCTTCTTCCTCGACAACACAAACACAATCCCCATCACCATAACCTCCGATTCCACCACCACCTCCGACTAGACCACCCAAAAGACGTTTACCACCACCGCCACTTACCATTAAAATACGAGCCACCAATAATATCCTCAAACCTAACCCTAAATATGCAAACACCCTTACTGTCCGTCACAAACCCTTTATCCCAACCACCGTCAACCAAGCTATGGGAGATGAACAATGGCGGAATGCTATGTCACTTGAGTTTAATGCAGTGACTCAAAATCATACTTTCGATTTGGTGAAGCCTGCACCTCATTTGAATGTCATTAACACGAAATGGATTTTCACTCTGAAGTATCGTCCTAATGGTGAGATTGACAGGCATAAGGCTCAACTGGTAGCTCATGACTTCAATCAACAATACAGATTGGATTATGCAGAGACATTTAGCCCTGTTATCAAATCAACAACAGTTCGCTTGGTTCTGGAGCAAGCGGTTCGATCGGATTGGAGCATTCGACAATTATATGTCAATAATGCCTTCTTACAAGGCACCTTACAAGATGAAGTGTACGTTTCTCAGCCTCCTGGCTTCATCGATAAAGACCGACCTAACCGTGTATGCAGACTGAGGAAGGCTCTTTATGGTTTAAACCAGGCGCCGCGAGTGTGGTATAGAGAACTCAAACGCACACTAATTGAGATTGGTTTTCAGAACTCCATTGCTGATACATCGTTTTTTGTCTACACCAGAGGTACTCATCAAGTCTACATCTTAGTATATGTCGATGACATAGTGGTTACAGGAAGTAGTGAACTCTTGGTGAATCAGATTACTTCACATCTAGCTGCTCGATTTTCAATTAAAGATCTCAGAGACATTTCCTATTTCTTGGGTACTGAGGCTACTCGTTCAACAAAAGGTCTTCATCTCATGCAACGGAAATACATCATTGACCTCCTCACAAAGACTAATATGCTTGAAGCAAAACCAGTCTCCACCCTGATGGCACCACACCCAAAGCTCACTTTGACATATGGGTCTCCCCTGCCTAAACCTGGCGATTATCGAATGATTGTGGGCAGCCTGCAGTATTTGGCTTTCACGCGACCATACATTGCCTATGCCATCAACAAGCTCTCTGAGTTTATGCACCGGCTAACCGATGATCACTGGCAAGCTGCGAAACGGGTGCTTCGCTATTTGGTAGGGACGACTACTCATGCCATTCTTCTCTATAAGGACTCACCTCTCTCACTTCATGCTTTCTCCGATGCAGATTAGGCTGGCGACATCGATGACTATGTATCAACAAATGCATACATCATTTACCTCGGCTCAACACCCATATCTTGGTCTGCAAAGAAGCAAACAAGAGTCGCAAGATCAAGAACTGAAGCAGAATATAGAGCCGTTGCCAACACCGCCTCGGAAATACGCTGGGTATGTTCTCTTCTTACTGAACTCGGCATAACACTACATGCGTCTCTTGTTATCAATTGTGACAATGTTGGCGCTACATACCTGTGCACAAATCCTGTATTTCACTCCCGTATGAAACATGTCACGCTAGACTACCACTTCATCTGCAACAATGTTAAATCAGGCGCGCTTCGTGTCTCTTATGTCTCAACAAAAAACCAATTAGCTGATGCCCTGACGAAGCCTCTTTCACGAGCACGCTTCCACGAACTTTTCTTCGAGATCAAAGTAACTCAAGCCCCTCCTCCTTGAGGGGGCATGTAGAGTGTATATATAGAAAGTAGATTATGTGAATATCTTCTACCTAAAACCCTACTGTAATCTCCCTTATATATCTCATGTACTCTGCTCTAATAGAATCATTCAGTCATCATTTTATACTATGGTCAAATAGGTTTTTTTACAGGAGTTCTAGAAGAAGGGATTAATCACAAGAAAATCTATTTGATTCCCAAGACTATAAAGGCTAACATAATACCAGACTTTTGACCTATATACTAGCTACAAAACTATCTCTAAAATTATGGTAATTCATTTTAAATAATAAAAACAAAGTTATAACAGTAATCTGATTCAAAACATTTTTTATTTAGAAACAAAGGGAATCTTATTAATAAATGTTTAAAAAAAAAAAAGCATCTCTATGTACATCATGATTTAAAATTTTTTAGCTCCTTAAGAAAATTATAGCTGTAAAAAAGACTCTAAAATACTTTCCAATCAAACCCTAAGTAACAATTTTAAAAAACATCCATACTATTAATTCAGGTTCACTTTAATATTTAAACATAAATCATGTGTTATATTACATGAAATATCATTGCTTTTTTTATATTCTCTAGAAATTAATTAATGGTAGTTTAGTCATTTCTTAATACAAGTAATTAATTTTTATTTTATATTTCTTATTTAATTCTTATATACTTATTACCAAACACATTAGTTTTCAAATATTCTTTAGATTAGTTTAACTCTAATTACCAAACATATTTAAATAATTTCAAATTTTCCATAAATAGTTATTTCAAAAATTCTAACTAATCATAGAATTAATTACAACCAAGTTTATATAAAACAAAATGACAATTACAATTACTATATATATGAGATTAAATTATAAATATTTATACAATTCAAAACATTTTGCAAAAAAATAACAAGTGGTACTTTTCAAATACTTATTATTATGTAACAATATAAGAAAATAACAATGATAATTAATATAAATATATATAATTAAATTATATACATTTACACAATATAAAAAAATTGAAAAAAAAATTATTACAAAAACAAAAATCATATTCTTATTATTATGCAATAATATAACCAAACACATGTTTATAGAAAAATAAATTAAAACACAATTTTTATGAATTATTATATATTATTTGTTATATGTTTAGTGCAATCTAATATTAAATTAAATTTTAATTAAAATTAATTTCAAATTGAAAAGCATCATGATCAAATTTTAAAAAAAAACCATGATTAATTAACAGTAAATGATAATAACCATATAATTTTATTTAAATTATATTTAGTTCTATAAAATATCTAATGAATCGATTTTGTAATATTTTATTAATATTCGATTACTAAAATTATGGAGCAAGCTTCCCAAATAAAAATCAAAATGTTTTTTAATTAAGAAACAGTAACTACATAAATTTAAAGCATAGTCTAAAAAATATGGATTTTAGCATATTTTCATAAATATTACAAACAATATTGATAAATTTTTATTGTAGATGTAATAAAATATTAATAATAGGAAAAGTCAGTAAATTAATAAAAGATTTTCATAATTTACAATTAACAAAATAAAACTATTTATGATAATAGTATTTCAATAAACTATAAGGGAAATAAAAACAGTAACTCACATTATCTCATTTTCTCTAATTTGTTTTGGCTAATTGTTTTTTCTAGATTTTTAAAAAAATATATTTGCAAACATCAATATTTTTTAGTCAAAATTAATTTCTTATATGTTAAATATTTTGTTTCCGTTTGTTTACTATGTATATGGTTGTTATTTTAAATATTTTTAGTTTTAAATCTATTATTTTTTTTGTTTGACAAAGAAGAAAAAGAACAAATAAGAAGGAGAAGAAAAAGGAGGAGAATAAAGAGAAGGGATGGATGAGAAGAAGAAAGAGGAAAAAAAAAGAGAAGAATATGAGAAGAAGGAGAATAAGTGATAAAGAAGAAGAAGGAAAAGAAAGGATAATAAGAAGGGATGAAAAAGAAGAAAAACAAATGAGAAGAAGGAGAAGTGATGACAAATAAGACCAATAGAGAAGATGAAAAAAATGGAAAAGAAGAACGGAGAAGAAAGAGAATGGATGATGAAGAAGAAGACATGAAGGAGGAAGAGAAGAAGAAGACGAAGGATAATAAGGAGAAGAAGGGATGAAGGGATGAAGAAGAATATGGATACATATAAGAAGAAGAAGAAGGGAGAGGAAGAACAACGAAGGAGAAGGAGAAGAAAGGATGAAAAAGAAGAAGAAGAAGGAATGGAGGAGAAGACGAAGGAGTAACCAAGAGTCGTTAACTCGACTGGTAAAGGGTCTAGACAAAGCTTAGAGATCACATGATCGAGTGACGCTTAGGATTAAACTAATATTACATGATGTGTTTTCGGGCCTGCAGAGATTGCAGGCTTTGGCCCAGAACTTCATGGTAATCCAAAAAAAAGAAGAAGGAGAAAAACAGAGAAAAAGAAAAACAAAGGATAAAAAGGAGAAGGAGAAGAACAAAAATAAATGAAGGGAGAGAAGAAGAAAAGATGAAGAAGAAGCAGGAGAAACAGAAAGAGAAGAAAGAATTGTTGGGGTCGGTCTCCACTATGACGAGATCAACAAAGAAAAGGCTAAGTTTGGAAATGAACCTAGCCAAATCGAAGAGGTAATAAGCCAGACTGACAAGCTGAATTGGCAAACCACCGAGCCGAACTGGCGAACCGCCGAGCAGAAACAACGAGTTGGATCGATAAAGACGAATTAAACCATTCATGTCCATTGAACCAGATAGGTGGACCAAACCAACATGATATACCAAACCGATGAGTCGAGGTCAGCAAATATGTACCGAACCATTTAGTTATCAAACCAGAGAGATGTGTCGAACCAGGGTGACGGGACAAATCGGCTGGTAGAATCGAACCAACAAAATTAACAACTAAATGGGAATCGAGCCATTTCTCTGATGGGCCTAGGAGATGATGAACGAGGCCCAATATGAAGCAATAAACATACGAGTTGAGTCATAAGCCCAAGAAGACATCTAAAAGCGAGATTATCCCTAGAAAGATTTAGCCTTGCGGAAGTGGCCCTGTAAAGAGAAATATAAGGAAATCTATGACTATATTCACCGAGATTCCCGCTTAGGTTGTAGAGAGATATGTATACATAGGAGACATGATCTTTTGTAAAAAGGACGGCTGAAAAACCTAAAAAAAACACTTGATCAAAAGCTAAATAAAAGATTTATTGAGAAAAAGCATAAATTAGTAGATAAATTATATTCTTATTAAAAATTAAATATGTTTTTATCAAATAAGATAAATATTTCTAAATAAAAATAATAGTGTGGTTAATAAAATTACAACTAAATATTCAAACCTGTAAAAAATCGACTACAACATAAGAACACAAGTTATATATAAAATCAGTAATATATTATATCTTTAAATATAGAAGTTGGGTTTGGAAAACAACAATAAAGTAAAACATGAGCAAATTAGATAATATGAATAAATTATTTGTTTAAAAATAGAAAGAAAAAGAAAAACAAGAAGAAGAGAAAAACATACAAAAAGGGAAAGAACATAGAAGATGAAGAAGAAAAAGAACGGAGAAGAGGAGAAGAGCATAGAAAGAAAAAAAAAAGATGAAAGAGAAAAAAACGAAAAAAAAAAGAAAAACATACATGAAGAAGAGGAAGGATAGAGAAGAAGACGAAGAAGAACAGAAAAAAAAATGAAGGAGAAAAAGAACGAAATATAAGAAAGACGTAGAGAAAGAAGAAAAATGCAGAAAAAAAATGATGAAGAAAAAGAATGGTGATAAAGAGGAAGAAAAAGAAGGAGGGAAGAAGAAAAAAAGAAGAAGAAACAATAGAAGAAAAAGAGGGAGAAGAAGAACAGAGAAGGAGGAGGAGGAGAAAAAAAGAAAAAGAAGAAGAATGGAAAAAAAAAAAAAAGAGAAGAAAAACAGGAAAAAAAAGAAACAGATAATAGAAATGAAGAAAAAAGAATAGGAAGGGAGAAAGAGAAGAAAAAAAAACTAAATACAATATTAAAAACATAAATTTTATATAAAACCAATAACATATTATCATAATTTACAATAAAAACTCGTGTGTCTACAATATTGAATTAGTTGCACGTAATTTATATTATCTTATTTTTAATTTTATATTTTTGTATTTACAAAATTTAATTTTAATCTTCATAACACATAAATAAATAATTTATTATTAATATAACTATAGTTTTTTTTTGTAGGAGGGGGTGTGGGAGACATTGTCTCCTGATTTTATTCAAAACATAAAAACCAGCTACACACAAACTCTTTTTGGATGCACAGAACCGATCATATCGTAACTGAAAAGCAAACTAAACTAGGTGGAACTGAATCTAAAAACTGGACAGCTAGAGGAAGAAAAAAACAGAGTTAGCTAATCCATCAGCAAGACAATTAGCTTTTCTGTTAGCAAAAAAAAAGACAATTGCCTTTTCTATACACATATGAAAAACGGACTATCCATTCTCTCGAAATAAAGCCATGATACATATGTACCAGAAAACAGACTATCTTATAACATAATATATAATAAATCTTCTTATACTACATAATTTAAACATTTATAAAATTTACTTCAAGAATCATATACCTACGCGGACGCGCAAGTCCAACATCTAGTCAAACTTTACAATAGAAAAATTTGATAGTTTTATATAACTTGTTAATCAAGTTATAACGTGTTAGATAAAAGTAATCGATATATCATCATCAATCACTCATTTGTAAAATGCTAATTTTATACCAAAAAAATAACAAAAGCATTAATTTATATACCAAATTTGATATTTGCATTTTAACCTCGACTAAATCTTTCCCATATAATGATCTTAAATTAAAAAGGTAAATATGATTTTTTGTTAAAACTATTTTCAGTGATTTGCATGTCATAAAACTAATAAAATCATGATTGTATATATATTCGATAATTCACTAAAAAAAAATTTTAACCTTTTTTGTAGTTAAATTACAATATCTATTAAAATATATAAATTTTTGCCGATGAAAAATAATTTTTTTTATCTTAACAATAAATGTAATCAACTGGCGCTAAAAAGAAACAAAAATAATTAAAGAAAGCATATTAGATTAGTAATTTGGATAAATCCAAATGAAAATTTTAACGAATTTAAAATTTTAAAATAAATTCTTTCAAATACCATCATATATGATGATGGTATTTCAATATATAAATTTTTAACTCTAAATTACTTTTCAAATCATTCCAAATCATTCCAAATCATTTTTAAAAATAATTTATTAATGAAAAAAAAACAAAATCATCCCAAATCATTATTCCAGTACACACTAAATGTTTTAAAGATTAATGAATTGGAGGGTCGGCCAAGCGAGCCAACCCTATAGGGTTTTCCAGAAATAATGTCGGCCATATGTCTTGATTGTGCCATACAGCACTCACCCTTTCAATCTCAGGCTGAGCGTGGCATAAATAGCCATCCGACCCTTTTTAATTTACAACCACAAGGCCCATCTCCTTTATATACAACCCCATCTTTACCTCCTCCACTCTCTTCTTCCCGATGTGGGACGAAAACAACAACTTAACGAAAAATACAAATAAAATAAAAAAACTCACTTTTAAAAAATTAGAAATTTGTTGCTTTTATCTCCCCTCTCTCGTCTAAACAACATACACAAGTACACTAGGAGTTGATGAAACACATTGCTTGTGCTTGAATGTAATAAGAGTCTCTGTACTTCTTCCCACTCCCTACGCGAATCCCATTCTCCATCCACTCGTTTCTGTGTAACCATGCTTCCCTTCCAAAATCCAATATTCCCAATATCTGTTTTTTGTTCTCCAACGAAACACCATTTCAGTATAAACCATAATCAAAAATGAAGAATGGTTAAAAAAATGCGAGAAAAACGAACGTACCGCTCCTCCTTTCCAAGATACGAATGTTGGGTCCATTCTTGATTGAAGAACCTCCACTGTGTCAATGGCTTCTGTTGGTGGTATCGCGTGAAGAACTCTAGATCGTTAAGGAGAGAAGGACGACACAAACGTTACTCTCAGAAAAAACAATCTGTTTGGATCTTAGAATACAAAAATGAACAAACCTTTCTTCTACGACTGAGACAAGACCTCTAGTCAAACCAACACCACCGATCTGAAGAACCAAAACAAGGGCTTCAAATGGCGAAACTTTTGAGTGTTTTAAAGGAAAATGGTTTCAAGAATTTACCAATTGTATGCTGGAGAAAAGCTTTCTTTGAAGGTCTATGCGTCCTACGAACCAGGAAACATAAGTTAACAAGGTTTGTGTTAGATGTTGTAGCCTTCTGGTAGTAAGCAGAGAGAATGCATTATATAACATTTACCAGCAGAGAGAATGCTGCTTGTAATGGCTTCAGCGAGACCAATCTTCTCTTCTTTATTTGGTTTCAAAGGGGAAACTTGAAAACTTTCCCACACTGGTAACCCCACATTACCACCACCACCTGCAAAGTCCATGTTCCATGTTTCCTCCAACATATTCTCATGGTCTTGGAACCTAACCAATATACGTAAACGTTAAAGACCGGTCCAAAACTAAACCGGAATAAGGATTTAGGAAGGTTTGACTCTGACCATGTACGTGGTGGCTGAGGAAACACTTCAGGAACAAGTAGGTTAGGATAAAACAAACCCATCGGTGGAACCTGAAATCATCCAAAGAAAATATATATTTTTCAAGACGAATAAACATAAGAGAGCATTTTAACAGAACAAGGACTTGATCTTGTCTTTATGTTTACGTTAAGTGAAGTGAGATTTGTCTTGTGAGGCACAGGTGGTAAACCGTCCTCGTAAGAATAAACCGTTGCAGCTCTTTCAAGCTCTCCTTCCTGTGTATGGAAAAAAAGTATTATCAGTTTCAATATTCCTTACCAAGAGAACAAAACAACAGTGAAGATAATCCAACTAACTTTAATTTCACAATACGACTCCTTAAACTGATTAAGCATCAGCATATCGATTGGCTTTGCCAAAACGTCTGTGCGGATTTGTGGCCAACTTTGGTAATGTCTCTGAATCCATAGAAGGCATCTACATATATCCTGAAAATGATATGTAGATGAAGATACTTTACTATGCAATGTAGCCCATCTAGCAATAGAAAAGAGTAACTATATACTTACATCTCCTCCAAAAGGTAAAATCTTTTCAGTATTTGGCAATGAGACTCCGTCCTACAAAAACAAACCAAACAAGCATAAGAACAGTTATAACAGCAGGAATACGTCGGCTAAAACTTTCTCGTATTCTGCTAATACCTCGATGCAAACGACTGTACTTGTCTGTGCTCCCATGTTAACAATACAAGCTGTTGACAAACCATTCCCAAAAATGGCCGATAAGCCTTCTTGGTGGACCACTGCTGAGCTAAAGCGTAGGTCTCGCAACACAATAGTTAGCATTTCCTTTATCTCTGAAAATATCATGAAGCCAAACTAGATATACTAATTCACATCGATTCAAAACATATCTAAGATGGAACTGAAAATTAAGTCTGCAATGAAATTTACCGCGGCTGTCAAATGTTCCCGGGACAACAAGAACAGCAGAGTACTTGTTCCTCTCACTGTGAACTATTTGAAGTTTTTCTAGTAAAACCCAGTCCCATATAGCGATTATGTCCTCAGAAACCTGGAAAGGTAGAAGAAATAACAAAAACCAGGAAATTGCTTCAAGAAAGAGTACAGGAAATAGAATATTGGAGCTATGTATATACCTGTTGCGCTGAATAACTTGGCGAAACATTGAAGTGACCTCTCCGAATAGGACGGTGTATGCTATATGGCTCTTTTGGAGATATTGTCAGAGCTTCGTCACCAAAAATCATCTTCCTATACTTGCGCTTATTCTCACCAGGTTCCTTGGAGTCAGTAACATTATGGGAAGAAGTTTCTGCGCAGTTTGAGTATATAAGATATATTAACATTGACACCCAACATATGTATATTCAGAGAAAAAATACTATCATGTGCATTTTACTTTACTGTATAGCAAGCAGATACAAATCTCTAAATCGTATAAACATGTTTGATTGATAAAGAAGAATCCACTACTATGTACTACTTCCGTTAAGGGGTACAAGAATCCAGCATCAGAGAAACTAAATTAATCATGAATAAGAAAAGAATAAAAGATTGGAATGAGACCTAATGTGGAAGGAGAACTATGATCATCCTCATACACATTAGTCCAAGTAAAGACTGTATCTTTCTTCGTAGTCGTAGTACTCGGTTGGTTATATCCATCAATCCTCCCCATCTGCATATTTGATAACCAAAATAGCAAGAACAATCAGTTCTCACACCTAACTAAATTTTATAAGTCAAGGTGAATAATATCATACTATCTGTAACAATAACATTGAAGCAAAATCTTATCATCAGCAATAGTATGAAGCTTAACCTTGCGTGATGCAGAGCCAAAAGAAGAACTTTCGTCTAGGTATGGTATCTTCAACAGCGACGCCGTCTTTCAGTGAGGAAAAAAAAACGAAAAATCAAACAACAGGACGTGAATTTCTAGTGACAGAAGCAGCAAACTGAAAAACCACATAGTGTTCTTACAGTATTGTAAGCTCTATCACGTTCAACGTGTTGACTGGTGTTGACCTGAGTGTTAATCATCTGAGACATGTAAAGAACACAAAATCAAATTCATTGAAAGGATACAAAAGATCACAAGTGAAATCAAAAAAACCCTTTTGACAAAAACTAGGAAACCTGATCAAGAACGTTTAGTTTCCCGGTTTGTGTGTTGTGCCTGGCAATGCAATGAGGGACATTGAAGGGTGTCTCTTGCTTAGCTAGTCCTATTCTTACATTTGCAGACCCTAATCAAAACCAGCACCAATGAGATTTCTTTGAATTGGAGATGCTGGAGACAGACATATATGTGCAAATTTTCGTAAACCTAAGAGAGAATAAGCACCTGGGTTGATGATAACGAGGTTTGATCCTCGTTCAGATACAAGCTGAGAAGGGACAACAGATTTCAAGTAATCCTGCGATTGATTAAACAACAAAGCGTTTGCATCAGTGAATTGAATTTTGGGTTTTCCGTGAAGACGGTAAAAGAGAGAATCAAAAGTACCATTTTACGGAGAATGAAGAGACGGATTCGTCGCTGCGATAGTAGAACTTAGGGTTTCGAATTACACGGGGGGAATTTGAAAAGCTCAATCAGATGACAAAAGCTTAAAAGTTAGATTTGAGATTTTGGGGGTTTAGGAAGAAGAAAGTGCGCAACCGAAGATTTCACCGGAAAAATTGCCAGAAAGTTTTGTCCATAAGATTGGCCATGCACTCGGTTCGGTTCAATTCGGTTTTTTCGGTTTTCAAATAATTTGGATAAGAAAATTTAGGATCCGCATAGAAAACCAATCAAAATTCGGTTTGGAACAGTTCTAGAAAATCACGGTTTGTGTGAAATTTAAAACCCAAATAGTCAGTTTTGTATCATCATCATTTTTCTGCGTAGTTTAAAGGCAGCCATTATTTTTATAAACTGTTTTCTAAACGTTATTTGAACTTAGAAATTTTGAAAATCGTTCTTACATAGTTGCATGGTTCAAAGTTTTCAACAAATCAAAACTCCAATATCCCCAAAGATCAAATCAAAGCAAAAAAGACAACGTATATCATGAAATAATCTAAGAATCTTACAACGACAGAAAAGAAAAACCAAAGTTTTAAGAAACAATTTTCTCTCGGAAAAATATAAAACTCATAAGGTACTGCTCGTGGCAACCCAGAAGATACTAAGCAGCTTTCGGCTTAGGAGCTCTCTTCTTCAGACTCTTGTCACTCCTCTTGGAGGGTGTTGAGTTCTTCATTCCAATAAAGAAGAGCAATGCTCCAAAGAGTGCAACACTCTGCAATAACCAAAAGCAATGAGAGTTTTTTTATAACGAATCATTGTCCATTGTGCAACCTAATGCAAATTCACAGTCTCCAGTTTCTTGATATTTGACAAAAAAGTTTATAGACAAACCTGCAAGAACTCTGTCAACAATGGAGAGAAGTGACGTTCCTGAGGTCCGTAGTTGTAGAAATCGTAAAGAATAGGACTAACAACCACCAAGTAGAAAGCCTGAAACACATAGTATATACAATGAGGTAACTCCTTGAATCACTTGTTTGTAAACAATTGGGATGAAAAAAGAAGAAACCCTAACCAGAAGATAAGCGCCAACGACGTTTCCGATAACAAAGAGTATTCCTCCGACTCCTTTCAAGGCAATTATAGTAACAACGACTTGTCTCACCTATAAAAATTCATTCTCCATGTTCATAACAAGACAAATAAAGAGAGAGAGAGCACAAGAGAGAAGTATATTATAACCAAGTGTGTGTTTACCTCTACGCTGGGCAAAGCTACCCCTAATCTAGAAGATAGATGTGCCTTGACAAGATCAAGCTTTGGAGCTAATTCTTTAGCTGCAGGACCACCATCAACTCCAAAGTCATTGAACCTATCAAAAGTCGCCAAAGATTATATAGTCAAAACGGGGAGATGATACTATATGAGTAGCTGCTTAGCTTATGGCCAATAAAGTAGGGTGAACAAAAAGTTATGATTTTGTCTTCAATTTTAGAGCTAATGGTGCTTTTCTATAGACCACTATATAATGGACTAAGTAAACCAATTGAGTAGCTTCTTAACTTATGGCTATCAAGTCAACAAAAGAAAGCTACAGTACGAAAACAATCTTATTTAAATGTAGGTTGAACAAAAGTTAGTGCTTCTATAGAGACCACTACACATAGGAATAACAAAACCAACACACATATTTTGAGGATTAGGAAAGGTCCTCTGAACTCCATAATCATATGAACAACAGAGCTTAGTCACAAACAAAAATGCTCTAAACTGGATTTGTGGAGACATCTATAAAGGAAGCTAATTGTGTCATTTCAAAATGTAGAATTAAGGAGAGACCAATTCTCTGAAGCTAAAGGCAGATCAACCATGACCAAACAATATCATACATTGATTATAAAATACTCTAAACTTTTGACTGGTTTTGAGTAACGATATCAAAGACAAACGTATCCAGAAATCACCAAAAGTGTCCAGAGACATTGATTGAATATTCAAGCTCCAAATACAAATTAGTTACAGTAACAGATCTAGATCGAAACATAAGTACTGAAAAATCGAATTCAGCTAAGCATTCGATTTATCAAAACCCTAGATAAGCGTTTAGACCAAATCGAAAGAGTCTACGAATCCCATCTCAATTCCAGATTAGATCTAGCACGAAGCAATCAAAATTATTTCGGCAAACAATCCCAATCCAAGTCAAGGGAACACGAAGAAACGCGAGAACAGATCGAGAAAGAGGATAGATGGTTAAACGACAAAAAAAACAAAAATTCACATTTGCCAAGCGGAAAGGATGAAGAGAGAAGCGAAGAGAACTCTTCCAAGAAACGAGAAGAAACCCATCTCTCTCTGTCTCTTTTTTTCTTCTGCTGAAGCTCGCTCGTAGATTTGTCGACGGAGAGAGGGAAACTTCTTCGGCGAGGGGGAAAAAAGTTTGGTTCTTCTGGTTTATTTATTTAACATTAATCACTACTGAATTTATTAATTTAACTCCCAACCAAAAACTGCAATCCGCGATCCAGATCGACTCGTCAAATCGGGATCATGAATTTATTTTGCTTTTCCGACAAAAGAATATTTTATAAATTGGAAAACTATAAATAAATATTTAGGAATTACAAATGATATTAAAAATGTCAGGAGTAGCTGGATGCCTGGATCGCCTATTATCAGATTATTAGACCATTTTCAAGATATTTCTTCATTTTTTACTTTAAAATAGAGTAACTTCAAAATGAAGTTGTGTTTTGCTCCAATGTATTTTTCTATTCTCTACTCTAAAAAGGAATATTTTAAATAGATTCTTATTCGATTTTATTATAAATACTTTTTAGTTTTAAAATTTACAAATAAATTCTACTTATTTTATTATTAACAATTTCTTTCAAAAACTATAACTTAAATATCTATCAAATAATGAAAATTACATAACATCACAAAAAATCATTTTTTCTCAAATATTTTCAATTTATTTTCAATGTATTTTCAATTAATTTTTTTTTTTACCATTTTTTCTCAAATATTTATTTTAGTGTTCTTACATATTTTCATCTCTTCTCTTACACCTCTATTGCAGCGATATTTATAGAGTTTCCAAGCTTTAATGTAACTTGAATTTCATGCTTATTTTAGATTTAGTACTTGATTTCATTTTGTCTATAGATTTCAAGTTTGGTATTCGTCACAAAATTTGAATTTCTGAATTTAAACATTTCTGATTTTCTAGTTTTTTCCTCCAAATTGTTATTATTAGGGTTTCTATATCTTTTCTCTATCCTCTTTCATCTCCATTACATAGATTTTTGAAGAGTTTCGAAGCTTCAACTTAACTCGAAATTTATATTAATTTTATATTTAGTATTTGATTTCAGGTTTGTCTATAGATTTCACATTAGTTGTTCGTTCCTCATTTGTAATTTCGGAAAATTTGCATTTCTGATTTTCTGGGGTTTTCTCCCCAATTTTTCATTTTAGGGTTCTATATATTTTTTTTCCTATCCTCTTCCATCTCCATTACATAGATTTCTAAAGAATTTCCAAACTTCAATTTAACTCGAAATTCATGTTAATTTATTTCAGATTTAGTATTTGATTGCAGGTTTGTCTATGGATATCGGGTTTGTTGTTTGTTCCTGATTTCGAATTTACATTTCTGATTTTCTGAGTTATTACGTTTAGTAATACTTGGAAATACTTGGTACAACTGCATTTGGTAATACTTGAAGATAATTGGTACAACTAGAAGATAGACAATATATGATTCCGACTAAATAACAGTGAAACCGCCTCTTCGATATCTAATACATGCTACAATGATTGGCAAAATGGAGAATATGAGATTAAAAGCCGTTGTTTTAGCAGGGGCGAAGTAGTGATTCAGACCATTATGTGACAGTACTGACGAAATCTATATAATCATTCAGTACATTACAACAGAGAAAATATTGAATAGAGTTTTATTTGATTTATGAATTTTAAATATGCTTTAAACAAACATAAACATAAGGTTTACAAACAAAGTCAAGTTCAAAATAGTACTTAAATAAGCTAGAGATTATTTTTTCATTTCCAGGTGTTACCAAGTGCTATCAAATATTATTTTTTCGTTTCAGATTTTTTGAAATTTAGAAAAAAAAATATATGTTTGAATCTGTTTGATCTTTCAGATCTTTTCAATTTAGGTTTTAGTTTGATTGGGTCGATTAATTAGAACAAATGAGTCAGCGAATTAGATCTTTGAATTGGATATGTGTGGATAATTTGCTGGTTGGGTATGTAATAATCTAACTTAATCAACTATTTTTGATTTAAATTAAATATTTAATAAATAACCTACTCATTTGTGATCTCGTTTCAAGGTTCAAGCCAGAGGGCCATTCCAGCCATTGATTCCTCTTTTTACATGTCACTTCACACCAAGCAAACCTACTCCTCTCTCTCATCTCTCTCCTCTCTCTAGTCTATCTCATGTACCTGTCTCTCTCTTTGGTCGTCTGTTGTTTGATGAGTTTCTAAGGGAAAAATTGCAGATGTGTTTTGTGTTTTTGAGTATCTTTGTCGATTGAGTTTTCTCTGATGTTAGGCTGCAAAAATTCTGAACTTGTGCGATTTTTTTTTGTTATGTCTGGTTCGTGTATGTATTCTCTGGATTGATCTGAATCTTAATTCTGTTAAATGTATTCTCGTATGCGAAAAATGTGACTTGGTTATTCTAAATCAAAATCAATAAAAAGTTGCAGTTGGGTTTTTGAGTTTTTTTCCATTCTTTACATTTAGATTTCTCCAATGTTTTTCTCTCTTGCAAATGGGGTGGCTTTAGCCTTTAGGTTGAACTGATTTTCTGTTTAATTATAGGGAGGATTACTAGAATACTCTTTTAAAAAGGAGTTTGAGCTAGATCAGCTGAAATTTTTTTTTATTACTGAACTAACCTAGTGTACCGATTATGCCTTTTAAGCCTTTGATGATAAAAACGGTATTTACGATTGTGCCATTACTTTTCAGTTGCCACGTAGGCGAGTCGTTTGACGGTAGACTTATTTATATTTGGAGAAAAAGCAACCAAACATAAGAGAAGATGAAAGAGCCGATCCGGAGACAAACTCTACACCGAAAAGACACCAACGGCCATGGATCAACCGCCGCAGATCTGGCCGGAGAGAAGAAAAAAGAGATAGAAAGAGAAGAGAAAGAAAACAAATGAGTAAGAAAAACAGATTTGGCGGAAGAGAGAATGGAAAAGGAGAGAGAGGAAGAGAAAGAAGAGAGAAATAAAAAAGATGATCGGAAAAACCAGATCTGGTCGGAAAAACCAGATCTGGCCGGAGAGAAGAAGAGAAAAGAGAGAGAGAGAGAGAGAGAGAGAGAGAGAGAGAGAGAGAGAGAGAGAGAAATTTATTGCGGTTATGTAGCGGTAGAGTAATATCTTTCCATAATTACTAGACTAACCTCATTGGTTGATCAATACTGGTAGACTTATTATGTCTCTGTACATAGTTGACTTTTTAACATATAGTGGTAGATTTAATATGTCATGGGACATAGTTGTTGATATTTTACTTAACGGTAGACTTCTTATATGGTATTGGACAGTGAAAAACCTTCAAATAGAATGTTGATGATTTTAATGTTGAAGTTGTACGTGATAACAATGAAAACATCGTAATGAAGAGATTGAACCTGTATTTCGAATGTTAAACACTCGTTCATTGCATTGGAAAATTTGATGATCTTAGTGGACACACAAGTTAAAGAAAGTACATATAGAAAGTTAAAGAAAAACCAGATCTGGCCGGAGAGAAGAAGAGAAAAGAGAGAGAGAGAGAGAGAAAGAGAGAGAGAGAGAGAGAGAGAGAGAGAGAGAGAGAGAGAGAGAGAGATTTATTGCGGTTATGTAGCGGTAGAGTAATATCTTTCCATAATTACTAGACTAACCTCATTGGTTGATCAATACTGGTAGACTTATTATGTCTCTGTACATAGTTGACTTTTTAACATATAGTGGTAGATTTAATATGTCCTGGGACATAGTTGTTGATATTTTACTTAACGGTAGACTTCTTATATGGTATTGGACAGTGAAAAACCTTCAAATAGAATGTTGATGATTTTAATGTTGAAGTTGTACGTGATAACAATGAAAACATCGTAATGAAGAGATTGAACCTGTATTTCGACTGTTAAACACTCGTTCATTGCATTGGAAAATTTGATGATCTTAGTGGACACACAAGTTAAAGAAAGTACATATAGAAAGTACTTAGAGATGTTCACTGAACAAAGTACATCGAGATTGAAGTATCGATCCATATTACACAGTAGAAAGTACACGATGTTAGAACTCAAATCTTGGAAAATCTTCTACACTGAAAACATTTGACAGCAAACCTTCTTGGTTCACGTTTGTAGGTGGTGATAAATCCATAATACTGCCAAACCATGTCTCATATGTTTGACATAACGATTTGGACTCAATGTAAGGATATGTTCTGATTTGGTAGATTTGCTGATAGATAATGTATGTCCGTGGTAGATTTATACATGAGTTAGTGTAAGATTTATGCATGCCGTGCTGGTAGATTTATATTTACTAATGTCTTTCTCCTTTGTACATGTCAATTACTGGAAGTTACATTGGGCTCTACGATATATAGAATCCAAATCGATGTATCAAACAAATCTACCATCATTATCAGATCTATTATACCGAATAAGTTACGTATATTAAAAATTTACCACCATAATGAAACATATCTCATACCATAATCAAATCTACCATAACGCTTAGCTACTAATAAAATTTCTACATCAAATCTACCATCAAGGGAAACCGGGATTTAAATGATCAAAAACCTATTAAACCGGGAAAACAAAAACCCTAGGAACAAAAACTGTTGCAAGCCGTCGCTACATCCATCTCTGAGAAGATCGGCCACCAGAGAATGCGAGGACCATTCACCCATCTGAAACCACCCTCTCAGGGAAGAGATTCACATACTTTTTGAAGCCTCCATAGAGAATTCCACCGGAGAAAAACCAACCAAACATAAGAGAAGATGAAAGAGCTGATACGGAGACAAACTCTACATCGAAAAGACACCAACGGCCATGGATCAACCGCCGCAGATCTGGCCGGAGAGAAGAAAAAAGAGATAGAAAGAGAAGAGAAAGAAAACAAATGAGTAAGAAAAAAAGATTTGGCGGAATGGAGAATGGAAAAGGAGAGAGAGGAAGAGAAAGAAGAGAGAAATAAAAAAGATGATCGGAAAAACCAGATCTGGTCGGAAAAACCAGATCTGCCCGGAGAGAAGAAGAGAAAAGAGAGAGAGAGAAAGAGAGAGAGAGAGAGAGATTTATTGCGGTTATGTAGCGGTAGAGTAATATCTTTCCATAATTACTAGACTAACCTCATTGGTTGATCAATACTGGTAGACTTATTATTTCTCTGTACATAGTTGACTTTTTAACATATAGTGGTATATTTAATATATCCTGGGACATAGTTGTTGATATTTTATTTATCGGTAGACTTCTTATATGGTATTGGACAGTGAAAAACCTTCAAATAGAATGTTGATGATTTTAATGTTGAAGTTGTACGTGATAAGAATGAAAACATCGTAATGAAGAGATTGAACCTGTATTTCGACTGTTAAACACTCGTTCATTGCATTGGAAAATTTGATGATCTTAGTGGACACACAAGTTAAAGAAAGTACATATAGAAAGTACTTAGAGATGTTCACTGAACAAAGTACATCGAGATTGAAGTATCGATCCATATTACACGGTAGAAAGTACACGATATTAGAACTCAAATCTTGGAATATCTTCTACGCTTAAAACATTTGACAGCAAACCTTCTTGGTTCACGTTTGTATATGGTGCTAAATCCATTATACTGCCAAACCATGTCTCATATGTTTTGACATAACGATTTGGACTCAATGTAAGGATATGTTCTGATTTGGTAGATTTGCTGATAGATAATGTATGTCCGTGGTAGATTTATACATGAGTTAGTGGAAGATTTATGCATGTTGTGCTGGTAGATTACATGTCGATTACTGGAAGTTACATCGGGCTCTACGATATATAAAAGCCAAATCGATGTATCAAACAAATCTACCATCATTATCAGATCTATTATACCGAATAAGTTACATATATTAAAAATCTACCACCATAATGAAACATATCTCATACCATAATCAAATCTACCATAATGCTTAACTACTAATAAAATTTATACATCAAATATACCATCAAGGGAAACCGGGATTTTAATGATCAAAAACCTATTAAACCGGGAAAACAAAAACCCTAGGAACAAAAACTGTTGCAAGCTGCCGCTACATCCATCTCTGAGATGATCGGCCACCAGAGAATGCGAGGACCATTCACCCATCTCAAACCACCCTCTCAGGGAAGAGATTCACATACTTTTTGAAGCCTCCATAGGGAATTCCACCGGAGAAAAAGCAACCAAACATAAGAGAAGATGAAAGAGCCGATCCGGAGACAAACTCTACACTGAAAAGACACCAACGGCCATGGATCAACCACCGCAGATCTGGCCGGAGAGAAGAAAAAAGAGATAGAAAGAGAAGAGAAAGAAAACAAATGAGTAAGAAAAACAGATTTGGCGGAATAGAGAATGGAAAAGGAGAGAGTGGAAGAGAAAGAAGAGAGAAATAAAAAAGATGATCGGAAAACCATATCTGGTCGGAAAAATCAGATCTGGCCCGGAGAGAAGAAGAGAAAAGAGAGAGAGAGAGAGAGAGAGAGAGAGAGAGAGAGAGAAAAAAAAAATAGATTTATTATATATATATATTTTTTTCCACAATAATTAAAAATATTATTATTTATTTTAAATTTTAAATAATATATTTTTTAATTAATAAAATCTTATTTTATTCCTATAATGGCATTTTCGTTATTCTATACATGTTTTTGGTCTTTTACAAATTTATTAAGATTAGTCTAGTAACACCATCATAAAAAAGAGTTATTCTAGTTAATACCCTATTTGGTAAGATTATTCTAGGTAAATAACTCTTAATTATATCCTCGTATGTGAAAAATGAAATGAGAGAGAGAGAGAGAGAGAGAGAGAGAGAGAAATAAAAGAGAAGGAAAAGAAATGTGAGAGAAAAAAAAAAATTTTGATTTATTATATATATATATATATATTTTTTCCACAATAATTAAAAAATATTATTATTTATTTCAAATTTTAAATAATATGTTTTTTAATTAATAAAATCTAATTTTATTCCTATAATGACATTTTCGTTATTCTATACATGTTTTTGATCTTTTACAAATTTATTAAGATTAGTCTACTAACACCATCATAGAAAAGAGTTATTCTAGTTAATATCCTATTTAGTAAGATTATTCTAGGTAAATAACTCTTAATTATATCCTCGTATGTGAAAAATGTGAACTTTAGGTTTTTCTAATCAAAATCATGGCTTTTTGAGATTTGTACATTCTCTGGCTTGAGATTCATCCAGTGTTCTTTGTCTCTTGCAGATGTTCTGGCTTTAGGGATCTGATTCTTAAAATTGTGTTCAACAATAAGATTGATTCCTTCGAGAGGCTAATCGTAATTATTATCATATTGTTCAGTGAATCATACAAGTTGGTGCCTGTTTCACATTGCTTGAGTTCGCTTTCTCTATAGTCACCCACTGTTTAATGTATGATTTTGTACATAAAGGCAAATTATTTGTTATCAGTGGTATATCTGATTCGAAACTCTTACACTATTGAGAGGCAAAACTCCATAGAACTTAACATTCGAAGTAGACTGTTTAAATTACGAGGTTCTGTTTCCTCTGCATATTTAGTGAAAATTTTAAATATCCAAGGATCCACTGTTTAAATTAAGATTTTCTATTTTATTTATGCTTGCTTGCTATGTTCACTACTTTTACAGAGTAAGTAATCATAAGTTTGTTGTCAAACTGTCACTTAACTATTATTTTCTTACTTTAGATTGCTATTTGCAACAATGCTTTCCTGGCCGTTTGTAATAATATTACACAAACAAAATCTATCTGTTAAATTACACCAATGTCAATGTGCTACCCACAATTTACAAATGCTACATACTATCATTTTATTTTTACAGCATGGTTCGTAAAACGTGTATCAACCCAATGTTGTTTCATTTCTTTAGCTCATGACACCAAAACAACAAAATTTAATATTGAGTAATTTATTATCAAAACCGATTCAGGTCCAGGGCATTGTTTACTCCATCTCTTCCTTCAAATGACATAATCTAGCCCGTCCAGGATTAAGCAGAGATTCTGACATTCTCCAACCCTAACAAAGTAGAAACTCCCTTTACCATTACCAAATAATATTTTGTAAATATAATAAAACCATATAATGTACAGATTTTTGCGTTACCTGTTCTGCAGCCTTGCTTTTGAATATGCCATAAGAGGTAGAAACCATTTCACATGACTCAGCGATTCGAGACTCGAGTTCATAGTCCATAGGAGCAAAAACATGATCTGGTTGTTCCACTGATTTTGGGGTACCAACTTTTGATTGATTTATGAAATGAAGGACATGTGCCTGTGATATTATCATGCAACCAAATGAGAAACTTTAGGCTATAATTAATTCATCTCTACAGAATAGAGATGTGTAACAGGATTGAAAATTATCGTACATGAAAAGCCGCTTTGAGAATGTCATCTGAGTTTGCCTGATGCTTGAGCAGTGCATAGACTTTACCCTTGGTATGGTTGTATGTCACCATGTATCTTTCTTTCTGCAATAAGTAGAGAGAGAGTAAAGTCAACTATGGAGAATAAAAGGTCAGAGCTTGATGTTAGACATAAGGGAAAAAAATACATACGTCAAAAAAAGGTTTTACTGCAAGATATGTGCTGGGGTCTTGGAATGCATCCTTAAATCTGGCTCCTGTCATATAGTATGAATATCCATTCAGTGAGGTTAGAGAGAAAAAAAAGAACATAGCTTCCATGAAATGCTATACAACACGTACCAAGCATCACTGACTGATCCTGCACCCACGGTAAAGTGAATATCTTTTCTTGGATATTACCTTCCTGCAGTGAGGAAACCCGCCCTGCAGATAGAAGGAAAGTTCAGTTTGTAAAGATCGAATGTGACTAACCTCAAAAGAAACTGGATGTGGGAAACAAAAGCTATAAGAGCACACTCATGTGCATCTTGAAAAACAATCATAGCTTACCTGTTTGGAGAAAAGACTCCACTGCTACTGTAAATCTCGCACGGTTTAGTGTATGCAATACTACAGATCTAACCTGAAAGAAAAACAAGCCACATTTTTGAACAAAATCCAGAAAACCCTAAGTGCATTACAATAGATATATTAAACATGGAGCTGCATTTTACCTCTTGGTATGAGCTTATAAGATAGCCACATGATAGAAGACCAAAGGTTGTGACCAACGAAGGATTTCTTTTGGATATCAAGATACTAAACCCAGTGCCCATCTTCACACACACAAACAAAAAAAAACAATCATAACATATGAAAACAATTTTAGAACTCAAGCAGAAGATCAATAACCTATCTCTGACAAACATGATACAATAAGCACTTAATAACATCAACAAGCGACAATGTTGCATCTAAAATTCCATCTTTCATTCCTCTTGACAAATAAAACCAATAAAACACCCTAGAAATAATGAGAACAGGTGCTCAAAAGTCTCATACCAGGTCTGCAATATTACCAACACACTCTCCCTTAGCAGTGACATCTCCAATGTTCTCTCCTTTAGCAAAGGCTTTATAGATTGGTGTTCGAGTAGATGTCGATGTTACAGCTGCAACATTCTGTAGTAAAACAATGTAGGATATAAAATAATAATCTAATGCAACAAAACATAAAAATTAATAACAAAGTAAAGGGATAATTTTAAGCACACAACGTGCTAAACGATAAAGACCAATTGACAAATACCTTAACAACATTAGCAGCACAAGCTAGTGGAAGAAAAAGGTGTGGAACTGCAGCAGTGGCCAACTCTACACCAGCACCCAGCTCCATTAAAAGATCCCCAGCAAACCGTAACTGTTGATTCAATGTAAGTCAGAAGGTAAGAGTCACCAATGCATTCGTTAGGTTTTCAAGCAAGTACCTGCTTCAAATCATAATCGAATTTCTTTCCCTGCCGCGCGAAAAGCATTTTTCCAACACGCCCAGCACCATCCTGCAAGGTTTTTTATATATTTATTCACCAATGAGTAAGCCATGTCATGGGAAGGTTTTGTATACTTATGCAACACTTTAGATATAAGAGTTTCCGGTTGTAATGTAATTGAAGAAACACATGCATAAAAAAGGAATTTCCAAAAATGCAAAGATTCATAAGAGAAAGTTAACCTTGAGGATCCAATTGATGGTAACAGCAGCAGAAGCAGAACTGTTTCTTGAGGCTCCAACTGAATTCAAAAGTGTTTGAGTTGTAAACACACCCATGGCTCCACCAAAGAAATGCTAAAACAATAGCAAATCATAAAGATTCAGTACACTTAACATATTCTAAGGACTTCAAAATAAGATGAAGAATCATTCATACCTTCAAAGCTCTAAATGTCATGTAAGGAACATAAGACTCATTAACACTTTCTGGAAATCCTTCAGGTACAACGTAAGATCTGAGAAACGAACCCACTTCCTACAAAAGGACAAAAAATATCGATACATTGCCTTCAATTTATAAACAGAGCTTCAGTAATTAGCAAGAAAAATCAAAGAGAGATGTGAAGAAAAAGGTAATATCCATGGAACCTGGCATACATCAAAAGGAGTCTTAGGAGATTCCAAACTTATAGCGCGGACGGAATTCTTCTTGAATCTCCCAGAACCATCGCTCTCGGCAAAGTATTTCCATCTCCGACCATCGATTTCCTCGCAGCAGATCAATTTCAGAGTTGAATGAAGAAAGTGAGAATCGGGAAGAGATTGTGGAGACGGAGGAAAGATATCGTCGGGAGGGGAGACAAGAGAGGCGCTGATGCGGACGGTTTCGCGGGAAAGGAGGCGGACGGAGTCCGCAGAGGAGGAGGAAGAAAG
The DNA here is from genome assembly GCA_911865555.2 of Thlaspi arvense. NCBI lineage: Eukaryota > Viridiplantae > Streptophyta > Magnoliopsida > Brassicales > Brassicaceae > Thlaspi > Thlaspi arvense. Next base: position 15,211,328 of record OU466858.1, read on the forward strand.
GTTGTCAGGTGAAGAATGTTTGAGCTTTTCGCTCGGCATTGTTGCAAAGCTTATGAAAAATCGAGGAAAGGGCTTTAATGGAGGAAGAAAGAAGAAAGGTCTCTCAGACGGAGGAAACGAGGAATCGAAACTAGCTGTGTTGTTCCACTTGTTGTTTACCTTCCTTTGAAGGCTGACAGATACAGCTGCAATATACCAAAACTTTAGTTATATAGTTATCTGAAATTCCACAACATAATTGTCAATTCCAAACTATCAAACTACAAACTCTTCACCATCGAACTACAAACTCTCCCTTATGCTCTTCAAAACATGATCCAAACTTCAATATGTAATACAAAGAACACAAATTGCAAGCTTAGTCCATTATCTTCTACGCAACAAAGGACACAATTTGCAACAACAAAACAATGACATTACGAGAGTTCAAAAGTTTGCATACATGTTTTTTTCCTCCTCAACCTAAAATCTGAATGCAAGATCAATCATCCATACGTAAAGCAGAGCATATGGAAATGGCATGTACCTTAATGGAAATGGCAATCACTAAAATATGAGTTTAGAGAAGAAGATACTCACATCGGTACCAGGAACGGTTGTCATTGTAACTCTGAAGAAGTGCCAGCAACTATCTACAAGAAGTAAGAGTGAGTGATGAGACTATCATGTGCAAACTTCAAATCACTAGACAAACGTAAACGAAAGATCTACAGTATTGCACATCTTAGACAAAACTATACTGATTCCTGAAGCACACAAAACATTCACATGTCAAGGCACAAGTGACGTTTTGAAACAAAGAACATTCATACTATACCAAAGCAAATCCACAAACCCATAAAAACTAAGTTTCAAGCATAAGAATTTCATAACAAAAGCAAAGCTGATTCAACGGCTTCTCTACTTGCAAAACTCGCAAACTCATAAAAGGCTTTCTCTCAACTTCAACCAATCGTCCCGAGAGCATGTAACAAGTCATACGTTAGATTAGCATACCAAATCATTCTCAAGCAGAGTAATGCTAATTTTGGTTTACCAAAAACCTTAACTCGGAAGACAAAGTTAACAAACCAAAAACTAAGGCAAAAATTCAATCACCAAATCCTTGGCTAAACTTCAATCATCAAATCCTAAGCTAAAACCATCAATTCGATTTTACTGCTATAAAAGTTGTAACCGGATCAAAGCAAAAGAAATCCCGAGAGGAAATGATGAGCAAACTTCAAATCCCAAGCCAAAATTCTAAGCAAACCAAAATCAAAGCAAAATCAGCAAACCCAGGTCAAAGCAATCTCAGCAAACCCAATACGATACCAAGCAAAATCAGCAAACCCAGATCAAAGCAATTTCAGCAAATCCAGAGTAAAACCCAGAGAACACCGAAGAAAAGAGAAAGAGAAGCTCACCTGTGTAAGAGACTCGTCGGAGAAGTCGGAAAAGAGAGAGAGAAGACGGCAGCGTCAGAGAGAGTAGAGGGCGGAGAAAGTGAGAGAGAAGAGCGACGTCGGAGTAATCGAGAGTCCGAGAGTTCGCATTTAGATCCATGTTTACAGTTGTAATTGTGATTTAAGTTAGGGATATTTTCGTCATTTTCTATTTTTAATTGGATCATCTGCAGCTAACTGAGCTAAAGGTGCATTCAATTTAACTCAGTTAAATGAACCGATTTCAGCATTGGGAGTTTTGACCTTTTATTCTGGATGGAGATTGGAGAGTTTTGTTTGTTTTGTAACAAAACTGAAAATCATCCAGATAATTCATTCAGATGAGTTTGGAAATTTTGCCATCTCCATCCAGATAGAGAAACAACATATGACCTTATACAAGATAATGTAATTCATGACCTACTCCAAGCGATACTATCATGTTTAAACTAAAACCATGTTCAGACACTAACTACAGGACTTGTGTGACATTTATACAAAAGATTACGATTGGATGGTTTAACACAAAGCCATTTGAGATTCCTAAAATGTAGGATTTAAACACAAAAAGCTATGAAATGTAGTGAAGATACGGATCTTTCCACCAGAATCAGTAGAACATAGAAAGAGATGGATTTATTTTGTCATATTTCAGAGAATTGTGAATTTCTGGTAAATGAAAACACATACAGGCAAATACTGTTTTAATTGATATATAATGATAAATTTCAGAAACAATTGCACTAGTAGATGCAATTACAGAGGATAAATTAAATTGGTTACACGAAAGTTAGAAACCTAACATTGACGGAGATGTATCTCGGCGTAGAGCGAGAAACCCAACCAAATCGAGTTGGTTTCAGACATAATCAAGATCGCTACAAAAAAAGGAGAAATTGAACAGTTAAAAAAGTCTGAAACAAAATCGTTAAACAAATTAACGAATTACAGAAAGCAAATCGCTTACTGATCTAAAAATGTAACTGGACTTTCTGTTTTTACAAAACTTCGAAGAGTCGATCGAGAGAGTTCTTCAAAGAAAAGAAAGAGAAAACAAGAGAAAATTTCGGAAAATATACCAAAAAGAAGTTTACAAAAATTGTGGATAAGAATAAATTAGAAGAAAATGATTGATTTGCGTTTTCTAACGGTTCTATTTTAAATCAGAAGAGTCGATTTATTTGAAATTGAACCGGTCCTGCATTTTCAGAGAGGAACCATAACCGAACTGGTCTTATATTTTCCACCTAATCCATTTCAGTCTTTTATCATACGATTTCTACGTATGCGCTGGCATTTTGGTGTCTTTGTTGATTTTTTTATCCGTTTCAAATATCATGTTGTTATCTCTCCCGCTTGTATTGCCAATTAGTTCCACTGCCGCGTCGATGATTACCACTAACTGTTCATGATTGTCTAAGAATAATCTGGTGATTTAGTTGATCCGAATTAAATCATTTTTGGAGGAGAAGACAACTCGACAAAGAAAACACATATTTGGATTTATCAGAGTTTTTAGGTTCGTCGTAATCTGAAACTTTTCTTATTCTGGTGGTGGTAGCTCGTTGGAAGGGAAGCCACAACCAAACAGTAAATTCTGATTATCAATAACCGGATTGGATCCATAACCAGAATCAAAATTCACAAACATACATATATAAATTATATTATTAAAAATATTTGTTTTTGTCTTTTTGATGAATTACAAGAATTCAAACTGAAAAATATCTCTATAAATTAATAAAATTTTGAAGTCCCAATATTATTAATTTATAGAGGTTTTAATTTATGTGATTTTGGTAGAATCAACCATATTACTTTAGCTCATATAGTATTTTCAAAATTTTAATTAGTTCATGTGGTTATCATCATTGGTTCATAGATAATATATGAATCATCAGGAATTTGAAAGTTTATAGGGGAATCAACCATTTTTTTTCACACCACGTGTTGTCCTAGTCAGCAATCGATAATGCTACAAATAACGTTATATGCGATTTTGGTGGAATCGACCATATTTTTTTAGTTCATGTAGTATTTTCAAAATTTTAGATAGTTCATACAGTTATTAGCATTAGTTCATAGATCAGATATAAATAGTCACGAACTTGTTAGTTTATAGAGGAACTTGTTATTTTCCTGAAGAAATATATAAAGTTTGTTCTTTTTTTATTCAAAGAGTTTCTTTGTTTAAACTGTTGTCCTTAAGTTTCATTTAAGAGATTCATTTGACACTTGAAATTACAGGATTATGATTGTTTGTGATTCAAAAAAATCTAGTTCTTCAAAGACTGAGTGAGTTAGTCAAGCCCACTGGTTGAGAAAGTCAATCAGCCTCTATCCCCCTCCATCATGACTTCATTCCATCTTTCGCATCCATAAGCTTGAAATTCTCATGATCATTGAGTGATTACAAGTTGGAGTGATTCCAATAGATGTGATATCTTTTTCTTTTGTCATTATCTACACTGTTTCTTTTCCCCAAGTGCCTTTTTTTTCTTTTTCTTCACTTTCATTTTTTCATGTTGTGTTAAACCAGAATATCACTCAATTATTAAAGTAATAAACAGTCATGAGTTTTAGAGAATAACTCTTATTGGAGCTCAAAAGCTTAGAGATTACAAGGATTGCTTGATGTTTAAGTTTTGCTGAAATGAAAATAAAAATTTTAAGGAATGTGAACTAGGAAACTCTAGAACTTTTAGGTCTTGCTCTGTTACTCTCTCTGGCAATTTCGGATTGGCCCTTCAAGCTATGGAAGTCTCTCTATTTACAAGGTTAGAAAGTCCGTTCTATTGAACTCCCTTTCTTTTATCTTTTAGGAATATTTCTCTTATTTTAATGCAGAAGTATTTTTTTTTTCCTTATTTCTTGGAGATTTTCTATTATCTTTGAGTATTTTCCTTTTATTTGAGAAAGTTAATATGATTTAAATCATCTTGATGGACTTTGTTTATTATGGGAAAGGTCTTAAGAGAATTGTATTCTTTAGCCATCTAACAATTAAGAAGTCTCTCTATTTACAAGGTTAGAAAGTCCGTTCTATTGAACTCCCTTTCCTTTATCTTTTAGGAATATTTCTCTTATTTTAATGCAGAAGTATTTTTTTTTTCCTTATTTCTTGGAGATTTTCTATTATCTTTGAGTATTTTCCTTTTATTTGAGAAAGTTAATATGATTTAAATCATCTTGATGGACTTTGTTTATTATGGGAAAGGTCTTAAGAGAATTGTATTCTTTAGCCATCTAACAATTAAGAAGCCCCCCCCCCCCCCCCCCCCCCCCCCCTTCTATTATTATCTTTGAGTCTTTTTCCTTTTATTTGAGGAAGTTAATATGATTTAAATCATCTTGATGGACTTTGTTTATTACCCCCCCTTTCTCTCCAGTTCGTCGAGATGATTGCAAATCAGCTCGGCGAACTTCAGAAGTTAAAAATGGTTGATCATACAATAAGCAAAGTTTGTCAAGGGTAACCTTATAATCTGTAGCTCGACATATCTTAATTGTGCGAGGCTTCAGCAGGACGGGTCAAAATATTGAATTTCATTAAATTTTGTTAATGGGCTTTTAATTTTATCTCTTTAGCGCAAATTCTTTTAGGGTTTTCAAAGGCGGAAAACGAAAAGGTCTCCGAATGCGAGAAGTGAGAAATTTTTACACGCGTCATTAAGAAAACCGTTGGTATTTCCACCAGATTTATTTTTGAAGTCTTTATCTCTTCGTCTTCTCTATTCAAGGTAAAAGTTCATTAACTTCTCTCTTTGATTGTTCACTGCTTTCATCAAATCATCTTGTTTCCCTTTTGATTGAATCGTCTGATTTCCTGTGAGGAAACTGTTGAGGAAATCCCTTTCCTTGAGTGGAATAAAAGTCTCTACCACAAAAGCCACCTCTGTTTTGACCTCTGCCACGACCGGAGAAGCCACATCAGACAAATCAGAATGCTTGATGAGGAGTTACAACAGGCAGATCTTCATAGGTCTGAAGTTTCTCATCAAAGCCTATGAGCTTGTACATAACATCTTCAAAGGATGGACAGTTTTCCGAATCCATGGAGTCTTCAATCAAGGTAGTCATAGACTCATACTCTCGACCAAGACCATTCAAAACACCATAGATCTTGTCTTGTTCTAGAAGTGGAGAACCAATGGAGTCCAACTAGTCACAAAGAGAAGTTCTTTCAGGCAGATACTGAGTGAGAGGACGATTTCCCTTCTTGATGGTGATACAAGTGTTTTACCACTTGTGACTCAATTCTTTAAGTCTTAAGATTGTGTCATTGGAGTACTTAAGGTGTCAATCTAATCAGGGATTTGAAACAGAGAGAATGCATAAATTCTAGTAAGCTAAGCCAATTAGGAAATGTTGTAGAAGTATCTAGCAACCTAAATGATCAATCAAATAAGCAAAAGAAAGCATTGAGCTTGAATGCAGGACAAGTAACACAATAATTCAAACTCAAGAAACAGAGTAAAACAGGGCAAATTCGAATTTAGAGATAACATGATTCATAGATGGGATTATTGATCCAGGACAATGCTAAACTTCAGATGTGATGCTCAAACAATTGATGAAACAACATCCTTTAGCATAGAAATCAACATATAAATCAAATCAAACCCTTGACAATGATTCCTTTGTTCACATCCTAATCAAGATATAATTCCTATTAGTAACTAGCAATGTGATCAAGCATAAAGAAACAGTTTTATAAAGCCAGATTGCTCTCTAGTCATCCATTCTCATGTGTAAGGATAAGTAAAATCATAAAAGGCTGGTTCAGGCATTTCATCAAACACTTTTGGTGCATAGAAACCCTAATTTCGAAATCTAAGAGATCAACAAAAATGAAGCATTAAGAACACCTAATAATGAAGGATCTAACATGATTTATACCTAAACATCACATCCTAAGCTTTGAATCATCCTAGACCTATCCCATCTAGAAACCCAGAAATTAACTACTCACAACACATATTGGAAATGGCGTAAACTTGAATTAGAAGGCAAGAAATCATGATCAAAAGCAATAGATAGATAGATAATGAAAGAAAATACAGGACTTGATTAAAATCTAAAATGTTTGCTTATAAATCAAAAACTCAGAAAATAGATAAGAACAAGAGAGAAAAAGTTTAGAGAGAATGTTTAGATCATAAAAAGTATAATGAATCTTAAGGATAAGGTTTTGATTTTATAGTCAAAAGATTAATCTTTGGTCAAACCCTTGGTCAAAAATATTGACCAAGGTCAAAGTGGGACGGAGGAGGTCAGCTTGGGCAAGTCGGTGGTGCAACACGTCAATGTGGATTCGCTTCGGGGTGAGGAAGCCGGGGCGAGTCGCTGGTGCAAGCTGGTGAAACCTTCGGTTCTTCTCGCACTGAGGAGTACATGCCGGGCTAACACGGCGGTGTGATCTTTTAAAAGTGCTGGCTTCTTCACTCTGAGGTGCGCAAGCTGGTGCAAGAAGCCGATGTACATATCCAAAACTGCTGATCATCCTGCTCCGAGGTGTTTGGCCGGTGCGAGACGCCATGGCAAGTCTTCTCCTCTGCTTTTCTCACTTTAAGCTCTCCTCCATGCATCCATGATACAAGAGTTTTTACACTCTTATGACTTAATTCCCCTTGAGTCTGAAAATCAGGGGTTATCAATCCTTCATGGGATTAGTATAGAGTAGATGCAGAAGATTGTTTAGAAGAGCCTAAAATGGGGGGTTTTGAAAGACTAACACTAAGGTTCAAACAAGTGCAAACATAAGAGAAAGCAACTAAACTGAAAGCAACTTCAAGCAAGAAACTTAAACTCAAATGAACTGAAGAACATAACACTAAAACAGAACAATGGCAAGCTTAAACAATGAAGTGCAAAATGGTTCTAAGATGGGTGAATGATACTAGGATGATTTCAATGGTGATTCATGATGCTTCAAACAATATAGATATACTATTCCTTATGCAAAGAACATCAATTGTAGACTAATCCAATCCCTTGGCAATACTCTTTTCACTAATCACAAGTCCTAACCCACTTTCAATGGTGAAATAATGACTAGTAAACATTAAGAAACAGTTCTACAAAGCATAATAAGCACCTTAAATTTCTAATCTCTTAGGTTAAGAATGCAAATCACTTGATCAGTTCACTCAGAAATTTCTTCAAACACTTGCGATGCAGAGAAATTCTATGATCTAAGATACTTTTTCAAAGGTCAATATAGCATTAAGAACACTAATCAAGCAAGAAAATAAAAGAATTAATATCAAGACATCACAAATCAATCATCTAATCATCATAATCACTCCATCTCAAAACCTAAGGAAACTACTCACTAATCATAATTGAAACCATAAGCACAAGATCAAGCATGATTAGAAAGGGATAAACAATCAAAGACAAATGCAAATACTTAATTAAAGTGATCCAAGATCAACAAGATTCTCAAGAGATAACAAAAAGGAAGAGTTTTCTGCTTTAGAACTGATAAAACTTAGATATCCCCAAAATAAACTTAGGTTTAAGTATTTATAGGGAAGGACAAAAAGTAGCCAAGGCAACTTCCAGGCGAGCTTATAACGAGCAGATCGTCTGTTGATCTTGGCAGTGCAGTACGTTGGTGCACTCGGATGATCGTATCAGATGCTCTGGCTCGGCGTGGATGATCAGCTCTTCTGCTTCAGGACGTACCAGGCAAGACGTGTGTTGGTCTCCTCGGTGAAATTGCTCGGTATGTCATGTGGCTTCTTGTACCGGCCAGACTCCTCAGTGTACGGCGGGCATTTTATCGGTATGGATCGCACCGTGGAAATACATCGGTGTACGACGGCCAATTACTCGGTATGATCGCCTTCGACCAAACCACTTGGTGTACGGTCAGCTCTTTCCTCGGTGCAGATCGTACCATGGAGAGACATGATTGATTTCCACGGTACACTACCTCAGTATGGAACTGAACTTGCATCCTTCTCTCTTCCAGCCTGATCCTTCCAAGCCACTCGATCCACCAGCTTCCAAGAGTCTCCTAAGCTCACCAAAACACCTGAAGCAAAGCTAAAACAAGACGAAATATGCAATGCTAATCTTAAATGCAAACTAAGCTTAGATGGGATGAATGAGAGACATTTTGGACTGTCTAGATGATGGAATGTCATGAAAACTATACTAAATGAAGTCTAATGAGATGTAATAATGTAAGCTATCAATCCACTCTAACTCCAGTTGATAACAAGCCTCCTTAGCCTCCATGGAACCTAGATAACATTTTCAAAATGCAACAGGACATGCAATGCATACCTATACATAAGCTAATTCTAATATGAATGCAAAAGAGACCTATTATGCATGAAATAGACTTTAAATTTTATGATTATATATGCTTAAATGATGTAAATATGCAAGCTATCAACACCAGTCAATGCCCAAGTTACAAGTTCTAGGATGCAAGGAGTTTGTTCTACTTTTCAAAATCTTTAACTATACTTATCATAAACAACCAATGAACTCAAGCTTCGCCTAGAGAAGCATTCATATCATCCAATTCTTTATATTCATTAAAAACACCCAAGTGAATCATGATAATGAAAATAAAATGAAACCATTTGACTAAGAAACATGGTCTTGAGATAAAAATGATCTCAATGCATAAGGGTTTCAAAAATCAAAGGGGTCTTTCAATGAAAATAATCAACCTATGGAAAAATGCTAAAGGTAAAAGCCAATGTATGCATACAAAGATGACTCTCATCTATCCATGATGCCCAAAAATGACCCTAACATTTAATCCAATCCTATAGGTGAACTTCCTAAATCTACCATTTCCTAAGACTTTTGTTGACTTCTCTTCCTTGCATTGTGATCAACTTCTTGTTGTGTGTGTGGAACTCTTCTTCTTCTTTTGATTTGAGTGGTTGACTCCTTTTATTTTTGTTCTTCTTTGATGTATTGGCGCCTCCATTGTTTTACCTTTTTGGTGCTTTGCTTGGATTGCTTTCTTTTTGTTGAGGGCGCATTTTCTTATTTGTAACTTAGAGTTTTTTCTTCTTTTCATTGCCTAACTATCGTTTGCTAACATCCTCACATTCACCCTTTTGTACCACATGTCCCATTCTTCTTCTTCTCCTAAATATATAAACATTAAAAGACAATCCACTTTAGCTTACCCTTTCCCAACCACCTAGCCTAGTACTTAGCTCAAATTGCAAGCTAGTATCTACATGAGAGCTTCTCGTTGTCGGCCTAAATCCTAACACTTTTTACCTAGGAAGATTTGAAAATTATGCAATAGGCCTCACAGTCACACACAGTAGTGTTTAGGCTTGAAGGAAAAGGCTTAGTTCAAGGTGAGTTTTAACTATCCTATAGATGGGGATCAACTATTTGAACTAACAAGAGTGGTAAAAAGCAAAGAAGATAGTCAAATATGTATATTGGTATCCATGGAATCAATTTTCAATGCATGAACATGATATTTAAAAGTTAATATTTTGTATCTAATTACTACAGTTGGATTCAGTTCACAGCAAGCTCCAACTTAAGATATGAATGTCATTGCAAGAACTCAAAGTATGGTGCAGCCTTAACTTCAAACTCACTACAATGCAACCAAACAACTAACAACCAAGTCATTGAAATCACTTCAAACATAGACATCTTAACAAGTTTTTTTCATCTACTCTCTATGCAAACCTATATGAAATACAATCTAGACTAAATCCTTAGTGCAAATGCAACTAAGTAAAGCAAATTTTTGAAATTTTTCATTTTTTTGTGTTATTATATGCAAATAGATGAAATGCATGAGCTAAAATGCTATGAATGATGCAAAAATATGCTAAAATCGTTGTCAAGTCTAACACATTCTCCCTCACACTTAGATTACACAGTCTCTTGTGTAATAAAAGTGCAAGAGGAGCCAATATTCAACAAAGCAATAGAAAATAAATGTAAGAAAACTAGACAATGGTATGTACAATGGAAGAAGGTGTGTACCTTAGTTACCATAGGAGGAGGAGGAGGTGTCCATAGAATATGACATGTTGCTGGAGTGTGACATGTTTCTGGAGAGGGAGGGTGGGGAATGTGTAGCTCTCCTCTTTCTCCTTTGGCATGGCTCATAAGAGGATGCTCTAGGAGGCTCAGCTTCTTCTTGTTCCCTTGGAGACTCTCTAAAGGATTGGCTCCTTCCTTCACCATCAGAGCTATCTCCTTGTTCCTCTTCATTCTCATCTCCGTGTGCACCAGAAGCTTCACCAAGCTTTGCCTTTAAACTTTTGATCTCCTTCTCCATACCTTTCATTCTCTTTTTTATCCCCTTAATCGTCTTGATAAGCTTCTTGATAGTCTTGCCTTGCCAGTTATTCCATCTTTGGAGAAGAGATGTATGCTTGTGAGCTGCCTTGGCTGCTTCATTAGGGGTTGGGCTGTTGTAAGGCTCAAAGTAGTACCTTTCACACCCATAGAGATGTGATCGCTCTTCTTCTTCCTTTAGCCCTTCAGCAGTTGAAGTTGGAGTCTTTGCTGTGTTAGACTTGGTTCTAATAGACACAAGAGGAAGATCTTTCCTTGGGTTTACAAGAGCATCCTTTGGGACCTTAAACCTAGCAAGGGCTCTTAAAGCAAATAAAGTGTGCTAGACCATAGTAGGAAACAAGATCTTCCTCTTCTCTGTGGGGGTGACATGGAACTGATATGCCAACCTTTGGCCCAAGCATCCAGCAAAGTAAGTAGACTTGGCTAAGTATGCCTTGTCTATGAACATAGGAGAGTGGGTTGACTCACCAAGAGATACATTTGCTGCCTCCAAGATAGAAGTAATGAGAGCTCCAAATCCAATCTTATGCTTAGCATCAGTAGTTGTGGCAACCCAATTCTTGCGGTACAAGAAGCGCTTCATCAAAACAGTGGTCATTCCCATTCCTGAGAGATCTCTCTTGATGGTGATCAGATTCCCTATGCTCTCAAGAATGTTTCTCAAACCCTTGCATAAGAAGGTCATATCTAGCACATTTTTGTTCTCGTTCCTCTCAAAGAAGGTGTTTCCAAGAACCTTGTATGCATATCTGGTGTCTGAATGGAGAATTTGAGCACCTTTGCACTGTCTAGGCTTGAACTCCCCCACACTCTTTTGTTTTCATCCTTAGCAACCTCCATTTGTGTGTTCCTTGTTCTCTCAGCTCTAAACCCAAAGACATCATTCAATAGATTAAACCCCATATGGTAGATGGTTCTTCTCACCTTCAATTTGATGTAGTCATCCCCAAACAAAGGGTTACCCTCTTCACTTTCTTCATAGAAATACACATCAAGTGATGAGATGAATTGACAAGTGGTAGCTCTGTGAGAAGGGTATACCATAATCAAGAACTTCTCCAGCCCCATCTATTCGAAGAGCAACTGAACTTCTCCAAAGATCCCAATATAGCTTAATAGCTCTACATCAGCATATCTTGTTCCACTGAATGCCATCCCTATTTCTTTCTTGTAGAGCTCATCAGATGTGGGGTTGGGGACCTCCTTTGAAGCCTTCTTTTGCTTCCCTTTTTCAGCCTCTTTGCCTTTGTTCTACTTGGACCATCTCTCTTGATGTCCTTCTGAATCAGAACTACTGTCATGAAGTGCAGACCTTTTTCCTTTCTTAGCAGCACTTACTATTGCTGCTGCAGCCTTGGTCATTGTGGTTCTCTCTTTTGATCTCATCACCTACAAGAGAAAACAAACTCACAAGATAATAAGTATAGTGTAGAAACCTTTAAATTAAGCAAGTATTATCTTGTTTATGCAATCTCTATTTGTCATTAAACAAGCCAAGAATGCAAGCAACTAGAGAGCAAGAACAAAGTCAACCAAAAATTATATTCTCAACACTTAGCCAAAATTTTGAGTTTTGCCAAAAATCAGAAATTTTCAATGTGATCAAAGCTGTGATTTATCATTCAAAGCAATTAAACAAGGTGATAGAAATCTAATGGAATTGGAAGCATTAAAATATAATAAGTTTAAGTGAGTAATTGTAATTTTCGGACTTACTATTCACCAAGAACACAAACTTACTAAAAATTAATACTTTCACCATTAAAATTCATCATTAACAATCCTAATCACTATACAAACACTCAATTATCAGTGCCCAATCAACTTGCATTCCAATTACATGTCCTACCAAAGATTTCAAAAAATTTTCACCATTGAAGATGATGGAGAAAACCTGGAATTTCAGAGGCATACTTTTACTAGAGTGATAGATGATTTGAAATAGACATAGAATAAGATAAAGCACGTTGATTCGAGTTGTTTGAGCTTTGAATCGAAAAATTTGGTTGAGAATTGAGAGAGATAATGGAGGAGGCGTGAATGAAGATGAAGGAAACAAAAACATTTCAGGTTTTTGAAGGGGTAAACGAAATGGGAAGCTCGAGTCAACGCGTTGATGGTGCTCAGGTTCTACCCAAATAAAACTACTGCAAGTGCACAACAAAAGCAGATGTAGTACAAGGGGTATCGAATCCCAAAGGAGTAATGCATAATACACTATCGAATGTAGGTTCGGATTAAGCTAAGCAGAATGTAATGTATGTAATGCGAATGATAAAATAAAACTAAGCAAGCGAATTTGTTGTTTGATCTAAGTTTCAAAAGACTAAAAGCGCGTCAGGACAATTCACAGGTTGAATCCGAGAATGTAAAATGCATGAAATCAGGAATGATTAAGAACCGTTTTGAACATGAATATCAAATATATAACTAATCAATTCTCATTGCAGAAGTTAACTATGTTTAAATCACAGAGTTTCAAATCTCTTTGCAAACCCTAACAACCTAAACATGCAATATGATCAAATTCAATTGTTCACAAAACTCCTAAGCTAAATCTCTTTGCACTAAGTTGTTTTGCTCATTAAATACTAGTTCAGGTTATCAATAATGCTCTCACATATATTTAACAACCTAGGATTTTCGGATTTCGAGATGATGTGTCTAAGAAATTCGATTTTAAAGCAAGCAGAGATGAAAAACCAAAAGATATTCCTAAAAGGTAGCAATTCTACAAACTCTTCATCAACCTTTGAAAAAAGCCCTAACTTAACTAGCAGATTACTCATACATGATTATGGAACCACAAAACATAACTGAATAAAATTGCATTAAGAGAAAGAGTAAAAGAATAAGGGAGTTCGAAATCTTCTCAAAAGAGTACATGATCTGTCTCCCCAAAAAGCTCTGAATATATATCTCTCTCAAACTCTCTGAATTCTAAAATCTAAGATAAAAGCCAACAATGGCTGAAAAACCTAATAAATAGAGGCTAAACACGATCTGGGGTCTTCTTACAAATAATAGAGCTTCTGGGCCAATTCTGCAAATAATGCTCCATCTTTTAACAAACAAGCCACAATCCTTCCTTGGTGGGTGACGAGCGTCACCAAGAGTGGTGACGAGCGTCACCATATGACATACTTTCTTCTCCGAGCTAGGTACTTCATGGCTTCAACTTGAAATGATCCAAAAAGCTCCAATATCTCCAATTATGCTCCAGACATGCTATAACCTTCAAAGACTCTTCTAGGACTCTAAAAAGACCAAAAAGACTCAATAAAAAAGACTTATATCATGGTTTTTAGCCATGATATATCAACTCCCCCAGATTTAGCTTTTGCTTGCCCTCAAGCAAACATCAGACAAAGAACAGGGTCGAGGTTTGAAAACAAGAAACAGTCAGTCAGACATCAGGAACACCACATTAGTTAGAACTTTCGAATCTACATACCACATAGTCAACACAAGATCAAATTTCAGTCTAATCATCACAGGCTTAGCAAATCTCTCAAGTTCAGTCCAAATCCTTTCAAGAAATCCGAAATTTCTACTGCTAACTCCTTATTTTTTTATCTACGTGTGATGTCTCATCAAGGTTTTATCATCTCAATCACTTTACAGATTCTTTTCCCTTCCTAAACAACTGAACAAATCAATCTCAACACAGCTCTCCTATTTTCTCTTCCCTTGATCTTTTTCATTCTGATATTTTCGATTTTTCACTTCTTTTCTCATCTTTTACATTCTAAGATATGATGCTACTCAATACTTGTGTTCCTTGTAAGGAGACAGGTTCTTGGGTGTGTTCACTACTGTTGTTCCTTGTGAGGAGACAGGGTCATGAATGCACCATTCTTTGGACTTAAACTTTTAAAAACTACATCAGGCAATGGTTCTTATAAGCATAAACATCCTATGGTTAGTTCCTAGAAAAACTGACAATTTCAAAATTTTGACTCTATAAAAACAAGTTTTTGACTCAACTTTAAGACTCACAAAACATAACTGAATAAAATTGCATTAAGAGAAAGAGTAAAAGAATAAGGGGGTTCGAAATCTTCTCAAAAGAGTACAGGATCTGTCTCCCCAAAAAGCTCTGAATATATCTCTTCTCCCCCGGACTGGTGAATGGTTTGGTCTTCAAAGAGACCAAATGCTCAGCGAACACAGCGACCAAGTTGGCGCGAATCATGCTATCTATAGGTATCACCTCATCGAGCATCCCATAGAGTCCGTAGTAGAGAAGAATCAGCTCACTAACCCGTGTCTTGCTCTGTGCAGGCTTGCACAATATGGTGTTGCCAAGAACGCGCAGAATGTACCTCAAGACAGGATGTCGAACCTCTGTCTGCGTGCTGGTCTTGCTGTCATAGACTCCATTCCCAAACTTGGACCAGAAAGTCTGCATGTGGGTCCACTGTGAGGGAAGGAGAACGCCTGTGGGATGATCAGAGAAGTCATAGATCCCACAAAGCTCATCAGACTGATCCTGTAACGAACCCCGCAGATCAGAAATGTCAACGTGCCTTCTTGCGCACACTTCGCCAGCTCATTCGCGTAGTAGACGCGAGCAATAGAGAGAAACTGGCGGACCAAATCTGGGTACAAATCGTACTGCTGGAATGGCATAGTACCCATCCCGATCCTCTCCAAAATATCCACAACCTCATCAAGAATGCCCATCTTCTGCAGAACAGCATCATCTGCGAACCTGGTAGGCAGTATCTTCACTCCCTGCTACGCATTGTAGAATAGCATGTCATACTCATCCCACTCCTCCTAAATATCATGGAGTATGCAGGTATCCCGTGATATTTCCTGCTTCGGAGTCCCTGCCCAAGCCACTTGAGATGGTATCTTCAGGTTCTCTCGCTTTGGCTATGGAGGCCTGCAAACAGGGTAGTTGCTGAACGATTGTGTTGAGCCTGATGCAGAGCTCGAAGACGAGCCTTGTCGTGGTCGTTTCCCCTCTGGGCATCTGAAAATTTAAGTTCAAAATCGACCAAAAACATCACCAAAATTAGCAAATTTTCAAAAATTCAAAAAATCAATCAATCAAGGTGAAATAACTGATGGCGATCGACTACAACACTACCACGAACACAATTTAATCATCAGTTCAACCCAAATCACCCAAAATTTCTAGAATTTTTCAAAGTTCATCATGAATTCGAAAATTTTAAAACTTGCAAAACAACCGATTAAAGCACACAAGGATGGTATCATTCCTCTAATACAACCTAACTAACCATGATTCAACAGTTAAATCAAGCTAATCAAGTCAAAAATCGTATTTTACCAAACCTATGGCGGACTGAAAATTGGAGATTCCGAACACATACCTTGCAGATCTTAAAAACTGAATTGATAATGTGAAAGAGGGCTAAAATCCACACGGATTAGGCTTTTGAATCACTCAATTTGGTTTAGAAAATCAAAAGTTGCAGATTATGTAAAAAATTCTAAGTGTTCGATGGTTTTGAAATTGTGAGCGAGGAAGGAGAAGAGAAAGATTAATAACGCGTACCTGGTCCGGACGGGTGACGAGCGTCACCCGTTTTTTTGTCTGGTCGTGTGTTTTTTTTTTTTTTTTTTTTATAACTCAACTAAATACTAATCTAAAGCACGAAAATAAAAACTAAGTATAGAATGTACAACTTACCAGTGGGTTGCCTCCCACTAAGCGCTTGTTTAAAGTCATTAGCTCGACTTTGATTGACTGTTTAGACAGCTGGTGCATCATACAGAGACACAATGTGTCCTGCTGGAATCTCGGCTTGCGCCCAATAATGCTTCACCCTCTGTCCATTGACAGTGAACTCCTCTCCTTTGGAGTTTATCAGGACAATAGCACCATGTGGTCGACCTTCTTTGACAGTAAAGGGACCTGACCATCGAGAACGCAGTTTACCAGGAAAAAGCTGTAATCGAGAGTTGTAAAGTAGTACCTGGTCATTGGGCTCGAAATGTCTAGAGATGATCTTTTTATCATGATATGCCTTTGTCCTCTCCTTGTATAACTTGGAGTTTTCATAGGCCAGATATCTGATCTCATCCAGTTCATTGGGCTGAATCAAGCGCCTCTCTGCAGCAGGTTTCAGATCGAAGTTCAGCTTCTTGATAGCCCATTCTGCTTTGAACTCTAGCTCTACTGGTAAATGGCACGCCTTGCCATAGAGAAGATGGAATGGTGTAGTCCCAAGTGACATTTTGTATGCTGTCCTGTAAGCCCATAATGCATCATCCAACTTTGCTGACCAATCTTTCCTTGTCTTTCCAACTGTCTTCTCTAGAATCTGCTTGATCTGCCTGTTGGAAACCTCAACTTGTCCACTAGTTTGGGGGTGGTAGGGCGTGGCTACTCTGTGCTGTACACCATACTTCCTTAGCAGCTTGTCAAAAACTTTGTTAACAAAGTGAGAACTGCCATCACTTATAACAATCTGCGGGACACCAAATCTGGGGAAGATAATGGTCTTAAACAGCTTCAAAACCACTGCAGCATCATTAGTAGGAGTAGCCAACGCCTCTACCCACTTAGATACATAATCAACAGCAATCATAATGTATCTATTCCCATAAGATGAGGGAAAAGGTCCCATGAAGTCAACACCCCAACAATCAAAGACTTCTACTTCAAGAATGAAGTTCTGTGGCATCTCATGTCTACTGCTGATCTTTCCTCTTCTCTGACAAGTATCACAGCTTGTAATGAAAGCCTGGGCGTCCCTGAACATAGTAGGCCATCAAAAACCAGCTTGAAGAACCTTAGAGACTGTTTTAAATGTGGCAAAGTGTCCAGCATACTCTGACCCATGACAGTGAAAGAGAACGACCCATGACAGTGAAAGAGAACGTCCTGCACTTCTGCTTCTGCTATGCATCTTCTGTAAATTCCATCAGCACAATACTTGTAGAGATATGGCTCATCCCAATAGAATCTCCTAAGTTCTCTCAAGAACTTCTTCTTAGCATAGCCCTTGAAGTCATGTGGTTCATCCTCTGCAGCAAGGTAGTTGGCAATATCAGCATACCAGAGTCTCTTTGGATCATCCAAAGCATAAACTTGCTCTTCAAAAGCCGTCCCTAAGCTTTCACAAATCGCAGCCAAGTTCAGGGTTTGGTGACGAGTGTCACCTCCTTCGTATGAAAACTTGGTCGCGACTGTTCTGGCTTGGTGACGAGTGTCACCCTCCTGGTGTCGCTCGTCACTCCTCTGCAGTTTCGTGAAAACTGCAGGTTTTCAACACTTTCCTCCTGAAATCTTGATTCCACCAAGTAGACATTCTCTTCAGGCAAGAAATCATTGATTGGGACACTATCTTCAACCTGAATCCTGGATAGATGATCAGCAACACCTTTCTTGTCCTTCACTTTAATGTCAAACTCCTGAAGAAGCAGAATCCATCTCAACAACCTTGGCTTTGGATCCTTCTTCTGCATCAAATACCTCAGTGCTGAATGATCAGTATGAACCACGACCTTGGAGCCAACAAGGTACTGCCTGAATTTCTCAAATGCGAACACAACAGCCAACAATTCCTTCTCAGTTGTTGCATAGTTCTTCGGAGCTTCATCCAAAGTCCTACTTGCATAGTAAATGGCGTGGAGCTTCTTGTCTTTCCTCTGTCCCAGCACTGCTCCAACTGCAAAATCGTTGGCATCACACATCACCTCAAAAGGTAGGTCCCAATCCGGAGGCTGCACAACAGGAGCTGTAACCAAAGCTTGCTTGATCTGTTCAAAGGCGGTTTTGCACTCTTCTGTGAACTCAAACTTCACATCTTTGCAGAGGAGAGCAGTAAGGGGGCGTGCTATTTTGCTAAAGTCCTTGATGAATCTTCTGTAGAAGCCTGAATGATCCAGAAAACTCCTCACTGATTTTACTGAATCAGGTGCTTGTAGACTTGTCATCACTTCAATTTTCGCCCTATCCACCTCTATACCATCTCCTGAGACTCTGTGACCAAGCACAATGCCATCTTGTACCATAAAATGACACTTCTCCCAGTTTAAAACCAAGTGTTTCTCTTCACATCTCTGCAGAACTGCACACAAGTTATCCAAGCAGCCCTTGAAAGAGGATCCATAAACTGAGAAGTCATCCATGAAAACCTCCATAAACTTCTCAATCATGTCTGTGAAGATCAACATCATGCATCTCTGGAAGGTTGCAGGAGCATTACACAGTCCAAAAAGCATTCTGCGATATGCAAAAGTGCCATAAGGACAGGTAAAAGTGGTCTTCTCCTGGTCATCTGGATAGATGGGGATCTGAAAGAAGCCTGAGTAGCCATCAAAGAAGCAGTAGTACTTGTGATTTGCCAACCTCTCCAGCATCTGATCGATGAAAGGTAGAGGAAAATGGTCCTTCCTTGTTGCTGCATTCAGCTTCCTGTAATCAATGCACATCATGTATCCTGTAACAGTCCTGGTTGGAATCAGCTCATCCTTGTCATTATTCACTACTGTAACATCTCCTTTCTTAGGCACCACGTGCACTGGACTCACCCAAGCACTGTCTGATATAGGATAGATGATTCCAGCCTGAAGCAGCTTCATGATCTCCTTCTTGACCACATCCTGCAAATTCGGATTCAGCCTCCTCTGGTGCTCAACTGATGATTTCAATTCATCCTCCAGGTGTATCCTATGCATGCACAAGTCTGGAGAGATCCCTGAAATATCATCAAGAGAATAGCCAAAATCTTTGCAAAATTTTCGCAGCTTACTTAGCAAAAGGGTCAGCTCTGCATTGTTCAATGAAGCATTAACAATAACAGGATATGTAGAGTTTTCTCCAAGAAATGCGTACCTTAGCCCTGCAGGGAGCTGTGTAAGCTCAACTTTTGGTGCTTTTGCTGCACTCCAATCACCCATTGCAGCAGCTTTCGCAGATGTGGTGACAAGCTCATCATGTGCAACCAGTTGCATCACTTGTGCAGTAGTATCCATCATCTTTGTGTAGCCTGTTGCAGCAGCATCCAAATGCTCATACTCTACTGTAGAAGTGGTCAACGCCCTCTCGAAAGGGTCCTCTGAACTCATCTCATGGAAGATCTGATCAACAATGTTTGTGAGAACATCCACATAAAAAGTCTGTCCATCTATGGTTGGCCTCTTCATCAGCTTATCCATTTCGAATTTCATCACTTAATCACCAAAATTCAGCTCTATTCTACCCTTCCTGACGTCAATGATAGCTCCTGCAGTAGCTAAGAAGGGTCTGCCGAGAATCAAGGGATCTTTGGGTTCTTCTCCATATTCCAGAACCACAAAATCAGTAGGAATCATACAATCTCCTACTTTCATAGGAACATCCTCTATCACCCCTTCATGAACTCTGACTGATCTATCAGCTAGGACAAGAGATATCCTTGTAGCCTTAAAGTCGGTCATCCCTAAGCTCTTGGCAACAAAATGAGGCATGAGGTTCACACTTGAACCTAGATCACACAATAATCTCTCAAACCTGTCAGAAAAGATTGTGCAGTCTAAAACAAAGCTCCCAGGGTCTGAAAGCTTCTCTGACACTCTGTTCTGAATCACTGCACTGACCTGCTCGTTGATCATCATAGCCCCAACCTCTAAACTCAAGTTATTGGTTACCATTCTCTTCACATACCTCCTTATAATAGGAGTGATCCTTACAGCATCAATAAATGGAATTTCAATAACCAACTTGTCTATGATTGCCTTGTATTTAGCATCTTCAAGCTCTTTCTTAGACTTCTTAGGATGCTTAGGATAAGGTATCTTGGGCTTATACTCTGTCTCCTTAGCATTATCTGAAGTCTTAGACGAAACTGCAGTATGTTGCAACGGGTGACGAGCGTCACTAGATGGGTGACGATCGTCACTCGTTTTGGACAAGTTGTGGTTGTTTGCTCGATTTGGGTGACGAACGTCACCCTCCTGGTGACGGTTGTCACCAACTTGTGAAGAAGGGTCGTCGGGGTTGTGCTCAAGGGGTGACGAGCGACACCCATTATTGGTGACGAGCGTCACCCGTGGATTTTCAGCAGAAATTTCTTCTTCTTCATACTCTTCAATACCAACGAAACTTCTTGAGCTTAAATCCTTCTGATATACTGGTTGCAGGTTCTTTCCACTCCTCAATGTGATGGAATTCAGATGGTGTTTGGGGTTAGCATCAGTTCTTCCTGGAAGAAATCCTTCTTGCCTCTGAACAACTCCTGCAGTTTAGGCAACTTAGACATCAAGCTTCTTCATGTGAGAGTTCAAACTCTCAATTTTCCCATTCAAGTCCTGATAGAGCGAATCTACCTTGCCATTGAAGTCCACTGTCAGCTTCTGTTGTCCTTCTAGGATCTGTTCCAGCATTGCTTCCATCTTGTTTCCTTGTGGAGGTGCAGGTTGGTAGGAAGAAGAACCATAGTTCCTGCTGTAATTTCCACTGTTCTGGAATGGCTTCTGGTACTCTGTCTTCTGGAATGGGGGCTTAGGTGTGTAACCAGGCGTGCTCTATCCTCCTGTAAAGGTACTCTTCTGATTGTTGTTGTTGTAGCCTCTGTTCCACTGCTGATTTCTATATCTTTGACCCTGAAAACCTCCAGAATTGATGAAAATTCACATCTTCCTGATCAACCTCCTCTGAACCTTCAAAAGTCTCCACCTCTGCAGCGAAATGAACTGACTTCTTTCCCACCAAGAGGTTGTGCATACTGTCCAGCTTAGCCTTAACTTCAGCAATCTAATTTCCATCATCCACACCAGCTTGTTTCATCCTCTGAAAATCTGCATTCTTAGTGTTGTTGCTGCAGGCCAAGTTCTCAATCAACCTGATTGCTTCTTCTGGTCTGTTGGTGTTGAAGTTTCCAGCACTAGCTGCATCCAGCGCCATTGAATACTTCTAGTCAATGCCTCTATAGAAGATCCCAAGTAGTTGCACCTGACTGAAGCCATGATGAGGACAGTCCCTTTGGTAAGACTTGAATCTGATCCAAGAAGCCTTAAAAGCTTCATTAGGTCCTTGTGTAAAGGATGCAATTTTCGTCCTCATGTCTTCTGATCTTGCATCATTATAGAAGTTGTTCAGAAAAACATTTTTAGTTTCTTCCCAAGTGGTTAATGAAGCAGGTTCCAGTTGCTTCAGCCAATATACAGCCTCTCCTCCAAGAGAGTAAGGGAAAAGCTTGCAGAACAGAAAGTCATTAGTGACTCCATTGGCTTTGACACTTGAAGCTAAGTCCTCAAACCTCTCAATGTGATCCATAGGATGCTCATGAGGTAAGTCATGGAATGGATGCTGGCCAACCAGCTGATAGTAGACAGGTTTAAGCTCAAAATCGTTCCTCTGAAATGCAGGAGGGCGGATTGCAGCTCTGTTGGCATAGAACTGATCTGGTCTATTGTAGTCTCCTAAAGTCCTCTGCACAATACGCCTAGCAGCATTATCAGCAGCAGCAGGGACTCCAGCGTCATGTCCCACTTGTTGAACCTGCTGTTCAACAATGACATTCCCATCTTGATCAATCCTCTGCCCCTCTTCGTTCCTCCTGTGTCTTTCTCTGTCAACCAAGTGACCTTCTGCATCTTCAACCAAGATAAGTGAAGCGATCATTGTAGATTACTTCTTAGCTTTCCTGTTAGTTCTCTCCAACCTAGCGAGTTCGTCGATGCTCAAAGTCACAAGCTCCTTTTCTTTGTTGCTTCTGGTACTGCGATTAGGCATCCACCTGAAACAGGAACAAAGAAAAGTAGCAAAAAGTTAGTAAACAAATTTAAACTTAGACAACATCCTAAAACTAAAAATCGATAGGCAGCTATTACTCCCCGGCAACGGCGCCAAAAACTTGATGGGGCTCATGTTTTACCCAAATAAAACTACTGCAAGTGCACAGCAAAAGGAGATGTAGTACAAGGGGTATCAAATCCCAAAGGAGTAATGCAGACTACACTATCGAATGTAGGTTCGGATTAAGCTAAGAAGTATGTAATGTATGTAATGCGAATGATAAAATAAAAGTAAGCAAGTGAATTTGTTGTTTGATCTAAGTTTCAGAAGACTAAAAGCGCTAAGTCAGGACAGTTCGTAGGTTGAATCCGATAATGTAGAATGCATGAAATCAGGAATGCTTAAGAACCGTTTTGAACATGAATATCAAATATATAAATAATCAATTCTCATTGCAGAAGTTAACTATGTTTAAATCACAGAGTTTCAAATCTCTTTACAAACCCTAACAACCTAAACATGCAATATAATCAGATTCAATTGTTCACAAAACTCCTAAGCCAAATCTCTTTGCACTAAGTTGTTTTGCTCATCAAATACTAGTTCAGGTTATCAATAATGCTCTCACATATATTTAACAACCTAGGATTTTCGGATTTCTAGATGATGTGTCTAAGAAATTCGATTTTAAAGCAAGCAGAGATGAAAAACCAAAAGATATTCCTAAAAGGTAGCAATTCTACAAACTCTTCATCAACCTTTGAAAAAGCCCTAACTTAACTAGCAGATTACTCAGACATGATTATGGAACCACAAAACATAACTGAATAAAACTGCATTAAGATAAAGAGTAAAAGAATAAGGGGGTTCGAAATCTTCTCAAAAGAGTACAAGATCTGTCTCCCCAAAAAGCTCTGAATATATCTCTCTCTCAAACTCTTTGAATTCTAAAATCTAAGATAAAAGCCAACAATGGCTGAAAAACCTAATAAATAGAGGCTAAACACGATCTGGGGTCTTCTTCAAATAATGGAACTTCTGGGCCAATTCTGCAAATAATGCTCCATCTCTTAACAAACAAGCCACGCTCCTTCCTTGGTGGGTGTCGAGCGTCACCAAGAGTGGTGAGGAGCGTCACCATATGGCATACTTTATTCTCCGAGCTAGGTACTTCGTGGCTTCAACTTGAAATAATCCAAAAAGCTCCAATATCTCCAATTATGCTCCAGACATGCTATAACCTGCAAAGACTCTTCTAGGACTCTAAAAAAACCAAAAAGACTCAATAAAAAGGACTTATATCATGGTTAAAAAACCATGATATATCAACTCCCCCAGACTTAGCTTTTGCTTGCCCTCAAGCAAACATCAGACAAAGAACAGGGTCGAGGTTTGAAAATAAGAAACAGTCAGTCAGACATCAGGAACACCACATTAGTTAGAACTTTCGAATCCACATACCACATAGTCAACACATGATCAAATTTCCGTCTAATCATCACATGCTTAGCAAATCTCTCAAGTTCAGTCCAAATCCCTTCAAGAAATCCGAAATTTCTACTGCTAACTCCTTATTTTTTATCTAAGTGTGATGTCTCATCAAGGTTTTATTATCTCAATCACTTTACAGATTCTTTTCCCTTCCTAAACAACTGAACAAATCAATCTCAACACAGCTCTCCTATTTTCTCTTCCCTTGATCTTTTTCATTCTGATATTTTTGATTTTTAACTTCTTTTCTCATCTTTTACAGTCTAAGATATGGCGCTACTCAATACTTGTGTTCATTGTAAGGAGACAGGTTCTTGAGTGTGTTCACTACTGTTGTTCCTTGTGAGGAGACAGGGTCATGAATGCACCATTCTTTGGACTTAAACTTTTAAAAACTACATCAGGGAAGATCAAAGAGAGACTGTATCTTAACCTTATTGTCAGTGTTGAAAGAGAGAATCAAGATCAATACGAATCAAGCCCTAAGACAAAAAGTTTAAAGTTCATTAAGGTGGAGCTAACAGCAAATTTTTCAGATTCTCTAAGAACCTAAACCTTCATTGCTAGACTGATCTACCTATGACTTTCAACTTAGTAAGACTTGTAATCACCTACTGTGGCAGTGGTTCTTATAGGCATAAACGTCCTATGGTTAGTTCCTAGAAAAACTGACAATTTCAAAATTTTGACTCTATAAAAACAAGTTTTTGACTCAACTTTAAGACTCACAAAACATAACTGAATAAAATTGCATTAAGAGAAAGAGTAAAAGAATAAGGGGGTTTGAAATCTTCTCAAAAGAGTACAGGATCTGTCTCCCCAAAAAGCTCTGAATATATCTCTCTCTCAAACTCTCTGAATTCTAAAATCTAAGATAAAAGCCAACAATTGCTGAAAAAGCTAATAAATAGAGGCTAAATACGATCTGGGGTCTTCTTGCAAATAATATAACTTTTGGGCCAATTCTGCAAATAATGCTCCATCTTTTAACAAACAAGCCACACTCCTTCCTTGGTGGGTGACGAGCGTCACCAAGAGTGGTGACAAGCGTCACCATATGGCATACTTTCTTCTCCGAGCTAGGTACTTCGTGGCTTCAACTTAAAATGATCAAAAAAGCTCCAATATCTCCAATTATGCTCCAGACATGCTATAACCTGCAAAGACTCTTCTCGGACTCTAAAAAGACCAAAAAGACTCAACAAAAAGGACTTATATCATGGTTAAAAACCATAAAAACCATGATATATCACGCGTCCAAAGAAAAGTTGACTTACCTTGGAATGGTCGCAGAGAGGAGATAAGCCGGGGTGATTTTTCAAATTCTCGGGCTGGATTACAGCGAGGAGATAAGCCAGGGTGACAACCCGGGCTAAATCCTCCAAATTTCTGCCACTCACACAAACGAGGTGACGCAGGGGTGACTCCTCGAGCTAAACTCATTTTTTTCTTGGACAGCCTCACACCAATGAGGTTAAGTCGGGTTAACTCCCCGGGCTACTCTAAAAAACCATGGATTGAGTCACACCAAGGTGATGACCCCGGGTGACTCGCCGGTGCGTCCCAGAAAAATTTCTTCCTTCCTTTTGTGGCTATCTACTTTAGCAAACCTGATTCGCACAACACTAAAACAGAAAGATTAGTAATAAAAGCAAGTATTTACAGTAATAACATGGGAATACCTTCCAAGTGTGCTTGTTTTGCATCTCTTAGTTTGATGTTCCATCCCTTTCTTCTAGTTGGGGAAAGGAGGAGTTGTGGAACTCCTTGCTGGTCCTTGTATGGTGTGAAGAGACTTGACAAATGCAAAATATTGAGGCATCCCCTTGCTTTTGACCTTGTACACCAGCCTCTTATCAGATGAGCTCATTAGCTTCAAGCTTAACCTATTGGAGAGAGAGTTCATCTTAGGATCATTCCCCTTAGTCTTCTTTGAGGTCTCCTTGACTTGTGGCTTCATTGGTGCAGGCTGATGTTCCATGAACAGCTTAGATAGACACTTCCTAGCAAAACTCACTCCATAATATTTTTTAGGGAGAGGCAAGCCATCAATCCCTAAGCTTTCTCTCTTGAACTCAAGTGAGTAGGCATGTTCTTCTTTGCTGGACCCATGCTCCAGCCCTTTGGCATCAAACTTGAGGACCTTGTCATTTCCCAACCTTACCTCAATAAGACCCTTCTAAACATCTATCAATGCTTTAGCTGAGGCCAAGAAAGGTCTTCCCAAAATGATGGGGTCTTTGGTAGTACATCCAATATCAAGCACCCAAAGTCTGTTGGCACTTTCACTCCTTCAAGCATAATAGGCACATCAATCAACAAACCATCAGGACTTTTTCTTGTCCCATCAGCTAAGATAAGAGAGATATCATTCTCTTTGAAGTTTATGTAGCCAAATACTCTTGGCTGTAGAGAGAAGCATCAGGTTTATGCTAGCCCCTAGATCACACAAACTGCTTGTGAATGTAGAATCTCCCAATATGTAGGTTAAGGTGAAGCATCCTGGATCTCCCAGCTTCTTGGTAGTGATGATCTCTTCAGCTCTTACTGGTGCATCTACTGGTGAACACACCTTGTCTTTACTAGCCCATTTCCCTCCATCTAGAATCTCTTTCTTGAAAGCCAACAAATCAGCAGGTACATGTTGACAAGTCCTCTTAGCTTCTTCCATGGTAGCTAGGAATATAGCTGTCTGCTTGGCCAAGATTTGTTGCTTGAACTTTCCTGGAAATGGAAGAGCATGTTTATATGGTGTATAAAGATCTGGCTTCTTCTCTTTGGCCAACAGCTTCCGGTTCTCCCGCACACTTAAAGTCTCAATGTCCTCATTGAGGACAGCAGTCTTTGTTGAGGAGTGAAGTGTAGAACTATCATCATCAGACAGAAGACTCTCCAACTCAGCAAATTCAGCAGCAGAAATAGTAGTGCAAGGTATAACTTTAGAAGATATTGCGTTGCAGAATTTCCTTGGATTAGCTTCAGGTTTTCCAGGAAGTTGACCTTGTGGTTTGGAGCTTGAAGCAATACCCTTGTTGTTCTCCAAGGTCTTGACTATGAATTTTAAACTCTCAGTCTTGGAAGATAGCTCAGTTTATTGATTGTCCATCATGTTGTGGACTTCTGCAAATTTCTTGGCAAGCTCCATAGTAGTAGTAGCTTGACCTTGGAGCAGCTGATATAGTATCCCTTTGATTTCGGAATCAGGGGTAGTAGAAGTAGAAGCTTGACCTTGTGGGGCAAATCCAGGAGGTGCAAAGGCATTCCCCGGCAACGGCGCCAAATTGATACAAGAGTTTTGACTCTCTTGGTCAATCACTCTTTGTACTAGTCATTGTAGCATTGGGTTTTAATGTCAATCCAAAGGGGAAGATTGAAACAGCAGGATTATAGTAGATTTTCTAATTCAAGCAGATATAAAAGGAGTTTTAGAATATCTAGCAACCTAAGTGATCAAGCAGAAACCAAACAAACACAAAATAAGGAGGTAAGCAAGCAAAACAACCAAAGTAAAGGTAAAAACAGGGCAAATTCAGAACAAAGCTTAAAACAGAGAAAAGATGGGACTTGAGATGAGATAATTGGTAATAGGGAACTCTTGGCTCAGCCTATGATGCTTACAAACTCACACAATGCTATTCCTTATGCATATGATTCATTTATATGACTAATCCAATCTCTTGGCACTAATCTCTTTGCTAATTACCAAGTCAAGAACTAATTATCATTAGTGAAATGATAAAGAGCAAGCATTAAGACAAATCTATCAACCCTGTATTGCCAAATCACTCCCTAGACAGTCAATCTCTTGAGCTAGGATAAGCAATTCTCTTGCAAAGCAGTTCAGACATTTCATCAAACATTTGGTGGGCATAAAACGAGCATAAGATCTTAATCAACTTAGCTAGAGCTAATTAAGAATTAAACACAGCAATCAACAAAGGAAATGGAAGAATTAACACTAAGCAATCATAGATAGAGCCTCAAATTCCCTAAACCTAACCCATCTCAAAATCCCTAAAAGGACTACTCACTAAGCACCAATAAAACTATCAATTCAAAGAGAGAATGATGAATAATCATGATTAGAGAGCTTAAACAAGATGAAAGATGCAAACTTTAATTAAAATCAAGCAAAGATTCAAATTACAAAACCCAAAGGTCTAAACAAGGAAGAAAGAACTGCTGGGTAAAAGCTTGTTATAAGAAATTAGGTATTTTCGTATTTATAGGAGTCTAAACGAAAATGACAAAATTGTAAATAAATGGTCTTCAGTCTGGGTCTACATCCATCAGCAACAACAGTCAGGGGTGATAGATGTAAATCACATCGGTCTGGGCAGTGATCGATGTGGTGACCGAAATTCATCCGGGGCGTTTGTGTCGATCACTTCTGATCGATGCTGTTGATCGATGTGCTCGTATCGGTCACCTTATGATCGATGCTCCTGACCGAAAATCTGGTATCGGTCACCCCCTTGATCGATGTTCTCCGTGCTCTGACCGAAAACCTTTGCAGAGATTGTCTGCTTTGATCCCTCTTGCTCCCTTTGATCCAGCTAGCATCCTGAATCATCCTCAAAGCTTCCCCAAGCTCCTTTTAGCTCCAAAAGCACCTAAAAACATCCAAAATACAAAGAAAATGCAAACTATACCCTAAATGCAACCTAAGTCTAAAAGGAGAAGAAAATGAGACAAAAACTAAGGGAAAACATGCAAAAGAGAACCAAAACATGTACTAAATGCAGTCCTAAATGATGTAAATACAAGAGACATCAACACCCCCCATACTTGCCTTTTGCTTGTCCTCAAGCAAATAAGAACAAATGGGAGAGTGAGGTTTGAAGGTGGGCATTCAGATTCCAAAAGTGCAATGGTAAAGAGATGGTGTCAATGCTTAAGTGCCTAGTTGTAGGATACAAACATAATCAACTATACTTTAAAGAATCTAGCCATGCTCATCATGTTTCAAAATGATCTCAAATCTCAACTTAGGCAAATGCTCAAATTAACCAGCTCTTTAACATTCAATTAAGATCGGAACCATGAATCATGCTTATGCAAATCAAGTGAAGACATTTGGTTAAAAAAGGTAAGGTCATGAGATAATAGTGATGTCATTTTAGCAAAGGGTTAATAAACATAAGGGATCACTCAGTGAAAAAGATTTCATCTTAGGCAAAATGCTAAAAGTAAAAGCACACTTATGCATGCAAATCAAAGCTCCTTTCTACCCAAAGATGAATCCTAAGCATTTATAAACCCAAAAGCGAACCCCTAAGTCTACCCTTTCCTAAACTCTACCCTTTACCCTTCTTCATGGCTGGGGAAACTTCTTCTTTTTTCTTGTGTGGCTGCTTCTTTTTGGTTGGAACTTGCTCTTCTTTGTTGTATTGGCACCTTCATCACCTTTGGTGGATTGCTCCTGGTCTGATTTTTCTTCTTTGGACCTTTCTGAGCTTTGTTGCTGGCGCTTTTCTTCTTTGTACTTAGAGCTTTTTCTTCCATTTACTTAACCACAATTCTAGACTGTTTCCCCTTTTTTACCATTTCAGATCTTTTCCTTTTCTTTAAAAACATATATACATGAAGTTCAAACCACTTACACCACCCTTTTAAACCCCAAAACTCCTATCCTAGAATCAAGCTCAAGATGCAAGCTGATATCTACAAGAGAGCTAATCATTGCCAGCCTTATTCCTAACACTTTTTGCCAAGACAAAATCGAAAATGAAATGCAAAGGCCTCACAGCTCTCACAATAGTGTTTAGACTCAAAATGAGGGTTTGGTTAAGGGTGAGGATGTAACTATCTCATAAGTATGAGGATCAGCTATTTGGATCAACAAGAGTGGTAGAAAGGAAAAAGATGATCCAAATATGTATATGGTAGCCATGAATTCACTTTTCAATGCATAAGACATGATAATTAAAAGTCCAAATTAAAGTTCAAGTTGATAGAGTTGATTTTCAGAGAACAAGTGCTTTCAGAATGAGATGAAAAGACCAAATCTAGCAATCTAAGCATGGTTCAGCCTTAACTTATAGCAATCATATGATGCATCAAACAACTAGCCACTTAAACACTGAAATCATCTCTAAACACTAAACACTTTACAAGGAAAACTCATCATAATGCCCTATGCAAATGCAATGCAACCTATATGTCAACACTAGACTCAATCCTAGAAGAATGAAATGCAATTACATGCTTTCTTTTTGGTTTGCAAAAATGCAAAATTTTTCAAATTTTTCGATTTTTTGTGTTTTTCTATACCTTACATGAATGCATGATATGCATGAGACTCAAAGTGAAAGAAAAAGAAAAACTAAGAAAACAAAACACAAAGTCAAACCCCAAATCTCTCCCCTACACTTAAATTACACAGTCTCTTGTGTAATGAAAGCGATGAGAGAGAGAAGCACAAAATATAATATAAAACTGAAAAAGGTGCAATGGTATAAACAGTGGAGAGGATGTGGTACCTTGTTTAATAGTAGGAGTGGTGGGAGGAGTGGTGAGAAGATCTCTCTTTTGTGTCTCCATGACTGTCATTGCGCTCTTCAACTACTGATCTCTCTTGGTAGAGTTGGGTTTCATCATGGCAAAAACTCAAGTTACTCCTTATATTGATGCTTGTTTGCTGTGGGTTTGGGAGGAGGAACCGTGCTGGTGTTTGGGGATTCTCGAAGAAGGTGTAGATGTGTTGGCTGCTGACGCCTCTCTCAAGGAAATGCCTTCTTCTTAGGTAGTTCAAATCTATCCACAGTGGTTGTAAGGCAATGTCAGTATGCTCCTCTAAGTACACTCCACATGCTATTAGGATAGCTGTCACAACGCCCCCAATGCAGATTTGTGGGTTGTTCTCAGTGAGAACCCAGGGTTTGTAGGAGAAGAGGTGCTCCATTAGCATAGCGGTGTAGCAAGGATAGTTGGTAGGCGGCCTGAGAGGTGTTCCATTGTTGCTGTAAATCACTAGTGGCTGCATGGCATTGTACATGAAGTCTTTCTCCTTATCTGTGAGGATATTCTGCATCTTCCCTTGCAAAGAATGTGTTTGCTAGAGCCATGTGGGCATACCTCACTGCTGGATGCTTCAAACGTTTGTTTTTCAAGGTTTCTGCAGCGGATTTGCGAGCCCCCAATACCTCCCATAGCATCTTGTGTTGTCGTTGGCTGATCTTGAAATGGCTCCTCCATTCAGTATATCTGTATGTACCTAGGGCCAGTGCAAGCTTGAAGAAGGTTGTTGTAAAAGTTCGACCGCCAATTTGGAATGATATCCAGCCGTCCCAATTCACCAGCTTACTGTCGTCATAGTGCACCACCTTCAGCGTGGAGAAGAATTGGTAGGTGAGGTCCTTGTAATAGGGAAGTGCTCTCGCCATGAAGTCAGTGAGCCCCATGCCCTCAAAGATTGTTTTGCAGTCCAAGTTTATCCCAAGTGCTTGCATAGTGGAGGCGCAAGGATATCTTGTGGACTTGAAAGTGCATTGGTTGAATCTTTTCATGAGCTGCTCAGCACTTGGCCTATCATGAGAGACCTCCACTACAATTGTGCATTTTCCCTTTGATGAGGCAACCTCTCCTGCAGCTGGTTTTGGTACAACATCTCTTGAGGACTGCCCTCCAGCAATGCCTTTGCCCTTGGTTCTTGTAGCTCTTGGGGAAATAGGTGCCTCCTCTTGTTGTGCTTTCTTTTTGCTTGCAGTTGAGCTGCTCCTTCTTCTCATTGTACCTGAAAGGACAAGGCTCAAAGGAGCTTCTGAGCACTTAAAAGAGTTAAAATAAAGAGAAAGAGAGCTTTGAAATTTTTGAGCTCAAGCAATGAGAGACGTAGAGAGATGAAGTTAGGGAGAGTAGAAAGAGTTTATTAACTTATAAAGAGGTGGGTGGGGGACCAAGAGAATCTAATGAGAGGGAGACAAGGGCAGAAGTGCTCAAGAGCTTTTCAGGTGGTAGGAAAGGTCCAAAGTTTAAATTTAAACCTCCTTGGCTCCAAACCAAAAGTGGAAATTTTTATTTAAAAAATTGAAGTACTTACCCCAGGTGGACATCGATAACAAGTGACTATTGTTACTGACCGAAAGGTCAGTATCGATCACGAGTGATCGATGCTAGTGATCGATGTTCCTCCTGCGGATCACATCGGTCATCACATGATCGATGTTGTTGACCGAAATTCATCCGCTGGGTTTATATCGATCAGTGTATGATCGTTGTTGGTGATCGATATGTTTCTGAGAATCACATCGATCACCAACTGATCGATACATTTGACCGAAATTAGTCCGGCGGGTTTATATCGATCAAGCTTGATCGATGTGGATGACTGAAATGTATTCCCCTTTCAAACTTCCTTCCACATCGTTCACAAGTGATCGATATGTTGACTGGTGTAAACTGGCTCCACTGACATCGATCAAATATGATCGATATTCCCGACCGAAATGTCTGTATCGGTGTTGTCATGACCGATACAGTTGATCGATGTCAGCCAGAAAGCACCTGTTTTTTCCTCCTTAACTCATAACAATTTGCCTTAGCTCACACTTGCTCCTGTTGACTGAAAGAAAAATACAAAGGAAAACATAAAATGCAAGAATATGTACAAGGATAACAAGGGAATACCTCCCAAGTGTGCTTGTTTAACGTCTTTAGCTTGACTTTCCTTGGTTGATCACTCTTGTGAAGGTTCATCAAGGCTGATGTCTACTTCATCTCCAAGAGACTCACCTGCCATGTATGGCTTCAGCCTGTGCCCATTCACTGTGAAGTCTTCTCCATTCTTGCTAAACAAAGTCACAGCTCCATATGGCAACACTTTCTTGATCTTGAATGGTCCTGACCATCTTGACTTCAGCTTTTCAGGAAATAGCTTCAACCTTGAGTTGAATAGCAGCACCTGATCCCCTGCCTTGAAGTCCTTGTGTTTGATCCTTTTGTCATGAAGGCTTTTGTCCTCTCCTTGTAGATCCTAGAACTCTCAAAAGCTTCAAGGCGGTTTTCCTCTAGTTCATGCAAGTTGATAAGTCTCTTTTCTTGAACTGTCTTGATGTCAAAATTCAGCAACTTTGTTGCCCACAAAGCTTTATATTCCAGCTCAACAGGCAGATGACAAGACTTCCCATAAAGGAGTGAGAAAGGAGTTCTGCCAATGGGTGTCTTGAAGGCTGTCCTATAAGCCCACAAAGCATCATCAAGCTTATTAGACCAATCCTTTCTTGTGACACCAACTGTTTTCTCTAAGATGGCTTTGATCTCTCTGTTGGACACCTCCACTTGGCCACTTGTTTGAGGATGGTAAGGAGTAGCAACCTTGTGCTTGACACCATTCTTCTTGAGCAAGCTCTCAAAAACCTTGTTGATGAAATGACTTCCACCATCACTGATCACACACCTTGGAGTACCAAACCTTGGGTAGATAATTGTCTTGAAGAGCTTCAGCACAACTCTAGCATCATTTGTTGGACTAGCAATGGCTTTAACCCACTTTGACACATAATCAACAGCTACAAGAATGTACTTGTTCCCATAGGAGGAAGGGAAGGGTCCCATAAAGTCAATCCCTCACACATCAAACAGATCCACTTCAAGGATAGAGTTCAGAGGCATCTCATCTCTCTTGGAGATGTTTCCCTTCCTTTGGCAAGCATCACATGAGTTGATGTGAGCCTGGGTGTCCTTGAAGAGACTTGGCCACCAGAATCCAGCTTGGAGGACCTTAGAGGCTGTCTTGAATGTTGCAAAATGCCCTCCATAGGCTGAGCCATGGCAATGATGTAAAATTCCTGGAATCTCTTCTTCAGCTATACACCTTCTGAACAACCCATCATTCCCTCTTTTGTACAAATAAGGCTCATCCCAAAAGTAATGAGAGACATCTCTTAAGAACTTCTTCTTCTGATGTGAGTTGAGGGTCTGTGGTATCTGGCCAATCATCAAGTAGTTCACAAAGTCAGCATACCAAGGCAGTTTATTGATAAGGCTCAGGTTTTACCCAAATAAAACTACTGTAAGTGTACAGCAAAAGCAGTTGTAGTACAAGGGGTATCGAAATCCCAAGAGAGTAATGCAGACTACACTATCGAATGTAGATTCGAATTCAGCTAAGCAAGATATGATGTATATAATGCGAATGAATAAATGAAAGTAAGCAAACGATTTTGTAAGATGATCTAAGTTCCAGAAAACTAAAAGCGCTAAGTCAGGACAGTTCGCAGGTTGAATCCAAGAAT
The DNA here is from genome assembly GCA_911865555.2 of Thlaspi arvense. Classification (NCBI taxonomy): domain Eukaryota; kingdom Viridiplantae; phylum Streptophyta; class Magnoliopsida; order Brassicales; family Brassicaceae; genus Thlaspi; species Thlaspi arvense. The sequence goes on from OU466858.1 coordinate 15,245,491, forward strand.
GTATGACGCAGGAAATCAGGAATGATTAAGAACCGTTTTAAACATGAATCACTGATGTATAACTAATCAATTCTCATTGCAAAAGTTATCTATGCCTAAATCACAGAGTTTCAAATCTCTTTGTAAACTCTAACGACCTAAGCATGCAGGAATAATTAGATTCAATTGTTTACAAAACTCCTAAGCCAAATCTCTTTGCACTAAGTTGCTTTGCTCATCAAATACTAGTTCAGGTTATGAATAATGCTCTCACATATATTTAACAACTTAAGATTTTCAAATTCCTAGATGATGTGTCTCAGAAATTCGATTTTAAAGCAAGCAGAGATGAAAAACCATAAGATATTCCTAACAGATAGCGATTCTACAATCTTTTCATCAACCTTTGAAAAACCCTAACTTAATTAGCAGATTACTCAGACATGATTATGAGATCACAAAACATAACTGAATAAAATTGCATTAAGAGAAAGAGTAAGAAATAAAGGGGGTTCGAAATCTTCTCAAAAGAGTACAGGATTTGTCTCCCTAAAAATCTCTGAATAAATCTCTCTCTCAGCTCTCTAAATTCTCAAAAACTAAGATAATCGCCAACAATGGCTGAAAAACCTAATAAATAGAAGCTAAACACGATCTGGGGTCTTCATGTAAATAAAGGAACTTCTGGGCCAATTCTGTAAATCTTCTTCATACTTTTAATAAAACAGCCACGCTCCTTCCTTGATGGGTGACGAGCGTCACCAAAGGTGGTGACCAGCGTCACCAAAGGTGGTGACGAGCGTCACCATATGTGATACTTTCTGCTTCGAGCTTGGTACTTCGTGGCTTCCACCCAGAATGCTCAATAAGGTTCCAAAATCTCCAATTATGCTCCAGACATGCTATAACCTGCAAAGACTCTTCTAGGACTCTAAAAAGACCAAAAAGACTCAATAAAAAGGACTTATATCATGGTTAAAAACCATAAAAACCATGATATATCAACTCCTCCAGACTTAGCTTTTGCTTGCCCTCAAGCAAACATCAGACAAAGAATAAGGTCGAGGTTTGAAAACAAGAAACAGTCAGTCAGTCATCAGGAACACCATACTAGTTTGAACTTTCGAATCCACATACCACAGAGTCAACACAAGATCAAATTTCAGTATAATCATCACAAGCTTAGCAAATCTCTCAAGTCCAGTCCAAATCCCTTCAAGAAATCCAAAGTTTCTACTGTTAACTCCCTATTTTTTGTCTAAGTGTGAAATCTCATCAAGGTTCTATCATCTTAATCACTTTGCAGATTCTTTTCCCTTCCTAACAACTGAACAAATAGATATCAACACAGCTCTCCTATTTTCTCTTCCCTTGATCTTTTCCTTAGGATATTTTCGATTTTTCACTTCTTCTTTTTTTTTCTCAACTTTTACAGTCTAAGATATGGGGCTACTCAATACTTGTGTTCCTTGTGAGGAGACAGGTTCTTGAGTGTGTTCACTACTGTTGTTCCTTGTGAGGAGACAGGGTCATGAATGCACCATTCTTTGGACTTAATCTTTTAAAAACTACTTCAGGGAAGATCAAAGAGAGACTGCATTTTAACCTTATTGTCAGTGTTGAAAGAGAGAATCAAGATCAATAAGAATCAATCACCAAGACAAGAAGTTTAAAGTTCATTAAGGTGGAGCTAACAGCAAATTTTTCAGATTCTCTAAGAACCTAAACCTTCATTGCTAGACTGATCTACCTATGACTTTCAACTTAGTGAGACTTGTAATCAACTACTGTGGCAATGGTTCTTATCAGCAAAAACGTCCTATGGTTAGTTCCAAGAAAAACTGACAATTTCAAAAATTTTGACTCTAGAAAAACAGGTTTTTGACTCAACTTTAAGACTCTATAGACATGACACAAAGCACACAACGTCAGTAACCACCTTCCCCAGACTTAAACAACACTGTCCCCAGTGTTATTAAGCCAAGAGTTGGTCAGAAAAATGAATGAGAAGTCGAAAAACCAAGTCAGAAAAGTGTTACCTCGCGTGGGGTGGGGTGACGAGCGTCACCAGTCTGGTGACGAGCGTCACCACGACCTGTATTGCCCAATTCTTATGTCAGATGTTAATTAACGAAGTGTTTGCCTATGTACTCGAAAGTTAGACTTTTTGAGCATTCAAACACATAATTAACAACATCCAAACATAGCAAAAATAACCTGGTGCAACAATCTCACAAAAAATCATCAAAGAAACTGACAACTGACTCAAAGAAAACATAAAAATGACTCAAGAAAAAAGAAAAATAAAATGGAAAAAGGAACAAGTAACCAGATAGTAAAGCCTCAATCCTCATCCTCGCAAAGCTCAGTGGTGTAATGGGGGCGGACACAACCACAATTGCTAAGTGTAACAACAGCTTCCCAGAGTTCCTCAAAGCTGTTAATGACATACTCCTGAAAAGCAGCCATATCCATGGGTGTCTGTGGTCGTGGAGGACGCCTGAAAGCAGTAGAAGAACCACTCTGGCGTGTAGAAGGTCCAGCATCAGCAGCAGCGGCAGTAGAAGCAGAGGCGCCAGCTGTAACAGCTCTAGCAGGGCGCAGAGTCAAGGGGCGCAGAAGAGTCCGTGCTGGCATGAAGAATAGCTGGCGTGGATCTCCCTGAATAGTAGTGAAGGCTCTCTGTGGCAATTTAATGCCAACATACTCTCCAGAAGTGGTAGTGAAAGTCCAGACAACTCTAATATTCATCCAAGTGACATGGCGCAGATACTGGTCATCCATAAGTGATCTGTCACTGCGCAGACTGCAAGGTGTGACATCGATCTGGAAATGATGGAAGATCGGGGTCAGCAGGCTGCCAGCACTCTCAGTCTTCTCCCCTGGACTGGTGAATAGCTTGGTCTTCAAGGAGACCAGATGCTCAGCGAAAACAGCGCCTAAGTTGGCGCGAACCATACTATCAACAGGTATCGAATCATCCAGCATCTCATAAAGTCCGTAGTAGAGGATAATCAGCTCACTGACTCGAGTCTTGCTGGGTGCAGACTTGCACAAAATGGTGTGACCAAAGAGGCGCAGAATGTACCTCAAAACCGGATGTCGAACCTCCGTCTGCGTGCTAGTCTTGCTGTCATATACTCCATTCCCGAACTTGGACCAGAATGTCCGCATATGGGTCCACTGAGAGGGAAGGAGAATGCCTGTGGGATGGTCAGAGAAGCCATAGATCCCACAAAGCTCCATCAGACTGATCCGGTATCGAACTCCTCGGATTAGAAACGTCATCGTGCCTTCCTGCGCACGCTTCGCCAGCTCATTCGCGTAGTAGACGCAAACTGTAGAGAGAAAATGGCATACCAAATCTGGGTACAGATCATACTGCTGGAACGGAATAGTCCCCATCCCAATGCGCTCCAGAATCTGAACAACCTCCTTGAAGATCCCCATCTTCTGCAGAACAGCAGAATCTGCGAACCGAGTGGGGATAATCTTAACTCCCAGCCACGCATTGTAGAACAGCGTGTCATATTCATCCCACTCTTCCTGAATATCACGGAATACACAAGTGTCTCGGGACACTTTCTGTTTCGGAGTCCCTGCCCAAGCCACTCCTGAGGCTATTTTCCGATCTTCTCGTTTGGGCCATGGGGGCCTGCAAACCGAGTGCTGACTGAAGAAATCCGTAGACCCTGTTGCAGTGCTTGAAGATGAGCTTTGCCTTGGCTGTTTCTCCTGACGAGGCATCTGAAAATTGAAGATCAAAATCGACCAAAAACATCACAAAATTAGCAAATTTTTCAAAGTTTGAAAAATCAACCATTCAAGGTGAATTAACTGATGGCGATCAACTACAGCACTACCAGGAACACAATTCAATCATCAGTTCAACCCAAATTACCCAAAATTTCCAGATTTTTGCAATTTTCATCATGAACTCGAAAATTCAAAACATGCAAATCAACCGATAAAAGCTCACATAGATGGTTCCATTCCTCTAATACAACCTAACTAACCATGATTCAATAGCTAAATCAAGCCAATCAAGTCAAAAATTGGATTTTACCGAACCTATGGTGGACTGAAAATTGGGGATTCCAAACACATACCTTGCAGATCTTAAAAACCGAGTGGATATTCAGAAAGAGGAGCAAAATCCGCACGGATTAGACTCTTGAATCACTCAATTTGGTTTAGAAAATCAAAAGTTATGAATCTCTGAAAATTTTCTAAGTGTTCGATGTTTAAACAGTTATGCCCGAGGAAGAAGAAGAGAGAAAACTTAATATCCGTGCTCAACTTCGACGGGTGACGAGCGTCACCATAGGGGTGATGATCGTCACCACATTTTTTTTTTTTTTTTTAATTGATATTAATCTAATTACTAATCCTAAGCACGAAAATAATAACTAAGTGTTATATCTATAACTTACCAGTGAGTTGCCTCCCACTAAGCGCTTGTTTAAAGTCATTAGCTTGACTTTGTTGGCTGTTTAGACAGCTGGTGCCTGATCCAGAGACACAATGTGTCCTGCTGGAATCTCTGCTTGTGCCCAGTAGTGCTTCACCCTTTGTCCATTGACAGTGAACTCATCTCCTTTGGAGTTAATCAGGACAATTGCACCATGTGGGCGAGCTTCTTTGACAGTGAAAGGACCTGACCATCGAGAACGCAATTTACCAGGAAAAAGCTGTAAACGAGAGTTGTAGAGTAATACCTGGTCAGTGGGCTCGAAATGCCTGGAGATGATCTTTTTATCATGATATGCCTTTGTCCTCTCCTTGTATAACTTGGAGTTTTCATAGGCCAGATATCTGATCTCATCCAGTTCATTGAGCTGAATCAAACGCCTTTCTGCAGCAGGCTTCAGATCGAAGTTCAGCTTCTTGATGGCCCATTCTGCTTTGAACTCCAACTCTACTGGTAGATGGCACGCCTTGCCATAGAGAAGATGGAATGGAGTAGTCCCAAGTGGCGTTTTGTATGCAGTCCTGTAGGCCCATAATGCATCATCCAGCTTTTCAGACCAATCTTTCCTTGTCTTCCCAACTGTCTTTTCCAGAATCTGCTTGATCTGCCTGTTGGAAACCTCAACCTGTCCACTTGTTTGGGGATGATAGGGCGTGGCCACTCTGTGCTGTACACCATACTTCTTCAAAAGCTTGTCAAAGACCTTGTTGACAAAGTGAGAACCACGATCACTTATGACAATCCGCAGGACACCAAATCTGGGAAAGATAATGGTCTTAAGAACCTTCAAAACCACTGCAGCATCATTGGTAGGAGTAGCCAACGCCTCTACCCACTTAGATACATAATCAACAGCAACCAGAATGTATCTATTCCCATAAGATGAGGGAAAAGGTCCCATGAAGTCAATACCCCAACAATCAAAAACTTCAACTTCCAGAATGAAGTTCTGTGGCATCTCATGTCTCCTGCTGATTTTTCCTCTTCTCTGACAAGTATCACAGCTTGTGATGAAGGCTTGGGCGTCTCTGAACATAGTAGGCCACCAAAATCCAGCTTGCAATACCTTAGAGACAGTCTTGAATGTAGCAAAGTGTCCAGCATATTCTGATCCATGACAGTGAAAAAGGACGTCCTGGACTTCTTCTTCTGCTAAGCATCTTCTGTAGATACCATCAGCACAATGCTTGTAGAGGTATGACTCATCCCAATAGAATCTCCTAAGTTCTCTCAAGAACTTCTTCTTAGCATAGCCTTTGAAATCATGTGGTTCATCCTCTGCAGCAAGATAATTTGTAATATCAGCATACCAGGGCCTCTTTGGATCATGTAAAGCATAAACAGGTTCTTAAAAAGCCATCCCCAAGCTTGCACAAATCGCAGATAAGTGTTGAGATTGGTGACGAGCGTCACCAATATTGGTGACGAGCGTCACCTTTCTCGTATACTTTGGTCGCAACTGAACTGGGTTGGTGACGAGCGTCACCCTCCTGGTGTCGCTCGTCACTCCCCTGCAATTTCGTGAAAACTGCAGATTTTCAATACTTTCCTCCTGTTCTCTGGTTTCCACCAAGTACACATTCTCTTCAGGCAAGAAATCATTAATTGGAACACTGTCTTCGACCTGAATCCGGGATAAATGGTCAGCAACTCCATTCTCAACCCCTTTCTTGTCCTTCACTTCAATATCAAATTCCTGAAGAAGCAGGATCCATCTTAACAGCCTTGGTTTTGCATCTTTCTTCTGCATTAGGTACTTCAGTGCTGAATGGTCAGTATGAACCACGACCTTGGAGCCAACAAGATACTGCCTGAACTTCTCAAAAGCAAACACAACAGCTAATAATTATTTCTTAGTTGTTGCATAATTCTTCTGAGCATCATCCAAAGTCCTACTTGCATAGTAGATGGCGTGGAGTTTCTTGTCTTTCCTCTATCCCAGCACTACTCCAACTGCAAAATCGCTGGCATCACACATTACCTCAAAAGGTAAGTCCCAATCTGGAGGCTGCACAACAGGGGCTGTAACCAAAGCCTGTTTGATCTGTTCAAAGGCGGATTTGCACTTTTCTGTGAACTCAAACTTCACATTCTTGCAGAGGAGAGCAGTAAGTGGGCGTGCTATCTTGCTAAAATCCTTGATGAATCTTCTGTAGAAGCCTGCATGACCCAGAAAACTCCTCACTGCTTTGACTGAATCAGGTGCTTGCAGACTTGTCATCACCTCAATTTTTGCCCTATCCACCTCTATACCGTCTCTTGAGACTCTGTGGCCAAGTACAATACCATCCTGCACCATAAAATGACACTTCTCCCAGTTTAAAACCAAGTGCTTCTCTTCACATCTCTGCAGAACTGCACACAGATTATCCAAGCAGTTCTTGAAAGAGGACCCATAAACAGAGAAGTCATCCATGAACACCTCCATAAACTTCTCTATCATGTCTGTGAAAATCGACATCATGCATCTCTGGAAGGTTGCAGGAGCATTACACAGCCCAAAAAGCGTTCTGCGATATGCAAAAGTGCCATAGGGACAAGTAAAAGTGGTCTTCTCCTGATCATCTGGATGGATGGGGATCTGAAAGAAGCCTGAATACCCATCAAGGAAGCAGTAATACTTGTGATTCGCCAGCCTCTCTAGCATCTGATCGATGAAAGGCAGAGGAAAATGATCCTTCCTTGTTGCTGCATTCAGTTTCCTGTAGTCTATGCACATCCTGTGTCCTGTCACAGTCCTGGTTGGAATCAGCTCATCCTTGTCATTCTTTACCACTGTGACACCTCCTTTCTTAGGCACCACGTGCACTGGACTCACCCAAGCACTGTCTGATATAAGATAGATGATACCAGCCTGCAACAACTTCATGATCTCTTTCTTGACCACATCCTGCAAATTCGGATTCAGCCTCCTCTGGTGCTCAACTGATGATTGCGACTCATCCTCCAAGTGTATCCTATGCATGCAAAAGTCTGGGGAGATACCTGCAATGTCATCAAGAGAATAGCCAAGAGCTTTGCGAAATTTTCGCAGCTTACTTAGCAAAAGGGTGAGCTCTGCATTGTTTAATGAAGCATTAACAATAACAGGATAGGTGGAGTTTTCTCCAAAAAATGCGTACCTTAGCCCTGCAGGGAGCTGTTTAAGCTCAACTTTTGGTGCTTTTGCTGCAGACCAATCACCCATTGTGGCAGCTTTCGCAGATGTGGAGACAAGCTCATCCTGTGTAACCAGTTGCATCACTTATGCAGTAGCATCCATCATCTTTGTGTAGCCTGTTGCAGCAGCATCTAAATGCTCATACTCAGCTGTAGAAGTGGTCAACGCCCTTTCCAAGGGATCCTCTGAACTCATCTCATGGAAGATCTGATCAGCAATGTTTGTGAGAACATCCACATAAAAAGTCTGTCCATCTATGGTTGGCCTCTTCATCAGCTTGTCCATTTCGAATTTCATCACTAAATCGCCAACATTCAGCTCTATTCTACCCTTTCTGACGTCAATAATAGCTCCTGCAGTAGCTAAGAAGGGTCTGCCAAGAATCAAGGGGTCTTTGGGCTCTTCTCCATACTCTAGAACCATAAAATCAGTAGGGAACATACAATCTCCTATTTTGATAGGAATATCCTCTATCACTCCTTCAGGAACTCTGACTGATCTATCAGCTAGGACAAGAGATATCCTTGTAGCCTTAAAATCGGTCATCCCCAAACTCTTGGCAACAGAATGAGGCATGAGGTTCACACTAGAACCAAGATCACACAATGACTTCTCAAACTTCTCATTGAAGATAGTGCAGTCTAAAACAAAGCTTCTTGGGTCTGAAATCTTCTAAAACAAAGCTTCTTGGGTCTGAAATCTTCTCTGGAACTCTGTTCTGAATCATGATACCCCACCAAAAGTGGGTTTGAAATGTGATTTAGCAAAGGGATTAGTGCCAAGAGATTGGATTAGTCTTTATTAGTGTTCCTTACCTAAGGTTGAGTATTTAGAATTGCTTGTTTTAATCAACCTAGACATGAACATGAATCACCCTATCAGCATTGCCTTGATCTTGAACCATCTTTGTTCAGTAGGATTTATAGAGATCTTGAGATCAAGCTTTGTTATTTTCGATTTTGGTTACTGATTTCTCTTTTGGTCTATAATTTCTTTTGTAGGTACCACAACACTTGCTTCTAAGTGACAACATCTACAACAGAGGTTCAAGTTCAAATAATTTGGGTTTGCAACATCATAATTCGGATGTTGAAGCATGGAAGAACATTAGTATGCTGCTGGTTTTGGTTTGCAAGGTCCACAAGGTCCAGAAGGTCTTCAAGGGATTCAAGGTTTACAAGGACAGCAAGGTCCACATGGTTTAAAAGGAGCTTTGTTTCAAAGACCATTAAGACCCATTGGTGCTGCTGATATACCTTCAGGTTATGCTTCAAGACAAGGTATTCTCCCACTCATGGAGACTCATCACTATGAGATCAAGAGCAGCATGATCACTATGGTTCAAGAGCAGAAGTTCTTTGGATTGCCCAACCAAGATCCTCTTGAACATTTGGATCACTTTGAGAGGATTTGTGCTTTGACAAAGCTTAGTGGAGTTTCAGAAGATGGTTTGAAGCTCAGATTATTCCCATTCTCTCTTGGTGATAGAGCTAGACTATGGGAGAAATCTTTTGCACAAGGAAGCATCACTTCTTGGAAATAATGCAAAAGTGTTTTCTTATTCAAGTTCTTCTCTCCCTCAAGAACTGCACATTTCAGGAATGAGATCACTAACTTTAAACAGTGGTCTAATGAAAGCTTTGGAGACACTTGGGATAGATTCAGAAGCTTCACTCACCAATGCCCTCACCATGGCTTCCCCAAAGAGATGCTGCTATCCACACTATACAGAGGTGTTCTCCCATCCATAAGAATCCTTCTAGATACTGCAAGCAATGGTTACTTTCTTGGCAAAGATGTTGATGAAGGATGGCTTTTAGTGGAGAACATGGCACTTAGTAATTGGGATTATGTTGATGATAAAGAGCAACACTCAAAGGCAACTGAAGAGAAGCTAGAGACAGCATTGTATGAGATGAAAGCCTTGCAGAAGAAAGTTGACTTGCTCATCAATGAGACCACTAAACCTCTTCCTAGTGTTGCTTCATAAAACCACCACAAAGAGCATCAAATCAAAGCTGTTCAACTACAAGAGGCGCCAATAATGAACCAAGACCATGATGTTTGTGTACACCAGTCCTATGGAGACACTCATACTAAACAACATCAAGGTTCTTCTCTTCAAGCAGTTGGCGCCAACACCTCTCAACCTTCACATGAATTAGACCTTAAGGAGATGTTCCTACAACTCCAACAACCTCAGAATGTAGGATTTCAGAAGACTCACCCAGTGAATTCTACCATTCTTTGAGAGCTCCGGATAGTCGTGCCGTAAACAGCTGAATGACAAGCTTTAGGGGTGATGTAATGGCTTCAGAAGTCATCCATGCATGAAATTCGAGTCGATCATTCCATTTTTCAAAGGGAATGTCATCAAATGTAAATATAATGACTTTTGAAGTGAACTGCTTTGGTGGTAGTTCTTGATTTCTGGGGCGTGTGTAACTCATCTCCTCATCACTCCAAAAGACTTCATTTATATTTGGTTCTCTTTTTGGGGCAGTTGATCCTTCTCCGATGGCAAATTTCTTCGGGAGAGACTCTTTGTCCTTGTCCAAACTATCGTCGTAGCTATTGGAACTCATGTCAGAGAAATGATTAATCATCTCGATGGGATGTGTTGAGCTGACTCGAGGTGCTTGATTCTGTCTTCTGGGCGTTGTTTCTCTAGAAGTTTGGCCGATAGTATCGAGTTGTTTGGACATCGAAAATTCGATTATCCCTATATCCTTCTCCTTCTTCTTTGAATCTTCAATAGATTCATGGCTTGAGAAGGAGGTTAGAGTCGCTCTCTTAGTTGGATTGACTAGGAATTCTGTTTCCTTTTGTCTTCTTGGTTTCGCTCGAGTTGACTTTGATTTGAAATTGCTATCCGATAGTGTGCCATATGGAGAAGTGAAAGCTTCATCGAATGATAAGAATCCTGGGAGACATGGCTTCGTCCGAGGTTCTTAATAACCAGAGAGAAATCCTGGGGAGTAAGATCCCTGATACGTAGGAAATCCTGATGGCATACTTAGGATTATAGTATGTATCTGCTTGATTCTGGTTATGAATCATGCTTTACAGGCATCTTTGGAGATCTTTCAGCTGGTTTTTGAGACTGGCTGTCTCAGCTTCTTTGCTTCTGAAGTTAGTCATATTAACCATCATGTGCTATGCCATTGCTGTCATCTCTTGATGAAGATTGTTGAGTCGGCCGTGGATCTCCATTATTGAGTTTTGTAAGCTGCTCAATCTTTTGATGTAGCCATCAGTAAGTTGATCAACCTTATGATTTATTGTTGTCAGAAGTTGATTTTGGGCGAGGTCATTTTCTGTTTGCCAATTAAGGACCTTTTCTTCTTGGCGTAGCTGGTCAGGTCCGGTAGAGTTGACGGCTCTCGTGAGGATCTTTGGACTATGATTGATATCATCTTTGGTGAAATCTTCAAGTGGAGGGAAATTATTTGCTTGCATCATCAAGATTTGAGGTTCTTCCCTTTTTTCCGAGTATTGGACAATGAAATCATACTTGTCATCGCCTAACGGTCCGACCGTGGGATCACCCTCGAGATATCTCTTGTAAAGAGGATCTTTCTTTTTTCTTCGTCTCCGACGAATCTTGTCATCAGATTCGTAGAAATCTTCCGAGCAAGCTGTGCAAGAACATACATCAAAGTGTTGATATCCGTTCTCATCCTTGAAGGGGTAGACAACTGATCCGTCTTTACCAAAAGAAAGATGTTGTAGAGCTCCAGATTTGAATGGGCCATGGAATTCGTGTTTATTAATTTGTATGGCAAATTGAGTGAACAGTTGCTTCTGAAAAGATGATGATCTTGGTTTTTCAAACTTGATCTCTGTTGTTCCATCATTTCGAGAGTGGAAGCTGACTTCTGACATCTGAACTGGCGTCTGGGTTGCTTGATGGAGCTTTTCATAGCTTGTGACCCATGATTCTGGTAGTCAACGAAGTAATTCGTCGCGAGAGATATGCCGAGGAATCTGAATTGAGTTTGGTGCCTGCGATGCCGAGGAATCTGAATTGAGTTTGGTGCCCGCGATGCCGAGGTGACTTTGAGATACAAAACTTCATCAGATGATGGTAGTGCAAGCTCAAGCCCATGATCTTGGATTCGATAGACGATATGATGGTGTAGGGTCACTACGACGCTCTTTTCTTGCATTGCTGCTCCCACCAGTTGCAATTGGACTTTTAGCGTTTGTAGCAGATTCAGATCTTTCGGTGAAACATTAAAGTTTAGAAATAGTGTGACAAACACTGTTCCTACGTTTAATGTTGTCAGAACCGTTCTGATACAGGCTTGTTGATAGGACTTTAGTCTCGAGTCGACTAAAGATATGCAAGCGACTACTGGTAGACCTTTTCGAGCGTGTAGGGTCAGACCAATTCGCACTACTCCAAAGTGAAGGTGAGTGTATTCGTGTTGTTGCCACAATTTTGGTAGGTTTTCTAGAATGTTGAGCGAGATGAACTGCTTGATGAGAACTTGCTGGATTGGACATACTCCATGACTCTCCTATTTGAAGATGGTTTGATAAGCTCGCGAACACCTTTGACCAAAAAAGCGCTGGGCTTTTTAGCAAAGTATTCATACGGATTTACCAGTGGAAGGGTAGTTTCGGGTAGTTGATCACCCGGAACATATTTGATTTCGTAGAGGGAATTTATACTGGAAGAGGATGAACAGCTTTTGTTTTTTGGTAATGTATAAATTGAAAAGGGAGAATCGATTGACAAAGGATTTGAAGTGGACATTGTGAGAAAGTGTTTTCCTGAACATTCAAAACAATCAATCATAAACAATGATTTTTTATATCAATTCGAAAGCACCGGGCTCTGATACCATTTCTAAGCAGGAACCTCAGGTCATCGTATTGACTAGAGTCTCGTATTGACTAGAGTCATGTTGACAGACACGGGTGGTAATTTCCAAGTAAAGGAGCTTTACTGGGCACTCTGGCCTCTTACTTGCTTAACAACCATTAGGAATATTACCCCCCTCGAAAAGTCGTATTGACTGGAGTCGTGTTGAATAACCAGAAAGCTCAAGCATCGATCTGGAGCAAATCGGTGTCTTTCTGATGACAGAAAGTAACCAAGGCTTATGAAGATGTTAGGAAGTCTGCAAAACTTAAAGACTTTAGAGACTCATTTAGAGAGAGAAACTAGAGAGAAGATTTTATTGAAATTCTGAGATGATTTGTTTCAAGGGGGTACACACATATTTATAGGGAGGAAGAGTGCACGCTGATATAAGCGCTTACCTCATTCCTACATTATTGATGCACTGACATAAGCGCTTACATCACTACTTATTTATTTTTAATCACGCTTATAATCTTACATAATTATACATAATGAAGTATTTAGAGATACTTCAGTTAGTGATCCATCTCGAACTCGATGATATGTTTGTTGCAACAACCGTAATGATCTCCTGGATCTTCGTATTCTTCTTCTGGTTCATTGAAGTTTTCTTTGGGCTCCGTGTTGACGTCGATGTTGAACATTTTTCCGATTTTGTCAATATTTATGGAATCGTCAGGGAGTTGTGCATCTTGAAAATATTCGAGCAGGCACTATTGAGACGTCTCTTCTTGCTTTACTATCTCTGGAGAGATCTGCCTTGTGATCTTTGTATTATCCGTCATGCTTTCATGTTTCATCATCAAATGTTGAAAATGATTGATTATTTTGATTGTTCTGGATTAAGTGGTCATCGTATTGACTTGAGTTATGTTGACAGACGGGGGCGGTAATTTCCAAGTAAGGGAGCTTTACTGGGCACTCCGGCCTCTTACTTTCTCAACCACCATTAGGAATATTACCCCCCTCCAAAAGTCGTATTGACTGGAGTCGTGTTGATTAACCAGAAAGCTCAAGCATCGATCTGGAGCAAATAGGTGTCTTTCTGATGATAGAAAGTAACCAAGGCTTATGAAGATGTTAGGAATTCTGGAAAACTTAAAGACTTTAGAGACTAATTTAGAGAGGAACTAGAGAGAGGTTTTTATTGAAATTCTCAGATGATTTGTTACAAGGGGGTACATACATATTTATAGGGATGAAGAGTGCACGCTAACATAAGCGCTTACCTCATTCCTACATTACTGATGCGCTGACATAAGTGCTTACATCACTACTTATTTATTTTAAACACGCTTATAATCCTACATAATTATACATAATTAAGTATTTAGAGATACTTCATTTAGGCGAAATGCGTGCGTTTGAAAGTCTTCGTAAGGCTTGTTGTCATGGATATTAAAGTCTGGGCGGATTGTTCTTCGGTAGTCGTTGTGGTGAATGAGTGTGGGTAGTGCATGAAGTTTGTTGGACTTGATGTTGATTTGAACAGGTCGGTGGAAGAAGTATATAGTGTGAGGGTTGAAGAACGGATTAAGACTTCTTTGACCTCTTAATTGCTTGAATGGCAAGCTTGTTGTTTTTGCTGATCTTCTTAGTTTTCCGTTCCAGATGTTGAAAGATGCAAACAATGTTAGGAAAGTCGAGAGACAATCCTTCTGACCTAGCTGGGCATTGATGTATTGATATAGCCATCCTATGTCGAATGTGATGCCAATGGTGTAGACCGAGCATAGTTACCATAGGAAGCACAAAACTTCTTCAGGCATGTTTGAATTTTCGATCCGGTAGAGGTGAGCGAACGGATAGTCCGGGTGAAACCCCATTGGTACGATGTAGTGACAGTTGATACCGTGCTTTGAGAGGATGATTGACTGATAGTGGGAGATTTTATGTTGAAGATGCTTGTGTAGAGAGTTTCTTTTGATTAACTGATGGGCGTCGTCGGGCTTGTTGGCTTCAATTCGTAATAACGCTTTGTTGAAGTAAATGAGCTCGCCATTAGATGAATCTCCTTTGGTGGGTTTCGACTAAGCATGTCTGCAAGAGTGTTTTTCTTGCCCTTTAAATAGAAGGATTCGAAGTCGTATTTTGAAAACCATTCGGTTCATCGTAATAGCTGCTGGTGTGGGACCATTTTTTGCTTGAATTGTAACATCTTTGGGAAAGAGGACATCTCCATTTCGATACGAAATTTATGTCCAATTAGATGTAACTCGAACTTCTTGATCGCCTTCTTGACCGCTAAGATTTCCTTGAACGTGGAGTGATAATACATTTCTGCATCTTTAAAGCGTCCGCTTTTATATCTACAGATTCGACGTTTCCCATTTATCTCTTCGAACAGTATGGCTCCCCAATATTTATCGAACCTCTTCAACGCATAGTACGTATCCCATCCTATGATTAGATCTTTCCAGGCGCAGAAGATCCTAGAACTTCTGTTGTAACTTGACATCCTGGGAAGATTCCTATGGTTATTGGTTTGGACTTGAGCTTAACTGATAGCGAGCCAGCGTTTGCGACTCGGAACTCTTGTTGGTCAAACTCTTCAGGATTTTCGAAAGTCTCCACTTCTGCAGCAAATTGGACTGAATTCTTTCTCATCAAAAGGATGTGCATACTGTCTTACTTAGCATTTACCTCAGATATTTGGTTCCCTTCATTCAAACTAGCCTGTTGCATCCTCTGAAAGTCAGCATTTTTGGTGCTGTTACTGCAGGCCAAGTTTTCAATCAGTCTGATTGCTTCTTCTGGTCTGTTTGTGTTGAAGTTGCCACTGCTTGAAGCATCCAACGCCATCTGGTACTTCCAGTCAATGCCTCTAAAGAAAATACCAAGCAGCTGCACCTGATTGAAGCCATGATGAGGACAATCCATTTGATAACACTTGAACCTCCACCAGGAAGCTTTAAAAGCTTCAGTAGGACCTTGGGGAAAGGATGCAATTTTCGTCCTCAAGTCTTCAGATCTGGCATCATCATAGAAATTGTTCAAAAAAGCATTCTTGATGTCTTCCCAAGTGGTCAGCGAACCAGGCTCTAGTTGCTTCAGCCAATAAACACCATCTCCTCCAAGAGAATAAGAGAACAGCTTGCAGAACATGAAGTCATTGCTAACTCCATTAGCTTTGACACTTGAAGCCAGATCCTCAAACCTCTCAATATGATCCATAGGATGCTCATGAGGTAAGCCATGAAAAGGATGATGTCCCACCAGCTGATAATAAGCAGGCTTGAGCTTAAAATCATTCCTCTGGAATGCAGGAGGGCGGATTGCAGCTCTGTTGGCGTAAAACTGGTCAGGTCTGTTGTAATCACTTAGAGTCCTTTGAACAAAACGCCCAGAAGCGTTTCCAGCAGCAGGAACTCCAGCATCATGCGCCACACGTTGAACCACCTGCTCAACTATGACATTCCCATCCTGATCCAATTTATGCCCTTCTTCATTCCTTCCGTTTTCATCTTTGTCAACCAAGTGACCTTCTGCATTCTCGACCAAGACAATCGGATTGACCATTGTAGATTGCTTCGTAGCTTTCCTAATAGTCTTTTCCAATTTAGCTAGCTCGTCAATGCCTAAAGTCACAATCTCTTTTTCTTTGTTGCTTCTGGTACTGCGATTATGCATACACCTGAAACCAGCACAAAGAAAAGTAGCAGAAAGTTAGTAAACAAATAAAAACTTAGACAAAATCCTAATACTAAAAATCGATAGGCAACTATTACTCCCCAGTAACGGCGTCAGAAACTTGATAGGGCTCACGTTTTACCCAAATAAAACTACTGCAAGTGCACATCAAAGCAGTTATAGTATAAGGGATTATCGAATCCCAAGGGAGTATGTAAATGATATACTCATTATTTACATCATATTAGCATACAATCTGCATTGTTTTATAGTCATTAAACATTTATTTTAGGTTGTTTTTGTCCCATTTGCATTCAATTAAGACTTAGTGTAGATTTAGGGTGAGCATTGCATGTTTTGTGCATTTGAGGAGTTTGGCAGATATGTTTGGAGAGTTTTGAAATTACAAAGAGCATGGGAGATGATGGTGGGTGCAGCACAAGTCATCAAAAGAGCCAATAAGAAGGTGCACCATGTTGAAGCGGCCATAAACCTCACCTAACAAAACCGGCCCGGACAAAGCATCTCCAATCCGATTCAGCTTCAACAGTCTTCATCAATGTTGTAGCGCCGTGAGCTATCTTGCATCTGGAGTTGGTTTCAGGTCATTCCCAATAGTGGTTAGAAAGTTATCGAAGTTTTCGTGAAGCCGGTCAGTTCCATTGGTCAAGCTATCGGTCAAGCTATCAGTCAAGGAGTGACCGATAGGAATGCATCTGGGGGCCTATCGGTCAAGCTATCGGTCAAGGAGTGAACGATAAGAATGCATCGGATGTATTTTGGTCACCCTATCGGTCATCTTCAAGACCGATAGCAGCCTATCTGTCAAAGAGGGACCGATGGGAATCACCCAAAGGACCATATCAACTGAAGATCAGCTCAGATGAGGTGTTTGAATTCCGATTTGGCCTTAGAGTTCTTCATCAACGTTGTAGTCACTTGAGTTAGCTTTCGTTTGGTATTAGTTTGGAGTCATTCCCATCAGTGGTTGAAGAGTTACGGCGAATAAAGTAAGCACATGCCCATCTGGAGTTTTTACCGTTGATCTTGACCGACTTGAAGATCAGCTCGGAAGAGTAGCCTCCGTCTTTATTCAGCATCTGCACTATTCTTAAAGTTGTAGCCACGTGAGTTCGCTTTCAGGAGGACTTCGTTTCAGGTCATTCTGATATGCCGTTTAACAGATATAGTAATTTTAGTGAAACCGCTCAACCTGCATTAACCAGCAGAAGCATATCGACAGGAGCCTATCAGTCAGCCTATCGGTCAAAGACTGACCGATAGGATTCCAAACTGAAGACCACTTATTTACAATTTTGCCATTTTCGCTGAGACTCTTTAAAATACTTAAAATCCCTAATTTCTGGGAACAACTCTTTATCCAGCAGTTCTTCTTTTCTTCTCTAGATTTTGAATAACTTTGTGTTAGAATCATTGTTTATTTCAATAATAGTTTGCATTTCCCTTAATATTTTGTCTTCCTAATCATGATTAACTATCTTTTCTTCATAGATTTGATGGTTTTCACCATGATTAGTGAGTAGTTTGCTTTAGGTTTCAGATTAGGGCAGATGGGGTGATTTTAGTGATTGTTTAGGTTAATTATGGTTTAGATCTTCTCATTCCCTTTCTTATATGATTGTGCTTAATGCTTAGTACCTCTTTGTTGGAGAAGTTGATTTTAGGTTTTCACATGCACACCAAGTGTTTGATGAAATTCCTAGATGAAGTTCAATGCTTGAAAATAGTGTTTAGATAATCATGAATTTTTGCATCCATCATTTCTTTCTTTAATGTGCTTATTGCTTAGTAGCATATTGATGAGAAAATGCCTTTAGACATTGATTATGCATGAGAATGTGAGTTGATGTTTGATATATTGTATAAGAGATTAGTAAACCTAGCCTATGAGATTAGATGTCTAGCATGCTAATTGGTTTTGATGGAACTTGATTGCATCGAAACATATAGATTCAAAGTAAGGATAAAAAATCCTGAAACTGCTCGTTGATCATCATAGCTCCAACCTCAAGACTCAAGTTATTGGTCACCATCCTCTTCACATACCTCCTTATAACAGGAGTGATCCTTACATCATCTATCAATGGGATCTCTATTACCAACTTGTCCATGATAGCCTTGCATCTTGCATCTTTAAGCTCTTGCTTAGACTTCTTAGGATGCTTAGGATAGGGTATCTTGGGTTTATACACGGTCTCCTTAGCATTATCTGAAGTCTTAGGCGAAACTGTAGCATGTGGTGTCTGGTGACGAGCGTCACTGGAATGGTGTTGAGCGTCACTCACTTTGGACGAGTCGGGATTGATCACTGGATATGGGTGACGAGCGTCACCCACCTGGTGACGGTCGTCACCAATTTGTGAAGAGTCGGGGTCGGGGTTGTGCTCGATGGGTGACGAGCGACACCCATTATTGGTGACGAGCGTCACCCGTGGTTCTTCAGCAAATATTTCTTCATCTTCATACTCTTCCATACCCACGAAATTCCTTGAGGTTAAATCCTTCTGCAACACTGGTTGCAGATTCTTTCCACTCCTCAATGTGATGGCATTCACATGGTGTTTGGGATTAGCATCAGTTCTTCCTGGAAGAAATCCTTCTTGCCTCTGAACAGCTCCTGCAGTTTGGGCAACTTGAACATCAAGCTTCTTCATATGAGAATTCAGACTCTCAATTTTTCCATTCAAATCCTGATAGAGCGAATCTATCTTGCCATTAAAGTCCACTGTAAGCTTTTGTTGTCCTTCCAAGATCTGTTCTAACATTGTTTCCATTTTATTCTCTTGTGGAGGTGCTGGTTGATTGGAAGAAGAACCATAGTTTCTGTAATTTCCACTGTTCTGGAATGGCTTCTGATACTCTGTCTTCTAGAATGGGGGTCTAGGAGTGAAACCAGGCGTGCTCTGTCCTCCTGTAAGGGCGTTCTTCTGATTATTGTTGCTGTATCCTCTGTTCCACTGCTGATTCCCATACCTTTGTCCCTGAAAACCACCAGAATTGATGAAATTTACATCCTCCTGCTCAACTTCCTCTGGAGCTTCGAAAGTTTCCACTTCTGCAGCAAAGTGAACCGACTTCTCCCCCACCAAAAGGCTGTGCATATCATCCAACTTAGCCTTAACTTCAGCAATCTGATTTCCATCAGCTACACCAGCTTGTTTCATCCTCTGAAAGTCTGCATTTTTAGTGCTGTTGCTGCAGACCAAGTTCTCAATCAGTCTGATCGCCTCTTCTGGTCTGTTGGTGTTGAAGTTTCCTGCACTTGCTGCATCCAGCGCCATCTGATATTTCCAGTCAATGCCTCTGAAGAAAATCCCAAGTAATTGCACCTGACTGAAACCATGATAAGCACAGTCCTTTTGATAAGACTTGAACCTGATCCAAGAGGCCTTGAAAGCTTCAGTAGGGCCTTGTGTAAATGATGCAATTTTTGTCCTCATGTCCTCTGATCTTGCATCATCATAGAAGTTGTTCAAAAAGACATTCTTGGTGTCTTCCCAAGTAGTCAATGAAGCAGGTTCCAGTTGCTTCAGCCAATATGCAGCTTCTCCTTCAAGAGAGTAAGGAAAAAGCTTGCAGAACAGAAAGTCATTGCTAACCCCATTAGCTTTGACACTGGAAGCCAAGTCCTCAAATCTCTATATGTGATCCATAGGATGCTCATGAGGTAAACCATAGAATGGATGCTGGCCAACCAGCTGATAGTAGACAGGTTTAACCTCAAAATCATTCCTCTGGAAGGCAGGAGGTCGGATTGCAGCTCTGTTAGCATAGAACTGATCAGGTCTGTTGTAGTCACCTAGAGTCCTCTGAACAAAACGCCCAGCAGCGTTATTGACAGCAGCAGGGACTCCCACGTTCTCAGCCACTTGCTGAACCTGCTGTTTAACAATGACATTCCCCTCTTGATCAATTCTCTGCCCCTCTTCGTTTCTCCTATTTCCTTCCCTGTCAACTAAGTGATCTTCTGCATCTTCCACCAAGATAAGTGGAGCGACCATTGTAGATTGCTTCTTAGCTTTCCTGTTAGTTCTCTCCAACCTAGCAAGCTCGTCGATGCTCAAAGTCACAAGCTCCTTCTCTTTGTTGCTTCTGGTTCTGCGATTAGGCATACACCTGAAACAGGCACAGAGAAAAGAAACTAAAAGTCAGTAAACAAATAAAAACTTAGACAAAATCCTAATACTAAAAATCGATAGGCAGCTATTACTCCCCGGCAACGGTGCCAAAAACTTGATAAGGCTCAGGTTTTACCCAAATAAAACTACTGCAAGTGCACAGCAAAAGCAGTTGTAGTACAAGGGGTATCGAAATCCCAAGTGAGTAATGCAGACTACACTATCGAATGTAGATTCGGATTCAGCTAAGCAAGATATGATGTATGTAATGCGAATGAATAAATGAAAGTAAGCAACCGATTTTGTAAGATGATCTAAGTTCCAGAAAACTAAAAGCGCTAAGTCAGGACAGTTCGCAGGTTGAATCCAAGAATGTATGACACAGGAAATCAGGAATGATTAAGAATAATGCTCTCACATATATTTAACAACCTAGTTCATCAAATACTAGTTCAGGTTATGAATAATGCTCTCACATATATTTAACAACCTAAGATTTTCGGATTCCTAGATGATGTGTCTCAGAAATTCGATTTTAAAGCAAGCAGAGATGAAAAACCATAAGATATTCCTAACAGATAGCGATTCTACAATCTTTTCATCAACCTTTGAAAAACCTTAACTTAACTAGCAGATTACTCAGACATGATTATGAGATCACAAAACATAACTGAATAAAATTGCCTTAAGAGAAAGAGTAAGAAATAAAGGGGGTTCGAAATCTTCTCAAAAGAGTACAGGATTTGTCTCTCCAAAAAGCTCTGAATAAATCTCTCTCTCAGCTCTCTGAATTCTCAAAAACTAAGATAATCGCCAACAATGGCTGAAAAACCTAATAAATAGAGGCTAAACACGATCTGGGGTCTTCATGTAAATAAAGGAACTTCTGGGCCAATTCTGAAAATCTTCTTCATACTTTTAATAAAACAGCCACGCTCCTTCCTTGATGGGTGACGAGCATCACCAAAGGTGGTGACGAGCGTCACCATATGTGATACTTTCTGTTTCGAGCTTGGTACTTCATGGCTTCCACCCAGAATGCTTCATAAGGTTCCAAAATCTCCAATTATGCTCCAGACATGCTATAACCTGCAAAGACTCTTCTAGGACTCTAAAAAGACCAAAAAGACTCAATAAAAAGGATTTATATCATGGTTAAAAACCATAAAAACCATGATATATCATTTATCTTCTTTTCTTCTAGGCTTTCTACTTCAGCTTTCTTGACTCCTAAAGTATGCAACTGTTCTTCTGGTAGAGTATCATTGATTGGGACAAAGTCATCTATCCTCAGTCTTGACAGGTGGTCAGCAACCCCATTCTCAATGCCTCTCTTATCCACAATCTCCATATCAAACTCTTGTAAGAGGAGAATCCATCTAAGAAGCCTTGGTTTGGTGTCTTTCTTGGCATAGATGTGTCTCAGCGCAGCATGATCAGCATAAACAATCACTTTGGAGCCTACTAGATAGCTTCTGAACTTCTCAAATGCAAAGACAACTGCCAAGAGCTCTTTTTCAGTTGTAGCATATTTTGACGGAGCTTCATCCATAGTTCTGCTGGCATAGTAGATAACATGAAGCTTCTTGTCAACTCTCTGCCCCAAAACTGCTCCAACTGCATAGTCACTAGCATCACACATTATCTCAAATGGCAAATCCCAGTTTGGGGCTTGGACTATTGGTGCTGATATCAGAGCTTGTTTGAGAGTAAGGAAGGCTTGAAGGCAGTCTTCATCAAACACAAACTTTGTCTCCTTACACAAAAATCTTGTCAAGGGTCTTGCAATCCTTGAGAAGTCCTTGATGAATCTTCTGTAGAAGCCAGCATGCCCCAGAAAGCTTCTGATCCGCTTGACAGTGGTTGGAGGTTCTAAGTGCACCATTACATCAATCTTAGCCTTGTCCACTTCCCCTTCTCTGAGATCTTGTGACCCAAACCTATTCCTTCCTGCACCATGAAGTGACATTTCTCCCAATTCAGGACCAGTTTTGTGTCTTCACACCTTTGGAGGACCTGAGAAAGGTTAGACAAGCAGACACCAAAGGAGGATCCATAGACACTAAAGTCATCAATGAATACCTCCACCATTTCTTCAAGCAAGTCAGAAAAGATAGAAGTCATACATCTTTGAAAAGTAGCAGGAGCATTACATAAACCAAAAGGCATTCTTCTATAAGCAAAAGTTCCATAAGGGCAAGTAAAAGTAATTTTCTCTTGATCATTAGGATGGATAGGTATCTGAAAGAACCCACTATAACCATCTAAAAAAGTAGTAATACTTATGGTTTGCTAGTCTTTCTAACATCTGGTCTATAAATGGCAAAGGAAAGCGATCTTTTCTAGAAGCAGAATTAAGTTTTCTGTAATCTATTCACATTCTATGACCAGTAATTGTTCTAGTTGGTATTAGCTCATCATTTTCATTTTTAACAACAATGATCCCTCCTTTCTTAGGTACCACATGGACTGGTGAAACCCATGTGCTATGTGAGATGGGATAGATCACTCATGCTCCAAGCAACTTCAAGATTTCCTTTTTTACTACTTCTTTTAAATTAGGATTCAGCCTTCTATGAGGTTCAATAGAAGTTCTTGTCTCATCCTCTAGATGGATCCTGTGAGTTCAGAGGTTAGGAGATATGCCTTGAATATCATCTAGTGAATATCCAATAGCTTTCTTAAACCTCTTTAACACCTTGACAAGGGCCAGGATCTCATCATCATTGAGGTTGTCATTGACTATAACAGGATAAGTGGAGTTAGGACCTAAGAAAACATACCTTAGCCCTTGAGGAAGTGGTTTGAGCTCCACTTTTGGTGCCTTGAGCTCACTCCAGTCCTCATCCAAGCTGCTTTGCTTCTTGGCGTCAGCTTCATTGCTTGGGGAATCAGTTTGCTGAGCTGAGAAGACTTCCTTTCTTGTGTACTCCAACTTTTCAAATGGCTCTTCCTCTTCAAAGAACCTGTGAGAGTCCAATCTCAGCTGATAACCCAAGCTTTCCTTATCCAAGTACCCATCATCTACATGCTCACTTGTCAAAGCTACTTGAAGCTTGTCTCCACAACACAACTCTTCTTGAAGTTCATCATGCAGCTTTTCTAGAATATCAATCTGGAACACTTGGCCTTTAATAGTAGGCTGCTGCATAATCTGCTTGATGTCAAATTTCAGAGACATGTCTTTATCCAACTATAGCTCAATCTTTTCTTTCTTGACATCAATGACAGCTCCTGTTGTGGCTAGGAAAGGTCTCCCAATAATGAGAGGATCTTTAGGTTCCACATCCATATCCAAAACCACAAAATCAGTAGGTATCTCTATACTCCCAATTCTGAGTGGTACATTTTCAAGCAAACACTTGGAGAGACTCACTGATCTATCAGCCAACACCAAAGAGATTCTACAATCCTTGAATTTGGTGAAACCTAGGCGCTGTGCTACAGAGTAGGGCATTAAGCTGACACTAGCTCCAAGATCACACAAACATTTGTCAAACAGAAGTGGACCTATAGAGCAGGGCAGAGTAAAGCTTCCTGGATCTCCAAGCTTGTTGGGAGTCACTCTCTTCTGTTGGATAATAGCACTATGTGTGAGGATCACCATCCCTTGTAGGTCCTTGGTTCTCTCAGCAACAACATCCTTTAAGAATTTCTGATAAGGAGGAACTAGAACAAAGGCATCCAGCAATGGCATTGTGAGCTGGATCTTCTTCATCTGTTCATCAAAGAGTCCTTTGTATTTAGCAACCAACTGCTTCTTAAATCTACCAGGGAAATGTATGGTTGGCTGATAAGGAGGAGGGATGAATCTTGGTTCCTTGACCAACTCCTTAGTGGCTTCCTTTGGTTTTTCCTTAACCACTTCTTTGGCTTTGGTGTTATCTGAACTTCTTCCAGCTTCAGCTACTTCATCCTCTTGAGATTCATCAATATCTTTAGCTTCCACCCCTTCTTCTTGTTCCTCAATGTCCACATTGGGTGTAGAAGGTGCCACTCTTGGTGGAAGTTGCTTTCCACTTCTTAGAGTAACAGCTTTGACACACTCTTGTGTTAGTGAGGATGTGGATGGTGGAGCCATGGTCTCTAGTTGGTTGACCTTCATATTCATAGGGCCTATGTGTGACTGAAGTCTTGAGTCAATGCCTTTATGTATTTCATCAGTCATACTTCTTTGAATATCAGTCAAGCTCTTTTGGATCTCAACAGCCATCATTTTCTGAAGTCCCCCATTGGTAAGTTGTTGGAGTTGGATGAGCATCTCTTTATAGTCCAAATCATGTGAAGGAGGAGAAGTGTTGATCCCAACTGTTTTAGAAGAGGAGGCTTGATATTGTTGAAGATGAGTGTCTCCATAGGACTTGTGGACACAAACATCATAGTCTTGATGAACCACTGGCGCCTCTTGTTGTTGGAGAGCTTGGACTGGATATTCTTTGTAATGGTTTGGTGAGATAGCACTAGGAAGGAGTTTAGTGGTCTCATTGAGCAGCAAGTCAACTCTCATCTGCAGGGCTTTCAACTCTTGCAATGATGTCTCTAGCTTTTCTTCAGTGGCTTTGGATTGTTGTTCCTTATCATCCACATAATCCCAATTTCTGAGTGCCATGTTCTCCACTAATATCCAACCTTCATCAACATCTTTCCCAAGAAAATAACCATTGCTTGCTGTGTCTAGAAAGATTCTTATCTTTGGGAGAACACCTCTATAGAGTGTGGATAGGAGCATTTCCTTGGTGAAGCCATGGTGAGGGCATTGATGAGTGAAACCTCTGAATCTTTCCCATGTGTCTCAAAAGCTTTCATTAGACCACTGCCTGAAGTTTGTGATCTCATTTCTGAAGTGTGCAGTTCTTGAGGGAGAGAAGAATTTGGTTAAGAAAGCACATTTACATCGTTTCCAAGTGGTGATGCTGCCTTGTGCTAGAGATTTCTCCAATAATCTAGCTCTATCACCAAGAGAAAATAGGAATAACTTGAGCTTCAAACCATCATCTGATACTCTATTAAGCTTTGTCAAAGTGCATATCCTCTCAAACTGATCCAGGTGCTCTAAGGGGCCTTGGTTGGGCAATCCAAAGAACTACCTTTCTTGGATCATGGTGATGAGACTGCTCTTGATCTGATATTGCTGAGTCTCCATAGGTGGAAGAATACCTTGCCTTGAAGCATAGTTGGAAGATATATCAGCAGCTCCAATAGGCCTTCTTGGTCTTTGAACTCTCATTCCCCAATCACCTTGTAGACCAGCTTGTCCTTGTTCACCTTGCAGGCCTTGAATCCCTTGAGGACCTTGTAAACCTTGTGGACCTTGCAAACCAAAATCAGCAGCATACTGATGTTTTTCCATGCTGCAACAGCTGACTTCTGATTCTGCAAACTCCAAAATCTTTGACCTTGAACCTCACTTGTAAATGTAGACACTTAAGAGCAAGTGTAATGGTACCTACAAAAGAAATTCTAGACCAAAAGAGAAATCAGTAACCAAAATCGAAAATAACAAAGCCTGATCTCAAGATCTCTACAAATCCTACTGAACAAAGCATTCCCGGCAACAGCGCCAAATTGATACAAGAGTTTTGACTCTCTTGGTCAATCACCCTTTGTACTAGTCATTGTAGCATTGGGTTTTAATGTCAATCCAAAGGGGAAGATTGAAACAGCAGGATTATAGTAGATTTCCTAATTCAAGCAGATATAAAAGGGGTTTTAGAATATCTAGAAACCTAAGTGATCAAGCAGAAACCAAACAAACACAAAATAAGGAGGTAAGCAAGCAAAACAACCAAAGTAAAGGTAAAAACAGGGCAAACTCAGAACAGAGCTTAAAACAGAGAAAAGATGGGACTTGAGATGAGATAATTGGTAATATGGAACTCTTGGCTCAGCCTATGATGCTTACAAACTCACACAATGCTATTCTTTATGCATAGGATTCATTTATATGACTAATTCAATCTCTTGGCACTAATCTCTTTGCTAATTACCAAGTCAAGAACTAATTCTCATTAGTGAAATGATAAAGAGCAAGCATTAAGACAAATCTATCAACCCTATATTGCCAAATCACTCCCTAAACAGTCAATCTCTTGAGCTAGGGTAAGCAATTCTCTTGCAAAGCAGTTCAGACATTTCATCAAACACTTGGTGGGCATAAAACGAGCCTAAGATATTAATCAACTTAGCTAAGGCTAAATAAGCATTAAACACAGCAATCCAGAAAGGAAATGGAAGAATTAACACTAAGCAATTTTAGATAGAGCCTCAAATTCCCTAAACCTAACCCATCTCAAAATTTCTAAAAGGACTACTCACTAAGCACCATTAAAACCATCATTTCAAAGAGAGAAAGATGAATAATCATGATTAGAGAGCCTAAACAAGATGAAAGATGCAAAATTTAATTAAAATCAAGCAAAAATTCAAATTACAAAACCCTAAGGTCTAAACAAGGAAGAAAGAACTGCTGGGTAAAAGCTTGTTATAAGAAATTAAAAATTTTTCGTATTTATAGGAGTCTAAACAAAAATGGCAAAATTATAAATAAATGGTCTTCAGTCTGGGTCTACATCGATCAGCAACAACAGTCAGGGGTGATCGATGTAAATCACATCGGTCTGGGCAGTGATCGATGTGGTGACCGAAATTCATCTGGGGCATTTTTGTCGATCACTTCTGATCGATGCTGTTGATCGATGTGCTCGTATCGGTCACCTTATGATCGATGCTCCTGACCAAAAATCTGGTATCGGTCACCCCCTTGATCGATGTTCTCCGTGCTCTGACCGAAAACCTTTGCAGAGATTGTCTGCTTTGATCCCTGTTGCTCCCTTTGATCCAGCTAGCATCCTGAATCATCCTCAAAGCTCCCCCAAGCTCCTTTTAGCTCCAAAAGCACCTAAAAACATCCAAAATGCAAGGAAAATGCAAACTATACCCTAAATGCAACCTACGTCTAAAAGGAGAAGAAAATAGGATAAAAACTAAGGGAAAACATGCAAAAGAGAACCAAAACATGTACTAAATGCAGTCCTAAATGGTGTAAATACAAGAGACATCACATCCCTTCATCCACTTCTTTGCCAAGAAAGTTTCCATTGTTGGCAGTGTCTTTGAGGATCCTGAATTTAGGGAGAACTCCTCTGTAAAGTGTAGAAAATAGAGACTCACTGGAGAAGCTATGATGAGGGCACCGAATGGTGTAGCCCTTGAATCTCTCCCAAGTCTCACAAAAGGACTCTTGGGATCCTTGAGTAAAACCAGGGATCAAGCTTCTCAGCCTTGCAGTCCTTGATGTTGAGAAGAACTTGGATATGAAAGCTTGTTTGCACTTCTCCCAAGAGTCAATGGTTCCTCGAGGCAGATTCTTCTCCCACATGTGGGCTTTGTCTCCCAAAGAGAATGAGAACAGCCTGAACTTGAAACCATCCTCCAAGACACCATTAATCTTAGTCATGGAGCAGATCCAGTCAAAATGGTTCAAATGATCCAAAGGGTCTTCGAAGGGTAAGCCATGTAACTTGTTATCTTGAACCCTTGAGATCAAACTGCTCTTGATCTCAAAATTATCGTTGGCCATAGGAGGAGGAATGATACCATCCCTAGTAACATGTTTGTTAGGGGCATCTCCTGCGCCAATCACTCTTGCAGGCCTTGGAGGATGGGCAGGAACTCTTCCCATTGATCCTTGAGCTCCAACCAAACCCTGAACTCCTTGTGGTCCTTGGACTCCTTGTACACCTTAGTTGCCTTGTGCACCTTGGTCATTCATGACTGCATGTGGGTCATTCATGATGATGTTCCTTGCTCTGTTCCTTCTCTCAACTCTATCAATGTTGTCCAACAGAGGTACTAGATGAGCAGAACCTTGAGACCTCAAGTGAATACACTTGAAAAGCAAAAACAGAAACAAGAAAATAAGTAAACAAAATAGATTACTACTTAGTCTCATAGAAAACAAAATCTCAATGATCAAATAATCTTCAATGGGCAACGGCGCCAAATTGATACAAGTGGTACAATTCCTTATCTAAGATCATGTTATTATAGTACTTAAGGTGTTAATCAAATTAAGGATTTGAATGAGAGAGAATGCATGAATTCTAATAAGCTAAGCTAATTAGGAAATGTTGTAGAAGTATCAGCAACCTAAATGATCAATCAAACAAACAAAATAAAGCATTGAAGATGAATGCATGACACAATAATCAAAACTCAAGAAATAGAGTAAAAACAGAGTAAATTCGAATTTAGATAAAACAGGGTTCATATATGAGGTTAATGATCCATGATAATCCTAAACTTCAAATGTAATGCTCAAACAATCAGTCAAAAAAGATCCTTTAGCGTATAACTCAACATATAAATCAATCCAATCCCTTGACAATGATTCATTTGTTCACTTTATAATCAAGATCTAATTCCCATTAGTGACTAGCAATGTGATCAAGCATAAAGAAACAGTTCTATAAAGCCAGATTTCTCCCTAGTCATCTATTTTTATGTTAAGGATAAGCATTAAGAACACCAATAATGAAGGATCTAACATGATATATATCTAACCATCACATCCTAAGCCTTGGATCACCCTAGATCTATCCCATCTACAAACCCAGAATTAACTACTCACAACACATATTGGAAATGGCGAAAACTTAAATTAGAAGGCAAAAAATCATGATTAAAAGCAATAGATAGATAGATAATGAAAGAAAATACAGGACTTGATTACAATCTAAAAGGTTTGCTTACAAATCAAAACCTCAGAAAATTGATAATAACAAGAGAGAAAAGGTTTAGAGAGATTTTTTAGATCAGAAAAAGCATAATGAATCTTGAGGATAGGATTTTGCTTTTTTAGTCAAAAGATTAATCCTTGGTCAAACCCTTGGTCAAGAATATTGACCCAATGTCAAATTGGGACGGAGGAGCTCAGCTCGGGCAAGTCAGCGGTGCAACACATCGGTGTGGATTCGCTTCGGGGTAAGGAAGTTGGGGCGAGTCACCGGTGCAAGCTAGTGAAACCTTTGGTTCTTCTCGCACCGAGGAGTACATGTCGGGCTAACATGCCGGGGTGATCTTCTAAAACTGCTGGCTTCTTCACTCCAAGGTGTGCAAGCCGGTGCAAGACGCCGAGGTACATCTCCAAAACTGCTGATCATACTGCTCCGAGGTGTTTGGCCGGTGCGAGACGCTGGGGCGAGTCTTCTCCTCCGCTTTGCTTTCTTTAAGCTCTCCTCCATGCATTAAAACAAGGATTTTTGAGGCCCTTGTAAGCAAGTTATTCCTAATCTCCAAATCAGTTGTAGTATATGGACTTATGTGTCAAACACACTTATGGATATTGAGATGCAAACAATTCTATAAGCTAAGCAAGATTTGGAATTTTGATTATGAAATAGTAACTCTAACAACCTAGCAATGCAGTAAAAGAAAGCAGCATTGAAATGCAAGTAAACAAAGACTAAGCAAGATGAATCTAAAGCAAGAACTAAGCAGAAATGAAACTAGGCAAGATGAAGACTGAAGTTAAGCAAGCAAAAGAAACTAAGCAAAGCAAATTTAAGACAACTAAAAGAAAGCAAGACTCAAGGTTCTAAGTAATAATGGTTAAGTGGTTTTCAAGAGTGACAAGGAGATTTCAAATCAAAGGCTAACATCAAGCATTCAAAAGCAAGCAGTTCTCAATGTTGCAATCCTAGACAAGGTATCTAAAAGGAATCTGCTTGCGTCAATAAGCAATTCATATTCGATATGATTGAAGTGCCAAACCCACTTTTGATGGTGTATTCTCCAACCATGAGCATAAAGGATAGAACCATAAAGCCTAAAAGATGAACTAGTCAAGGAAACATCTCTCACTCAAGCAAGTATTTAGATCATCCTATCTTTTGAACCATATAGGGACATAAGTAGCTAATCACCAATCAAGAACATGGAACTAAGCTAACAAATGTGAATCCTAATAATGCATAGCAATGAACATGACTCAAGCAAAATCATGTTCTTCTAATGCATACTATCTAACCATCAAGCAAGAATCTCATAGCATGCACTATCTAGCCCTAAGCGAATCATCTAGTAAGGTGAACTATCACTTTGGTGTCACTGAACAAAGGAAACATAGACCAAGCTTGACTATCAAACCAAATAAGCGAACATGCATAGAAACAAGATTTCAAACCATCAAGTGAACCATATG
Organism: Thlaspi arvense; assembly: GCA_911865555.2. Lineage (NCBI taxonomy): Eukaryota > Viridiplantae > Streptophyta > Magnoliopsida > Brassicales > Brassicaceae > Thlaspi > Thlaspi arvense. The sequence continues at coordinate 15,275,944 of OU466858.1, forward strand.
CATCAACAATACCATATTCAATCAAAAAGGAGAAGCTTTATGAACAATAATCACTTTGCAAGAGAAGGAAATAACATAGAATAACTAATCAAGCCTAATCACCCCTTAATCACATCTTAATCACCACTTTTCCTACTTAGAACATTAAATCTAAAGTAAACTACTCACTAATCATATTTAATCCCATTTGATTAGAGTTAAACATGATTAGATGAGATTAAATGCAAGATAATGAAAACTAAATTACCAGGATGCTATATCCAAGATCAGAAGGCAAGATTAAACCATAAAAATGCAAACTTGATTTAAAAAAATAAAAGTGCTTACAAGATGAGGCAAATCACTCTTTTTGGCTAAGCAGGAGATAAGATAAGGTTTTTGGAACTAAGATGACATAATGATAGAGTTTTGTGGCTTCCCTTTTATAATTGGGAACCAAAAAGGAAGGAAAAACCTAAAAATAAGATAAGGTCAACGATAAAATCTGGTCAAACACGCAGATAAGTTGTATCGGGGTGGTACGGACGGTGTTCTGCTCGATGTACCACCCCGATATGGTCTGTGCAACTTGTATCGGCTTGTGCAGTCGTTCCCCTGCTCGACGCATCACCTCGAAGCAGACTGTGTCTTAGGATCCACAAGCTGGTCTTCTTCCTCACGTACCGCGGCTTGTATCGGGCACACTCCTCGTAGGATTTGCTCGATGCACCATCTCGATATGGGACCAGACTTGGCAAGTCTCCTTCTTTGACATCTCTTTGAACATGAGCTGCTTCTATCTCCTCCCCTAACTCCAAGAACCTCCAGAAACACCTGAGAAACACCACAAACATGCAAATGTATGCATATGTATGCAATCCTAAGCTAAATGCATGCAATGTTGATTCTAAATGCAAATGAGACTAAAATGCTAAACTAATATGCAAAAACAAGGGAAAAGATGCATGAAATGCAACCTAAAATGCTATAATATAGCAAGCTATCATGCATCCACTCCAACTCTAGTTGATAGCAAGCCTCCATGGAACCTAGATAACACCTTCAAAATACAACAAAACATACAATGCATACCTAAGCACAAGCTAACTCTAATATGAATGCAATGGAGACCTAAAATGAGAGTTTTTGCATGAAAGAAACTTAAAAACATATGATTATGCATGCCTAAATGATGTAAAAATGCAAGCTATCAGGTGGTCTGGATTCGCCTCTGAATATCAAGCCGACGAATTGCAGAAACCTTGTTGTATTTCTTGGCAAGGACAAACCATACTTCTTGAGAAGATCTAAGACCTTATATGCTTTTAGATGCTTCTTTAGAGAGAGACCCAAAGAGCCAAACCATTATTAGTTGATCTGTGTGAACCCATTTCAGAAACTCAGGATTATTGGCGTGTGCTGCTTGGTCACCAATGTGAACAACGATGGTTGGAAGAGGGTGAGGGATTGCACCACTGGCATAGTCGAGAAGCATTTGGCTGCATATAAACTGTTCGAACTACAGCGTTCGTTGAAGGTAATTCTTATCGTTGAGTTTAGGTGTAAGAACTTGATTAATAGAGAGTGGCATGGAAAAACACAGACTAAGTAATCTTTATGGCTCTGATACTATGAAAGCAAGAACAAACTAAAGATAGAAGCTTGAAAAAAATAAAGGTGTTTGTTTGAAACATTGCAATTTTATTTTGTGAGTTTCTCAATTATAATATAAAGCAACATTTAGAGAAGTGGCTAAAACCCTAAAATACAATCTATCTTTAACTTAGATCATTGATAGCTTGCTATTTTAGAGCAATTTAGGCTGCATTTCATGCATCTTTTCCTTTGTTTATGCATTATAGTTTAGCATTTTATTCTAATTTGCACTTAGAATCAACATTGCATGCATTTAGCTTAGGAATGCATACATTTACATACATGTGCATGTTTGTGGTGATTTTCAGGTGTTTTTGGAGATTCTTGGAGTTTGGAAGGAGATGGAAGCAGCTCATGTTCGAAGAGGATGTCAGAAAAGGAGCTTTTGCAAAGTCTGGTCTATATCGAGCAAAACCTCTATGGAGTGTGCTCGATGTAAGCCGCAGGACGTGAGGAAGAGGATCAGCATGAGAAGTCTAAGTCTTTGGTCTGCATCGAGGTCCAGCATCGAGCAGGGAAGCCTACGTGCTGCACTCCATATCGAGGTCGTACATCGAGCAGAACACCATATGTACCACCTCGATGCAACTCATCCGCGCGTTGACCACTTGACTTTTGTTGACCTTATTTTATTTTTTAGGTTTTTATGCTTCTTTTGGTTCCCTACTATAAAAGAGAAGCCACAAAACATTATCTTTATCCAAGTTTAGTCTTTCCATTAAAAAACTCTCTCTTTTCATCTTGTTCTAAACATAAGGGTGATTTGCTCTAGTAATCATTTCCTTTAATAAAGTTTGCATTTTTATGGTTTAATCTTGTCTCTTGATCATTATTCAACTACCCTAGTAGTTTAGATTTATCATCTTTGCATTTTAATCTCATCTGATCATGTTTAACTCTAAACAAATGAGATTAAACATGATTAGTGAGTAGTCTACCTTAGATTTAGGGTTCTAAGTAGGGAAAATGATGATTAAGATGTGATTAAGGGGTGATTAGGCTTGATTAGTTGTTCTCTGTTGTCTCCTTCTCTTTGCAAAGTGATTATTGTTAATAAAGCTTGCTCCTTTTGATTGAATATGGTATTGATTGATGCATATGGTTCATTAGATGGCTTGTTATCTCATCTCTAAGCATGGTTTGCTTATTTGGCTTGATAGTTTGGCTTGGTCTATGTTTCCTTTGTTCAGTGAAACCAAAGTGATATTTCACCATTGCTAGATGATTCGCTTAGGGCTAGATAGTGCTGGTTTTGAGATTCTTGCTTGATGGTTATATAGTATGCATTGGAAAATCTTGCCTTTGTTTCATTCCTGATCATTGCTTAGCATTGTTAGGATGTTGCAACTGTGTGCTTAAGTCCATATTCTTGATTGGTGCTTAGCTAAATAGGCCCTTATTGGTTCACAAGATTGATAGGTTGATCTGAATTCTTGCTTGAGTGAGAGAATGTTTGCATGCTTAGTGCTTCTCTTAGGCTAGAATGGTTCTGATCTTTATGCTCATGGTTGAACAATACACCATCACAAGTGGGTTTGACACTTCAATCTTATTGAATTTGAATTGCTTATTGACGTGAAGCTAGTTCCCTTTAGATACCTTGTCTAGGAATTCAACATTGAGAAATGCTTGCTTTTGAATGCTTGTTGTTTTCCTTTGCTAGAAATCCCCTTGTCACTCTAGAGAACCACTAATCCCATAATTGCTTAGAACCTTGAGTCTTGCTTTTAATCAGCTATCTTTAAAATCATCTTGCTTAGTTCTTGCTTAGTCATTGTCATTTATTTCTCGCTTAATCATTGCTTTAAGTTCATTGCTTAGTTCTTGTTTACTTGCATTTGGTTTCTGCTTTCTTTTCAATGCATTGTTAGGTTGTTAGAATCATTTCGTTACAAACAAAATCTCTAATCTCACTTAGCTTACAGCATTATTTATAGCTCATCTTCCACAATTGTGTTTGACACCTAAGATCCTATATACTATATCTGATTTGGAGATTATGATAACTTTGAAGTATAAACAGAACTTGCAAAAAGTCCTGCTTCAATATGCACAGGATCCAAAAAGTTTAAACTTGTTGTGAAGCGTGACAGCCTGTTGTTTTGATTTGTACAGAAAAACTTCAATTTGATCATCAAGCAAAACTCTGCTTTTTGTGAGAGAGAGAGCCGTTGCAAATCTATAAGGAGTTGTAGTGGGCTTTGCAGTTGTTTCTTCAGGTCTATTTCATTTTTCTTTTGCTTGCAGCCCACATTTGGTGTTGTAGCTTCAACAATAGTCTTACTCTTTGTTATCGAAAAAATTATCGGTGCTTATGTGGTTAGGCTTCTTCTTTTTTCATCCCTTTTTTTTTCAAATAAAGTTTGACTTTGAAGTTGCCGTTGATTTTGGTTCTAACAATTAAGTTCTATCCATCCAACTCACCTAGATATTTTTTCTATCATATAAATGGGCAATAAATACCAATGATTTTGGACCGTTTTGTTTTTGTTTTTATATAAAAAGGACATTTTGGACCGTTTTGTTTGGAGGCATATTACTTCTCAGTTCTCATTTTCATTATTTTCCTTCTTTTTATATTTTTTTACCCTTTCAAAAATATTTGTTTACAATACACGCAATATTTGTATTACTTGTTCATTTAAAAATGCATAAAATTCTGAATTTAAGAGTCGTATGTATAACAATTTTCCAAGTCTTTTTATTTATTAATTAAAAAACAAAACACAATTTTTTGTATTTAAATTTAAAAAAAATACTCCAAAATAATCTAAAATGAAAAGATAATGTTAAACGACTATCTTATTTCATATTCTAACACAAAACAAAAATATACAACAAACAATGTTACCAACAAAACTATCATCAAAATTGTCAATTTTAAACAAACAAACAACAATGAATATGTTTGTCTTGAAAGGTGCAAGATGTAGATATCGATATACTGAAAAGCTTTTGACTCTTTCAACTAGAGAGTCAAAAACTTCCAACTCTAACGACTATTGGCCCTAAAGAGCAGAGAAGGTCTAAGCACGTATTCCAAATGTGTACAATGGAGATTATAATATTGGAATTCATATATTTGTTATCAATCATAGAAAGATTCATTTCACATTCTAAATAAATACACCAACAAGTTAACAGATTTCCAAGCTCCATCAACTCTGTTAAGACAAAGAGACCAAGTGACAAACACTAATACCATAACAGAGAGATGTTTTCAACAGGTACAATTTATAACAACAAACACAATACAAACATCAAAACAGATACATTCAAGATTCAAGGAATCTTTTATCATAATCTGCATGCAAGAGACTCTAAGATATATCCATTTCAGAAAATGAATACAAACATTAAAACAAAGAATTTTCTAGTCAAAGAGATTAATATATACATCCTAGATTCAAAAAATCTATTACCATAATCTGCAGGAGTCTCTCTACTATTAAAATAAATATCTACAAGACTTTAAGACATTTTATAAAATGAATACAAACATCAAAACAGAGATAATAAGTATTTTCTAGTCAAAAAGAGAGAAAATATATACATACGATATTCAAAGAAACTACTACCATAATCCGCAAGAGTTTTTCTTACATTGAAAATATCTATAGAGACTCTAGGATATATCTATTTCACAAAAATGTAACGTACCAAAAACAAATGCAGAATTAAGTCTTCTATCAATGGATATTAGCAATACGTTTCCACTATATCAAAGATAGATGATCATATTGTCAGGACAGCTATTTAAGGAATAGTTCTTTCTAATTACAAACGACATTTAGAAGTTAAAACTGATTTTTTTAATTTTTTTTTTCCTATGTGCTAATATAAATGTACCAAGAAAAGGCTAGTATAGGATCACAAAATTTTGAGACACTTCGAAATACCTTTGGTGTCCATGACCAAGAAAACGCATACCTGAGCAAATCAACATTGATATTAGCAAAAAAAAAAAAAAAAAAAAAAAACATTGATCTTTATACATCAAACTGTTACAGAAATAAGCTAAACACTTATGAATCTCCTAAAATTTTAGATGCTTATCAAAGCACCTGTTCTGTGGGAATCAAGATTATAATTGTAAAGTCATCAAACTAATTACAAGCAAGTTTTTAAAAGCACAAAGCTATCACGGAAGTTTGAGGTTTGCAATACTTGAAATCTCTGCAGAGTCTGAAACACAAACCTGTTACCTGAAAGAAAAAAAAACAGAACTAATTAGTCTTCACTTCACGTAGATGTTCTATCCATCCAACTCATAGTCTCTCGTTATCGTACCGAAATAGTTTATAGTCTTTGTCTTGACTTTCTGTAAACCATTGGTTGGTCTTCTTTAAGCCATTAGTCATTTGTTTCCCATCCTACAAATCAAACCGATTCATAGTCTTTGTCAAGAATCTTTAACCTTGTGATTTCTTTAAGCCGTTGGTTATTTTTTCCATACAACTAATCGTTAGTCGTTTTCACCATCTAACAGGTCTGAATTGATCCATAGTCTTTGTCTAAAGGCTTATAAGCCGTGTGGTTAAGTTGGATTCTATTTTTAATTCGTAATTTTTGGCAAAGGTCTTTGCCTTATGAATTTTTTTTCCATACAACAAATCGTTAGTTGTTTTTAGCATCTACCAGGTCTGAATTGATCCATAGTCTTTGTCTAGAGGCTTATAAAGGTCTGAATTGATCCATAGTCTTTGTCTAGAGGCTTATAAGCCGTGTGGTTAAGTTGGATTCTATTTTCGATTTGTAATCTTTGTACCAGGTCGTTACAAGAGTTCTCATTATCTTCTCTGCTTGGCAAATGTGAGTTTTTTTTGTGGTTATTGTTGTTTCCCATTCATCCTTCTTCTGGATCTATCCTCGCGTTTCTTCTTTGTGCTAAATCTAATTACCTGGAATTGAGAGGTCTAAACCATATATCTATCAAGACTTTTGGGCTATCAAAGTCTTAGCATGAATACATTTTAATAGGTGCAATGACATTGGAGTTGATGGTGGCCCTCTAGCTAAAGAGTTGACTCCAAAGCTTGATCTGGTAAAGGCACAGATCTATCTTCCAGTTATGATGTTCTGGTCTTTGGCACTCACTCTCAATATGTATTTTTCTTTTAGTTGGAGACTGAATATCTAAAGGTGAGACAAGCCGGTGTTACTATTGTTTCCCTGATATCAGCCGGAGTCTTACTCATTGTTATCGGAAAAATCATTGGTACTTATCTAGTTAGGATGTTCATCTTTGTTCATCCTATTGAGCACCTCCATATCGAGCAAACAACCACGACTTGTCCAAAACGAGTGACGCTCGTCACTCATCTGGTGACGCTCGTCACCCGTTGCAACATACTACAGTTTTGACTGAGACTTCAAACAATGCTAAGGAGACCGTGTATAAGCCCAAGATACCTTATCCTAAGCATCCTAAGAAGTCTAAACAAGAGCTTAAAGATGCTAAATGCAAAGCTATCATGGATAAGTTGGTTATTGAGATCCCATTGATTGATGTTGTGAGGATTACTCCTGTTATAAGGAGGTATGTGAAGAGAATGGTGACCAATAACTTGAGTTTAGAGGCTGGAGCTATGATGATCAACGAGCAGATCAGTGCAGTGATTCAGAATAGAGTGCCATAGAAGCTTTCAGACCCTGGGAGCTTTGTTTTTGACTGCACAATCTTTTCTGAATGGTTTGAGAGATCATTGTGTGATCTTGGTTCTAGTGTGAACCTTATGCCTCATTCTGTTGCCAAGAGCTTGGGGATGACCGATTTTAAGACTACAAGGATATCTCTTGTCCTAGCTGATAGATCAGTCAGAGTTCCTGAAGAGGTGATAGAAGATGTTCCCATCAAAGTAGGAGATTACATGATTCCTACTGATTTTGTGGTTCTGGAATATGGAGAAGAACCCAAAGACCCCTTGATTCTTGGCAGACCCTTCTTGGCTACTGCATGAGCTATCATTGACGTCGGGAAGGATAGAATAGAGCTGAATGTTGGTGATTTAGTGATGAAATTCAAAATGGACAAGCTGATGAAGAGGCCAACCATAGATGGACAGACTTTTTATGTGGATGTTCTCACAAACATTTCTGATCAGATCTTCCATGAGATGAGTTCAGAGGACCCCTTGGAGAGGGCGTTGACCACTTCTACAATGGAGTATGAGCATTTGGATGCTGCTGAAACAGGCTACACAAAGATGATGGATGCTACTGCACATGTGATGCAACTGGTTGCACAGGATGAGCTTGTCACCACATCTGCGAAAAGCTGCTACAATGGTGATTGGAGTGCAGCAAAAGCACCAAAAGTTGAGCTTAAACAGCTCCCTGCAGGGCTAGGGTACGCATTTCTTGGAGAAAACTCCACTTATCCTGTTATTGTTAATGCTTCATTGAACAATGCAGAGCTCACCCTTTTGCTAAGTAAGCTGCACAGATTTCGCAAAGCTCTTGGCTATTCTCTTGATGATATTTCAGACATCTCTCCAGACTTGTGCATATATAGGATACACTTGGAGGATGAATCGAAATCATCAGTTGTGCACCAGAGGAGGCTGAACCCGAATTTGCAGGATGTTGTCAAGAAAGAGATCATGAAGTTGTTGCAGGCTGGAATCATCTATCCAATTTCAGACAGTGCTTGGGTGAGTCCAGTGCACGTGGTGCCTAAGAAATGAGGTGTTACAGTGGTGAAGAATGGCAAGGATGAGCTGATTCCAACCAGAACTGTGACAGGACACAGGATGTGCATTGATTACAGGAAGCTGAATGCAGCAACAAGGAAGGACCATTTTCCTCTACCTTTCATCGATATGATGCTGGAGAGGCTGGCAAATCAAAAGTACTACTGCTTCCTTGATGGCTATTTAGGCTTCTTTCAGATCCCCATCCATCCAGATGATCAGGAGAATACCACTTTTACCTGTCCTTATGGCACCTTTGCATATCGCAGAATGCCTTTTGGACTGTGTAATGCTCCTGCAACCTTCCAGAGATGCATGATGTCGATCTTCACTGACATGATTGAGAGGTTTATGGAGGTCTTCATGGATGACTTCTCAGTTTATGGGTCCTCCTTCAAGAGCTGCTTGGAAAACTTGTATGCAGTTCTGCAGAGATGTGAAGAGAATCACTTGGTTCTGAACTGGGAGAAGTGCCATTTTATGGTTCAAGATGGCATTGTACTTGGTCACAGAGTCTCATGAGATGGTATAGAGGTGGATAGGGCGAAAATTGAGGTGATGACAAGTCTGCAAGCACCTGATTCAGTCAAAGCAATAAGGAGTTTTCTGGGTCATGCTGGCTTCTACAGAAGATTCATCAAGGACTTTAGTAAGATAGCACGACCCCTTACTGCTCTCCTCTGCAAAGATGTGAAGTTTGAGTTGACAGAAGAATGCAAGTCTGCTTTAGAATAGATCAAACATGCTTTGGTTACAGCTCCTGTTGTGCAGCCTCCAGATTGGGACTTGCCCTTTGAAGTGATGTGTGATGCCAGCGATTTTGCAGTTGGAGCAGTGCTGGGACAGAGGAAAGACAAGAAGCTCCACGCCATTTACTATGCAAGTAGGACTTTGGATGATGCTCAGAAGAACTATGCAACAACTGAAAAAGAATTGTTAACTGTTTTCTTTGCATTTGAGAAATTCAGGCAGTATCTTGTTGGCTCCAAGGTCGTGGTCCATACTGACCATTCAGCACTGAAGTATCTGATGCAGAAGAAGTATACAAAGCCAAGGTTGTTGGGATGGATTCTGCTTCTTCAAGAGTTTGACATTGAAGTGAAGGACAAGAAAGGTGTTGAGAATGAAGTTGCTGATCATCTATCCAGGATTCAGGTTGAAGACAGTGTCCCAATCAATGATTTCTTGCCTGAAGAGAATGTGTACTTGTTGGAAACAAGATTGCAGGAGGAAAGTGTTGAAAACCTGCAGTTTTCACGAAGCTGCAGGGGAGTGACGAGCGACACCAGAGGGGTGACACTCGTCACCAACCGAGAACAGTCACGACCAAGTTGTCACCAATCTCTGAACTTGGCTGCGATTTGTGCAAGCTTGGGGACAGCTTTTAAAGAGCAAGTTTATGGTTTGGATGATCCAAAGAGGCCCTGGTATGCTGATATTGCCAACTACCTGGCTGCAGAGGATGAACCACATGACTTCAAGGGTTATGCCAAGAAGAAGTTCTTGAGAGAACTTAGGAGATTCTATTGGGATGAGCCATATCTCTACAAGCATTGTGCTGATGGGATTTACAGGAGATGCATAGCAGAAGAGGAAGTCCAGGACGTCCTATTTCACTGTCATGGTTCAGAGTATGCTGGACACTTTGCCACATTCAAAACAGTCTCCAAAGTTCTTCAAGCTGGTTTTTGGTGGCCTACTATGTTCCGGGACGCCCAGGCATTCATTACAAGCTGTCGTACTTTTCAGAGGAGAGGAAAGATTAGCAGAAGACATGAGATGCCACAGATCTTCATTCTTGAAGTTGAAGTATTTTATTGTTGGGGTATTCACTTCATGGGCCCTTTTCCCTCATCTTATGGGAATATATACATTCTGGTTGCTGTTGACTATGTATATAAGTGGGTAGAGGCGTTGGCTACTCCTACTAATGATACTGCAGTGGTTTTGAAGCTGTTTAAGACCATTATCTTCCCCAGATTTGGTGTCCCGCGAATTGTTATAAGTGATGGTGGTTCTCACTTTGTTAACAAGGTTTTTGATAAGCTGCTGAAGAAGTATGGTGTACAGCACAGAGTGGCCATGCCTTATCATCCCCAGACCAGTGGACAAGTTGAGGTTTCCAACAGACAGATCAAGCAGATTCTGGAAAAGACAGTTGGGAAGACAAGGAAAGATTGGTCAGCAAAACTGGATGATACATTATGGGCTTACAGGACAGCATACAAAACGCCACTTGGGACTACACCATTCCATCTTCTCTATGGCAAGGCGTGCCATCTACTAGTAGAGTAGAGTTCAAAGCAGAATGGGCTATCAAAAAGCTGAATTTTGATCTGAAGCCTGCTGCAGAGAGGCGCTTGATTCAGCTCAATGAACTGGATGAAATCAGATATCTGGCCTATGAAAACTCCAAGTTATACAAGGAGAGGACAAATGCATATCATGATAAGAAGATCATCTCCAGAGATTTCGAGCCCAAAGACCAGGTACTATTTTACAACTCTCGTTTACAGTTTTTTCCTGGTAAACTGCGTTCTCGATGGTCAGGTCCCTTCACTGTCAAAGAAGCTCAACCACATGGTGCCATTGTCCTGATTAACTCCAAAGGAGAGGAGTTCACTGTCAATGGACAAAGGGTGAAGCATTATTGGGCGCAAGCCGAGATTCCAGCAGGACACATTGTGTCTCTGGATGATGCACCAGCTGTCTAAACAGTCAACCAAAGTCGAGCTAATGACTTTAAACAAGTGCTTAGTGGGAGGCAACCCACTGGTAAGTTGTATATTTCATACTTAGTTTTATTTTTCATGCTTTAGATTAATTATTTCAGTTAAAAGAAAAAACAAAAAAACACGACCAAACAAAAAAAAACGGGTGACGTTCGTCACCCTTAAGGTGACGCTCGTCTCTCGTCCGCAGTTCAGGTACGACTTAAACTCCCTTCTTCTTCTTCTTCGCCTCACAACTGATATCAACGAACACTTCTCAAAATTTTCACAAATCCATAACTTTTGATTTCTTGAACCAAATTGAGTGATTCAAAAGCCTAATCCGTGCGGATTTTGGCTCTCTTTCACAATATCAATTCAGTTTTCAAGATTTGCAAGGTATGTGTTCAGAATCCCCAATATTCAGTCCGTCATAGGTTTGGTAAAATTTGATTTTTGACTTGATTAGCTTGATTTAACTGTTGAATCATGGTTAGTTAGGTTGTATTAGATGAATGATACCATCCATGTGTGATTTAATCGGTTGATTTGCAAGTTTTTAAAATTTCGAGTTCATGATGAAATTTGCAATAATCTGAAAATTTTGGGTGATTTGGTTGAATTGATGATTGAATTGTGTTCCTGGTAGTGTTGTTGTTGATCACCATCACTTACTTCATCTTGATTCATTGATTTTTCGAATTTTCGAAAATTTGCTGATTTTGGTGATGTTTTTGGTTAATTTTTGACTTAATTTTTCAGATGCCTTGACAGGAGAAACGACAGCGACAGGGTTCGTCTTCGAGCTCTGCATCAGGCTCGACACCGTCATTCAGCAATCACCCCGTTTGCAGGCCTCCATGGCCAAAGCGAGAGAACCTGAAGATACCATCTCGAGTGGCTTGGGCAGGAACTCCGAAGGAGGAAATATCACGGGATACCTGCATACTCTGTGATATTCAGGAGGAGTGGGATGAGTATGACACGCTGTTCTACAATGCGTGGCAAGAGGTGAAGATTGTCCCCACCAGATTCGGAGATGCTGCTGGTCTGCAGAAGATGGGCATCTTCGAGGAGGTTGTGGAGACTTTGGAGAGGATCGGGATGGGCACTATGCCATTCCAGCAGTACGATCTGTACCCAGATTTGGTCCACCAGTTTCTCTCTACTGCTCGCGTCTACTACGCGAATGAGCTGGCCAAGCGTGCGCAGGAAGGCACGTTGACATTTCTGATCCGCGGGGTTCGCTACAGGATCAGTCTGATGGAGCTTTGTGAGATTTATGGTTTCTCTGACCACTTCACAGGCGTTCTCCTTCCCTCACAGTGGACCCACATGCAGACATTCTGGTCCAAGTTCGGGAATGGAGTCCATGACAGCAAGACGAGCACGCAGACAGAGGTTCGACATCCTGTCTTGAGGTACATTCTGCGCCTTCTTGGCAACACCATTTTGTGCAAGTCTGCACCGAGCAAGACACGGGTTAGTGAGCTGCTTCTCCTCTACTATGGCTTTGCTGATATGCTCAATGAGGTGATACCTATGGATAACATGATTTGCGATAACTTAGGTGCTATTTTCGCTGAGCATTTGGTCTCCTTGAAGACCAAGCCTTTCACCAGTCCGGGGGAGAAGACTGAGAGTGTAGGCAGCCTTCTGACACCGATTTTCCAGCACTTTCAGATCGATGTCACACCTTGCAGCCTTCGCAGTGACAGATCTCTTATGGATGACCAGCATCTGCGCCATGTTACGTGGCTCAAACCTGGAGTTGTCTGGACATTCACTACTACTGCTGGAGAGTATGTTGGAATTAAGTTGCCACAACGAGCACTCACGATGATCCAGGGTGTCACACGCCAGCTGCTTTTTCTGCCTGATCGGAGTCTGCTGCGCCCTTTACCTCTGCGTCCTGCTAGAGCTGCTACTGCTGGCGCTTCCACTGCTGCTGATGCTGGACCATCTAGACGCCAGACTACTGCATCCACTGCTTTCAGGCGTCCTCCACGACCACAGACACCCATGGACATGGCTGCTTTTCAGGAGTATGTCATTGACAGCTTTGAGGGACTCTGGGATGATGTTGCTATACTTAGCAATTGTGGTTGTGTCCGCCCACATTACACCACTGAGCCCTGCGAGGATGAAGACTGAGCCTCTACTATCTGGTTACTTGTTCTCTGTTTCTCTTTTATTTTTATTTCTCTTGAGTCATTTTTATCTCTATTTTCTTTGAGTCAGTTGTCAGTTACTTTGATGCTGTTTTGTGAGATTATTGAACCAGGTTCTTATTGCTACGTTTGGATGTTATTAAATGTGTGTTTGAGTGCTCTAATAGTCTGACTTTAGAGTACATATGATAACATAACGTTAATAACCATCTAACTTGTCATTACTGAAGTACAGGTCGCGGTGACGCTCGTCACCAGAATGGTGACGCTCGTCACCAGACTGGTGACGCTCGTCACCAGACTGGTGACGCTCGTCACCCGACCCTTCGCGAGGTACCATTTTTCACCTTGGTTTTACGAGTTCTCATGCATCTTTTTGACCAACTCTTAGCTTAATAACACTGGGTAAAGTGTTGTTAAAGTCTGGGGGAGGTGGTTACTGACGTTGTGTGCTTTGTGTCATGTTTATAGAGTCTTAAAGTTGAGTCAAAAACCTGTTTTTATAGAGTCAAAATTTTGAAATTGTCAGTTTTTCTTGGAACTAACCATATGACGTTTTTGCTTATAAGAACCATTGCCACAGTAGTTGATTGCAAGTCTTACTAAGTTGAAAGTCATAGGTAGATCAGTCTAGCAATGAAGATTTAGGTTCTTAGAGAATCTAGAAAATTTGCTCTTGGCTCCACCTTAATGAACTTTAAACTCCTTGTCTTGGGGCTTGATTTTTATTGATCTTGATTCTCTTTTTCAGCACTGACAATAAGGTTAATATACAGTCTCTCTTTGATCTTCTCTGATGTAGTTTTTAAGAGTTTAAGTCCAAAGAGTGGTGCATTCATGACCCTGTCTCCTCACAAGGAACAACAGTAATGAACACACTCAAGAACATGTCTCCTCACAAGGAACAAAAGTATTGAGTAGCACCATATCTTAGACTGCAAAAAAAAATGAGAAAAAGAAGTGAAGAATCAAAAATATCAGAATGAAAAAGATTCAGGGAAGAGAAAATAGGAGAGCTGTGTGAGATTGATTTGTTCAGTTGTTTAGGAAGGGAAATGAATCTATAAGTGATTGAGATGATAAAATCTTGATGAGATATCACACTTAGATAAATAACTGGAGTTAGCAGTAGAAATTTCGGATTTCTTGAAGGGATTTGGACTGGATTTGAGAGATTTGCTAAGCTTGTGATGATTAGAATGAAATTTGATCTTGTGTTGACTCTGTGGTATGTGGAATCGAAAGTGTTAACTAATGTGGTGTTTCTGATGTTTAGCTGACTGTTTCTTGTTTTCAAACCTCGACCTTGTTCTTTGTCTGATGTTTGCTTGAGGGCAAGCAAAAGCTTAGTCTGGGGGAGTTGATATATCATAGTTTTATGGTTTTTAACCATGATATAAGTCCTTTTTATTGAGTCTTTTTGGTCTTTTAGAGTCATAGTAGAGTCTTTGCAGGTTATAGCATGTCTGGAGCATAAATGGAGATATTGAAGCTTTTTGGAGCATTGCAAGTTGAAGCCACGAAGTGAAGAGCTCGAGAAGAAAAGTATGCATTTGGGTGACACTCGTCACCCATGAAGGAAGGAGCGTGGGTGGTTTATTAAAAGTATGAAGATTATTTGTAGAATTGGCCCAGAAGTTCTAATATTTACAAGAAAGCCCCAGATCGTGTTTAACCTCTGTTTATTAGGTTTTTCAGCCATTGTTGGCTTTTATCTTAGTTTTGAGAATTCAGAGAGCTTTTAGAGAGGATTTTATTGAGAGCTTTTGGAGAGACAGATCCTGTACTCTTTTTGGAGAAGATTTCGAACCCCCTTTGTTTTTATTCTATTCTATTAATGCAAATTATTTCAGTTATATTTTGTGATTCCATGAGCATGTCTGAGTAATTTGTTAGTTAAGTTAGGGCTTTTTCAAAGGTTGATGAAGAGTTTGTAGAATTGCTACATGTTAGGAATATCTTTTGCTTTTTCATCTCTGCTTGCTTTAAAATCGAATTTCTTAGACACATCATCTAGAAATCCGAAAATCATAGGTTGTTAAATATATATGAGAGCATTATTGATAACCTGAACTAGTATTTGATGAGCAAAACAACTTAGTGCAATGAGATTTGGCTTAGAAGTTTTGTGAACAATTGAATTTGATCATTTGCATATTTAGGTTGTTAGGATTTGCAAAGAGATTTGAAACTCTGTGATTTAGACATAGTTAACTTCTTCAATGATAATTGATTAGTTATATATTTGATATTTATGTTCAAAACGGTCCTTAATAATTCCAGATTTCATGCATTCTACATTCTCGGATTCAACATGTGAACTGTCCTGACTTAGCGCTTTTAGTCTTCTGGAACTTAGATCAACAACTAAAATTCGCTTGCTTGCTTCATCATTCGCATTACATACATCAAGTACTGCTTAGCTTAATCCGAACCTACATTCGATAGTGTAGTTTGCATTACTCCTTTGGGATTCGATACCCCTTGTACTACAACTGCTTTGTTGTGAACTTGCAGTAGTTTTATTTGGGTAAAACCTGAGCCCTATCAGCAGACCCTCGAACAATTTGATATTCTGGACAGTATTTCACACTGTGGCCTTGTGTACCACATGCTTGACAGCGCCCGAGGTGGGGACGTTATCCACAATTGATGTTGTTGGTGGTGTTGCTGTTGCGGGATTGGTGATAGACTGATAATTGGAGTTCCTGTTCTTGTTATTGTTCTTCCAGTTGGTGTTTTGTTGGCGTGGTCTAGTATCAGCAATGTTGGCAGTGATTGGTGCAGCAGATATGGAATCTTCCTCGCATAAGAACATTGCTTCTCTGTTGAGAAGACGTTCGTGAAGTTCGGTAAAGGAGATGGGAGAGTCTCTACCATTGACAGCATCAATCTCAGGTTTGTAGTCTTCGGTCAATCCCGCTAGAATCTGCTCTGTTAGATTTTCTGGATCAACGGGCTTCCCAAGTAAGGCGAGATCATCGGCTTTTCCTTTGATTATGCGGAGATATTCGTCAATAGTTTTCGTCCCTTGACACATGTTTTGATCTGATACTTCAATTGGCGGATGTGTCTTCTGGTAGGTTTGCCAAACGTGGAAGCCAGTGTACTTCAAATTTCAGACGTCGTTGCTGCTAAGACATGAAAGCTTCCAAAATGAAAATATGGAGTTATGGTTTCTTCAATGATAGATAAGCTCAAAAACGAAACTTATCCCCTACACATTATTTGAGAAGTAGAATTAGTAAAAGTTGGTGATGTGTCACACTCACAATCAAAATTAGTGTATTGTATTGATAACATGTAAATGTGACATGTCAAATTTCTTAAAATAAACGAAATGTTTTGATTGGTTGAATTAAAATTAAAGAAACTTGATATTAAACATAATTACACTAGATTATAAATAATTTTGAAGTAACAAAAAATATAATTATTATGATGATTTTTTTTACATATATTCATAATTAGATAAAGTATTAGTACGCAAATTTTACAACAATATATACATACATATTTATAAATTATAATTTCATATAAAAAAAAGAAAATAATAATATTAGATTATCCAATAAGATAGTAAAGATTCTATATATTAATAATGTTTAAAGTATGATATATTCTTATTTTGGAAAGTTATTAATTTGTGAAAATTTCTAATAATAACATATAAAAAGGTTTTACTTAGATACATTATTAAATAGTAAAATTAAAAATAAAATAAAATCATGATACAATAATTTAAAGAATAAAAAAGTTAAAAATAATAAAATAATAATTAACTCTTATTGAAAGTTTAAAAAGTCACATAACTTAAAATAATTTGTCTATTCAAACCATTACTTTATATGCCAAACGAATAAAGTATATACTAATTATTACTATTTTATAGTATTACCGTAATATGACCATATATTTGTATATAATTTTAACACTTTTTATACAGCTGTTTTTAAAAATTTACATAGTTTTTGTTACCATCTCATCTTCTCTCTTATCATATTTTACATAAAAAAAAAAGTTTATATCATATTCATATATATATACGCATTTTCATTGTATATCGAGAATTTGAGATCATAAGTAAAATAAAAAATAATTGAATAAAAGAATAGATGATAATTAGATGAAACTAATATAAATAAGAAGTAAAAACAAACACAAATCTTTACAGTTTTGGTTTTATGTAAAATTATTGCGGTTTTTTGACAAAATTATTTAAAAAATCTTAAAAAGACGCGTTATTTTTAATGAACACATGTGCATACCAAAATTTATAATACTGTTCGGGAGCAAATTTCAAGATGCCACGTGGGGGGATCTGATTGGTCGTCGTGTATTGCAGGGGAGATTTGAACTCTAGGGGGATGGGTTAGCCTGCAATGTCACGGTTGTTGCCCTCCTGATTACGCTCCGACGCTCTAGTCAGAAAAAGGACACATGACTGGACGAAGCGTATCGAATCTACCGGAAAGACAGAGTATGTCGCGCTCTATCGGTTCGTAGGGATCCCGATAAGGCTTTTAGAGTGATGATAGATTGTGGAAAATAAAGCTAGAAGATGAAGTTACCGTTTAGATGTCTGCTCCTCCCGGCTGTTGAGAGGAGTGGGTTTTTTATAGAGGATACCTGGTTCCAGGTTGTCCCCGGGTTCGGACCTCCAAGCTCCCCGGATCGGGTACCAACTTTTGTCCTTTCTCATCATTATTCCCATTCCCAAACTCTTCCTCGCGTGTGGTCAGAAGAATGAGTTGCCGACCTGCTCCGCCCTCTCCTAGTCGCCATCATTACGACACTTTTTGGTAGGTGCGGTGCATTTAATGTGCCTCGGGTTCCCGCAGCGTCTGTCACCCTGTTGGGCCCTTGTGGGCCGTGTGCGAGTTTTGCGGCCCAACAGTTACCCCCGACTTATGGAGCTCGCTTGGGGAGGTTCACCAGTCTTTCCTGCGCATGAATCGAAATATCAGGGGTCGTTATGCTATTATTTCGTTTGTTTCTTCGTTTGTTTCCCAGCCCTGGGTGGGAGATCGTCGTTCCAAAGTCGACAGGTTCTGGGGAGACCGCTATCCCCGGAGGGCATGCCCCAAGGGCCCAGTCTTGGAGAGACCGTTATCCCCAGAAGGAGTTCCCTAGAGGGCGTGCCCCTGGAGGCCGGTCTCGGAAAGACCGTTATCTGCGGAGGGAGTTCTCCGGAGGGCGTGCCCCTGTAGGCCGGTCTCGGAAAGACCTTTATCCCTGGAGGGAGTTCCCCAGAGGGCATGCCCCTAGAGGCCTGTCTTGGAAAGACCGTTATCCCCGGAGAGAGCTCCCCGGAGGGCGTGCTCCTAGAGGCCAGTCTCGGAAAGATCGTTATCCCCGGAGGGAGTTCTCCGGAGGGTGTGCCCCTGGAGGCCGGTCTCGGAAAGACCGTTATCCCCAGAGGGAGTTCATGGGCTTCTCGACCGGACTCCAGGATTTTCAGTTTCCGGGCCCCACCATAGCAAGTGTGCTCAAGCGGGTCGCAGTGCGTGGTTGACGCGTCATCTCGTTAATGATCTATTCCTCGGGAGGGCGAATAGACTTTGCGCGTTGGTCCTCGGATTTTTATGGATATTCTCCGATGGCACCAGACTATATTTCCTTTATACTTTCGCCACGCGGATCGTCTCGATCCCTTCAAACATCTTCTCAGTTAGGGTAATGCGTGCGCTCCTGTGTCTTCTCCCTTGCCGCCGGTTGTTCGCTTTCACGAGTCATTTCGCTCGCCGCATCGACCTTGTGACTCTCGCTTCTTTTTCCTTGGTAAGCCTCTTCTCGTTTTCCTTCTTTTTCTTCTTCCTTCGATCCCTTCCCTAGCCTATGCCTCGGATGCCTAAGCGGAGAGGGACCGGTTGTTCCGGATCTGACACCTGCGTTCTGATTCTGACGCCAACCTCCGAGAGGACCCGTTGCTTCTCACGTGTGCTTTTGATGACAATGTTCCTCTGTTTTCTATGGGTCCCGGCGATGGGGATTTTCCCAATGCTTCGGGAGGCGGCACCTCCGTCGGAGACCCGGTGGACTTTTGCACTTTTCTGGATTCGGTCCGCTCTCGCAGCACGCTCCCAGTGTTCTTTGATCGTTCGGCTTTCGCTTCCCAAGCGCCCCCGGGCTGTATTGCCCTCTACGCTGATTATTGGTCGAACGGACTTCGGTGCCGACACCTGAAAGCCCTGACTGATTTCTGTCGGCTGACAGAGATTTGCCCTAGTCAACTAGTCCCCGCTGTGTGGGGGGGATTTTAAGCTCGTTTTAGGTCTTAAGTGACCTATCACCGCTGACATTGGGGCCTTCTTCCACCTTAGGAAGAGGGTCGAGCATGATCCTCTCCGGTATACCCTTGTTCAAAATGTCGGGGGCCGACGATCCTTTCCACCAACATGGGCAACGACCGTCGGTGGACCCAAAACTTTTGCTTATGGCGGGTGGATCCCATAGGCTCTGTGAGCACCACGTGGAGGGATCTCGGTAGGTGATTCCCTCATTTCCTCCTGCTCTGTTCCTCGATTGTCTAACCACTCGACCTTATTGCAGATCCCACCGGACCAAGGGAAGTTACGGGGTTGGTGAAGCGTCTTACTGAGATCCCGCTCAAGCTCCGGAGCCAGTCATTCTTGCAGTCCGAGCGCTGTCTTGCTAAGAGCTCCCTCTGCGTGTCGGCAGGCGGTACTTGCATTGCCGAAGGTAACGCGCTTCTGCTCTGAGTCGCCCTTATTCTTATTTCCTTCTGACGGGATCTTTCCTCGGCAGCCTGTCGAGTTTGGCCGAGATGGGGGGGGGGGGGGGGGGGGGGGGGGGGGGGGGGGGGGGGTCTCCGCTCCGCTTGAAGCGCTCCGTTCGAAAGCACCATGTCGACAAAGGTCCTTCCGGGGAGGCGATCTCCTGACGCCCTCACATTCTTCCCAGGGCGTCCGCGGCCTCGTCCGTCCTGGCGCGCCTTCCTCATTCCTTACAGGGGGACAGAAGCGAGGGGACAAAGGTTCCTAAGAGAGACTTCATTTGGAGTTCTCCCTCCCCTTCTGCATCCAGGGGATGCGGGCCCGCTGCAGGGAAGAAGGTCCCTGCCCCGAGGAGGAGGACGGGGCGATGGAGCGCATCACCATACAGGAGGCGTACGAGAAGGCCGTTCGGGAGGGCCTTTCCATGATGGTTTCGAGGTTGGAGAAGGAGAGCCTGGACAACATCGCAAATCGGGCCAGTCACCGCAGGTTCCAGGTATTCGGGTTTGTCTTGTGACGGCTGCTTTTATTTTTCCGCAGCATTCGATCGATGATCTTCTGTTTTGCCTTCCATTAGCACGCATTTAACCGATCCGCCTCCACCTCCCAAGCCCAGATAATTTCGCTTCAGGAGCTGGTGGCCTCGAAGACCGCAGAGATCGAGCGGTTACGCGAAAAGAAGAAGGAGCATCACCGCGAGGCTATTCGGGTTCGGATGAAGCTTGAGCGATCTGAAGGGGACGTCGCACGCCTGGAAAGCGTGGCAGCAGAGGTCGAGGGTCTGCGCAATCAGGTGGAGGAACTTCAGATCACCGAGGAGAGGGTCGTGGCTTCCAAGGCGGATGAGGCTATGGAGATGTTGTGCTCGGAACTCGACACTCTTGCTTCCATCCACGAGTTAGGTCGGAGATGCTGACGAGCAGCGGCGCCCTCGTGATTCTTTAGGGGTTCCGAGAGCATGGGTCGGGATGTTGGAGCGAGGAGGGAATCCGGGGAGTGCACCAGGCGGCGATGGAGGAGGCGCAGGCAGCAGGGACGCCGGTGTTTTTGGTGGACGACGTGATTACGTCTCTTACTCAGTTCCACCACCCGGTTGATCCATCCGGGGCTATCTCCGTTACCGCCCCCGTGGTCGGTCCTTTAGGGGAGGGTACTTCAACACCACCCGGTGGGACCGATCCACCCCAAGACCCAGGGGCGGGTTCTTCTTCCGAAGATGCTGCGTTAGGGTCCCTTCCGGGTTGATTTTCCTTTTGTGCGTTTTTTGTTTTGTTTGAACCGGTTTTTTACTGGTTTTCTTTCGCGTGTTTAAGACCTTGGGCGCCTTGCCCCCATTTCTTTGAAATGCAGTAATATTATACATTATCGGGTTTCATCGAACGTATACATGTTTATTAAAAATGGTATATTCTGAGGTTCGTAGGGTTCCAAGAATGTTTGAGGCACTTGTCATTCTTTTCCCTGAGGCGATACGTTCCCAACCCTAGCACCTTGGCCACCTTATACGGTCCTTCCCAGGTGGGGCTGAGCTTGCCGTAGTGGTGCTTAGTGTTGCGGAATACCCTGCGGAGAACCCACTGCCATTCTCAGAAGGTTCGTGATCGGGCCTTCTTGTTGTAGCTTTGTGCCACTTCGGCCTGGTAGCATGCATTCCTTATTGCCGCAGAGTCCCTCGTGTCGTCTAGAAGGTCCAGGTTTGCACACAGCATTTCGCGATTCTCTTCCTCGGTCGAGGTGAACTCGGTGCGGCACGACGGTCTCGTGGTTTCTACTGGGATGACTGCCTCTGACCCGTACGCCAGGGAGACAGGAGTCTCTCCCGTGGTTACCTTCTCGGTGGTGCGGTAGGCCCACAAGACTCCTGGCAATTCTTCGGCCCACGCTCCTCGGGCTCGGGCGATATGTTTCTTGAAAGATTTCAGAATGGTCTTGTTAGAGGATTCCGCCTACCCATTGGATTGTGTAGCAAAACTTAGCTTAATTCCATACCTGGCGCAGAATTCTTGGAAGCGTGCCCTCGAGAATTGGGTTCCGTTGTCCGTCATGATCTCATGCGGGACTCCGAACCAGGTGATGATATTGACCCAAACAAACACCATCGTGTCATCCTTGGTGATCCCTACGCAAGGCTCCACTTCGATCCACTTGGTGAAGCAGTCGGTCCCTACTAGTATGTACTTGTGTGCGCTCGATGAGGTGTGGAATTTCCCAACAATATCTAGGTCCCATTTCATGAACGGCCAGGGGGACTTGACTATTTTGAGATTCTCGGGTGGCAAGTGCGGTACGTTGGCAAAGTATTGGCACTGGTCGCACTGCTGCACGAGTCTTATCGCGTCTAGTCTTAAGTATGGCCTGTAGAACCCTGCCCCGAGGACCCTTTGCGCGAGCGTTATTCCCCCAGAGTGCGCCTCGCATTCACCCTGATGGACCTCTCTCAGGACTTGCTGCCCTTCGTATGGGCTTATACACCTGAGGGTGGCACCGTTGTTTAAATTTTGTAGCGCGACGCCTGTCTCCGCACTTTTTCGGCCTCGCGGGCGTTTTCTGGGAGCTTTCCCTCACTGTGGTAGTCCCAAATGGACTGCATCCAGCCTTTATAGCCTTCTATATTGTTGATTTGGACCAGGCTTTCGTCTTCTTTGGCCAGGCGAGCTGGTCATTGTTGTCGAATGACCGGGATGCTGTCCTTCGATATCTCGGTTAGGGAGGACCTAGCTTTGCTAGAGCGTCTGCCGTAATATTCTGCCCTCATGGGATTCTTTCTAATCGAATCACCTGGAATCACCTGGAATCGCCTTATGGCTTTCTTGAATGCGTCTAGGTATGTGGTCATGTGCGGGTCTTTTGTTTGGTACACCCCGCAGATTTGGTTCACGTTGAGCTGGGAGTCACTATATAGGAGGATGTCCTTAGCCCCAAGGTCATAGGCGATATCTAACTCGACTAGCGCGGCCTTGTACTCTGCTATGTTGTTCGTGGCGCTGTACCCGCATCGGGTTGCTCTATGTGCCACGTCTCCTTCTGGGGAAATGAGTACCACGCCTAATCCTGCGCCCCGAAAATTGCTGGCCCCGTCGATGAATAGCTTCTAGTTTTCCGATGGGAGAACCGCCTCCACTTGTGCGTGGGCATCGTCATCCACGGGTGGTTGAGTAAAATCGGCTATGAAATCCGTGAGGGCTTGTGATTTGATGGCGGTGCGCGCGACTAGATGTCAAATAGTCCCAGCTCGATGGCCCATTTCATCAGCCTGCCCGAGGATTCGGGTTTGCTCAGCACGTTCTTGAGTAGTGCTGCGGTGATGACGTGGATGCGGTGGGATTGGAAGTATGGGCGGAGCTTCCTGCTGCTGAGTACTAGTCCGAAGTCCCGCTTTTCCAACTTTGAGTAGCGTGTCTCAGCATCGAGTAGGGTGTGACTTGTGTAGTACATCGGGAGCTGTTTGCCCTCGACTTCGCGGACTAGCACGGAGGACGCTGCGCTGCCCGAGACTGCTAGGTATAGTAGCACAGGCTCTCCGCTCACCGGTTTTGATAGAACCGAGGCAGTTGTGAGGTAGTCTTTTAGGTTCTGCAGTGCCTCCCCGCATTTCGTCGTCCATTCGAATGGCCTAAACTTTCGCATTTATTGGAAGAAGGGGTTCGCTTTATCGGATAGCTGGGAGATGAATCAGCTGAGGGCAACAATTCGGCCGGCCAGGCGCTGTACCTCTTTGACGTTCCTTGGTGGCTCGAGCTCTTGGATGGAGCGTATTTGATCCGGGTTTGCCTTGATGCCTCGTCTAGTTACGATGTAGCCCAAGAACTTCCCGGAGGCCACGCCGAATGTGCACTTGGTCGGGTTGAGTTTCATATTGCACTTGTGGACTGTCTTGAAGCAGTTGCTTAGGTGCTCCAAATGCAGGTCTCGGCTGAGGGATTTGACAATCATGTCGTCGACATAGACCTCCATCGTCTTTCCTATTTCCTCGGTGAACATTTTGCTCATGAGGCGCTGGTATGTCGCTCCCGTGTTCTTGAGCCTGAACAGCATCATGATATAACAATATGTACCTTAGGGAGTGACGAACGTTGTTTTTTCCTTGTCCGGTGGGTGCATGCGAATTTGATTGTACCCAGAGAATGCGTCCATGAAGCTTAGTAGTTCATGCCTGGCGGTGGCGTCCACGAGTTTATCGATGTGTGTGAGTGGGAAGGAGTCCTTGGGACATGCTTTGTTGAGTTCTGAGTAGTCGATGCAGATTCGCCATTTCCCGTTTTTCTTTTTGACGACGACAACGTTGGCTAGCCATTCCGGGTATTGTACTTCCCGCACGAATCCTGCTTGAAGGAGCTTCTGGACCTCATTGTTGATTACAGCGTCCCGTTCTGAAATTCTGGCGTTTCTGCTTGACAGGGATGTAGTCCGGGTGGACATCCAGGTGATGGAAGATGGTTTGGGTGCTTATTCCTGGCATATCGGCATGTGTCCTGGCGAAGCAATCCAAGTTCGCCCGAAGTAATGAAATAACGGCAGCGCGCAGGGATGGGTCCAGTCCCTTCCTGATCCTTAGCTTTCAATATGGGTTGTCGGCTGAGGCGGAGATTTCTTTGACCTCTTCCTCCACTGCCAGGGTAGTTAGAGGCTCGTCGCCGCACTGTAATTGCTACAGGATGGTGTGGGAGGGTGGGTCATCCGTAGGGATGTTGCTGACTTTGTTACCCATGATCTCCACCATGCCGCCTGTCGTGAGGAACCGTAGGGATTGGTAGTACGTCGAGGGGATGGCGGCTATTGCGTTAATCCAGGGCGTTCCCATGATGGCGTTGTGCGTCGAAGGTGTCCCGGAAACTAGGAAGGTCGTTGTAATGATCTGGATGAGAGCAGAGAACGGCCGAGCAGAGCGGTCAGGAGAGAAAATTTTGGCTGAAAAATCAAAATCGTGAAATCGGCTCAAGGACGACTTGGATCGATAGCCTAGGTCAAAATTAACCCTTTGGCCGAAGCTGAAGAAGAAAATCTTGGATGCAACCTAAGATGGTTGTATCGGACATGACTGGCGTCTCGACCAGAATGAGATATTGCTTAGATCATTTGGTCATGGCATAGTATCTCAGAATATGAAGAGTTGACACACTTAGAATAATAAATCTAAGTGATTGGTGAAAAGAAGTCTGAAGAATTATCAAGAAAATCTATAAGCGTTCGAAGAAGAAGCAAAATGGTCATCTGAAGCTCGAAAGGCTCGGATAGAAAATTAACAGGAGGACTAAGCTTCATTCCAACAGTGGCACGTGAATGGGAGACATTTATTTGTCAAGAAAATGAAGTTTGAAGAAGTAGTCGAAGTCAAAATTCGACCAATCAGACGGCGACACTCAAGCAGCTGCTTCACCAGCTTATAATCGCAGGAGGAGGTGTCACGGTGTGACTAGTTTACGTTACTGTGGATCACATCTATAATGACAAAGGAAGTTTCAAGTCTTAGCCACCAAGGACGGACCAATCCTGATGCTCAAAGGTGAATCTATAAGGACGAAACCAAGGGTGAATCTATAAGGACGAAACCGGCCACCATTGTGAACCAGTCATGGATGGACGTGGATTGAGTCATCTATGGGACAAAAACCGTGGCTGTAACCATGAGAAGGGATAGGCTACTAATCTAAGAGATAAGTCTCGTGATTATAGCCTATGGATCAGAAGATAATATCAAACGACACAGCCAATCTCGCAAGAACACCCAATCTGAAATGGAGATCAATGGAGATAAAACCGTAACCAGGGTATGGGATAAGCCTCGTGACTTTGGTCAGAGCAGAAGATAAGGGCCGTGATTATGGCCAATGGAGAGACAACACACGGGATAAAAGCTTGAAGATAAGGGTCTTGTTGATACTTATCCTGATTCCAGCCAATAATACGAAAACACCCAAATTGAAGAGATAAAGAGATGGACATGGACTCCTATTTCGTTTTTGTGGATAAGGAGATAAGAATGGACTCCTATTACGTCCATATAGATGAGGAGATAAGCTTGGACTGCTGTTTCGTCTTCTTTGGTTCGGGGATAAGCATGGACTGCTGTTTCGTCTTCACTGGTTAGTAGATAGGAACGAATGAGTGTCACGTAGCCATTGGATGAGCTACCCACGTCCCAGGCCATCCTTCCCCTATAAATACCCCCCTGAGGCCATTCTTTCAAACCATTCTCAGCCACAACAAAGGTAAAATGAAAATTCAAGAGAGAGAGAGAGAGAGAGAGAGAGAGAGTAGTGAAGAGATAGTAAGCTCAAAGAAGAGTAGAGCTTAGGCGATCTAAAGAGGAAGGATCCCACTAAGCTAGGAGAGTCTAAGGTGAGTCCCGGTAGTATAGATTCATGCTAATGGATTCTTATGCAGGTTGTAACTTAAGGATGAAACACTATGTGTGTTCATCTTAAGTTATTGTTGATTGGTAGAGGTTCTGCTTTATAACTTTCACAAATAGGAGAGTTTTGTGAAGAGTTATGCTGCACAAATTTTATTAGGTATGCTGTATTAACTTTCACAAAAGAGGAGTTTTGTGAATAGTTATACTGCAGAAATTTTGAATAAGTATGCCGTATTAACTTTCACAAAAAGTGAGTTTTGTGAAGAGTTATGCCGCAGAAATTGTTGTGATAAGTATGCCGCATTAACTATAAAGAGTTATGCCGCAGAAATGGTTATGATAAGAATGCCGCTTTAACTATGAAGAGTTATGCTGTAGAAATTGTTGTACTACATGTTGGTGCATGTAGTGAAAGCATGATGGTGCGTGAAAGCCCATATGCTTGGAACGGATCATGTGGTGTGATCATTCACATGATCTCGTAGTGTTGTGAATCTATCTGGTGTGATCTTTCCCATGTGGTTAGGGGGTGTATCGGCAGTCCTGCTTCCCAAACTGATTGGATACGAGAAACCCTCGGTTCATGACGGGAGGAAGACTCGGAGTGACTTGGGTAGCGCCCATGGCCGAGTAATGCATGACGATGCATGACCGATTGTCGAGCAAGGGCAATGCGGGCCGACTGTCGAGGCAAGGACATGTCGGATTGATGTTCTGGTCTATGGTCCTTTGTGGTAAGTAGGCACGGGTGTTCAAGTGGAGGGAGCTGTTAACCAATACACTGTAGAGGGCCTCGTTACCCGTCTTGTGCCTCTCATGCATAGTTAGTAGAGCTATGGTCATGATGGAGGCCTAGTGTAGTATGTGCCTCTCATGCATAGCCAAGAGAGCTATGGTAATGATGGAGGCCTAGTGTAGTGTGTGCCTCTCATGCATAGCCAGTGGGCTAAGGTCATGATTGAGGCCTAGTGTAGACATGCATAGCCAGTGGGCTAGGGTCATGTTTGTGGTTTAGGCTTAGTAACTGCAGTTACTATAGCCTCGGCATGCATTGTAACAGTGAGGTTACTATGGACATGCCACCCTTGTTTGAGTTCCCGCTTGTGTTATTTCTCTGATATTGTTGCATGGTGTAAGCATGCATTGCATTGTTTATTTTGGGGTTTTGGGTTGGGGAATTAACTGTTGTATAGAGGGTCCTGGACTCACTGGGTAATCTTAGATTGCTCATGCCTCACCTATTTGTTTCAGGAAATCTCTAGGAGATTAGTAGGAGGCGTACGGAACGAGTCCAGAGTAGATTGGCGTTGGCTTTTGTAAAACCGGTTGGTTGTATAATATATGTATAATATTTTGGCTCTAGGCCTTGACCGAAACTTATACTATGTTTGTAAGAATCCTTATTTTAGAATGGTATAATATATAGAGTATGTTTTGTGAAAATGGCTTGTGTTAAATGATATTAGCTTAGTCCAAGCTAACACAACTCGAAACCTTGGTACGGGTTGAAAAGCCTTAGGCCGAAGGTGTAGAGGTTCGATTGCTGAAAGTATTTAGGATTTAGTCTTTGATTCGTTCTTAGTATTAGAACCTGAATGCTCTCGGTGATTATAATGTGGCGCTTTCAGTTTATCTATGTCTAGATCAAACCGGGGGTGTTACAAATGGTGGTATCAGAGCATGGTTTATGATCATGCTCACGGGACAAGCCTTCAATGTTTTATCGAGTCAAAGAGAGTCGCAAAAGCCAACTAGGATAATCCGGTACGTTTCGTGCATTTTAGGATTGTTGTTGAGTTTTAACTATTATTTGATGCAGAGACGTTCAACCAGCCGGGACCGGAGAAAGGTCCCATTACAGGTTTGTTTGGGCGCTAACCCCCTATTGCGTGTTTAATTTATTGCATGATTGGTAGTTTAGTCAATAGTTGTTGATTCTACGTATTGAGAATACGTATGGTAATATAGGGGTTAGTATAGCATAGGTTGTTAGATATGATAGATATTATACGAGTGTGGTGAATAGGATTTGTCATTTAGGAACCCTTCGTTAAGGGAAACGACGAACCATTTGGAGAATGAGGATTTATCGTTAAAGGGCCCCGGGTTGGGGAGACGATGAATCATTGTGTTAGAGAGGAACTTCCGTTAGTTTTATTTCCAGGTAGGATGTAAACTCACTTGTGAGAAGTGAGGAGTTTCTAGTGGTGTTTTTGTGGTGTGGTTGGGGTTGATCATGGAGGTCTAGGGAGATCTTGCCATAGTACCCTAAACCATGTTAGAAACCTTAGGAGTGTTGGTTTAGGTCGTTTACCTTTGGTGAGAATTGGAAGAAAATGGATCAAGGGAAGAGGGGTATGAAGATGCATGGAGCAAGTGGACACCTGAAGTGAAGATCAGCGGTACTGGCATATGGTGGGACTATATGGCCAAGGATAACGTGTGTGGAGTCAAGCCAAAAGAAGTGTATAGTTTATGGGAAATTATCACTTAGACTGTACCAGAAGTGAAGATCAGTGTATAACTTAGGGGGAGTTGTCACTACGGCAAGAGTTGAGTGGGTAGAGAAGGTCATAGTAAAGATTGTACCTTGCCCTAAATTCAAGCGTGAAGATGTCAAAGAACTTGTCATAGTCTAAACCAAGGCGTGGTAGACTAAATGATAAGATCACACAAGAGTGTTGAGACTAGCCGCGAGAAATGGTGTCACTTACTAGTAGAAAATGGTGGTATTAGTGCAGTGAAAGCATGGTGGCACTAGTAAGGAGCCTGAAGACGAATTTTCAAGGAAGAAGACGACGTGGTAACGCCCAGTGGAGTGGAAGACGTCTAAAGTCAGTATATTTGTGCAAAATGATACTGTCAAATGGTGCTATGGTAGTAGCGGAATCATAATGGAGGGTGGTAGCAGCCGTGAATCGACCAATTAGTTATGGAGGGCTAGATGGCATAACTTGTAAATGAGAATCAAGTTAACAAGCAGAGGAAGATGGAGTCACATACTACACTTTAGAATTCGGGACGAATTCTATGAAGTGGGGGAGAATGTAATGATCTGGATGAGAGCAGAGAACGGCCGAGCGGAGCGGTCAGGAGAGAAAATTTTGGCTGAAAAACCAAAATCATGGAATCGACTCAAGGGCGACTTGGATCGATAGCCAAGGTCAAAATTAACCCTTTGGCCGAAGCTGAAGAAGAAAATCTTGGATGCAACCTAAGATGGTCGTATCGGACATGACTGGCATCTCGACCAGAATAAGATATTTCTTAGATCATTTGGTCAAGGCATAATATCTCAGAATATGAAGAGTTGACACACTTAGAATAATAAATCTAAGTGAATGGTGAAAAGAAGTCTGAAGAATTATCAAGAAAATCTACAAACGTTCGAAGAAGAAGCAAAATGGTCATCTGAAGCTCGAAAGGCTCGGATAGAAGATTAACAAGAGGACTAAGCTTCATTCCAACAGTGGCACGTGAATGGGAGACATTTATTTGTCAAAAAAATGAAGTTTGAAGAAGAAGTAGTCGAAGTCAAAATTCGACCAATCAGACGGCGACACCCAAACAGCTGCTTCACCAGCTTATAATCGCAGGAGGAGGTGTCACGGTGTGACTAGTTTGCGTTACTGTGGATTACATCTATAATGACAAAGGAAGTTTCAAATCTTAGCCAACAAGGACGGACCAATCCTGATGCTCAAAGGTGAATCTATAAGGACGAAACCAAGGGTGAATCTATAAGGACGAAACCAGCCACCATTGTGAACCAGTCATGGATGGACGTGGATTGAGTCATCTATGGGACAAAAACCGTGGCTGTAACCATGAGAAGGGATAGGCTACTAATCTAAGAGATAAGTCTCGTGATTATAGCCTATGGATCAGAAGATAAGATCAAACGACACAGCCAATCTCGCAAGAACACCCAGTCTGAAAAGGAGATCAATGGAGACAAAACCGTAAACAGGCTATGGGATAAGCCTCGTGACTTTGGTCAGAGCAGAAGATAAGGGCCGTGATTATGGCCAATGGAGAGACAACACACGGGATAAAAGCTTGAAGATAAGGGTCTTGTTGATACTTATCCCGATTTCAGCCAATAATACGAAAACACCCAAATTAAAGAGATAAAGAGATGGGCATGGACTCCTATTTCGTTTTTGTGGATAAGGAGATAAGAATGGACTCCTATTACGTCCATATAGATGAGGAGATAAGCTTGGACTGCTGTTTCGTCTTCTTTGGTTCGGGGATAAGCATGGACTGCTGTTTCGTCTTCACTGGTTAGTAGATAGGAACGAATGAGTGTCACGTAGCCATTGGATGAGCTACCCACGTCCCAGGCCATCCTTCCCCTATAAATACCCCCCTGAGGCCATTCTTTCAAACCATTCTCAGCCACAACAAAGGTAAAATGAAAATTCAAGAGAGAGAGAGAGAGAGAGAGAGAGAGAGAGAGTAGTGAAGAGATAGTAAGCTCAAAGAAGAGTAGAGCTTAGGCGATCTAAAGAGAAAGGATCCCACTAAGCTAGGAGAGTCCAAGGTGAGTCCCGGTAGTATAGATTCATGCTAATGGATTCTTATGCAGGTTGTAACTTAAGGATGAAACACTATGTGTGTTCATCTTAAGTTATTGTTGATTGGTAGAGGTTCTGCTTTATAACTTTCACAAATAGGAGAGTTTTGTGAAGAGTTATGCTGCACAAATTTTATTAGGTATGCTGTATTAACTTTCACAAAAGATGAGTTTTGTGAAAAGTTATACTGTAGAAATTTTGAATAAGTATGCCGTATTAACTTTTACAAAAAGTGAGTTTTGTGAAGAGTTATGCCGCAGAAATTGTTGTGATAAGTATGCCGCATTAACTATAAAGAGTTATGCCGCAGAAATGGTTATGATAAGAATGCCGCATTAACTATGAAGAGTTATGCTGTAGAAATTGTTGTACTACATGTTGGTGCATGTAGTGGAAGCATAATGGTGCGTGAAAGCCCATATGCTTGGAACGGATCATGTGGTGTGATCATTCACATGATCTCGTAGTGTTGTGAATCTATCTGGTGTGATCTTTCACATATGGTTAGGGGGTGTATCGGCAGTCCCGCTTCCCAAACTGATTGGATACGAGAAACCCTCGGTTCATGACGGGAGGAAGACTCGGAGTGACTTGGGTAGCGCCCATGGCCGAGTAATGCATGATGATGCATGACTGATTGTTGAGCAAGGGCAATGCGGGCCGACTGTCGAGGCAAGGACATGTCGGATTGATGTTCTGGTCTATGGTCCTTTGTGGTAAGTAGGCACAGGTGTTCAAGTGGAGGGAGCTGTTAATCGATACACCGTAGAGGCCTCGTTACCCGTCTTGTGCCTCTCATGCATAGTTAGTAGAGCTATGGTCATGATGGAGGCCTAGTGTAGTGTGTGCCTCTCATGCATAGCCAAGAGAGCTATGGTAATGATGGAGGCCTAGTGTAGTGTGTGCCTCTCATGCATAGCCAGTGGGCTAAGGTCATGATTGAGGCCTAGTGTAGACATGCATAGCCAGTGGGCTAGGGTCATGTTTGTGGTTTAGGTTTAGTTCTGCAGTTACTATAGCCTCGGCATGCATAGTAACAGTGAGGTTACTATGGACATGCACCCTTGTTTGAGTTTCCACTTATGTTATTTCTCTGATATTGTTGCATGGTGTAAGCATGCATTGCATTGTTTATTTTGGGGTTTGGGTTGGGGAATTAACTGTTGTATAGAGGGTCCTGGACTCACTGGATAATCTTAGATTGCTTATGCCTCACCTATTTGTTTCAGGAAATCTCTAGGAGATCAGTAGGAGGCGTACGGAACGAGTCCGGAGTAGATTGGCGTTGGCTTTTGTAAAACCGGTTGGTTGTATAATATATGTATAATATTTTGGCTCTGGGCCTTGGCTGAAACTTGTACTATGTTTGTAAGAATCCTTATTTTGGAATGGTATAATATATAGAGTATGTTTTGTGAAAATGGCTTGTGTTAAATGATATTAGCATAGTCCAAGCTAACACAACTCGAAACCTTGGTACGGGTTGAAAAACCTTAGGCCGAAGGTGTAGAGGTTCGATTGCTGAATGTATTTAGGATTTAGTCTTTGATTCGTTCTTAGTACTAGGACCTGAATGCTCTCAGTGATTTTATTGTGGCGCTTTCGGTTTATCTATGTCTAGATCAAACTGGGGGGGTTACAGTCGTGTCCTTGGTTATCGGCTCGGCAGTTACCGGGAGTGTGATTTCCCCTAGTGACCTCGTGGCCTCGCCGTTGAACCTTACCATGGTGACGTACTGGGGAGAGAGGTCCGAGATTCGTATCCCATTCGATTCAAGGTGTCCGCGAAAAGCACGATTCTAGTGCTTCCAATGTCGATTAGGAGTCGCTTGACTTGGAATCTTGAGATACCGAACGAAATTACAAGCGATTTATCGTGGACCGAGGTTGCTAAGCTTGCGGTAGGGGTCGGGAATCGTATTTCCCGTCTGGCTGCCTCCTCAACGAGGGCTCTTTCTTCAGGTCGTGCATGCCCCTGGGCGCTCGGGACGAGATCCAAAAGATCTGCAGTTAGCTGGAGGGGGAGATCCGTGTTGGCGTTGATCATTTCGCGAGTCTCCAGGGCCTTTTCTGTGGCTCCGCCTTTGTTTTGTTCGAGCAGACGTGCCCGAGCTTTTTTGGAGAGTAGGTGGGTGAGTAGCCCTTTGTCTATGAGTTCCAAGATTTCTTTCTTTAGGGCGTAGCATTCTCCGGTGGCATGCCCCTTGTCTTTGTGGAACTCGTAGTAATCGAGATGCTCTCGTGAAGGGTCTCCCAGGAACCTCTTTCTGGGCGGGAGCAATTTGACGACGGGCCCGGTGGTCATCAGGGCCTCGATTATTACCCTTGGGGTGGCGTCGATCTCAAGTTCGTCAAACGCCATCTTGATTTGGGCCGCGTCACCCGACGTTGGGTTGAAAGATTTCCATCTGCCCCCAGAGACTTGTAGGCTTGGGGATCTAGAGTATCCGCCCGATGCCCTAGCGACATAACCGCCCCGTTTGTTCGAGTGCCCCCCCCCCCCCCCCCTCCCCGGAGGGTTCCTCCCGGTCCCTTCGTTGTTCCTGGGGGCGCGGTGTCGCGGCAAGGATGTGATCCGGGTCGCTTTCCCACCGGATCTGTCTGTGCACGTAGTTCAAGACATCTTCCATGGTGCAGCACTCGTTCTTGGTCAGGTCTTCGTAGAGTCCGGAGCCTTTCAGGAGTCCTTTCCTGAAAGCGTGGACCGCCGGTGATCTCGTGACAGCCGGGTATTTCTACCCTAACGGTGTTGAAACGAGTCACGTAGGATCGGAGTGATTCCTCCGTCCCTTGGTTCACGTCAAACAAGTGGCTCATGCCCCGGGCTGGTTTCCGGCTGCTGGCGAACTGCTGGCGAACTGCTGGACGAACAGATTGTGCAGCTGCGCAAAGGAGTCTATCGTCTTGTTGGGGATGCTGATCATCCATTGTAGGGCGACCCCCGAGAGTGTCGCTCCGAACCCCTTGCATTGGCATGCATCACTGATGTACGCTGGTGGTGACGTGGAGAACATTCGGGGTCGGTGGTCCCCTCGTAAGGCTTCATCGTAGGGTATCCGAATTTCTTGGGTACTTCGATGTTGGCGATATCCTTCAAAATGGGGGAGTCGTTGTACGACTCCTTCGTCGCTTGGATCACCCGCGGGGGTAGTCCTGGGATCATTGACAGCCGAGTGTTGATATTTGCTATGTGCTGTGCCATCCATCGTGTGATAAGACAGTCTAAGTCCGTCTGCCCTGAGGCTCGGTTTGTGGCGTCGTCTCAAACCGTCCGAGGCTTAGTGGCCTCCGGCTTCGTCCAGGTGGGCAGAGTGGTCCGCCTCCACGGTTCCATGAGCGGCCGGCATCGCAGTGTCGTCTGCCAGGGGAACCTCGCAAACGGTCCTCTACGTTCAGGACTGGGGCGGAGTGGCACGTTCCGGCCCACTGAGATCGTCGGGCCGTCGGCGTCCAAGGGCCTCGTGGTGGCATGGTCTGGAGGCGTGCTCGCACGCCTGGCCTGCTGTTACAGCTGGTGGTTCCGCTCTGTGAGCCGCTCAAGATCAGCTCAGAGTCGGCAGACATCTTCGTAGTCGATCATTTGGCGGAACGTCGGGGCTGGAGAGGCCATCGGGGGGTGCTGACTGGTGGTACCCCGTGCGTAGTCCCCTTGGATGCCTTATTCCGGTGGGCTCGGCGAATCGCTTCCTTCGTTTGATATTAGGCTTGTTCTTCCCCCCTCCTTCTAGCGCAAACTGTCCGGGAGCAAATTTCAGGATGCCACGTGGGGGGATCTGATTGGTCGTCGTGTATTGCGGGGGAGATTTGAAATCTGGGGGATGGGTTAGCCTGCAATGTCACGGGAAACGAAAAGAGACTCGGTAATGGGAAAGGGGTTGTCCTCCCGATTACGCTCCGACGCTCTAGTCAAAAAAAGGACACAGGATTGGTCGAAGCGTATCGAATCTACCGGAAAGACGGAGTATGGGGCGCTCTATCGGTTCGTAGGGATCCCGATAAGGCTTTTAGAGTGATGATAGGTTGTGGAAAATGAAGCTTGAAGATGAAGTTACCGTTCTAGATGTCTCCTCTTCCCGGCTGTTGAGAAGAGTGGGTTTTTATAGAAGATTCCTGGTTCCGGGTTATCTCCGGGTTCGGACCTCCAAGCTCCCCGGGCCGGGTACCAACTTTCGTCTTTTCTCATCATTATTCCCATTCTCGGACTCTTCCCGCGTGTGGTCAGAGGAATGGGTTGCTGACCTGCTCTGTCCTCTCCTAGCCGCCATCATTACGATACTCTTTGGTAGGTGCGGCGCATTTAATGCGCCTGACTTCCGTCGCCCACGCGTTGGGCCCTTGTGGGCTGTGCGCAAGTTTTACGGCCCAACAAATACACACTTGCTTTTATAAAAATATAATTTCACAAATTTTATAAAAAAATTATTATAATTTTTATTGAAAAGAAAAATTACCTTCATGGTAAAGTGAAATCTTATATTTTAATTTTTTAGAGTTTTTTGTAATTTTTGTTAATATTTAATATAATTTTTAATTTGAAACTATATGTCACAAAAACGCTGAAAAATAATTTACCAAAAAACAAAGTCGCTGAAAAATAATTTTTTTTGATTAGATACTAAACGATAGAAATGATTTTCGTGATTGTTGATAAAAGCCAAAACTATATATTTTTCCTTGATTTATCGAATTTCGGCTTTTATCAACAATCACGAAAATCATTTTATTTACCATGAACATAAATATAGTATATTAGTTAATCCATTAGTAATTTTCTTTTTCACTAAAAATTATACTAATAAATATAGTACATTAGTTAATCCATTAGTAATTTTCTTTTTCAAAACGATTCACTTTACCATGAAGATAAATATAGTACATTAGTTAAGCTACTAGTAATTTTCTTTTTCAATAAAAATTATAATAAATGTTTGTTATAAAATTTATAAAATCATATTTAATAAAATTCTCTGGTAACTTTCCGCTCATCTCTTTGTCCAATATTGAGGAATTGGTTTGAAAGAGAAAATGTATTTCTTATGGTTAGCATTCACGCATATATTTATTATAAAATTTGACATATACATGTGTTTATTATAAAATTTTCGTCTCAAGATTTTTTAATGACTGCGTAAAATAAAACGCGAGTCTTACGGAAAAACAAAACTGTAGAGATTTACTTTTATTTTTATTAATACTTCTTATTCATATTTACTTCATTTTGTTTTGTTTTTTTAACTCAAATTTTCAATCTACAATGAGATTGTATATCAATATGATATAATTTGTTTTTATTAAAACGGATTAAAGATAAAATGAGATGGTAATGGAAACTACATAAATTCCAAAAAATAATAATATAAAAATAATATGTAGGGGATGATAATGCATTATATAAAAATAGTATAAATTATATACAAATAATAACATATAATACTTTCAATCTATTATGAATATATGTAAAAAATTGAAATTATAGTAATTATCATTTTCTCTGTTAATTTAAGATTATTAATTTTAATGTTATAAATCAATTTATTTATGTTTAAATTTTATAATTTGTTTAATTTTAACTCAGCCAATCACAAAACATATCGTTTATTTTAGAAAATTTGACATGTCATATTTACATGTCATCATTAAAATGCACTAATTTTTACTATGGTGCTGGCAACTCAGTTTTTTTTACTAATTACACTTCTCAAATAATGTGTAGGGGATGCTAATGTATTATAAGAAGAAGAAACTTTAGGAAGGTGTTATTGGGAGATGTATTTAAAAAAAAAATTGTGATTCCATCATTATTGGTATATAGATTCTTAATAGTTTTCATTGTTATTGGTTTAAAAGATTTTAAAATTCCATCCAAAATCTTTTTTTATTCAAAAAGTTTATTTTTAAAAATTCAATAATTCTTTTAAAATCTTGTGTTATTGGAACATGTATTTTAAACAATTTAACTCATAAAACAAGATTTAACAAGACTTTCAAAATACTACCTATTAGGATTAGAATTTAAAAGTCAATATAATAAAATATTTTGATAAATTCTCTAAATATACAAACTTTTTCCAAATCTAACAAACCTTTTTTACAAATTTAAAATCATTCAAAATTTTATAACTCCATCTTCCAGTAACCCTCTTCCCCAAGTGTTATTTCATAAACTAAACTAAATTTTCTGATTAGTTGAGTTAAAGTTAAATAAATTTTAAAATTAAAACATAAATACATTAAATTATAACACTAAAATTAATAAATTTAATTTAGCTACACATAATAATTAATACGATTTTAATTTATTTACATATATTCAAAATAGATTGCATAAAATATTCTTACAAAATTTTTATAAAACATATATATATTGTACATTTATATAGAAAACGAAAGAGAAACAATAATAGATCATTCAGTAAAGTAATAAATATTCTATAAATAAATAATATTAGGAGTACGATATATTATTATTTATATATATTTTTAATATTTTTATACCGTTGTTTTCTGAATTTTATGTATATTCCATTATCATCTCATTTTATCTATTTTTTTTTCTTAATAAAAATAAGTTTTATACCATACTCATATACAGTCTCATTATATATCGAAATTTTGAGGTTAGAAATAAAACAAAAAAATAAATGGCTAAAAAAATAAATGATATCCTATATATTATTTAACAAGCAGGTTTAATGAAAAATGCTGATGTGTTATAAAGAAAAGAAAACTTAGTGTTATTTAATGTTGACCTGAAAATGTGATATGTCAAATTTTTGAAACTAAATGAAATGCTTTGATTGGTTGAGTTAAAGTTAGATAATTTATGAAATTAAAATATAAATACATTTGGTTATAACACTAAAATTAACAAAACATGATAGTTACTATGCTTTCATTTTGTTTACATATATTCATAATAGAGTGCATAAAATATGATTACGAAAAGTTTACAAATATATATATATATATATATATATTATACTGTTATATAGAAAAAGAAAGAGAAGTGATAATAAATCATTCAATAGGATAATAAATATTCGGTAAATAAATAATGTTAGGAGTATGATATATTATTATTTATATATATATATATATATATATATATAAATTTTTAACATTTTTATATTGTTGTTTTCTGAATTTTACGTATATTCCATTACCATGTCATTTTATCTCTTATCTCTTTTTAATAAAAAAAATTTTTTATACCATACTCATAGATAGTCTCATTGTAGATCGATAATTTAATATTATTAATACAACAAAAAATAATCGAAAAAAGTTGAAACAAATATAAATAAGAAGTAGAAATAAAATATAAAAATAAACCTCTACAGTTTTGTTTTTCCGTAAAACTCTTGTGCTTTATTTATTGAGTCATATAAAAATCTTAAAAAGTAAATTTTATAATAATACATGTTCGGATTATTTAAAAATTACAATATCATTGTAGATCAAAAATTTGAGATCAGAAATAAAACAAAAAATAACCAGATAAAAAAAATAAATTATAAGAAGATAAAACAAATATGAATAAGAAATGAAAATAAAATTAAAAATAAATCTCTACAGTTTTGTTTTTCAATAAACTCTCGTGCTTTGTTTTATAGTCGTTTAAAAATCTTAAGAAGCAAATTTTATAATAAACATATATGCAGATCAAATTTTATAATGAACATACGTGTGGCCAACTATAAGAAATTTATTTTCTTCATTAAACCAATTCCTCAATAATGGACAAAAGGATGAGTGGAGAGCTTTAATATAACTTTTAATTTGAGACCATATATAAAAATGCTGAAAATAAGAAATATTGATTATATACAAAACAATAAAAACAATTTCTGTGATTATTGTTCAACGCCAAAAACTATATCGTGTAAAAACATAATTTTTGCGGAAAGTAACAGAAAAACTAACAAACACCTTAATATTACAATTCACTTATTGCTAACTCGTACATACATGCATAAATATACATATTTATTTCTTTTTAAAATTCAACCATACATTATAAAAATATATATCCCAAAATATATACTTTATTATTTTCTTCTAACACATAAAAATCATACTTCAATTTTTCCACAAATATGTGTATGCGAACTTGTTGTGCATGCATTTTGTTAACCTCGATTCAGTTCAATTTTAATTTTAGTTATTAAACAGTTTGTATTTTCTTAAAAATCATTATATGTCGTAAGAGTGGTGAGGTGGTTGTATGCACGAATGTGCGGACCAGCCATCTACCCGCTCTTATGATAAGTAAAGATTGTAAACCTATTTTGGTATAATCGGCAATAGGTTAAGAAAAATATATACTTAAAATATATATATTGGCAAGATTTTTTTTTCCTAACTTATTATATTAAGAAGTATAACGGTTATGCTGATTGTGATTTGTTACAGATAACGGAAGAGTGTGATAATAAACATAAGAAGTTAATGGAGAATCATTAGATATCACAACAGCACGAGTTTCACTGTTATGTTCTCTGGGCACCCAACGAAATTTGATATCTTCAAAACGTGAAGACCAATGCCAAATCTCTCTCAGCCAATTGAGTAAACCAAAGTTGAGGCTCTGTTTTGATACTAACTTCTGTAATTGTTGTGAATCTCCTTCAAAAATGACTCGTGTATAACCTTTAGCCCAACATAGCTGCATCGAAATTAGCAAGGCTTGTGCTTCACTTTCCAAGGGATTCGAGAGACTACTTGTAATGGTTTGACCAGCTCCCCTAAATATACCCTCGTGATCCCTTAATATCCATCCTGCTTTGTCGGTAAATTATCTTTGTAGGAGCCATCATAGTTGCA
Source organism: Thlaspi arvense (assembly GCA_911865555.2). Taxonomy (NCBI): domain Eukaryota; kingdom Viridiplantae; phylum Streptophyta; class Magnoliopsida; order Brassicales; family Brassicaceae; genus Thlaspi; species Thlaspi arvense. The sequence goes on from OU466858.1 coordinate 15,315,648, forward strand.
CTTAATCCATCCAAGAGGGGGTCGTGTCCATCTCTGTTGTCTTCTGTTTGTTGTGTTTGTTGGACCCGGGATTCTTTGAGAGATTTTAGCTATATGATTCTGGCTATCAAGCCATTCGTGAGTAGCATATTTTGCTAGTTGTAGTGCTTTTGACCATGGTATATGATGTTTTTGAAATAAGAGCACATTCCAACACTTCCAAAGCCTCCATAGAATCCAATAACTTAGGTAATGAAGGTGTGAGGGAAGCGTGTTTTTATAATCATTTATTACTCGGAGCTTGTCTTCAATGGCTGTTGTGGAGTTGAGAAGGTCTATATAGGGAATTTCACTAGCTCTCCAGAGACATTGCGCATAAGGACAGTTAAAGAATAAGTGTTGAGTAGATTCTTCTTCTGAAGAACATCGCGGACATTCCTTTAGATTGGCGATATGTCTTGTTCGCAGAGCTTCCCCTGTTGCCAGAGCGTTTGATAACATTCTCCAGAGGAAATGTTTTATTTTTGGGGGGATCTGCAGTTTCCAAATATCTAATTTTGATTGGATATCGCCTGGAGGGGGCCTTGGCACATTTGTATCCGGCATATGCGTTGATAGCCAGTATGTTGATTTGACGGAATAGACTCCTGATTTATTGTAGTGCCATCCCAAAAAATCTGTTGTAGCGGTTCTACTCAATTTTATTTTTAGGATTTTATTTACATCTTCTTCAGCAACAAGTTCTCGAATAACATCTTCGTTCCAATCAGTACCTGTTGAGTTGAACCATGCGCTTACAGAACAGTGAAGAACATTGTTTTTCTTTGGTTTTGGTGGTCTCGGCGGGTGAGTGGGTAGCCAAGGGTCTATCCAAGCACTGATAATTGATCTGTCTTCTTTTCCAAATCTCAGTCCACTTTTGACCAATTCTCTCCCTTGTAATAGCGATTTTCAGACAAAGGAGCTTCTAGTTCTATCTTTGGCAGTTAATATATTTCCTGTAGGGAAATATCTTTCTTTCATCACTTTAGACATTAGACATGTAGGCGTATGCATGATTCTCCAGATTTACTTCCCAAGTAATGCTAAGTTGAAATGCTCCAGGTCCTTGAATCCCAGACCTCCTTCTTTCTTCGGTAAGCTCAGTCTCTTCCAAGCAAACCAGTGTAGTCATTTTCTATCATTTCCTGAACTCCACCAGAACTTAGCTAGTAACTATCTATCTCATCACAGATGGTCTTCGGTATTTTAAAGATTTGCATGCTATAAACTGGCATCGCAGTTGCCACGGATTTGAGTAGAACTTCCTTTCCTCCAGGTGATAAGAATTTCTTATGCCATCCTTGAGTATTAGTTTGAACATTACCTAATATGTATTGAAACATTTATGTCTTCTTTCTTCCAAATTGCTCCGGCAGACCTAAGTATTTTCCTCCACCACCTTCATTGTGTATACCTAGTAGTCTTCTCATTTTTGTTTAACTTATGGCTGCACCCTTGTCCCAAAAGTTATTGCAGATTTCCGGAGGTTTACCGCTTGTTATTTAATATACATAGTATTCAAAAATATTTTTAAATTTTATTTATTATTTAATATAACTTTTATATTTACAGTTATATGTCTTTAACGCTAAAAAAAAGTAAAAAGATTTAAAATAAATCAATTTCAAATGGTACAAAATGATATAAAACTTTTGTATGATTGTTGATAAATATTAAAACTGCATATATATACAAAAATAGCATATACAGAATGTATAAAAAAATTAATCAACATTTAAATATATAATGAATTATATCTATCAAATGAATCATATCCACATATGCGTGCAGATAACCACCTAGTTTACAATATAAGCCTCTAAACGTGTTTCTACAGGTTTTGCGATTTCTATATTCAGGTTTAGGTTTATAGATATCAATGTTAGGTACAAATAAAGAAAACGTAAACGAAACAAGAAATATATAAGAAAAAAAACCATCAACACTTAAAAAAAAAATTAAACCGTTTGAAAAAATATGTATTTTCACCATAATTTTGTAAACATTTATAGTTATAACCCTTTCCACGAATGAAATAGAAACATCGCTATTTTCATCACATATGCTTGTGTTTCCAACTTGCTCGCATGTCTAGTTTCCAATAGATCAATCCAGTACCACAAGGAACTCCTTGACATTCTTACGATTTTCCGTATGATTAAAGTTAAACTCACCATTTTCAATAAGAAAATCCTAATCGCAAGTATTAAACAAATATATTGAGAGAGGAAAGAAGTGAGAAAAAGATAGAGAGAAGATAAAGGTGTAGCCACATTGCAAAAATATAGGTGACAATATCACAATGGAATAACTTTTCAGCACATCTCCAGGTTGTTACTATGACAAAGATTATAGTTTCAATCTCACTTGTAATGAAGAAGGGAAGCTATTCATTTGCGGCATGCAAGTGATCAACATTTCTCACAGTAAGGAGCTACGAATCTGGAATGATATTTCCTACTTTTGGTCTGACATAAACAATATCACTTACAAAATCTCATACGAAATTAAGCTAGGAAACTTAAATCTTTCAGACGTGAACAAGTTTACTTACGTTGTAACACTTAAGCATTCATAACGATTATTATTTATGATCGAAACTACTTAATTGGATTCTCTCCTAGTGGCAACAGATCATGTTCTAGGGAAGGCTGATGGGGTAGAAACTAGTTGAGTAGTTTCAATCATTCAATAATAGTCATCATGAATGCATAAGTATTATAGCCTATTATAATAAACTTGTTCTTGTCCAAAAAACTTAAGTTGTTTAGCTTAATTTTGTATGATATTTGGTGAATGATGTTGTTTTTATCGAAGCAAGAATAGGAAATATCATTCTAGATGTTTAGCTCCCTACTGCTAGAAATGTTGATCACTTGCAGGCCGCCAGTCAATAGTTTTCCTTCTTTGTTAGAGGTGAAACTGAAACTAAAAGCTTTGTCATAATAACAATATGAAGATGTGCTGAAAGAGTACTGCATTGGGACATTACCAATCTAGTTTTGCAATGTGGCTGCACCACCATCTTCATACTCTCTTTTTCTCTTAGTTCTTTGTTTTTTCTCTATATTTGATTAATATTTTGCAATTAGAATCCTTTTAAATTAAAATAGTTAGTTTAATTTCAACCCTACCGAAGATCTTACAAATATCAAGGAGTTTTTTTGTGGTACTCAATTAGTCAATTAAAAACTAAACATGCGAACAAATTGAAAACACAAACATATGTGATAGGAATAACAAATGTTTCAATTGTATTTGTGGAATTGGTTTTTCTTTTTTCTTTTTTGATAAAGGGTTTGTGGAAGGGTTTTTTTGTTCTATAACCATATTTGCAAAACAATCGAAGAATATAACCATGTTATTTGAAAAATTAGTAAACTAACTATGGCCCACAATCAGTTGTTAAAAATAGCCATGTACTATATTTTACTATGTACTATACTATATATGAATTTTATGGAATAGTTCTATTTGATATAGTATTTACAAAAATATCTTTTGTAAAGAGGAAGGAAGAGAAGAAAACGAGAGAGGAAGGGAGGAGAGGGAAGGGGAGGCAAGGAGAAGGAAAAGGGAGGAAGGGAGATGAGATGAGCGGAGGTGAGCAGAGGAGACTGGAGGGGAAAATGATGAAAGGAGAAGAAAAGATCGGAAGAGAAAGGAGTAAGGGGAAAAAAATAAAAGGGTAATTTTGTATATATTGTAGAATATACAAAGAATATTATAGCACCTAGTTTGTTATTGTTATTTGATTAATTTAGTTTGGAAATATCGTCATCTGACCCAATTTCCTTTTGTGGAATTGGTTTTTTTTTTGGACAAAAGGGTTTGTGGAATTGGTTATTACTGCAAATGTTTACAAAGTTATGATTGAAATATATATTTGTCAGATGATTGTCAAAATAATTTATATGAATGTTTTTTTAGTGTTAAATGTTTTTTCTTGTGTTTTTTTTGTCTCATTTTATGCCTTTTTTATTTATACCTAATATCGATGAGTGTAATACTGGCAATAATATTAATAAACAAGAAAGTATTTCAAAACCTGTAGAAACACGTTTGAAAGCTTCGGTTGTAAGTGGTGGCCGTCTGATTACTGCTTAAATATCGCAACTAGCTGCAACCTATTGGGATATCCTCTGGAATTGGAGCAATGTAAGAAACGAATGAGTCTATTTAATTCATAAGAGAAGAATGACTAATATGGAACTTTGTGTTGTAAACAAATTTCTGGTTGAGATCTCTTAAAGAAAAGTTTTTCTTCACCTCATGATCTTCTTCGTGAAACCTTACTCCTTGCTTGATCTCTTGAAGAACTGTTAAAAGGAGCACCATGATTGATCACCTGAAAAAAATCCCCAATTCTCTGCTGCATCTTTGATCTTCGAAACGATTTCGTTAATTGTTGCTGATTTTTCTCCAAGATCCATGATTGGGATTGAGGTTTAAGCCGGAGGTATCATTAGGTATGTTGTTAGATATAGTTGAAGGAGGGTAATGGAAACTGTAACACCCATTCCCTGTCACATTCATGTCCTAGGTCTCGCGACCTAACTTTCACCATAAGAACTACACCTGCACATACTAAAGAGGAGAAAAAGAGGGGGTGGGTAACAAAGTCACTCAATGAGGTTAGTCATGTCCGCCCACATGATTCCCAACACCACTATTTAACAGCACACGCAAATACTAACTCTAGAGCAGACAACAATTAACACGAACTTTCAATCACGACTAACCAACAATAAACTAATCACCTCACGATTCCACACAAATCACAAGACAACTCAGCTGCCGGACACCTCGAAAGATCTTCTGCCACCATTAACTCAATATAATTTATCATGACACTGGGCTGGTCGGGCACCTCGAAAGGTCTTCCACCACCCTTTGGCTCGTCAGCCGGTTAAGGGGCTTTAATAGGATCGCTATGTCCTCATTCTCAGTTCGACTGCACTGAAGTACACCCTTTGTCCTCGCTCTCAGTCCGACTTCGCCAAAATATAACATATACTCTCTACCAACACATCATATCAACTTAACATTTCATCATCTAAACTCATAACAATCACTTGACATCATTTTCTCAATCACCACAATCAACAAACAATTTTCTAAACCTAGCATTTACGAATACTAATTAACTAGAAGTTTTAAGAATCCACGGATCCCGCCCTCACCTTTGATTTTTGGTTGAACTGATGGGAATGGCACACGGCAAAAGTGATCTCAACTTAACAACGTTAACTTGGGCCTGAAGCAACCATTAGAGATAATAGCCCACATGTTACGTTTATGCATACCCATAATATGGTTAACGTGACAACAACAGAAGAGATCTTGCTTACCAATTGAATGCTAAATGATATGCTCAAATTAACCCTTAGAGCTACTATCTCAAATTAAGAGATCACGGTAGTACTTAGGGATCGAATCCACAAGGACTTGAGACTACCACTCAACAGATTTTAGATTCAAATAATGCTAAGCAGTAGATGATAAAATAAAACTAAATATTTGCGAAGTCAATGAGATCAGGATGGTTGTTGGTTCTTAAAATCAATAGAGACAAGCGCTAGGCAATGGGAAATTCGCTGGTTGACATAAATCGCAGACCACAGACTGAAAGGAATATTTATTAAAACCGTTCTATAACTCGAAACACTAGTGTAAAACCAATCGACTTCCGTCGCAGAGATTAACTATGATCAGATTTCAGAATTCCAAATTCCTTTGCAAACTCTAACAACCTAAACATGCATTATAGATCAGGTTCGATAAGTTCACAAAACCACTAATCCAAATTCCTTTGCAACTAGTTATTTTGCTCATCTAAGATAGTTCTGGTGATTAATAATGTTTTCACATCTATTAAACAACCTAAGATCTGATTTCTAGGTGATCAATCTTAAAACCAGTATTAAAGCAATCAAGATGAAGAACCAAATGATTTATCCTTCCAGTTTTGTAGTTCTAACAATTCATTATCAACCTTTGAATAACCCAAAACCTAACTAGCAGATTACTCAGACATAGCAGGTGAAACACAAATCATGACTGAATAATATTGCATTAAGAAAATAGAGTAAAAGATTAAAGGGGTTCGAAATTCTTCTCTACAAAGTATGGATTTGTCTCCCCAAAAGCTCTCAATCTAATCTCTCTCTTTGTCTCAATAATTCTCAGAATATCTGCCTCACAATGGCTTAGAAAACCTAAATACAAGTCTAAACACGAACTAAGGCAAAAGTGCAAATAGTGGGAAACTTCTGGGCCAAGTTGCAATTTCTTCTAATGAGATTTAATGCTTCTTCGCAACCACGATCGGTGTCGATCGACACCAAGAGGTGGGTGTCGATCGACACCTAGCTCTTTAATGTCCTCCGACTTGGTCTTTTCAGCAGCAGCTTCAGTATAGCTCCAAAAGGTTCCAGAATCCACAATTATGCTCCATTCGTACCTAAACCTGCAAAGACTCTATAGGACTCGAAAAATACCAAAAAAACTCTATAAACAGGACTTATATCATGGTCAAAAACCAGCAAAAACTATGATATATCAACTCCCCCAGACTTAGCTTTTGCTTGCCTTCAAGCAAACAGAAAACTAAATACAGAGTCGAGGTTTGAAAACAAGAAACAGTCAGTCAGTCATCAGGAACACCACACTAGTTAGAGCTTTCGAATCCACATACCACAGAGTCAACACAAGATCAAATTTTAGTCTAATCATCACAAGCTTAGCAAATCTCTCAAGTTCAGTCCAAACTCCTTCAAGAAATCCGAAATTTCTACTGCTAACTCCTTATTTTTTATCTAAGTGTGATATCTTATCAGGGCTCTATCATCTCAATCACTTTACATATTCTTTTCTCTTCCTAAACATCTGAACAAAGCAATCTCAACACAGCTCTCCTATTTTCTCTTCCCTTGATCTTTTCCTTTGGATATTTTCGATTTTTCACTTTTTTCTCAACTTTTACAGTCTAAGATATGGTGCTACTCAATACTTGTGTTCCTTGTGAGGAGACAGGTTCTTGAGTGTGTTCACTACTGTTGTTCCTTGTGAGGAGACAGGGTCATGAATGCACCATTCTTTGGACTTAAACTTTTAAAAACTACATCAGGGAATATCAAAGAGAGACTGTATTTTAACCTTATTGTCAGTGTTGAAAGAGAGAATCAAGATCAATAAGAATCAATCACCAAGACAAGAAGTTTAAAGTTCATTAAGGTGGAGCTAACAGCAAATTTTCCAGATTCTCTAAGAACCTAAACCTTCATTGCTAGACAGATCTACCTATGACTTTCAACTTAGTGAGACTTGAAATCAACTACTGTGGCAATGGTTCTTATCAGCAAAAACATCCTATGGTTAGTTCCAAGAAAAACTGACAGTTTCAAAAAATTTTGACTCAACAAAACAGGTTTTGACTCAACTTTGAGACTCTATAAATACAAAACAATGTAAACAATGTCAGCAACGACCTCCCCCAGACTTAAACAACACTGTCCCCAGTGTTATTAAGCAAGGAGTTGGTAGAAAGAGGTAATGAAACGGTTTGTACATAGATGAGAAAGTGGTACCTGTGATTGTGCGTGGTGTCGATCGACACCACATGGTTGGTGTCGATCGACACCCTGTCCGAAAACAGAATGGGATGACCCAAACATGTATACTTGTTGCAAGTTAGATTGTTAGCTGATGTTCTCCAAAGTCAGGACTGTTAAGAACACTCAAGCAAACAATTAAAAGCAACAACATAATCCATAATCTCATCAGTTCAAACAGATTTCAAAACCAAATACCAAGCTGACAAACTGACTCAAAACAAAGACACAAAAACTGACTCAACAGAAAATGAAAAAGAACAAAAGGAAAAAGAAAAGTAACCAGGTAGCATAGAGGAACTAGTCCTCATCCTCAATATCAGGTGAATGGGGGCGCACACAACCGCAGTTGGAGAGCACCGAGACAGTGTTCCACAATGCCTGAATACTCTGCACCATGTAGCGCTGAAAAGTGGCCTGCTCCATCGGAATCTCAGGGGTCGGTGGAAGTGTATGGCGACCAATCGGCGCAGGCAACGTACGTGGTAGTGACGGATGACGAGAGGAACCGCCAGCATGACCCTCAACAGGTGCATCCTCAGCAGCAGAAGCAGCAGCGCGGGAAGAGCCTCTCTCTACGCCTAGTAGCTGGCGCAGATCGTAGCAGTGTAGCATCGGGCTGGAAGCTGAGGGAGTCCGTCTGCAGTGTAGTGAGAGCAGTCTGAGGTAGCGGAATGAGGCATCGCTGACCAGTGTGACTAACGAAGCTCCAAAGTGGCTCATCTCCTGCGATCCAATGTGTCCTCCTCAAATAATCCAAGTCAATCAGGTGGCGCTCAGACACAACTCTGCAAGTCGAAGTGTCAATGCGGAAATGGCGGAAGATGGGGGTGAGGAGACTGCCAATACTCTCGGGCTTGCCCCGAGCTCCAGTGAACGTCTTGGCCTTCAGCGAAGCCAAGTGATGGGCAAAAATGGCCCCCATGTTGACATCGCTGTCAATTGGGTACTCCTCTGTCAGAACATCCTCAATGCCATAATACAGGAGAGTCAGCTCAGAAACTCTCATCTTCCCTGGCTCAGACTTGCACAGGAGAGTAGTGGAGAAAAGGCGGACCAGGTAGCGCAGCAGCGGGTGGCGCACATCAGTCTGAGTAGACCGCTTGGAGTCATAAACTCCATTCCCAAAATGGGACCAGTAGCTCTGCAGGTCAGGAAACGGCGTCGGGAGAGAGACGCCGATGTGCTCTGGATCGAAACCGAAGATGGTACAGAGCTCAAGAAATGTGATCATGTATCTGACGCCTCTGATGATGAATGTGAGAGTGTCCTCATCTGCTCTCCTCACGATGTCATTGGTGTAATACACCCTCGCTGTGGCAATGAACTGGCGGACTAGCTCCGGGTATAGATCGTATTGCTTGGTCGCCATTGTACCCAAGCCGATCTTCTGCAGCACGCGCAGAGCCTCCTCCTTGAGCCCGAGGCGGCGCAATGTAGCCTCATCTGTGAACCGTGTCGGCGCAAAGTCCATCTTGAGCCACGCGTTGTAGAACAACGTGTCGTAGTCATCCCACTCCTCGCTGATGTCGTGGAAAATGCAAGCGCGCTTTGCGACTTCCTTCGTCGAAGTATCCTCCCAAGCTCTCTCCATTGGTATCCTCAACCCTTCTCTCCGAGGCCATGGAGGAAGTGCTGGTATAGCAGGTGCGGGGTTGGAGGATTCTCCGGTCTCCGTGCGTGATCGTTTGCTGTTTCGTGGAGCCATCTGCACGCAGAAAACCAAGAACACCGAAAATCAGGCCAAGGAGGAGGCCAAAAATCAGGCCAAAAATCAAAATTTCGAAAAGTCAAATTCTGGCTTAATTCATCAATGGCGAACCTAACTAACAACTTAGTGATCACTAATCACAAACAGTTCCAGTCTAAAAACCCCAAATTCGAACCTAGTTTTGCAAAATTCTCCATCAATCCGAAAATTTCTAAATTTTGCAAAACAAGTGATTATGACTAAAGGGCAAGGCCTAATTCTTCCTAAACAACCTAGAGGAGCATGATTCAAGTCCTAAATCAAGCTAAAACAGGCCAAATCAGAAGTTTCAAACCTTGGGGTCGAACTGAAAAAGTGAGATTTCGAGTGTCATACCTTGCAGATCGAATGAGTGAGCTATATATTCAGAATCAGCATGAAATTCTGCCCAGGTTAGGCTTTTGAATCACTCAAATCCGTCAACAAACAAGGAAGTTATGATTTGGAGAAAAAATTGAATGTTTTCGGTTTTGTGGAGAATGAGGAAGACGATGAAAAACCCGACGAGTTAAAGAAAATTACCTGATTAATGAAGGTGTCGATCGACACCAGGGGTGGGTGTCGATCGACACTGGCCAGTGTCGATCAGGGTGTCGACCGTGGTCGACAGGTGCTCGCCTCGACACCCTGCTTCTTTTTTTTTTTTTTTTTTTTTTTTTTTTTTTTTTTAGAAACACAATACCACGAAAATAAGTTAGTAAAAATCAAAAATTAGACTAAGTATGTACACTTACCAGTGGGCTGCCTCCCACCAAGCGCTTGTTTAACGTCATTAGCTTGACTGTCCTCAGGATCAGGCTGTGGGTGCATCTGCCAAAGGTACAATCTGTCCTTCGGGAATTGCGGCTTGCGCCCAGTAATGTTTTACCCTTTGCCCATTGACAACAAATTCCCTGCCTTCTGGAGTTGACAGAACAACTGCGCCATATGGTCTAGCTTCTTTGACTGTGAAAGGACCTGACCAACGAAAACGCAATTTTCCAGGAAATAATTGTAAACAAGAGTTATACAAAAGTACCTGATCATTTGGTTCAAAAGTGTCTGGCCAGGATCTTTTTGTCGTGGTAAGCTTTGGTCCTCTCTTTGTACAGCTTTGAGTTCTCATAAGCATGATGCCTGATCTCATCTAACTCATTGAGCTGTATCTGGCGCCTCTCTGCTGCGGATTTCCAGTCAAAGTTCATCTTCTTAACAGCCCAACTTGCCTTGTGTTCAAGCTCCACTGGAAGGTGACATGCTTTCCCATAAAGCAGATGGAATGGTGTGGCGCCAAGTGGTGTCTTGAATGCTGTCCTGTAGGCCCAAAGTGCATCATCTAGCTTGGCAGACCAGTCTTTTCTAGTCTTCCCTACTGTCTTCTCCAGGATTTCTTTGATTTGCCTGTTGGAAACTTCAACCTGACCACTTGTCTGAGGGTGATAAGGTGTAGCAACCTTGTGATGAACTCCATACTTGTGCAGCAGCTTCTCAAACACTCTATTGATAAAGTGTTTTCCACCATCACTAATCACAATCCGTGGCACTCCAAACCTGGGGAAAATGATGGATTTGAACAGCTTCAGGACCACTGCAGCATCATTGTGTGGACTGGCTATAGCTTCTACCCATTTGGAGACATAGTCCACTGCAACTAGTATGTATTTGTTCCCATAGGATGAAGGAAAAGGTCCCATGAAATCTATGCCCCAACAGTCAAAAACTTCAACTTCAAGTATGAAGTTCTGTGGCATCTCATGTCTTCTACTGATCTTCCCTCTCCTTTGACAGACATCACATTGTGAGATGAATGTCTGAGCATCCTTGAACATTGTAGGCCACCAGAACCCTGCTTGTAGAACCTTGGAGACAGTCTTAAAGGTAGCAAAGTTTCCTGCATACTCAGAGCCATGGCAGTGGAAAAGCACATTCTGAACCTCAATTTCTGCAAGGCATCTTTTGTAGATTCCATCTGAACAGTACTTGTACAAGTATGGTTCATCCCAGTAATATCTCCTTAGTTCCCTCATAAATTTCTTCTTCTCATATCCTTTGAGAGTGTCAGGGACCTCGTCTGCAGCTAGGTAATTGGCAATATCAGCATACCAAGGCCTAGAAGAGGTTGCAACTGTGAAGATAGGCTGAGAAAAAACATCACGCAGGATCTGCTGAAGCTTAGTTGCAGTTCGGGACTGGTGTCGATCGACACCGTATGGGGTGTGTCGATCGACATTGGGTAGCAACGACCTGGGTGGCGAGGGAGATGTCGATCCTGGTCGATTATGGCTCGCGTCGAGATTGGTGTCGATCGATACCGAGTGGTGGGTGTCGATCGACACTCTGTTTGCAGTTCGAGAAAACTGCAGTGCATCCGTATCTGAAGTCTGCAATCTTGCCTCAATGAGACATATGTTCTCCTCTGGCAGGAAATCATCAATGGGGACGTTGTCTTCAATTCTAATCCTTGAGAGATGGTCTGCTACTCCATTCTCAACCCCTTTCTTGTCTCTTATCTCAATGTCAAATTCTTGCAGCAACAAAATCCTCTCAGCAAACTTGGTTTTGCATCTTTCTTCTGCATCAAGAACTTGAGAGCAGAGTGATCAGTGTGCACAATTACCTTAGATCCAACCAGATACTGTCTGAACTTCTCAAATGAAAATACTACAGCCAACAATTCCTTCTCTGTAGTTGCATAGTTCTTTTGAGCATCATCCAGTGTTCTGCTTGCATAGTAGATTGCATGAAGCTTCTTGTCTTTTCTCTGACCCAATACTGCGCCCACTGCAAAATCTGAAGCATCACACATCACCTCAAATGGTAGATCCCAATCAGGAGGTTGTACAATAGGGGCGCTTACTAAAGCCTGTTTGATTTGCTGGAAGGTTGCATGACATTCTTCAGTAAATTCAAACTTCACATCCTTGCAAAGCAGAGCTGTGAGTGGTCTTGCAATCTTACTGAAATCCTTAATGAACCTTCTGTAAAATCCAGCATGTCCTAGAAAGCTCCAGACTGACTTCACACAATCTGGAGGCTGTAAACTGGTCATCACTTCGATCTTGGCTCTGTCTACCTCAATACCCTCTCCAGAAACTCGATGCCCAAGCACAATCCCATCCCTGACCATAAAATGACATTTTTCCCAGTTCAGAACTAGATGCTTTTCTTCACACCTAGCTAGCACTTGACAGAGGTTGTCAAGGCAGTCCTTAAAAGATGATCCATACACTGAGAAGTCATCCATGAAGACCTCCATATACTTCTCAATCATGTATGTGAAGATGGACAGCATGCATCTCTGGAATGTCGCAGGAGCATTACAAAGTTCAAATGGCATTCTGCGATATGCAAATGTACCATAAGGACAAGTGAATGTAGTCTTCTCCTGATCATCTGGGTGGATAGGGATCTGAAAGAAGCCAGAGTAGCCATCAAGGAAGCAGTAATAAGAGTGATTTGCCAACCTCTCCAGCATCTGATCAATGAATGGCAGTGGGAAGTGATCCTTTCTTGTAGCAGAGTTGAGCTTCCTGTAGTCAATACACATCCTGTGCCCAGTGATGGTCCTTGTGGGGATTAACTCATTCTTCTCATTTTTCACCACTGTCACTCCTCCCTTCTTGGGAACCACATGTACTGGACTGACCCACGTGCTGTCTGAAATCGGGTAAATGATCCCAGCAGCCAGAAGCTTCATGATCTCCTTCTTCACCACATCCTGCAAGTTCGGATTCAGCCTCCTCTGGTTCTCGATTGACGACTTCGACTCATCCTCAAGATGTATCCTGTGCATGCACAACTCTTGAGAGATACCTGAAATGTCATCAAGAGAATAGCCAAGAGCCTTGCGAAAAGTGCGCAGCTTGCTTAGCAGTAAGGTGAGCTCTGCATTGTTTAAGGTAGCACTAACTATGAAAGGATAAGTAGAGTTAGGTCCTAGAAAGGCATACCTTAGACCTTCAGGAAGCTGTTTGAGTTCGATTTTGGGAGCTTTTTCTTCACTCCAATCACCTTGCTTTGCAGCTTTTACAGATGTCCCAACCAGCTCTTGTTGTGCAACCAGCTGCATAACCTGCTCATTTGCATCCATCATCTTGACATACCCATCAGCAATGTTGTCTAGATGTTCTGTTGATTCTGCAGAAATTGTCAATGCCCTCTCCAAAGGGTCTGCAGGATGCATCTCTTGGAAGATTTCCTCTACAAGACTGGTGAGAGAGTCCACATAGAATGTGTGGCCATCTATTGTTGGTCTCTGCATCAACTTGTCCATGTCAAAATGCATCACCAAATCGCCTACATTCAGGGCAATTCTTCCTTTCCTGACATCTATGATGGCGCCTGCAGTAGCCAGAAATGGTCTTCCCAATATCAAGGGATCCTTTGGTTCTTCACCATAAGTCAGAACCACAAAGTCTGTGGGAATCACACAGTCTCCCACTTTGACTGGTACATCTTCTAAAATGCCTTCAGGGATCCTTACAGACCTGTCTGCTAGGATGAGAGATATTCTGATTGGCTGGAAGTCGGTCATGCCTAAACTAACAGCAACTGAATAAGGCATCAGGTTGACACTTGACCCTAGATCACATAATGACCTCTCAAACCTCTCAGAAAAGATTGTGCAATCCAGAACAAAACTCCCAGGATCAGTCAGCTTCTCTGGTATCTTATTCTGAATCACTGCACTCATTTGCTCTGAAATCATCATTGTTCCTTGTTCCAGCCCCAAATTCTTGGTCATCATCCTTTTCACATATCTCTTTATCACAGGTGAGGTCCTTATAGCATCTATCAAAAGGATTTCAACCACAAGCTTATCCATGATAGCTTTGATCCTAGCATCCTCCAGTTCCTGTTTAGACTTCTTCTGGTTCCTTGGATAAGGCACCTTTGACTTGTAGACCCTTTCTTCTGCACTTTCTGGAGTCTGAGAACTCGGAGTTTGCTTCTGTGGTAGGCGTCGATCGACACCAGGGGGTGTGTGTCGATCGACACTGGTTCCTGAGAGTGGTGTCGATCCTGTGTCGGGCAGCTTGTCGACCTTGGTCGATATCCGTTTGCTTCGAGTCGAGGAGTCGTGAATTTCCTCCGGTGTCGATCGACACTGAGGGGTTGGTGTCGATCGACACTCTTCGAAATTTTCGAAATCTTCATCTTCAAGCCCTTTTTCTGCACTGGTTGCAGATTCTTTCCACTCCTCAGCGTAATGGCGTTAACAGAGTGTCTTGGATTGGTGTCTGTCCTTCCTGGAAGGAATCCATCATGTCTTTTCACAGCCCCAGCAGTTTGAGCCACTTGAGTATCCAAAGTCTTCACATGAGTGTTCAGAGCTTCGATTTCCCATTCAAATCTTGATACAGAGCGTCAATCTTACCATTGAAGTCAACTGTAATCTTTTGCTGACCTTCTAGCAACTGTTCAAGCATGGCTTCCATTTTGCTTGAAGCTGATGGTGCTGGTGCAGGCTGATAGGAGGAGGAACCATAGTTCCTGTTGAAGCTGTTGTTCTGATAAGGTTTTTGGTACTCAGACTTCTGAAATTGAGGCTTGGGAGTGTAGCCAGTAGAACTCTGGTTTCTTGTGTAATGTTTCTCTGCATATTCCCACTGAATCCTCTGTTTCCTTGCTGATTGTTGTACCTTTGTCCTTGGAAACCAGCTCCATTGATGTAGTTGACATCTTCTTCTTCAAACTCCTCAACTGGCTCAAATGTCTCAACCTCAGCAGCAAACTGAACAGACTTCTTCCCAACCAGGAGACTATGCACAGAGTCCAACTTGGCTTTCATCTCAGCAACAAACTGACTACTTCCTGCTCCCCCAGCATTTTTCTGTCTCTCAAAATCAGCATTCTTTGTGCTGTTGCTGGAAGCTAGGTTCTCTATCAGCTTGATGGCATCAGCTGGGACTCTTGTGTTGAAGTTCCCATTGCTTGCTGCATCCAGAGCCATCTGATATTTCCAGTCAACACCTCTGAAAAAGATTCCCAGCAGCTGTACTTCATTAAATCCATGATGTGGGCAGTCCCTTTGGTACAGCTTAAATCTAACCCATGCTGCTTTAAAAGCTTATGTTGGATCTTGGGAGAATGTGGCGATATTTCTCCTCAACTCTTCTGACCTTGCATCATCATATAAGTTGTTGAGGAAAGCAGATTTAGTGTCCTCTCATGTAGTCAAAGAAGCAGGTGCCAGCTGTTTGAGCCAATGTGCTGCATCTCCTTCCAAAGAGTGAGGGAAAAGCTTGCAGAATAAGAAGTCATTGGTGACTCCATTGGCTTTAACACTTGAAGCCAGGTCTTCAAACTTCTCAATGTGGTCCATTGGGTGTTCATGTGGAAGCCCATGGAAAGGATGCTGACTTACAAGCTGATAGTAACTGGGTTTCAGCTCAAAGTCATTCCTCTGAAAGGCAGGTGGGCGGATTGCAGCTCTATTTGTATAGAACTGATCTGGCCTGTTGTAATCTCCCAGAGTCCTCTGTGGATGACGCCCAGCAACATCTCCAGCAGCTTGTTGTTGTACATTCTGCTCCTCAATTACAATGCCATTGTCATCTATCCTCTGCCCATCCTCATTCCTTATGTTCTCTTTTCTGTCAACTAAATGACCTTCAGCATCTGTCCTCAGAACAAGTGGTCCAACCATTTTAGTCTGCTTTTTGGCTTTCCTGATGGTTCTCTCTAGCTTGGCGAGTTCGTCGATGCCTAAAGTCACAAGTTCTTTGTCTTTGTTGCTCCTGGTACTGTGATTATGCATGCACCTGAAACAGACAACAGAAAAGTGAAAGAAGTTAGTAAACAGAAAATAAAAACTTAGTCAAAATTCTAATACTAAAAATCTGAAAGCGATATCTAAGTCCCCGGCAACGCGCCAAAATTTGATATGCTCAAATTAACCCTTAGAGCTACTCTCTCAAATTAAGAGATCATGATAGTACTTAGGGATCGAATCCACAAGGACTTGAGACTATCACTCAACAGATTTTAGATTCAAATAATGCTAAGCAGTAGATGATAAAATAAAACTAAATATTTGCGAAGTCAATGAGATCAGGATGGTTGTTGGTTCTTAAAATCAATAGAGACAAGCGCTAGGCAATGGGAAATTTGCAGGTTGACATAAATCGCAGACCACAGACAGAAAGGAATATTTATTAAAACCGTTATATAACTCGAAACACTAGTGTAAAACCAATCGACTTCCGTCGCAGAGATTAACTATGATCAGATTCCAGAATTCCAAATTCCTTTACAAACTCTAACAACCTAAACATGCATTATAGATCAGGTTCGATAAGTTCACAAAACCACTAATCCAAATTCCTTTGCAACTAGTTATTTTGCTCATCTAAGATAGTTCTGGTGATTAATAATGTTTCCACATCTATTAAACAACCTAAGATCTGATTTCTAGGTGATCAATCTTAAAACCAGTTTAAAGCAATCAATATGAAGAACCAAATGATTTATCCTTCCAGTTTTGTAGTTCTAACAATTCATTATCAACCTTTGAATAACCCAAAACCTAACTAGCAGATTACTCAGACATAGCAGGTGAAACACAAATCATGACTGAATAATAATGCATTAAGAAAATAGAGTAAAAGATTAAAGGGGTTCGAAATTCTTCTCTACAGAGTATGGATTTGTCTCCCCAAAAGCTCTCAATCTAATCTCTCTCTTTGTCTCGATAATTCTCAGAATATCTGCCTCACAATGGCTTAGAAAACCTAAATACAAGTCTAAACACGAACTAGGGCAAAAGTGCAAATAGTGGGAAACTTCTGGGCCAAGTTGCAATTTCTTCTAATGAGATTTAATGCTTCTTCGCAACCACGATCAGTGTCGATCGACACCAAGAGGTGGGTGTTGATAGACACCTAGCTCTTTAATGTCCTCCGACTTGGTCTTTTCAGCAACAGCTTCAGTATAGCTCCAAAAGGTTCCAGAATCCACAATTATGCTCCATTCGTACCTACACCTGCAAAGACTCTATAGGACTCGAAAAATACCAAAAAGACTCTATAAACAGGACTTATATCATGGTCAAAAACCAGCAAAAACCATGATATATCACTAAACACCACACACCATTCATAAACAACAATGGAGAAGAGAAAGCTTACGGCTGAAGCAACACAAGAGACGGTAACATAACAAGTCACGATCACATGAACTCTCGAAAACGGATGACAGAAGGAAGGCAACGCTTTTGCTTACCACGGACAATGACGTAGCAACACCAACAACAGGAAATAAGTAGAGCGGACGAAGCTTGGAGCTTAAGTAACTACAACAATGGCAGATCACTAATTCAACATTCTCGGGAAAAGTGGGTGCAACGGAGCCGATGGAATAACTCGAAAGAAACTCGGATCTCTTACCACAGAAACGATTCACGGACAATGGCAGTGACTTGGAGCAGCAGATCACCGGCGACGGTGAATGGTGGCAGCGTGATCGAGAACACGGTGGCTCGGTGTTGTCTCATGCACGCTTCTCCTCACGCTTACGGAAACAAGTGCATAAGCTTTGGCTTGGTCAGAGACAGTGGCGGCAGCTCTGGTGTGATCTGGGCAGCGGTTCGGCGTGATTTTCAGGGTCTAGGACTCGTCACATCTCGTTGCGGCTTTCTGAAGATGAAGGAAGAGGAAGGCGATAGAGATGCATTTAGGTTTGGGCTGACTTGGGCTGGGGGAAATAGTTGTGCTTTTCCCAAATTAAATGGGTTTGGGTCGATACAATTCTCCCTCACTTTAGAAGAATTCGTCCCTGAATTCGATCTATTTCTCGTATTTCCGCTCTTTTCCTAAAAGAGCTCAGGATAGTTAACTCGCATTTCTGATTCTGGTTCCCAAGTTTCTTCACGAATACCATCTCTTTCCCAACACACTTTTACCGACTTAACTGTTCTACCTTGAACTTCGGTTTCTTGTCGATCTAAAATTTCAACCGGACTGCTTTGTACTGAGAGACTACCAGTCAAATCTGTAGGTGGGTGCAGAAGAATTAACTCTGGCTCTCTGACAACTTCTCTCAGTACCGAAACATGAAACACGTTATGGAAATTTGACAGTTTTTGCGGTAACTCTAATCAATAAGCCACTGCACCAATTCTTTCTGTTATAATATACGGTCTCATATACCTTGGCTTAAGCTTTTTCAACTTTTGAGTCTTGTCATTTCCCCTAAACGTTCCCATTTTCAAATACGCTTTGTGGCCTCTGCGAACTCCAGATCTTTTCTGTGCTTATCCGCATAATTTTTCAGACGGTCGTACTTTTCTTTAAGTCTACTACGGAGCAATTCCACTTGCTTAACTGTCTCTCTAACCATTTCCGGTTCTAAGTCTCGGTGCTGTCCCATTTCGGTCCAACAAAGGGGTGTATGACACGGTCTCTCGTACAAAGCCTCCTCGTAAGGGGACATTTCAATGCTCGAATGGTAACTGTTGTTGTAGGCGAACTCAGCTAAAGGTAAATATTTTTCCCACTTTCCTTTCCAGTCTAATACACAGGCTCTCAACATATCCTCCAATGTCTGAATTGTCCTTTCTGACTGTCCATCGGTCTGCGAATGATATGCCGTACTGAGGCGTACTTTTGTTCCCAATGCTTTCTAAAAAGTCTGCCATAATATCGATGCGAACTTAGAGTCTCTGTCAGACACGATGCTTACTGGCACTCCAAGTAATCTTACAATTACGTCCAAATATTTCTGAGCCAGTTGATCCGCTCCATCTGTTTTCTTAATTGCTAGAAAATGAGCCGACTTGGTTAGTCGATCTACGATCACCCAGATCGCATTTTTACCACCGCTGGTCTTTGGTAGTTCTGTAACAAAGTCCATTGTAACCATATCCCATTTCCACTCAGGTAGCGGCAAGTTCTGCAATAATCCACTAGGGACTCCGTGTTCCGCTTTCACCAACTAACATGTTTGGCACTGTGATACCCAAGTAGCGACATCTCGCTTCATTCCGCCCCAATGGTAGTACTGCTTTAAATAGCTATACATCTTGGTGTTTCCAAGGTGAAGAGAGAAACGTGGCTGGTGCGCCTGGCGCAAGATCTCCTTCCTTAATTCCTCGTCTTCGGGGACCCATACCCAATTCCTATACATGTAGTTCCATTGGCTGCAGTGTGATACCCAAGCACTTCCTTATTTATTAGTTTTCGTAAAGTAAAATCCGCTTCCTGCGCCTCTCTAATTCTCCATAATAAGTCTGCTTGGTTTACTGCCTCTAATCCTGTAGTGTTCTCTTCTATTGTCGTAGCGCATAAGCTCAGACTTGCCAGTGTCACGACTAGCTCTTGTACGTCCTTAACATTGGAGGCATTGCCTCTCCGTCTGCTCAATGCATCGGCCACCTGATTGGCTTTTCCTAGATGGTAGGTGATCTCTAAATTATAATCTGCCAATAACACCATTCTTCTGCGCTGCCTTGAATTCAGATCCCCTTGGGTGAAAATATACTTCAAGCTTTTATGGTCTGTCATTATCTGTACCTTCTCTCCATACAAATAGGTGCACCAAATCTTAAGAGCAAAAACAACTGCTGCTAGCTCCAAATCATGAGTCGGGTAATTCGTTTCATGCTTACGTCGTTGTCTAGAAGTGAATGCTATAACTCGGTCTTCCTGCATAAGTACACATCCTAGCCCCGATCCTGATGCATCAGTGTAAACCACATACGGTACTCCCGCTTTGGGTAACACTAATATGGGCGTCTCTGTTAAATGTTCCTTTAACTTCTCAAAACTTTTTGAACATGACTCCGACCACTCAAACTTCACGTCTGTACCAGTCAGACGCGTAATTGGTTTTGCTAGGCTGGCAAACCCTTTTATAAACTTTCGATAATAACCCGCCAAGCCAAGAAACTTCGGACCTCCGTGGCACTCTTAGGCGTCGGCCAAGAGGAGATCGAGACAATCTTTTCGGGATCTACAGCCACTCCGGCCTCTGATACATGTCCCAAAACTCCGATCTCTCTTTTCCAGAAACTACATTTGCTCAACTTTGCATATAACTTTTCTCTCTCAGCTTATTCAGCATAACTCGCAGATGCCCATCATGCTCTTTCCTACTCTTCGAGTAAATCAGGATGTCGTCAATGAAAACAATCACACACTTATCCAAGTAATCTCGAAACACATTGTTCATCAACTTCATAAAAGCTACTGGCGCGTTAGTCAAACCAAACAGTATTACTACAAACTCATAGTGTCCATACCGCGTTCGAAAAGCCGTTTTCCGAACATCATCTTCCGCGATCAAAATCTGATGGTACCCCGATGCTCAATCGATCTTTGAGAACCACGATGCTCCTTGCAGTTGGCCTAACAACTCGTCAATCCGCGGCAGTGGATACTTGTTCTTAATGGTCACTTTGTTCAAACCGTGATAGTCAATACAAAGTCGGAAACTCTCATCCTTCTTTTTGACAAACAGAACTGGTGCGCCCCACGGAAAACTGCTCGGATGAATAAATCATTTATCTGTTAACTCCTTTAATTGCTTTTTCAACACTGCCATCTCCGCGGGTGATAGACGGTAAGGCACTCTAGATACATGTGCTGTCCCGAGCTCCAAGTCTATAGTAAAAGCGTCCCCTCTAGTTGGTGGTGGTCCTTTTAGTGATTCGATACATCCGCTTATCCTGACACCACTAGTATAGAATCCATATCTTTCTCCGTCTTTTCTCCCACGATGGAGATTGTAGCCAAATAATCCTCATTTCCACACAGTTCTTGAGCACCACCAATATTTAGTTGAAACGATCATCTTCTCGACCTTTCTTCAAGATTTTATTATTGCTGCCAGCGAGGCTCCAATTCTTCTTTAACTTCTTAACAACACGCTTTTTGAAGCTCAACACTTTGTCAATCTAAACCTCACAACTAGGTGTGGATTCACTATTGAACATAGTGTAGTGCTACCCTCTTCTAATCGGACACAACACAAACCCCTTTTTGCATAAAACAACTTAGCACTTAGATTCCAACAATTCAATCAACTTAAGACTTGCCACCAAACAACACAACACTAGCGCGAGACCTTAGACACTAAAGATCATTTTCCATGAAAACTTTTTCCAAATCATTTTGAACGTTTCCGGAAACATTTATTTTTAAAAAATAGTTTTGAAAACATTTTTCTTTTACTAGGACCAGCCTTTCGGGTCAGAACCGGCTTGGCTAACCTAGACTCTGATACCAAATTGTAACACCCATTCCCGTCACATTCATGTCCTAGGTCTCGCGCCCTAACTTTCACCACAAGAACCACATCTGCACACACTAAAGAGGAGAAAAGGAGGGGGTGAGTAACAAAGTCACTCAGTGAGCTTGGTCATGTCCGTCCACATGATTCCCAACACCACTATTTAACAGCACACGCAAATACTAACTTTAGAGCAGACAGCAATCAACACGAACTTTCAATCACGACTAACCAACAATAAACTAATCACCTCACGACTCCATACAAATCACAAGACAACCCGGCTGCCGGACACCTCGAAAGGTCTTCCGCCACCATTAACTCAATATAATTTATCATGACACTGGGCTGGTCGGGCACCTCAAAAGGTCTTCCACCACCCTTTGGCTCTTCAGCCGGTTAACGAGCTTTAATGGGATCGCCATGTCCTCATTCTCAGTCCGACTGCACTGAAGTACAGACTTAAACGAGATCACCATGTCCTCGCTCTCAGTGCGACTTCGCCAAAATATAACATATACTCTCTACCAACACATCATATCAACTTAACATTTCATCATCTAAACTCATAACAATCACTTGACATCATTTTCTCAATCATCACAATCAACAAACAATTTTCTAAACCTAGCATTCACGAATACTAATTAACTAGAAGTTTTGAGAATCCACAGATCTCGCCCTCACCTTTGATTTTCGGTTGAACTGATGGGAATGGCACACGGCAAAAGTGATCTCAACTTGACAACATTTACTTGGGCCTGAAGCAACCATTAGAGATAATATCCCACATGTTACGTTTATGCATACCTATAATATGGTTAACGTGACAACAACAGAAGAGATCTTGCTTACCAATTGAATGCTAAACACCACACACCAATCATAAACAACAATGGAGAAGAGAAAGCTTGCGGCTGAAGCAACACAAGAGACGGTAACATAACAAGTCACGATCACATGAACTCTCGAAAACGGATGACAGAAGGAAGGCAACGCTTTTGCTTACCACGGACAATGACGTAGCAACACCAACAACAGGAAATAAGCAGAGCGGACGAAGCTTGGAGCTTAAGTAACTACAACAATGGCAGATCACTAATTCAACATTCTCGGGAAAAGTGGGTGCAACGGAGCCGATGGAATAACTCGAAAGAAACTCGGATCTCTTACCACCGAAACGATTCACGGACGATGGCAGTGACTTGGAGCAGCAGATCGCCGGCGACGGTGAACGGCGGCAGCGTGATCGAGAACACGGCGGCTCGGTGTTGACTCATGCACGCTTCTCCTCACGCTTACGGAAACAGGTGCAGAAGCTTCGGCTTGGTCAGAGACAGGCAGCTCTGGTGTGATCTGGGCAGCGGTTCGGCGTGATTTTCAGGGTCTGGGACTCGTCACGTCTCGTTGCGTGGCTTTCTGAAGATGAAGGAAGAGGAAGGCGATAGAGATGCATTTAGGTTTGGGCTGACTTGGGCTGGGGGAAATAGTTGTGCTTTTCCCAAATTAAGTGGGTTTGGGTCGTTACAGAAACATCGAGGAAGGCGTCGACGCACTCTTTCACTCTTGTTTCCGTCGAGAAGAAAGCCTTGAGCTCGTTAAAAATATCAGTTTTTAATGTCATGATTTTATTTTTGATTTTGGGGGTTTAAAAGGTTTTTGTTAAAATGGCGAATATATAGAAGAAGTAAATGGTAAGAGAGTCAAATAAAGACGGAAGTGAAGATAAAGTAGTGTTTGAAGTATTGTGGTGTCATTGAGTGTTTAACTGTTGAGTTGTCATTGAGAGCGACGTGTTGTCAAAGTCTTAAATGAAGAAGATTCAAAGTACTGTATTAATATTGTTCTGTTTGGAGATTTCGATAGTTAAAATAAATAAATATGAAAAAGGCAGCCATGAAAAAGAAATGGAGATGCGGGGTATCGATCCCAGTACCTCTCGCATGCTAAGCGAGCGCTCAACCATCTGAGCTACATCCCCATAATCCAATAATGTACTATTTTGGTGCTATTCGTTGTTCATCTGTTATAACCATCCAACTAATCCGTTTAAATGTTCTATCCAAATGATCCATTCAAATGATGTTTGTTTTATTTTCGGTTATTCATCTGAATGATTCATCTGGATGTAGCTATATTTGTTTAATCAGTTAGCTTTTATTATGAATGGATTTAATAAAAATGACTAAAATGCCCTTACTTTTATCTAACTGTTAGAGATGAGATTCATATTATCTCTACAAGCCCGATATGAACTCTGGTCAGTCTATTTTGGAAACCCAAAAAATATTCAGATCGGCCAAATACAGTAAAATTTCTATAAATCAATAATGTTGGGACTCTCAAATTTTATTAATTTATAGAGTTATTAATCAATCGATAAATCAATAATTCTTAATTTATCGATAAATTAATATTTTATTAATATTTTTAGTTTAAAATTTTTAATATTCATTAAAAAACAAAATCAATATTTTCAACAATGTAAAATTCATTCAAAAATGTCATAATAATGAATTTAGAAGATAAATCAAAAAAAATTTATAAACTTGAAGCAACAATATTATCATAGTTTACTATATTATATTATTACTATATGCCTAAATATATAATTATTAATTTATATTATTATTGAGACCATATTTTTTTCATAGAACTTTTAAAAAAAATAGTATCTTATTATCTTATCGAATTTTGTCAATTTTTACACTGGCTCAACTTGGGACCGGCAAAAATTATTAATTTATCGAGCAATAATTTATAGAAGTTCTACTGTAAATAAAAATCTTCCATTTATCGGACTAAATCCAGAAAAGACGGAAAATTGGCCTTATCAGCAAGGAAGTTTTCCTATTTCGGATATACGTAGTTATCTTCAGAAGACCGACCTGATCGGGTATAAATATAGGAAGCTATCACTTCTTAAATCATCCAAAAAAATCCTCTTTCGAGACCTAGGGCAAACTAGCAATCTATTGTTCTAAGCTCTCGAGCTTTCTTTCATTCATATTTTAGGTCGGCATTCTTATTCCGACGACCTAAACGACCGATCTCGAACTCCGGCTTAAACTTAATAAAAATCTTTCTTTAAACCGACAAACTCTTGTTAGATCTTTAGATCAGATTTGAGTTATCACACTAACTATATAATTTATTTTTTAACCATATTATTTTGATATTAACTATACTAATCATTGTTCTAAAACAAATTTACAACTAAATATTGAAATTATTATTTTTAACATTTAAGAATTAATTGTAGTTAACCGTCTCATATAAATTTAAAAATTGAGATTCAAATTTGCAATTGTAATTTGATTTTGATTAACAATCTTGGTATAATATATCTAAAAGTAAAAAAAAAAAGAAGTTATACATCTTAAAGTTTAACAAATCATATCTATTACTAATAAAAGTTAATGCTAAATGCCTCTAAGGGTGTCCACATAGGATTTAAAGATTCAATTCTATTCGTACACATCATCAATATCTTTAGTTAATTATATATTGTATATTAAAATTAATTAATTTATTTTAATTGTTATAAGGAAAATTTCTAAATTTTAATTAATTTTGTTTTTGTTGTTATTAGGAAAGTTTCTAAAATTTAAGTTAGTTATTAATAAAATATATTTTCGAAAATAGATCTTATTTTCTATTAACAATAAAAAGTAAATTAACAGATAAATATATTATGATTGAAATATCATTTATATTGAACACAATAATTAAAAACTGTATTTAAAACCATAATTAAATTATTTTAATCACGACATACAATTACAATCTAAACTAGTAACTTAAAATATATTAGTTGTGGTCCGTGTTAATTTCTTAGGCCAATGAGAACGTCCATATAGGACATATATACTCAATCTAATTGGTCTATATCAACGTTTTTCATTAAACATAGAAAATATTAAATATTATTAATAATTAATAATTTTAATAAATAAAAACATGCAAAATATAAAATTATCATAGTAGAATGGAAAATTAAAATAAAAAAAATTTCAACTAACAAGACAGATAAAATAAAATTATGTCAAAAATCCAAATCTATAAACTTTGTCAAAATAAAATGGAAACTCATTATCACAAAAACTAAACTAACCAAAACAAATATGTAAATCAATAATGAAAAAGTTAAATTAAAAAAAAAATATTTAACATATATATTTTAAACGAGTATTTTATTTAGAAAATATATAAGATTAAATTTTAATATAAACATATAAAATTGTTATTTAAAAATACAGTACTACCAAAAAAACATTCATGTTAAATTAACAATAGAAAAAATCATCTGAAAATTGATATTTAGCGTAATTATTTAGAAAATTAACACAAAAAGTTTAACTAACCAAAAATGATATTTTATGCTAATTACTGAAGAAAGCAATATAAAAAAAATTAACTAACAAAAAATAACATAAATTATTTCTTACAATATTTCAATACAATTAAAATGAAAAACTGTATTGAAAAAGTTAAATTAACAAACAAAAAGGATATTAACTTGATATTTATGTTATTTATTTAACAAAATCAATATAAACAGAATAAGTAAGAGAATAAAAAAAATTAAGTAATACTAAAAAACTTAACTAATAAAAATAATATAAATATTTAAGCCAATTATTTAAGAAATTAATTAACTAAAAAAACTAAAACGAAAATTAAGTTTTACAAAATGTAATTTTTTAAAAAAACACCTAAAAAATATTGACTTGATATCTGACTAAGTACTTAATAAATCTATTTAAAAATATTTAAATCTATATAAAAATATTTAACTAACAAAAAGTAAAAAATACAATTATGTCTTCAAATTATCAATATTTTCAAAACAATTGTGTGTTAAAATAAAATAGAAATCAATATCAAGAAAGGTAAATTATCAAATGAAAATTCGTATAAAATAAAATTAGATTGATATTTAGGCTAACTAACAAAAAATAAATTAACTAAAAAAAACAAATGATGGTATAAGCTTTTAAGAGAAGTTCACATGAAATTTTGAATAACCAGTTATAGCATGTCAAAATAACATTTTAATTAATTTAAAAAGTAAATTTAACAAAGAAATTTTTTTTATCTAAAAGATATTCAATTGATATATATGGTACCTATTTAAAAATTCAATAACAAAAGAGATTAACTAAAAATATATATATATATGTTTTAAGTATATCAAACATGCAAAAAATTAGATAATTAAAATAAAATATAAAATTACCATCGAAGATATTTAAAATAACCAAAAACAAAATATAAGAAGAAAATTAGTTTGAAATGTAGTTCCAGAAAATTCATGATTTCTAAAATATTGGTGTTAAGTATGAAAAACCATATAAAGTGATGTTATACAAGTTTCTAAATCAAACATATTATTTAAATTTACAAAGACTAATACCTTGGATGCATCTGGTTTAAAAACTAACAAAATAAAATACTACACAAGTAACTTTACATTCAAAATTTAACAAGTAATAAAGTCTGATTTTTATACATAGTTACTGCTTATAACTTAGCCAACATAAACAACATCTTCTAAAATTTTATTTAAATAATAAAATATGACAAAGCTAATAATCAAGTTTAAATTGGAATATATCTAGGTAAACTATTCAAATCAAAACATGAATAAAACACACAAAAGATAAAAAAAAAACAGTGATAATGTAAAGTCTCCACACCTTCTTACATGTTTAAAAACAAAAATTAGCAAATAGTTGAATGCAAATAAAATAGATCTTATAATCTGAATAGATATATTACCTAAAATTCGTTGAAGATCTGGTAGAGAAGCAAAAAATAACTTTACACGGTTTGTGTAGCATACTAACAAAAGTAAATCTAAATCAATATATATTATATATTATATATGTATAGGTACATAATATCAACGAGATATTTAGTAAAAAACCTAAATATTTAAACATAAAAACGTTTTTAAAAAAGAGCTATAAAAATTCTAAAGACACAAAACAAAACACCAAGAATTTAGTAAGAAAATCATTTTCTAAATTAAACATATGCACATCGAAGTTGGATAATTTGTTAAGTGTCATTAATATGATTTTACTTAATAAGATTTATAACTTTATAAACAAAAAATAGAAAAAATTACATATTATGTTTTAATTTTTTGATATAAAAGAAAAATTCTATTAATATATTATAGTTTTGATAATTTAAAAAATATTAACCAAAAAAATAAAAACAAATTATTAATACAGACTCGCATGTAGCGCGAGTTAAAAGCCTAGTAATATATAAAAATTGATGGCATAGTGCATTGAGGACATCCACATGGAATCAAAAAACTCGATCTGATTGGTCCACATCAGCATATTCATTCAATAAAAAATGTTAAGTATGATTAGGATGGAAAAACTAGATTTAATTGATCCACATCAGCTTATAAATCAAACCAAAAGTTATAAAGTATAATTAAACTATTAAAAATTAATTTAACAAATTATGTCCAACAAAAAAAGTAAATTCAATCTGATTGATCCAAATCAACATATTTATTAAATCAAAAAATGTTAATATGATTTAAAATTTTAAAAGTTAAATAAAAAAAATTACCAATTAACAATACATGTATATAAAAAAAGTAACTATTATCA
This sequence comes from Thlaspi arvense, assembly GCA_911865555.2. Lineage (NCBI taxonomy): Eukaryota > Viridiplantae > Streptophyta > Magnoliopsida > Brassicales > Brassicaceae > Thlaspi > Thlaspi arvense. The sequence continues at coordinate 15,343,877 of OU466858.1, forward strand.
ATTATCAATTTTAAAAAATCTACAACAACTCAATTTAATAATTAAAACAATAAAAACTGAATAAAAATATAACATAAAACTCTTGGAAGACATGATAGAGAAGGAAAAAATAGTTTTGCATGATCATTACAGCTTCCTAACAAAATTAAATATGAATCAACATGATCATGGATTATATATACAGTAGTACACAACATCAATAAGACTTTCAATAAAAAACTAAATATTTGAACACATAAACCTTCAAAAAAAAGAACTATAAAAATTATATAGAAAACAGAAAATAATACCAAAATCTTAGCAAGATTATATTTTTCTAAATCAAATATATATGTACGTCAAAGTTGGATAATTCGATAGGTGTCATTGTTATTATTTTACCTAATAGTTTTTTAAAAATTTAAAAATAAAATATGATAAATTACACATTATATATTAAATTCTTTTATATAAATGAAAATTCTATAAATATATATAATTTTAAAGATAGTAGCTAAAAAAACTAAACCAAAATATTAATACAGACTTGCACGTAGCGCGAGTTATATACCTAGTCTGAAAAAAACTGAAATCACAATGTTGTACTTTTCTAATTTAACACGTATCCAAAATATAACCATTGTGATATCTTGAGCATCTTGAGCCACTATCAGCACTACAACAACATCTTGATTCATTATCAGCACTACAAAAGAGTAAACGAAATCTGGTTCTCTAACAACAGAGAAGTAGCAAACACAGAAAAAGAGAAGTAGCAATCACAAAACAGAGATCTGCATTAAAAAAAAAGCATGATTCACAAGCACATAAGCTTGAAGAAACACAAACACAAGCTATTATGCTCACAAACAGTACTACAAAAGCTCCACAAAACAGAGAAGTAGCAATCGAAAAAACAAGCTATTATGAAGACTACATACCTAGTAATAGGGAAGTCTAGTTCTTAGCGCCATCTCTGCAGCAATAAACTATAACAGTGTGCATATAAGAGACAAAACAAAGCCATCAGACATGTATCACCACTAAAAGAGCCTACCAAATCAAAGCAACACTAAAAAAAACAGAAAGAAAACTCAGAAGCATAATATGGATTTTGAAAACAGAAACGAGTTTGCTCATCACTCCAAGCAAAATTCTTAGTTGACGATACAAACAAATGTTTTTGTAAAAAAATCAATCTAAAATTCAGAAAAACAATCACTAAAATATGGGTTTAGAGAGGAAGATACTCACATCAATACTCACATCATTGTAACTCTGAAGAAGTGCCAACAACTACCTACAAGAAGTAATAGTGATGAGACTATCATGAGCAAACTTCAAATTTGCTATACAATCCATCAAGCATTTGTAGCGTAAGTAAGACAACAAAGAACAAATCATATTGATTCACACATTCACACAAAGCATTTAGAGGAAACCAACAATACTTTAACACATTCACACAACACTCAAGTCCAGAAAGGAACCAACAGACTTAACATTCACACACAACTACAAATACATCAATGCATCAAAAACTTGATGAAGCATACGAACAATAAAAGCAAGCAACACAAACTCAAAATTGCTAAAGCTTATATAACCCATAAACATACAAAACTAATTCAGGAGCTTAGATACGCAAATTAGAGCTTGAGAGCGGCTATGAACAAATAACAACAACCAAACAAACCCATAAATCTAAATCGTAAACACACCAACCAAATTCAGAGAAAATTGCACCAAACTAATCCATTATAATCCACAAAATAGCAAACCCAGAAGAGTAAAATCGAAGAAGAAGCCCAGAAAATAAATTTTAAGAGTTAAGAGAAAGTAAGAAGAAAAGGGTCTTTGTCGAAGAAGTAAGGAGCGGTGATAGGCTCCCCGGAGAGAAATAGGAATGGATCTCGCCGGATAGAGTGATTCGTCGCCGGAGACGTCGAGGATGGTGAATGTTGTCGAGGATGGTGAATGTCGGCAAGAGAAGTCGAGAATGGTGAGTGGGGGTCGTGAATTAGATTTAGGTTTTTCTTTTATAAATTTTTGTTGTAGTTAAGGTTATTTTAGTAATTTTTCCAATTTGAAACTGAACTATTTCCAGTCAATTGATTCAATTTGGTTCAGTTGGATGAATTTATGAATTTAGCCTAAATTTTAAAAACTCATTCAAATGGATCATTTGGATGATGATAATTTTTAACAATAAACGAATATCAATTTTCATCTCTATTCAGATGATCCATCTGGATAAACAAACGAACAGCACCTTTATGTTATATACTTTGTTGTCTTTGTCTATCCATATGATACACTCACTATATAGTATAGATATTTAAACTTTTATCATGATTGTGTAAACTAACGTGGATATTCATATAGATATAGCATCATGGACATATCAACATGTATACCTCGTTATTTCTGTCTATTCATATGTTACATTTTCAATGAATAACTAATTTATTTGTTTTACTCTTCCCTTCATCAAGGATAATTTTGGTAAAATACATATCAAAAAGTTAAAAAAAAAAAAACACAAAATACCCTAGTTGTTAAAAATGTCTTCTATGTTATTCAAACATAAAAATTATCTTTTTCTACAAATTACTTTTTATTTTGTTTTTAAAGCTTTTTGAGCTATGAAGAAAGAAGAAGAATAAAGTGGCATTTGACCTAAAATCTTTTCTCTCCTAGGCATGCCGTCTAAGACAACTGCCACCGCGCTCCGATTTTGGAATGGATTTCTTTCACCAGCGATCTTTATTCTGAAATCGGAGCTCCCTCTTTCCTTGCTAGGTCCCTCCTTTCAATCCAAATCTTTTGCTCCCTCTCCGATGATGGTTTTGTCGCCAACAAATTCTAGTCTCTCTCTCCATTGATCTCGGCTGTGCTCTCTCTCCGGTGGATCCTCAGATGGGATCTATGGCGCTCTTGAGGATGGAGTGCTCGATCCTCTCTCCCTTTCCACCGGCATCAAAAGCTTGTGCGCCGCCACCCTTTTAACTCTGGCTGAGACGCTCTCCGCTGCAGCCGCTCCCTCCACAAAAACCACCAGATCCGCTGGATTCTCGGGCATGCTCTCATCGTCCACCGCCTCTGACTCTCCTCATCGACTCTCTCATATGCTCACCATGCGGCATAAATCTGTCAGATCTACCGACTGACTACGGTGTTTGTAGCATCCGTATCCGAGAAAACTGAAATGATTGAGGCGAACAGGACGTTGTCCGAGGGATGATCGAGCCAATGTTCAGATATTGGCTGGGAAAGGGAGGTTCAGACTATAGTTGGGTGATGACAGGGAAATAGTCGATAGATGGCTGGGAAGAGTTGAGGTGGATGGACCATATCCGAGAGAAAGTGGTTTAGTCCGAGTGAAAGTGGACTATGTCCGGGAAAAAGGAAAAGCATCTGGGAGAAAATGGAAAACAGCCGATAGCATTAAGTTTAATCCAAGAGAAATTGGGCTGGGATGTGGGCCGAGAGATTAGGTCGGCTTAAATGTGGCTTATCACGCTGATGGTCAAACCGGTACATGCTATAGCCGAGAGAAGTCAAATTGGATCGGAATAAATCCTACTGGAACCAGGAAACGTCTGTTATGTCCGAGTTACTTAGGGTTTTGTGACTATATAAGGTGTTTTAGGATTTTCTTGGGAGAGCCGCATTATTTGAGAGAAATAAAGTGTAAGAAAGAGTTTAGTCGAGAGAAAACCCTAAAGTTTTGATTATCCCGAGAGTTAGCCGAGATAGACTGAGCCATCGCCGTACGGATCTGACCATCACCGAGATAAACAGAGTTTGTCCCGAAGAAAGGTGAACGGATCGAGAGATAGCCGAGGAGAGGGAGATCGGATCGTAGCGATAACCGAGAAATCCCTAGGGTGTTCGACTATCTTCGTTTCTGTGCAAGTTTCATCAAGATTTCTTCCGACCAAATTGTTTCCAACCTTGTCTAAGGTGAGTGCGTTACTGTGGCTAGTGTCTAGGATCATGGGATTGCTAGGGTTTGATGTTTTGCATGGTTGATTGTGTGATTTTCATGTTGTGTGCTTAGCAAGTGTTAACGATTTTGTGTTATGAGATTGTGAGGTGTTTACCGTGGCTAGGATGATGTCTAACTAACCTCATGGTAATCCGGATCATGTGCTAGTTTAGGAGATGTGGTATTCTCGCTGAAGTAGACATGGGTCTTAAAAGAGGATTGATCGTGGGTTAGGGTAGATGATCAGGGCCGTTTATATTGTGTTGTGTTTATTGCTAATTGATTGTGTGGATGTTGAATCCGATCGTATGAATGCATGAATGGTACTGGCTAAGGTGTTACAGGATGACCGTACTCTCTTGTTTGAGTGTGCATGATCTAAGCAGTAAGTAGAGCGAGACCGGCGACAGTGATGGACATGGATGGATCGGGGATTTAGGTGTTTTTCTGTTATAAGACTTGTGTTTGTCTTATGGGCTTTGGTGTTGACCGTTTTAGGTTGCTAGATGATATGATGTATAGTTAGCGAACCGTTGTGCTTTGTTTATTGAATCCTGAATCCTGTTTAAGTGTTTTTATTCAAGTTATAATGGAATGAAATAGTTTATTGAATCCGTTGTGTATTGATAATTGCAAAGAAAAGTTTAAAAATTTGCCTCAGTATAGAACTGGACCGTTAGGATGTAGTAAAGACAAGACGGCGGTTTAGTTAGCCGGGTCGGGTCTCCACAGTGCTCCTCCCCCTCAGCCGTCGGTTTCATCTTCTACGCTGTCGACTGCGAAGTGTCTACCTTCGCCGGCAAACCATCATGAGTGTGTTACCAACAAGGTTACAACCACTCTTCTCACACTTCCCTGGCCCACTAAGCTGCTTCAATAGGCTTGACCCACTAAATCATTTTCAGAATTTTGCTCTAAATTTGGGTTTTTAAGGCCATCTCCATCAGCGTTTCTAATAAGAGTATCTTACTAATAAAAAATTGAAAAAACAAAAAAGAAGAAAGAGAAAGCACATACGATTATTTAACATATTCTAGAAACGTATCTTGACAATATCTAGACAGATGTTTATTAGTAACTGGTTCATTCCATCTAAAATTTTAAAATTAATTAAAAAAAATTATATTCATATTAAATATTTTAGATATGATAAAAAGACTATATGCCGATGAGGATAGTCTAAGCTCACTTTGCTCATGTTCGTCGCCACCTTCCTTCTCCTTTTTCACTTGGAGCTTTTGGTCTGCTGCTCCACTACTATCCATATCGCCGTCGCCGCATAATCCTGCATTTGGGGAAAGCTCCACCCCGGTCCAATCCGGTTTCTTGCCGGCGAATCATCCTGGCCCTTGCCCCGTCAAGATTTCAACGCAGCCAACCGTAGCTGCCATGTTCTCATCGGGTGGTCCTTAATGGGCCTAGACTAGTTGAGCCAAGTTTTGAGCTTGCTTTACAAACTTCGCCCAACAAATGTTTTATGTCCTCAATTTATGGTGGGCTGTGAGGCCCGTGACCATTCATCCCTTGCATTTAGCAAGTCATCTTCTTGTCCGGAAGTTAAACTGCATAACCTATCTTTTTACTGCTTTGATATATTTTTTCTGTAATTAATAATCATTCTTTAACACCGAATCATCTACTTCTATCTGCTATTGTAATTTTGTCTTAAAGTTTTAATTTAATATAATCAGTTCAACAAAAAAATCATTTGGCAAAAGATAAGTTCTTTATCCTAAACCGTGAGCTTCTTTACTTAAATTGCTTTTCTTTCATCCACTTATTCTCGCCACATAGCAACTCGAAAGCTGTTTACATTCAAAATTTCCTGTTATTAACAAAACTGTTCGGACAATCTGAACTGCGAAAAATCTGAACTTGTGCGATTTTGTTTTTGTTTTTGTTATGTCTGTTTCATGTATGTGTTCTCTGGATTGATCTGAATCTTAATTCTGTTTGACTGTAATCTCGTGTGAAAAATGTGACTTGGTTATTCTAAATCAAAATCAATTAGAAAGTTGCTGTTTGGTTTTTGGTTAAAGTCTCTAGACAAAAGACTTGAGGCAAAGAAAGACTAAAAATTGGAAGTCAACGAGGGATTAAGAAAGTATTTAAGGCAAAGGAAGAATGTATAATGATGGATATATGGGTTGGTGGTGCATGTAACAGGAAGAATGGATTGAAAACTGATGCCTCGCTGTAATAGCCACAACTTAAAAGTCTCGGCAAAGACTATGAACTTGAAGATAACGAGGGATTAAGAAAGTCTCAAGGCAAAAGACTATGAACTAGAAGATAACGAGGGATTAAGAAAGTCTCAAGGCAAAAGATTATGAACTTGAAGATAATGAGGGGTTAAGAAAGTCTCAAGGCAAAAGACTATGAACCGAAAACAGATGCCTCACTTTACTAATCACCCACAGCTTAAAAGTCTCTAGACAAAGAATGAGGATAACAAGAGTGATTAAGAAAGTATCAAGGGACTATAAATTGAAGCGGATGCATAAAAATCTCTGAACAAAGACACTATGAATTGGAAACAGATGCCTCAGTTTAGTACAATCCACGGCTTAAAAATCTCTAAACAAAGACTTAAGGCAAAGACTGTGAATTGAGAGATAATGAGGGCTTAAAAATCTCTAAACTGATGCCTCAATTAACTATTTACGACTAAGAGTCTTTAAACAAAGACTTAAGGCAAAAAAAGACTATGAACTGGAAGATAACGTGGGATTAAGATTTTCATAAGGCAAAGACTATGAGTTGAAATCAGATGCCTCCCTTTACTACACACGGTTTAAAAGTATGTAGACAAAGATTGGATTGGGAGATAACAAGGGATTAAGAAAGTCTCAAGGCAAAGACTCTAAAGTCAATACAAATTGGTCGGTTTTAGACTTGTTGGATGGAAAAACTCTCTGGCAAATACTGAATTTAAAACAGATGCCTTACTTTACAACATACGGCTTAACACTCTCCAGACAAAGACTATAAAAAGAATATTAACGAGGAATTAAGAAAGTCTCAAAGGAAGAATATACAACGAGGGTTCTTGGTGCATGTAACAGGAAGAATGGGTTGAAAACTGATCCCTCACTTTAATACCTCATGGCTAAAACCTCTATGGCAAAGACTGAATTTAAAACAGATGCCTCACTTTACAACATACGGCTTAACACTCTCCAGACAAAGACTATAAATAGAATATTAATGAGGGATTACGAAAGTCTCAAGGGAAGAATGTACAACGAGGGCTCTTGGTGCATGTAACAGGAATAATGGGTTGAAAACTGATCCCTCACTTTAATACCTTACGGCTAAAAACTCTCTGGCAAAGACTATGGATTAAAAGTCTCTAGACAAAGACTTAAGGCAAAGAATATGAATTGGAAGATAACGAGGGATTAAGAAGGTATTGAGGCAAAGACTATGAAATGGAAGATAACGAAGGATTAAGAAAGTCTTACGATTGAAACAGATTCCTCACTTCCACTATCCATGGCTTACAAAAACACTTAAGGCAAAGAAAAGTTTTTTTGACAAAGACAATGGGACATGATAGATGGAAAGAAAATGACCACAAGGCTTAAAAGTAGACAAAGACAGAACTGAGAACTAGGTTTATGCGATAACCACAAGGCTTAAAAGTAGAAGAAGACTATGAGTTTGGATGGATATAACCACCAATGGCTGAAAAGAGTTTCCAATGGCGCTTTAGACTTGTTAGATGGTAAAAACAACTAACGATTTGCTGTATGGAAAAAAGAATTCATAAGGCAAAGAGACAAAGATTACGAATCGGAAATAGAATCCAACTTAACCACATGGCCTATAAGTCTCTAGACAAAGACTATGGATCAATTCAGACCTGTTAGATGGTAAAAACAACTAACGATTCGTTGTTGAATGAAAAAATAAGCAACAACTTAAAGAAATCATAAGGTTAAAGATTTTTGACAAAGAGTATGAATCGGTTTTCGATTTGTAGGATGGGAAACAAATGACTAATGGCTTTAAGAAGACCAACCAATGGTTTATAGAAAGTCTTAAGACAAAGCCTGTATAAACTATTTCGGTACGATAACCAAAGATTGTGCGTTGGATGGATAGAACATCTACGTGAAGTGAAGACTAACTAATTTTGTTTGTCTTTCAGACTCCGCAGAGATTTTAAGTATTGCAGACTTGAGACTTCCATGACAGGTTTGTGCTTTTAAAAACTTGCTTGTAATTAGTTTGACGACTTTACAATTATAATTTTGATAAGCATCCAAAATCTTATGAGATTCATAAGTGTTTAGCTTATTTCTGTAACAGCTTGATGTATAAATACTTTTTTATTTATCTCTGTTGTAATGTTTGTATTCATTTTATAAAATATCTTAAGTCTTTTAGATATTTATTTTAATGGAAGAGAGACGGTTGCAGATTATGGTGATTATGGTAGTAGCTTCTTTGAATCTAGAATGTATTTATCACTCTTTGATTAGAAAATTCTCTGTTTTGATGTTATATCTTAGAGTCTTTGAATGCAGATTATGATAAAAAAATTTCCTTGAATCTTGAGTGTATCTGTTTTTATGTTTGTATTGTGTTTGTTGCTATAAACTGTACCCGTTGATTGAGTGGATTACAATACAATGATTGAAAATTTATATCTCTGTTATGGTACTAGTGTTTGTCACTTGGTCTCTTTTGGCTTAACATAGTTGATGGAGCTTGGAAATCTGTTAACTTGTTGGTATATTTATTTAGAATTGGATCTTTGTATGATTGATAGCAAATATTTGAATTCCAAAGTTATCATCTCCATTGTAGGCATTTGAAATATGTGTTTTGACCTTTTCTGATTTTTAGGGCTAATAGTCGTTAGAGTTGGAAGTATTTGATTCTGTAGTAGAGAGAGTAAAAAACTTTTCAGTATATCTATATCTTGCGCTTATCAGTAAAAACATATTCGTTGTTGTTTGTTTGTTTAAAATTTGACAATTTGAGTTTTCATGTTAGTTTTGTTGGTAACATTGTTTGTTGTATATTTTTGTTTTGTGTTAGATTATGAAATATGTATCAATTCTGCATATTATGAAATATGTGTTAATATACAAAGTTGTGATGGAAATACATATTTTTTCAGACGACTAACAAGATAATTCATGTTTATTTCTTTTAAGTGTTAATTGTCTTTTTCTTATATATTTCTTGCTTCATCTTACGATTTCTTTACTAGCACCTAACATCGATGAATGTACTATTAACAATAGTATCTATAAACCTAAACCTGAATATAGAGATTGCCAAAGCTGTAGGGCGGATCTAGAAACATTTTTTATGTGGGGCATAAATAAAAACTTAGTAAAATAAAAGGTAAAAAATAAAAAGATGTAATGTATTTTGATTTTGAGTTTTGGAAAACTGGAATTATCTAAAAAATTACATTTTTATTTATTTCTAAATCTTTCTACATATATGAAAGATATGAAAAAAAATTAAAAAAAATGATTTACATTATAATAAAAAATCTTTATATAAAAGTTTTAGAATTTATAAGCTGAAACCAAATTTATTTTTATTAATTTATTAGAATATATAATGTATGGAAAATAAATTAAGCAATAAATAAATTTAATAAAAGATATGAAAGAAAGAAAAATGTCAACTAATCAAAAAAAAGAATATAAAAAATTATAAAAAGAAAAGATGGCTAAAAAAATGGAATACACAAAAAAACAAAACAAAAAATAGATAAATACATGTATATAAATATATAAAATGGGATACTTGCAAAAATGACCTAAAATTTGATTTGAATTGCAAATCTAACCTACAAAAATCACCTTCCCAACATTTGCCATTTTGTGTCCAAACAATCTCTCATAGTTTCAGTTATTCACGAAATTGCCATTGTTTTTAATTAATTTTATTTATTTTCGGAAATTCAATTGACCAACTAATCCTCATCTTTCTCACTTATTTACGAAAATACCATCATCATCAATTCACCCAACTACCATTTTCAACCAATCTTGAAGCTTTAATGGTGGCAAAAACCTATTTTTGAGTTTGTTGAGCTCATTATTTTCCCTTTAAGCTTCTATTCTTCCATTTCCTCTCTATTTTCTTCCCAAAAACTCTATAATTTGTCTATTAAAAAGTTGAAGTTCATAAAAATTTCTATATTCCGGCGATTTGGTTGTTTGTTGCGGTTGTGCTTCTTTCATTGTGGCTAGGATCAAAGATCTTGACCAGAAAAGAAGCTAAAGGCGAGTGGTAAGTCGGATTTTCAGTCAATTTTGGTGTTTTTCAGATCTGGGCTCCGAAAGTAGACTTCACTCGGTCCGAATGAAGTCTACTAGTCAACGCCCAGGTTAGTTTTGCAATTGACCGCATGAAAAAGTAGTCTTCTTTTGGTCCGAATGAAGTCTACTCCATTTCCTTTGATAACAAAAAAATGGAGTAGACTTCTCGAGTAGACTTCTTTAGAAGCAGGTCATTTTTGCAATTGACCAACCTTTGACTTTTCAGAGTAGACTTCTCTATGAAAAGTAGACTTCTCAGAGAAGTCTACTTTCGTAAGTAGACTTCTGGCAGGTCATTTTTGCAATTGAAAAATATTTGACTTTTTGGTCAATTGCAAAAATGACCTGCGAGAAGTCTACTTACGAAAGTAGACTTCTCCGAGAAGTCAAGTAGACTTCAGAGTAGACTTCTCTATGAAAAGTAGACTTCTCAGAGAAGTCTACTTTCGTAAGTAGACTTCTCGCAGGTCATTTTTGTAATTGACCAAAAAGTCAAATATTTTTCAATTGCAAAAATGACCTGCCAGAAGTCTACTTACGAAAGTAGACTTCTCCGAGAAGTCTACTTTTCATAGAGAAGTCTACTCTGACAAGTCAAAGGTTGGTCAATTGCAAAAATGACCTGCGAGAAGTCTACTTACGAAAGTAGACTTCTCCGAGAAGTCTACTTTTCATAGAGAAGTCTACTAATATTTTGGCAATTGCAAAACTAACCTGCGAGAAGTCTACTTTTATCCGAGAAGTCTACTTTTCTTGTTTTTAAAAAAAAATCATTTATATACAATATATAACGAATTTTTATAATTTTCGTGATCCTAAGCTTCTGTTATTAAGTTTTCTTGCTTATGTATAAGTTTTGCATGTTTATATATTATAGGTATAGTCGAATGAGTTTTCATGTTTTATATGATACTTAGCTTATTAAGAGTAGACTTCTTAGTCTACTATAGAAGTCTACTAAGTAGACTTCATTCGACTTACCGAGAAGTCTACTTATGCAACATTGATGTCTAATGTGGTTTGGATTTGGTTTTTTTTTTCATAGAGAATGGTTCACATACCCGTTGTTTATGGAGAATGGGTTAAGACTGAATCAGTTTGGCAGTTCGAGGTGGATAATAACAAAAGAGGGCGGATGTTGTTCTTAAGAGATGGTTGCACACATGTTGAGCTTCTTGGAATGGTGCAAGAGGATTATATGCTGGAAAAGAAAACAAAGGTGGAGTTATCCTATCCCTTACCACCTCAGATGCTTCAACAAATGCCTCCTGATTCTCTGCCTATGTATATCACAAATGATAGACATGTTCAGAGCTTGATTGAGTTAAGTAAGATGCATGGTGTTCGCCTTTGTGTTTCGAGTAGGATAGTGGACCATGAGAATGATGATGTGGATGGACATGCGGATACGTGCTCTGATGCTGAAGAAGATTGGGATGAAGACGCTGAAGATTGGGATGAAAACGTTAAAAAAAAATGAGGATGAAGCTGATAGTTTGAATGAAGATGAAGTTAATCAGAATATGAAAGAAAAGTATGATGACTCAGATGTGGATTACAGTGAGTACGGGAAAGTTAAAGATGAGGATGAAGTTGAGGGTGTAAGAGAGCGTTGTGGTGGTTTTGATCGACTGGATAGTAGTTGGTCGTCTAAAATCTTTGTTAATCAGAGTTTTCCTAGCAAGGAGAAGCTTGTATCTGAGTTGCGATTGATGGCAGTTATGAAGAGATTTGCTTTCAAAGTATATAAGTCTACAACGTCTTTGTTTGTAGCAAAATGTTCAGTCAAAGGATGCGTTTCGATGGTTAGAGCGGGTGTGAAGAACGAAGCAAACACATTCTGGGTGACAAAGTATCTGAAAGATCATACTTGTTCTGTGATAGACCGGTCAGCTCATCGTAGACGTTGTACACCTAAGTACATTGGGGCTCTGTTTGTGGAACGAGTTGGCATAATCGATGGAATTGTGCCAAAGCATATCAGAGATTCTATGAAGGTGATGTTTGGTATAAACCTCAGTTACACCACATCTTATAGAGCTTTGATATATGCCCAACAATTGGTGAGAGGAACAGCAGAAGATGGATATGAGAAGCTGCCTTCTTATTTGCGTTAAATTGAGAGAGCTAATCCGGGAAGTGTCACAGACCTTGTATGCGATGAGATGGATCGATTTAAGTACCTGTTTATTTCATTTGGAGCTTCCATAGCTGGTTTTAAGTACTTGAGGCGAGTGATTGTTGTAGATGAGACTCATCTAACTGGGAAGTATGGAGGTGTTTTGCTAGTGGCAGCCGCACAAGATGGTAACTTTCAGATATTTCCTTTGGCTTTTGGAATTGTGGATTATGAGTGTAATGATTCATGGAATTGGTTTTTCACCAAATTGAGTAGATGTTTCTCAGATGGGTATCCACTTGTCCTAGTTTCTGACCGGCACGACTCCATAGCTGATGCATTTAAGAATGTCATACCATGGGCAACACGAGGTATATGTTACTATCATCTGCAGCAAAACATTGTGACTAAGTTTCACGGGAAGCAACTCATGTACTTGGTGAAAGGTGCTGCATATGCATATACGACTTACGATTATAATCGATACATGGACGCAATCCGAGAGGTAAACCCCAGACTTGCTCAATATTTGGAGACTGCGGACCCGAGGTTATGGTCACGAGTCCATTTCCCGGGAGACAGGTACAACATAAAGACTAGCAACATCGCAGAATCGATCAATGCGGCTGTTAAGGAAGCCAAAGGGTTTCCCATCACATTTCTGTTAGAGTTTATAAGAACAAAGCTCGGGAGATGGTATCATAAAAGGCGTGAAGATGCTCTAAGTCTCACAACGAGCCATACCCGTGGAGTAGAGTATCTATTGGCAATTCGAGAATATGAGGCAGGAGATTTGAAGGCAGAACCCATTGATGGCTGGCGTTTCTTTGTTAAGGGTGGAGCACGAGATTGTATTGTTAATTTGCAACAAAGGAAGTGTTCTTGTGGTGTGTATGATGTTGAAAAAATCCCTTGCTCACATGTTATTGCAGCGGCAGAAGAGGCCAACGTGAAATTGTCAACACTTGTGTGTCCATCTTACTCACGGGAATCCTTATATGCGGCATACTCCCATCCCATTAACCCGCCTATTTCTGATGAAAATGATGTCAAGAAGGAACCATGTGATGTTCCAGTCATAAAGATTCCTCCTGGAAGAAAGAAAAAATCTAGATGGCAAACTTGGCTAGAAATGTCTAGGAAAAAAGGCACAAGACCAAGAAAGATGCATAAGCAATACAGTTGCTCCAAGTGCAAGCAACCTGGTCATACTCGCCCCTATTGTGTAAGTTAATATTTACATTGTACTTAGTGTGTTTTGTTTTATCTCATGCCAAGTCGTTATGTAGTCTAACTTCAATAAAATCATATGTAGAGATTCGATGATGGTGCTGATTGAATCTGAACAAGTCGAGAAGTCTACTTGACACAAGAGAAGTCTACTAGGTTGTCAAGATATGTAATATAAATAGGGGGAAATGTCCCTCTGAATCATCATTAAGTTATGTATTATTATTGTCTTTAAGAAGTCTACTCGAGTCTAGAGAAGTCTACTTGATAAGAAGTCTACTCGTGACACGAGAAGTCTACTAGGTTGTCAAGATATGTAATATAAATGGGGGAAATATCCCTCTGAATCATCATTAAGTTATGTATTATTATTGTCTTTAAGAAGTCTACTCGAGTCTAGAGAAGTCTACTTGATAAGAAGTCTACTCGTGACACGAGAAGTCTACTAGGTTGTCAAGATATGTAATATAAATGGGGGAAATGTCCCTCTGAATCATCATTAAATTATGTATTATTATTGTCTTTAAGAAGTCTACTCGAGTTTAGAGAAGTCTACTTGATAAGAAGTCTACTCGTGACACGAGAAGTCTACTCGTGACGAGAGAAGTCTACTCCATAAATTCAGCAACCCAAGAATTCAACACAATCCATGTTACATGTTAACCTATAGTTACATATTCTGTTCTTTGACGGGTTACACCAAAAACTTTCTAACCACATCAACCAGATACACCAAAAAATTAGTTCGTTACAAAAAATAATACACGAGAGAAGAGAAGTCAGGTGCCTTCGTATAACCCCATATTCGCCCAGTCCTGGTTTGGAGGTCCGTGGCACTTGGTCTCCTGGTGTATATCAACCACAAGTTTCTGTCTGATAACTTTCATGTTGGTGGGACACAGTGACGGAGGAAATGGCAGTCCAAGAGCATGATATTCAATAAACTTAAGGCAATAAACTCCACAATCACCACCTGGCCCTTGCTGTGGCACCTCCTTTGCTTCTAGCCGTGTATGCGTGAAAGCGTCATATGGGAACTTGTATTTATCTTCTCGGATAGCCATTTCCCGAAGCAGATAAGGCAGCATGACTGCAAGAGGCTCAACTGCTTTCACTATTTCCGCAGCGCTAGAATGATGAACGAGACTGTCCCAAATGAGAATGTGCCTCTGAGGTATAGAGATACACAGAGCAACCCAATGATCATCCTTTACATTCAAGGGCGTGTATATGTCATCGACGTCCACCCCCCATGTCTTGCCTGTTTTGCAGTACACTGGTGTCTCACCGGTGTAATAATCAAAGGCACCAGGCGGCAGTTGTCTACCTGAGCCATCGGGATTCGGTTTGGTGGCAAGAAAATCCGCGTACTTGGTACGCCACATCATGCTCAAAATCGTATCAAGTAAGCAGATACGATCACTCCTAAACCATTGTGGATGTTCCATGAATCGATGTCTCAACAGGTTGATGACAGCATCCATGTGCTACATAGCCAAATAGGGAAGTTAAGAAAGTCAGAAACAAAAGTCAAGAAACAGAAGTCTACTCGAGAAGAAGCCTACTAGAGAGAAGTCTACTCGAGAAGAAGTCTACTCGAGAAGAAGTCTACTCGAGAAGAAGTCTACTCGAGAGAAGTCTACTCGAGAAAAAGTCTACTCGAGAAAAAGTCTACTCGAGAGAAGTCTACTCGAGAAAAAGTCTACTCGAGAGAAGTCTACTCGCGAAGAAGTCTACTCGATAAGATGTCTACTCGAGAGAAAGACTACTCGAGAGAAAGACTAACCGTATCTGCGAGCCATTGTTGTGGCGTCCTCAGCAGCCACCAGCAGTGGTTTACTGGGTACTTCTTAGCATGTCTACTCGGCCAATTTCTACAGACAACATTAGTACATAATCATCAGACTTTAATTAGTACACAATCACAAGACTCACAACTTGTTATATACAGAGAACTTACGGAAGACGTTTGAAAAACTCAGTTACAGCTTTATTCTTTGCTGCATCAATGGGAGCAAAAGGATCATATCCAGCGCCTAGTCTAGACAACCTCCTTGTCTTCTCGGAGGTCTTGGCTCGTGATAAAATTTGTGCCGCGACCTTCTTTGACTGCTGTTTCCTTAACTGCACCTCCAAATCCTCTTTCGTTTGTTTCCGCGACTCGACAAATACGACACTATCCACGTCCTCGCGGTTGACACTCTCACATGGTTTTTTCTGAAATAATGCATTATACATGTTACTGAGAAGAACAACATGACAAAATAAACGGTTTTATTTATTAGAATTTATTAAAGTAAACGAAACATAAGTCAGATTACACGGTACAGGTACAAATTTTTGAAAACATATAAAAATAGCAAAACATCTAGTTCTTTTTGGAAGACCTCGCTCTTGCCCTAGTAAGCCTAAGAACTGGACTCAACGAAGGAATAGCAGGCTTAGCAGTCTTAGAAGTCTTTTTAGTAGATTTGAGAGAGGGATCGGTACTAACCCGACCATCGTTTGACTTGACATACTCCTCATCCTTTGGCTCTTTCATCTTGGCAACAGTATGCTCCACGGCGACAACCTTTTCAGAGAGGAAGTCCAACTTCTTATCGAAGGCCTCAAACCCAGCCTTTATTTCCCCAAACAATGTTCTGCAACATTCTGAGAAATGTTGCTTCATCGCCTCAGCAAGACTCTTCAAACCCTCCTCTTCTATGGCAGCAGGAGGCACTGGACAAGTCTTCTTCATGCTCCCATCGTCTGGGTCAACACGGCTTTCATCATCTTTAACTTTCCTTTTTTGGCCCTTTGTGGCCTCTAACTTCTTAACCCCTTTGGACCGCCAATGACTAGGCTTCCACTTCCAACGACCACCACCAAACTCCCCAAACATGGCTCCCACTACGTTCTCGATAAGGACATCGTCTACCTCATCATCCCAGGTAGGGAACATTTCCTCCCGTTCCTTGACACAAAAGTTGTTGAAGCTAACCTGCAAACAATTGGAATATATATGTTACAGAGGTCTACGCAAAGAATTATACTCGAGAGAAGTCTACTCGATACGGGGAGAAGTCTACTCGAGACAAGGAGAAGTCTACTCGAGACGGGGAGAAGTCTATTCGAGACGGGGAGAAGTCTACTCGAGACGAGAAGAAGTCTACTCGAGACGAGGAGAAGTCTACTCGAGACGAGGAGAAGTCTACTCGAGACGAGGAGAAGTCTACTCGAGACGAGGAGAAGTCTACTCGAGACGAGGAGAAGTCTACTCGAGACGAGGAGAAGTCTACTCGAGACGAGGAGAAGTCTACTCGAGACGAGGAGAAGTCTACTCGAGACGAGGAGAAGTCTACTCGAGACGAGGAGAAGTCTACTCGAGACGAGGAGAAGTCTACTCGAGACGGGGAGAAGTCTACTCGAGACGAGGGGAAGTCTACTCGAGACGGGGAGAAGTCTACTCGAGACGGGGAGAAGTCTACTCGAGACGAGGAGAAGTCTACTCGAGACGGGGAGAAGTCTACTCGAGATGGGGAGAAGTCTACTCGAGACGAGGAGAAGTCTACTCGAGACGAGAAGAAGTCTACTCGAGACGAGAAGAAGTCTACTCGAGACGAGAAGAAGTCTACTCAAGACGAGGAGAAGTCTACTCGAGATGAGGAGAAGTCTACTCGAGACGAGGAGAAGTCTACTCGAGACGAGGAGAAGTCTACTCGAGACGAGGAGAAGTCTACTCGAGACGAGGAGAAGTCTACTCGAGAAGCAAATATAGTTTAGGATTACCTGTTTCAACATAGCTTCTTTGATGTATTTTCGTCCTCGACAACCGTTGAAAGCCAGCACCGGTGGAGTTAGATTGTCGGGAAGAGGATTTCCGTAATGCCTCCCAAAATCTGGCATAGCATAATACGCCCAAACTTGGAGCACTTCGGCAAACCCATAGAGAGTAACAGTCTTCGTCAAATCAGCTCTTTTGATAGACTCTATAAGGGTCTTGAAAGCCACTCTTCCCCACGGGTAATTTGCAAATGCCTCGACATCCATAACTAGCCTGGCATAGTTCAACCGTGTGGGTGAATCCATCTTCCTTGCCTCGATAAATCCAGCGAAGATGGATAAATATCCTAGCATAAGCTTCTCATCCCTTGTCCACTTCCCAGCACGCTTACATGCTTCAGTAAGTTCATCAACGGTGGGGCCAACATCTATACTAACGCCAAGCTTCTCCCAGAAATATTTCATCTCAGGAGTAACTTCTGCTTCCTCCAGTTCCTCAACATCCTCGCAGTTGAGACCGGTGAGTTGTTCAAACTCATTGAGTGAAAACCGAAGTGGGGTTGCATTTATGAGACTCCATATCTCATACTTCTTCTTGCAGTCCAGCTGAAAACCGAGTATAAACTGCACCACCCTCGACGCCCAGCCAAAATTCAGTTTGTAAAACTTTAGAAAAACACCAAGCCTTGATTCTAAAAGCTCTTCCCATATATCTGCTTCCAGTACTGCTTCCAATGCAGGAAACAACTTCCTACTGTTGCTGTAGTAGGCTATACTTTTCCCAGGTTGGGGCTCCTCGTCCTTTGTGAATAATCTCCTTGGAAACTTGGACTGCTTCTCCATCCTGCAAAACCAAAGATGGCATAAATATGTAAGAAATATATAATTATTAGCAAATGGCAGAAGTCTAGTTCAGAAAGAAGTCTACTTTTCTCCGAGAAGTCTACTCGCGCAAAAGTCTACTCGAGAAGAAGTCTACTTAGAGAAGTCTACTCGAAAGAGAAGTCTACTCGAGAAGAAGTCTACTTAGAGAAGTCTACTCGAAAGAGAAGTCTACTCGAGAAGAAGTCTACTCGAAAGAGAAGTCTACTCGAAAGCGAAGTCTACTCTAGAGAAGTCTACTTATACGAATTCTAAAATAAATCACTAGTTACATAAATTACCTTTGTGAACACTGAAATCCGGCGGAGACAACCAACAGCGTCGTCGACATCTGTAAATCCAAACAAAAAATTTCCAAATTAGCAGCGGCGATGATATCTAGGGCAAAAAATTGAATCTAACAGATGCCGGACAAAGAGAAATGAGGACAGAATTACCAGCAGTAACAAGGCGACGAGGCGACAAGGCAACAGAGGCGGCGATGAAAAGAGATGAACGAAATCGATTAAGGTCTATATACAGATAAAGAGATAAACAGAAGTGAGAGATCTGAGAGAGGAGAACAGAGATTACCTCCATTGACAATTTACAAACGGTGGTGATGAGTTGAAGCAGCGGCGGCGACGACGGTATGAACGGCGACAGAAATGGCGAAAGAAATCGCCCAAACGCTGGTTACGAGTCGAGAGAAACTAGGGTTTGTGGAATGAGTTACTTTCTGGTAAAAATGAAATATATAGGCCGGTTAAAAATGGGTTAGTAATATTATTCGGTTCAGTGATTATTTTTATTTTACTCGGACATAACCGGTCAAAGAAGTCTACTTTTGATTCTAATTCGGTAAGAGAAGTCTACTAGATAGAAGTCTACTTTGGTCCGAGACGTCTACTCGAGAGAAGTCTACTTCGGTCCGAGAAGTCTACTTAACCCTAAACCCTAAATCAATTTTTTTTAATTAAAACTTATATGAAAACATTAATTACTTACCATATTGACAAGTCATAGTTAAAATAACAAATATATGAACCATGATTCATTAACTGAACCATAAACTATGATTCATATAGAATTTGTGCAAACCCTAAGAATTACACTCTTATACCCTAAATCCTAAACCTCAACCCTAACCCTTTTGATTTGTATACTTATGAAACTTATAAATTGATTCATTTTCATGATTTTTTTTATACAGATGCTAAATGTATCTTTTTTAATTGTGTATATAATGTTTTTACCAAATTATTTTTCATAATTTTTAAAATTAGTGGTAAAGAAATTAAAATAAAGTAGACTTCTCCAAGAAGTCTACTCCTGAGAAGTCTACTTTAGAATCCGAGAAGTCTACTTAGTATTGATTTCTAACCTAATTTATCTATGATTATTTAAATTAATTATTTTGTGTCAAATTTTATTTTTAATAGGTGTAAAAAGTATATGTTTTTGTTATTTTGATAATTTTTTCACCAAATTATTTTTCATAATTTTTTTAATTAATGGTAAATACATTATTCCAGAGTAGACTTCTCGACTTCTCGGAGAAGTCTACTCGAGAAGTCTACTCGAGCTCAAGTAGACTTCTCGGGGATAAAATAGTCATTGCGACGAGCGTTTTTTGTTTGGTCAGAAGGAATAATATTGTAATTTCACTACCTCTGTGAGTTATTTTTGTCAAACATACAATAGAGGATCTAATTTTGCAATTCAAATCAAGTTTTGAGTCATATTCAACAATTCCCCCATATAAAATAGACAAACTATAGGCACCGAACTCTTCATTTGAAGAACAAAACAATGGCCAACTCAACCAATGAATCAACAATTGTAATAAAATATATTAAAATCAATATGGGGCACGTGCCCCACCTTCTTGTAAGTGGCTATCTGGTAACCGTTTAGATATGACAACTAAGAGCTGCAAGCTATTATGGATATCCTAAATTCATTTTTTTTTCTCTTTTCTCAGATTTATCTATTTTAGTCTTCTAACTATCGGAATCTCCGAACATGATTGATCCTTTGGATCTCCTTCCTCTTTAAGACATTAACAACATGTCTCTCTCATTATATAGAGTAATCATTGTGGGAGTGATTACGTGGATGGTTAGGATTAGAAGGATAAATGGACAGCTAGGATAAGAAGTGGGCAAGCCGAAGCCGTACAAAAGGAGAGAAGAGAGAAAATGTTCATTTTTATCAGAAAATCGTTGTAACGACTTCATCTTCTTCCTCTCGATCCTTTATGTAATTCGCTTAAGAACCATGTTCATTCGATCTGGGAATTCTTAAGTTTATAGGATTCTTTGTTCTATGAACATTGGATTCGTTTGGGAATAATAATTGGGATTCATTTGACTACAATTTTGGTGTATCAAAGTATCAGACAAAAAACGTTTCTCGGAACTATAGGAACTATAACGGTAGAAACTCATCACCAGACAGCAATTGGCGACGGCAATGAGCTGAATGACCACCAGCCCCTAAACAATGCAGCCATTCTAGTATCGCATCATGTAATGGAACATCATGAGGAACCACTATCTTACTTTTTCTATTCAAAATGTTATGGGATCATGTAAAGTGTTTCTTACAACCCGGTTTGGTAGTTAACTCTGTGATCAAATCCATTGTGTGAACATCAGTCTCGTAACAGCTTTGATATCTTTGTAACAAATCACAATCCAAGACTAACAAGGCCAAATGAAGTATTTCAGATCCTTTAACCCGGGATAGAGCATATGCAACTAAATTTTCCTTTCCCTCCTTATACTGAATTTTATAGTCAAATTCCAAAAGCCTAGGCAATCATTGTTGCTAAACGTCGGTATTCAACTGCTTTTCTAACAAATATTTAAGACTACGTTGGTCCGTCTTGATCACAAAATGCCTTGTGAGCAAATAATGTCTCCATTTCTGAACTGCAAAAACCACTGCTAGCAACTCTTTCTCGTAAATGGAGAGGTGTAGCTGTTTACTTCAGATGGTGGCTGATATATGCTACCTGATGACCATCTTGCATAAGAACAGTTCCAATTCTCTAACCACACGCATCAGTCTCCACAAAGAATGGCCTATCAAACAAAGGTATAGCTAACAATGGAGTTGTACACAATGCTTTCTTTAAGATGTCAAAGGCGTCTTTGTTTTCTTCAGACCAATTAAATGGGTTCTTCTTCATAAGCAGAGTGAGAAGTCTTGTTATACTACCAAAAGTTTTCACAAAACGCCTATAATAACCAATTAATCCCAGAAACCCTCTCAACTGTTTCAAATTTGTTGGGATCGGCCAATTAGCTACAACTTTAATCTTATTAGGATCAGTTAAAATAGCTTCTTCTTCAATAAAATGATCCAAATATATACAACACGAGCTGTGGTAAAGGCACATTTACAACGCTTGGCATACAACTTCTGACTTTGCATGGCCTCATTAACCCATTGTAAATGTTGCACATGCAACTTCACGGAGCTGCTGTATATGAAAATATCATTGAAGAAGATCAGCACAAACTTCCTTAACTCTTGAAACATTGCATTCATCAATCCTTAAAAAGTTGCAGGAGAATTCGTCAACCTAAATGGCATCACAAAATATTCATAATGACCACTGTGTTTTAAAAGCGGTTTTGTGAATATCAAGAGGAAACATTCTAACCTGATGAAATCCTGCTCGTAGATCAATCTTGGTGATATACATGTATAGCATAAGGAGCTTGGAACGTGGGGAAGAGCTTGGACCAGCGGAGTAGCATGAACCAGAGGAGCAGCTTGTAGCTGAGGATGCATTTGAGGAGGAAAACGAGTATGGAAAAGATGTTATCTTAACCTCATTGGTTTTGATACATGATCATCAAATGGGCATGTGTCTCATTTGCTCTCTTTTTCTCTTGTCAAGTTTTGTCCCAATGGGTTTTCTTGACAAGGTTTTTAATGAGGCAAATGTTACACATTCAAATCATCCATTTGTTGATCCAGACCAAGACAAGACAATCATAATTCGACCCAATAGAAAAGCTATGAAGACCAATGCTTTTTATGGCCATTACAAGCCCAAGAAGAGTCCAAAACAAGTGTTTATTTTTCTGGTCAAGAGGAGTGACGAAAATAGAAGTTCAAGGGTCATAATTTTAGGTTCAAACTTGTTTTAATTTCTTGTTATTTTCTAGACAAGTCAAGGAGCATGTTCCAAGACTTGTTTCTTTGTTTTCTGTTTCTTTTCTTCTCTTTATAATCCCCCCTTGTACTTTGGCCGAAAATCATCTATCTTTTTATCAAAATCTCTTTTAAAATAGATCATCTCTTTGGTGTGTAATATCCAAGGAAATCTTGTTCATCTTATGGCGTGTAATATCTTTAAGATGTTCAGCTTGTTTGTAAGAGCCAGCCGCCTCTCTTGTTAACAATCATCTCTACCCTTCTTCCATCATTCCCCCCAAACCGTCCATATGCACTTGCTTAACTTTCAAAGTCAAGGTCTTGGCGAGATCATATCAAGTGGTATCAGAGCAAGCTTTGAAAGTTAAGTTTTTTTCTATCCCTTTTATTTGCATAATTTTTGTTTCATATTTTTGTTTTATATTTTTTATTTTATTTTATTTTTTCTGCAATTTTTCTTGTTTGATTTTCATCATCCATTTTCAAATTTTCATAAAAAAAAAATGTTTTTTCTTGTTCATCTGATCATATATCCGAATTTGGCTGTTCATCTTCTGATATTTGGTTGTGATTTTTCGTTTTGTTAGGACTTTTTACTGGTGTTTTTGTTTCTTTTTATTGCAGGATGGAGTCTAAACTGGAAGACAAACTCAGTGAAAGCAACAAGTTTCTGTTCAAAGGAATCATTAATGAAATGAAGGAGTTGATGGGCAAAGAGTTTGAGATACTTTAAGAAGAGCTTAAGCAGAGAAATCAAGCAAATGACCGGAAAGCTCAAAGGCACGCCCTTGGCTACCATCAAGGACAGAAGAGTAGTTTTTTTAAAAGCATGAAAAAGAATGGTAATCTTTGCCATGAAGAGTTGTGCAAGCCAGTAACAAAACCGGAGCTAAGCATTGATCAAAGAATAGCTCAGATAAGTTCTTGTTTTGATGATTTGGTACCTAAGTTATCTACTATTTGTATGATGCACTTGTCCTTTTCCAAAAGTGTTGAGACAGGTACAGGTTCTAATGGAGAACAAAAGAAGCAAGGAGATCACAAAAAAGAGCAAGAAGATCAAGAAAAGGAGATGCAACTAGAACTAACTCCACCAGAATCTAAACCATCAGATCAACATCTTCAAGTTTTAGAGATGATAAACTTTGAGCAGCCAACCAGCCTTGTGTCAAAACCAGTCCCTAAATCATTTCCAAAAGAGCACTCAAGAAAGCACTGTAAGGAATTTAATTTAATTGGGACTGAATCTAATTTGTTTATAATGGTTTCTGCACAAGCTGAAAAATGTTTTGGTTTAGAAACTGTAAAAGAATTTTGTGTTTCAAAGTCTATTTTTGATAAACTAATTCCAGTTTTTGAAACCATTAAAAGTGAAAAGTTCTTTAAGCCAAAAGATTTTTTAGTTGAAAAATGTTGTGAATTTCAACCTTCTTTGAGAATTTCTTTGTTTAGCAACACTTCTAGGCTGAGTTTGAATTTGTAAAAACGTTTTCTAAAGAGGAACAAAAAGATTTATGTGATTTTTGGAGTTCTAATCACATTTTGATTTGTGACAAAGTGAGTGGAATTTATGAAAAAGATTATTTTACCTTTGATCACACATATATAATTCAATTGTCTTTGCCAAAAGTGCCATTTACAGGTTTAAAGACAGCTTTGAAGCTCACAAGAAGAAACAGAAAGAGGGAGGAAGACCATCGATTTAAACCACCTGATTCGAACCAGGATCAACACCAAGACGTCAGTTGTTTCATGCTGATAAAAGAGGAGCCACCAGATGCCGCAAACAAACAAAAACCGGACCAAACCCAATATGGATGTATCTCTCTAGCCCTTTCAGAACACATTGGTATTAATTTGATCTATTCTCTTGCAGATAAAATGGATTTGAGGTCAAATCCTTTTCAAGAGGGAGGGGATGATATGATCATGGATAGCATAAGGAGCTTAGAACGTGGGAAAGAGCTTGGACCAGCGGAGCAGCATGAACCAGAGGAGCAGCTTGTAGCTGAGGATGCATTTGAGGAGGAAAAAGAGTATGGAAAAGATGTTATCTTAACCTCGTTCAGCTTGTTTGCAAGAACCAGCCGCCTCTCTTGTTAACAATCACCTCTACCCTTCTTCCATCATTTCCCCCAAACCGTCCATATGCACTTGCTTAACTTTCAAAGTCAAGGTCTTGGCGAGATCATATCACTTGCAATAGATCTTAGAGCCCCCTAGTTCATCCATAAACTCCTCAATCAATGGAATAGGAAATTGATCTTTGAATGTTAGTCCATTCAACCCTCTATAATCCACACACAAATTCCAAGTATCATCTTTCTTCTTGACCAACACAGCAGGTGAAGCAAAAGAGCTTGAGCTAGGATGAATTGTTCCACCATCCAACATTTCCTTGACAATCTTATCTATTTCAAGCTTCTGGTGAATAGCATATCGATAGGGACGTTGATTCACCGGATTAACTCCCTCAATCAATTGAATCTTGTGGTCATGGTTGAATCGAAAGGGAGGCAACAATACTGGTTCTTTAAAAAGATTCTCAAAAATGTTCAACAACTCTTCAATTGGTGGTGAGTGGAACTGTTTATATGTTATGGCTTCAAGGGAGAAACACGTAGCTGGATCCACCAACTTATCTTGACTGACACAACACATCGACACTTGTATCACATTGTCTTGTAGTTCATTCAACTTTAACTGCCTCACTAAACCAGGATGAATACCGTGTAACACCACCTTCCTTCCACCCCACCAAAACTTCATAGTAAGGTTCTTAAAGTCCCAATGATTTGACCAAGTTTATTCAGTCATTGAACACCCAAAAGTACATCGCAACCATTCTACAGAATTACCATGAAATCCTCTGTAAAACTTATTCTTTGAAAATCCCATTGAAACTGGTCCACCTTTGATTTAACGGTTACTCGATTTTCATCAGCTAAAAGTAAAGGACACCCCAACTTCTCAGACATCGCGGTATCGAGGAAGTTATGCATAGAGCTGGAATCAATCAACGTAAACAAGGATTTCTTCTTATGAAATCCCATGCCCCTCATTGTGTTGAAATCCGCTACACCAAAAAGAATAGTCATGGACATTTGTGCTATATTGCATGTAGGTTCAATTGTATCTTTTTTCTCCTTTGTAATATAAGCCAATGTATCCTCTTCTAACTCCAATAAGTAAAGCTGAGTTTTCTTATGAACCTTGTAATGGCCTGGTGTGTACTTTTCATCGCAATAGTAGCATAATCCTTTAGATTTTCGATCATTCATCCGATGATTAAAACATCTTCAGTTGTTTCCATGCTCCACCACTTTCTGAGTCATTGGTGGTTTACACCACCTGTTTTCTGGTTCCTTTGGTGTTGATAAGATACCTTTACCTGCTTGAAGAGACTTCAAAGTAGACCAGACAGATCTTGGAGGCTTCTGTGGATGAGCCGCTTCATATAATCTCCCCAACATAAGGCATTGACAGAATGTTTGCGGTTGGAACATACGAACATGCATCTGAGTATCCGTTCATAGTCCTGCCAAGTAGTTACTGACCAAGTAATCCTCTAATAGCTTCACACACGTACGAATCAGCTCAAACTTATTGTGATAATCCACAATACCATCAGTCTCTCGTAATTTCTTCAATTCTGGTATAGGATCATCCCATACATCATCAAATCTGTCTTTCAGCAACAACTTATAGCTGTTTTAATACCTCAAATCCAGATTTTCTTAATCATCCTGGACTAACAATTGATGCCAAGTAACCGCAAGATCATCCAAATGTATTGATACTACAACTACTTTAATTTCATCAGGAGTATGATCTATTGCAAAGAATTGTTCTATTTTAGAGAGCCATTCTTTTAACCTAGTGTTGTTAAACCTAGGAAAACCCATGATCTATTGCAAAGAATTGTTCTATTTTAGAGAGCCATTCTTTTAACCTAGTGTTGTTAAACCTAGGAAAACCCAGTTTAGCTAGTCTAGTTATTCCAGCATAGTTGATAGGATTACCAAATCTCGAGTTTTGCCGTGCTCTTCGATGTTTACCGGACTTGATTGAACTGGTGCTGGTGAATTGGCTCTCTAAAGCGTGTGGATTCGTATCGCCTCAAATAAATCTGCCATTGTTTTGGCGATTGTTACATTTTGCTCTATAACAAAAGTCTCCAGTGTTTATAGACACCGAATCATTTGATTGATTCACGAGTTCACGGACTCATGGCAGCGCATCAACAGGTTAAGGGCACTTTCTACTAGAAGCGTATGGCTAAGAATATCCAAGTGTATATAAGAGGCTGTTCTATATGCTAACAATGTAAGTATGACACTTTTGCTTCTCCTGGCTTGTAACCGCCCTTGTCAATCCCTCAAACAATCTGGATATATTTTTTTATGGACTTCATTGAGAGTCTTCCCATGTCCTTTGGTAAATAAGTTATATTGGTGGTTGTGGATCGATTAACAAAAGCTGCTTACTTTATAGCCTTTGAATCATCCTTACATGGCAGTTTCAGTGGCTCAAACTTTCTTAGATCACGTTTTTAAACTCCATGGATTTCCTAGTTCAATTGTAAGCGAGAATGATGCTGTGTTCTTAATTGTATTTTGGAGGGAGCTGTTTACATTACAAAGTGTTGCACTTAACTATTCAGTGCTTACCATCCAAAAAGTGATAGTCAAACAGAAATGGTGAATCACTGTGTAATGACCCGGGCCCGGCCCATTTGAGTAAGTTTAAATGGATTGATTTGGCTATCTATGTCACCAAAGTGCACTTATCTTTTTGGTTAGTGGGTTTGAGAGAACTCCAGAGTTAAACGTGCTTGAGCTGGAGCAAGACTAGGATGGGTGATCTTTCGGAAAGTAGTTTTTGAAACCGTGTAAGTGAGGCCAAAACACGGGAAAAGATCATGAGGTGATTGTAGGGTCAGTAAATAAGTTGGTTGGGCTCCGGAAAAAATAACGCACCGACCATCAGACAGTGGCGGAGCCTATGAGCCCGATGGAGGGATGGGTGACTCGCCGGTAGGGGCGGTCGGGGCGTTACACACTGTTTGGAAACATATTTAAGGTGTATGTGCAATAATAGACTTTATCTTTGGAGTTGCTGGTTATCCTTAGCAGAGTTTTGATACAACACCAACTTCCATTCGAATGCACAAATGAGCCTGTATGAGGCAGTTTATGGTCAACCTCTTCTTCAACACCTTGTCTATTTGCCAGGTGAAAGCAAAGTAGCAGTTGTAGCAAAGAGCTTACAAATTGTAGTTGCCACCTACAAATAGAGTCCATCCTATCTTCCACGTTTCAGAGCTGAAAATACGTGTTGGGGATACATCTGTGAGCACTAAACTTCCTCTTATTGTGTTTGATGTACTTATCCGGACCCCATATCGTATCTTGGAGCATCAAATGGTTAATCGCCAGGGTAAACCCGCTATAAAAGTTCTGGTGAAATGGTCAAATGAAAATGAGAGTGAGGTTACGTGGGAGTTCCTTTATGACATATTGCAAAAGTATCATTCATTCAACCACGAGGACTTGGTTGTTCAAACATGGGGATTTGATATAGAGACGATGGCAAGGATAAGAAGTGGGAATGTCCATTATTGTAAAACAAACACAAAAATAGAAAAGAGAGAAAATGTTCATTTATCAAAAAAATTATTGTAACTTCGTCTTCTTCCTCTCCATCCTTTCTGTAATTCGCTTAAAAACCATTTTCATTCAGTTTGAGAATTTTTAAGGTTTGTTGGATTCTTTGTTTTATAAAGATAGAATTCGTTTGGCAATAATGATAATTGCGATTCATTTGAGTATAATTTCGATGTATCTCAATGACAACTCAACACTGAAGTTACAACTTACAACAGTCACAAACTCAGAGGGACTTTCTCATCTCTTTAGAATGGGTCCCATAGACAACACTACAAAACTTCAAACACTACTTATCTTCGCTTCTGTCTTTACTTGACTCTCTTACCTCCTTTTGCTCTCTATATATCCGCCATTTAGCAAAAACCTTTAAAACCCTAAAAAAAAAAACATGACAGAAAAACTGATATTTTTAACGAGCTCATGGCTTTGGTCTCGATGGAAACAGGAGTGAAAGAGCTCGTCGAGGTCGGAATTACCGAAGTTCCTCGAAGTTTTCACTACCCTTCTTCTACTATATCTAACAACAGACCTGATGATATCTCCGGCTTAAACCTCACCGTTTCAATCATCGATCTCAGAGATATAAACAACTAGCGAAACGCCGTCGTCTCGAAGATCAAAGACGCAGCAGAGAATTAGGGGATTTTTTCAGTTGATCAATGTGGATGCAGATATCCACACTCAAAGATTTGTGAAGCGTTTAGGTGAAGTTAGGGAAATGATGGGTAAGAATCTCTATTTGAGCAACTGAACTTAAGATCCAGAATAAATAAATGGACTTTGTATTGATTGAATCGAGAGATCGTTTAAAAGAGATAGATATATCTGAATACAAGAGCTCGTAGAGCGAATATTTCTTTAGTTTGTGTATAATTTCTAGTTGGGTCTTCCAACCCTTCCTTTGTCTTTTAAATACTCTCCCTCTTTCGTTAGCTTCAGCGCGTATCTCACAATTCGTTGCCCGCACGAGCTCCGGATCCCCCGTCATCCTTTTGAACCGTTCTCTTCTTATCATTCCTCTCTCCCATTCCTTTGTTGGGCCTTACATTCGGAGCGCGGACACCTTTTGAGAGTGGTTTTGGTGGGCCGATTAACGGGCCGGATTTGGCGATAAATCCTGGTCCAACAGTTGCCCCCAGCCCATCAGTCGCAGTGGAAAGCCTGATTGGCGATATACCATTATGTTTGGTTGGAGCTTGCCATATTTTCTGAGCCTGCGAAATTCTTGCTAAGGGAAAAGCATAAATATCTTTCGGTGATAAACAAAAAATATTGTTTAACAGATTAGATTTAGAAGCAAATATCGGGAAGCGGGATGAATAAATAATTCATCTTTATCGTTGACAAGACGGTTGAGATTTCCAAGGGAAGAGAAAGGGAAAAGAAATCTTTTTGGATTTTCTTTATTTTCGACGAACGGAATGATTACTGCATATAAATACAGTTTCCCATCTCACCTCTTCGTTAACCGCACACGTCTCCACTTCTTTTCAAGGTAACCTATCTTTTCGTTCTTTTATTTAAAGAATCATAATTCTTTGCTCCTGCTTTTCTCCTTTTACTTTTTGCTTCTGTTTGCGAACAGAAATTAGGCAAAATTTACAGTTTTTCGTGTGCTCGACCTAAATCAGGCACTATTTGTTCGTTTGTTTGTCTGTTTCTCCTCTCTTTTCCTTTGATTTCCCTCTATTATGGCCGATTCACCTGTCAACAAAAGCGAGAAGCTGATGGCGATTAAGAAAGAGAAGGGCGACCCTGCCGGCGGATCTCGGCGCGTGAAGATGTCAGCTCCTCGGGGTCCTCGTATGACCACGAAGATGAGTTCTGACGAAGTCGAAGAACTTCAGCTGGCTTATGGGGTCGACATACTCAGGCCGCAAAAGCCAGAGGGTCCCCAGAGAGTGACAAGCGTGTACGGATGTGCCTTCTGGCAATACTCCGAGTCTTGCGGACTCACCTTCCCGATCCTGCCGTTCCTGCTAGAGTTCGCGGCCGAGATGGGGATTGCGTTTCCTCAGATACATCCGAACATGATTCGGACGATGATCGGGTTGTGGGTTCTGTCGCGGGAGAATGGACTTCACTTCGGAGTCAAGGAATTTCACCGGCTTGGTGAGGTGAAGAAGAGTGCTTGCAGCGGCGGCTCGTTTTACGTTTCCCCGAAATCAAATCGGAAGATAATCGATGGTTTGCCGCCACGGGACGACGGGTGGCAGGATAAGCCTTTCTTTTTCAAGATTAACCAATCTTCGGTTGGCGATTTCGATATTAGTTCTCTGCCTTCCGAATGGGCTGACTCTGTCGTTAGGAAAATCCCGTTTATTTTTTAGACCCTAGATAGACTTCTCGCCACCTTTCTTTGCATGTTCGATCCTACTAGTTTTGCAGATCATAGACTAATCTGGCTTTGCTTTTGGTTTTGGTGCAGATTCTCCTGGTCGAATTCGTTTTGACGACGCGCTTAAGGATCGAGCTGACACACTCAAGAGAGGTCGTACTCGGTGGTCGTCTTTCACCAAGGACAAAATTCTTCGGGCCTATCAACTCCCAGCTCATGTCAGAGAAGCTTCGTCTTCCGTTCAGATCTCACCAGGTATGTGACGGTCTTAGCCTTTGGTTAATGGATTACTGGAGGCTATATGTTATGCCGCGGGCTGTAATTTCTGTTTCTTCTGGTTTTTGATCCGTAGCGAGAGGTCCGCAGCTCGAAGATAGCAGTTCGTCAACGGTTCCTCCCCTGATCAGGAATATGTCTCGCTGACCCTCGCAACGTTAGCTCGAGAAAGCTGCAGGAAAAATGAAGGTCAACAGTAGTGAGTCCGCAAAAGCTGGTGACGTGGCCTCTGCACTGCACGAGGTGATGCAGGATATGGATGTTAATGCCTCGACGGGGGCGCGTCCCTTGGTCGTTGTATCGACTCGTGCCGATTCACCGGGTCACGATAATTCAAACGAGCTTCCGTCGTGCATGGTTCGAAGTTCCAGAGCTCTGGGAGCAATGGCAGATCTCATCAGCAGTTTAAACGGCAGCGAGTCGAGAAGTCATCAGCTCGTGATGGCAGATCGCGGGGTAACCGCTACGCGGAATCTTCTGGGAGCAGGCCCTTATACTGGGTGTACGGACATACCAAGGATGCTTCTATTATGGAGGATCCGGTCGGTCTTGCCCATCTGCTGAGACACTGCAAGCCGGCCGGTTGTACCATTCCGCCAGTTGACAAGCTGAGAACTCGTGAGCTTTACGTTGACACGGCGCTTGCAGATGCTCGAGTAAGTTTTTGTTTTTCATATTGCTTTTTTTTGTAGTTTCTTACCTTGTTGCTTCAAGCGTGAAATGATTGCGTTCGTTTTCTGGGTCTTTAGTCTATGGAGGCAAAGAATAAGCTAGTCGCTTATTATAAAGATCTGCTGCAGAACGTCCCCTCTGTCGATGAGCTCGCGAGGATGACGATGGTGGTTGGCGACCTGAAGGACTCGCTGGAGATGGCTAAGACTCAGATAAAGGTCTGCGAGAAGGAGCACACTCCTTCCAGCAAGCTGCATCATCGCGTCAAGCTGCTGGAGGCTCAAATCACTGTTGCGAGACTCGAGCGGTAAGTTGCTGTTGATCAGGCTGCCAAACTCGAAGTCCTGAACATTGAGCTGCGAGACTCCAAAGAGGAAGCTATCCGTCGTGCTGCCAGAGCCGGAAAACGTGAGATTAAGACCAGGTATGACAAGCTGCTGATGTCGTTGAGGGAGAAGTGGGACAAGCGCAAGGGCTAGGTAGACTGCCGCATTTCTCTTCAGGAGGCCGTTGCTAACATCGACTTGATTACGGATATAATGTCCGGGACGGCGAAGATCGAAGAAGAATTTCCCAAGTGGACGCGCAAGGCTGACAGCTACGAAGGGAAACTAAAGGGGCTGGTCGTTTCTGATATGACTCTAGCCAAATTGGACATTCCTCAGGTTTCCGACAACTCTGTTCGGATGGAGGTGGATCCTGTTACCAACGTGCCGACCGGCTTGGATAAATACAGGAGTTATGGCAGCAAAGGTGCTCAGGGCGATAACTGCGGTGAGAAAGGCGATGGCGCGGAAGGGTCCGGGACTGGAGCCCAAGAAGAAACTGAAGTCGGGTCGGGTATGGAGAAAGGCCCTGATGACACGCTCCCGCCTGCGGAGTAATCCCAAGGACTTCTCGCCTTCCCTTTGCCTTTATTTTTCTTTTATCTCAGACTTTATCCGGGAGGGTTTTAATCCTTGAATTAAGTTTGCTCTGGATTTATGTTGTTGTGTTTTTTTTTGGTCGCGAACACGTTTGGTTCGCGGCGTGCTTTGGATTTTGTTTGCCTGGGAAGGCTTTTATTGAATTTCGTTTTTAGGAACTTTTATGATTTTCGTCCTTTCCTCGCACACTTTGATTCTGTCTTCGATTGTTTGTCCGAATTTTCTCTCACGACTTGGTTTCTTGGTGCAATGATTAATCGGTTTCGTACTGGTTGAATTCTCGCGAGGTTCCTTGAAGATATTTTGGTGGACTCTTGCTCGCATGATTTTTGTATTTTTCTCGGGCTGCGGAAGCCGAGAGTTTGTATACGATTTTGGACGGTAGTCCGAGTTCATAGTGATTTTAGTGCGCGCTGCAGCTCGGTACGTCGCCCGACTCGAGTTTGTTTAGGCTATGGTACTTGAACTAAAGCGGGTTATTTTGCGAACATTTGTTCGGGGCACGTATGAGATGGGCTCGTAAGAGTGTTGTCTGGCCAGACTTTTTTTAGCGGATCGTCGTTGATCCCGAGTACTTATTTGTGCCTTAGTTGTTCGTGCGTCAAGTTAAGAGACTATGAACTTGGTTAAATTTCGGGGGCTCGTAGCCTAGTTTATAGAAAAGGTTTACGTATACAACGCGGTATAGAATGTAAAGATTTTAAGGATTGGGGCTGGACTTTAGGGACGAGCTGCCTACGTACCCCGCCAGGGGATCAAGCCTTGTCGTAGTTCGATTTTAGGATTATTTCAAGAATAGTATCGTTTGAGGTTCATGGAATTCCATGGACGCAGTTCGGCTTTTTTCTTCTTATGATCGAAGAGTTTGTAGACGCCGGGGTGAACTACTTCGGTGACCTTGTAAGGACCTTCCCAATTGGCCCCTAGCTTTCCACCTGTTCTGCATGTTTTGTCAAAGACCTTTCGAAGTACCAGATCACCGACTTTAAACGTCCGCTCCTTCACGTTGGACTTGTAGTACCGAGCTGCGGCTTGTTGATAGTTCTGGACGCGGACTAAGGCTTGATCTCGTTTTTCTTCGATTAGGTCTAGTCTGTCTCTGAGCATCTCGTCGTTGAGTTCTGCATTGATTGGACAGAGTTGTCGTCGGAGGGTCGGTACTCTGAGTTCGGTTGGGATTATTGCTTCCATCCCGTAGGCCAGCGAGAAAGGCGTTTCTTTGGTTGCTTTGTGAGGCGTGGTCCTGCAGGCCCATAGGACCGCATTCAGCTCATAGGACCACATTTCCTTCCTAGCGTTTAGCCTTTTCTTGATGTTATTCATTACTGTTTTGTTCGTCGCTTCCGCCTGGCCATTTCCTTGGGGGTACCTGGGCATGGAAAAGGATATTCGTATATGCCATGTTTTGCAGAAGTCCCTGATAGCTTTTGATATTAATTGCGGGCCGTTGTCCATTACGATTTCGTACGGGAGGTTGTGCCTACGTATTATATCTTGCCATATGAAGTCTTGTACGTCGACCTCCGTTGTTTGCTGGTAGGCTCTCGCTTCTACCCATTTGGTGAAATAGTCTGATAGGACCAACACAAACCTTAGCTGTTTTGGTTCCAAGGGGACCATAGGCCCTACGATGTCCATGGACCATCTCATGAACGAGTATGGGGTGCTGATAGACGAGAGGTTCTCGGTTGGCTGGTGGATTTCTGGTGCGTGCTTTTGGCAGTCATCGCCCTTTGTCGCGTAGCTTTCGCAGTCCGCAGCTAGTGTCGGCCAGAAGTAGTCGTGTCTTTTGATTCTTACCGCCAGGGTTTGTCCACTGGAGTGGCTGCCACACACACCGTGGTGAGTGGCAGACAGGATGGCTAGGACTTCCATGCCAAGGGTTCACCTATAGTACGGCTCTATCAGGCTGCGTTTGTATAGTTTTTTTCGATTTTACAGTAGCAGGAGCTTTTGGCTCTTAGTTTTCGGGCTTCCCACTTATCGGCAGGCAGGGTGCTGTTTTGGATGTATTCAAAGATCGGGATCCGCCAGTCCGAGCGGGCGTGAAATTCTTCGTCCGTGACGAATCGTCTTTCGGTGCTGGTTGTGCTTGATGGGGCTTGCTCGTTTACGTCGGGTTCTTAACCAGGATCCGGGTTCTCTGCACCTGGTGTATCCGTTTGGTCAGTTGGTGCGGGCTCGCTCGGTGGCTCGCTCATGCTGGCTGATTCCTTGTTTGATACAGCTAATGTTTCGTCGGCTGTTGCCTTGACGGCTATGTTATTGCTCGGTTTCTCGATTCCTTCCACGGGTATGATCCTTTTGACCGCCGGGTCCGAGGTCGATGCCAGGGACGCCAGAGCATCAGCTGAAGTGTTCTCTCCACGGGGAATCTTTGTCAGTTCGAAACTGTCAAATTGTTTCGTCAGTTCGCGGACGACGTGTAGGTATGCATCCATTTTTTCGTCTTTTGTTTCGTATATCCCGTCGAACTGGTTTATCTTGAGCTGCGAATCGCTGCGGGCTTCTACCTCTCGTGCTCCGATCCTGATGGCGAGTCGTAGCCCGACGATTAAGGCTTCATACTCGGCTTCGTTGTTTGATGCTTCGAAGCCAAGACGGAACGACTGTTCTAATATTTCACCGGGAGAGGAGGCTATGCCTGTTTCCTACCCCAGAGCCTTGTTTGGAGGATGTCCCATCTACGTGGAGCATCCATTTGCTGCTTGTTGTGGCGCTATCTGCGGCTTGGGGGTGATAGCTCGATGATGAAGTCTGCCAGGACTTGTGCTTTAGCACAGGTCCTGGTGCAATACTTTATATCGTATTCGCTTAGTTCGATAACCCACTTTGTCAATCGTCCGGACTGATTCGGGCTGTGCAATATGGTGCGTAGTGGCTGCGAGGTCATGACAACGATAGAATGAGATTTTAAGTACGGTCTTAGTTTGCGGGCTGCCATGACCAGAGCTAGCGCCAGCTTTTCTGTGGCTGGGTATCTTGTTTCCGCATCTATCAGGGTCTTGCTGACGTAATTGATGGGCTTTTGCTCGTTCTGCTCTTCTCTCACTAGCACTCCGCTTACCGCAACAGGTGATATTGCGAGGTAGAGGTATAACGGTTCCCCTTCTACCGGCTTAGCCAATATCGGGGGTTCCCTTATGTACGACTTGAGCTGTTGTAATGCTATTTCACATTTGCCATCCCACTGGAACTTTTTGTTGGCTCGTAGTAGGTGATAGAATGGAAGGCATTTATCAGTCGACCTGGAGATGAAACGGTTGAGTGCTGCGATTCGGCCGGTTAGTCTTTGGACTTCTCGAGTGGTCTTGGGTGATGGCATCTCGAGAAAGGTTATGATTTGTTTGGGGTTTGCCTCGATTCCCCGTTCGGTTACGAGGTAGCCCCAGAATTCTGCTGAAGCTACTCCGAATGAGCATTTGGCAGGGTTGAGTTTCATCCCGTATTGGTTGAGGATCTTGAAGCACTCCCGGAGCTGGGGTACGTGGTCTTCTTCCCTAGAAGACTTGACGAGTATGTCGTCGATATACACTTCCATGGATTTGCCCAGCTGATCTGCAAATATTCTGTTTACTAGTCTTTGATAGGTGGCCCCGACGTTCTTTAATCCGAATGGCATGACTTTGTAACAGTATGTGTCGCGGTGCATTATGAAAGATGTTTTTTCCTGATCTTCTGGATTCATAAGGATTTGGTTATAGCCCGAGAAGGCGTCCATGAAGGACAATAGCTCGTGACCTGCGATAGCTTCGACGAGCCGGTCGATGTGCGGGAGTGGGAAACTGTCTTTTGGGCATGCATTGTTGAGGTCGGTGAAGTCTATACAGACTCTCCACTTCCCGTTCTTCTTTTTGACTACAACTGGGTTGGCGAGCCAATCAGAGTACTTGACTTCCCTGATCGATCCGACTTTCAAGAGCCGGTCGACTTCGTCGTTTACTGCCTTTGCTCTTTCGGGCCCCAGCTTGCGCCGTTTTTGTTTTACGGGTGTGAATGTGGGATCAACATTTAGCTCGTGAGAGGTTACCTTTATATTGATCCTCGGCATGTCCTCTGTTGACCATGCGAATGTGTGAACGTTCTCTTTTAGGAAGATAATGAGCTCGCTTTTGACCGAGCTTGCGAGCTCGGTTCCTATATTGACACATCTCTCTAGGTCAGAGTCGTTGATGCATATCGGCGTTATGAGGTTCCTAGGAGGTCCGCGCGTGGTGGGGTCCTGGCTTTTCTTTGCTTGCTGTTCGGCGAGCTCGTGCTCCTTCTGTAATTGCTATACCGAGGAGTTCGCGGATTGCTTGTAGCAATTGAGGTAACACATCCTGGCGTTCTTCTGACTTCCGAAGACTGTTTGGGTTCCTTTTGGGGATGAGAACTTCACGCATTGGTGCTAAGTAGAAGGTACCACTTTCATGGCGAAAATCCAGAGGCATCCTAGGATGGCGTTGTGCGGCGCTTGGCAATCTACAACTACAAATTCGACGTTTTTTAGTACGGATTCGGCCCTTACCTGGAGTCGGATTGTGCCAAGCGAGATGGTTGTGTCCCCAGCGAATCCGGTAAGGAGTGTGACCGTGTTGTTCAGGGCTGCGTCTGGGAAGCCCATTTTTTTAATGCTTCGTAGAAAAGGATGTCGACCAAACTCCCGGTGTCTATCATTATTTTTGAGAGTTCGAAGCCGGCTACGTCGAGGCGGATAACAAGCGCGTCATCGTGTGGCTTATCTAGGTCCAGGGTCTCGCTTTTGCAGAAGCTTATACAGTGGTCCGGACCATCCAGGTTAGTTTGTACTCGCGACTTGGATTCGGCCTTTCGCTGAAAAGCTTTGATTGAGTTAATCGAGTTCCTGCAGAATAGGGAGCCTCCTGAGATGAAGTTTATCTGCTTCGGGGTGGTAGCCCCTAGACCCTCCCGGCAAAGCCGCAGGCTTTGGAGGCGCTGGCATAAAGCCTTTTTCGGGGCGGGAGGGGGTGTGGTGATCGACTTCATCGGGCCTCCACAAATGTTAGAACTGAAAATTGTTTCTATTCTTTGTTTGGCTGCTGGAGGGGGCGATTGTTCACCTTTCTCCATTCTGTCTCGTTTGTTCTTGGCGGCCTTGTTCTAAGGCGTCTTTTGGGGGTTTGGAGCGATGTTGGAGGGGTTTTCCTCTTCTGAGGCCTCTTGCTCGGGGTTTTCTTCGTTGCTTCGTGGGATCTTTTCTGCGGCTAGTAGGCGGGCTGCCGCGCGACATTCTTCTGTGGAATGCCCCTTGCGCATGTGGTGTTTGTAAAATTTGTTGGCATCGTATTCGGATTGTTTGTCTGGGTTCGGACTGTTGATGGCGAACGACTGTTGGTTTCTGCCCGCGGGTTCCCTTTTGGGGTTTCTTTTTTTGTGAGCTGAGGCTTTGAGCCAGTAGGCCGGCTTTGTGTTGCTTCTGTTCGAAGGCCCTCGTTTCTTCTGCTTTTGCGAAAAGCATAGCTAGGTGCAACGCGTCGAGAGTTCTAGCTTGAGGCCGGACGCGTACCAGAGTCCGTCCCTCAGGACTTCCAACGGTACCCCTTTGTTGAGGTCTGAAATTTTGTATTTTATTTCTTTGAACTTTGTTAAGTAACTTCGTAGTGGTTCGTTTTCGCCCTACTTTAGCCTGTACAGGTCGGCCTCGGTGGTCTTCGATTCAATGAACACCGAGTACTGTTTGAGGAAGACGGCTACGAACTGGGTAAAGTTGTTGATGGAGCCGCTTTCCAGGCTTGCAAACCATTCCTGCGCTGGGCCTACGAGTGTTTCGGCGAACAGTCTATAATAGCCGGAGTCTTTTTCGTTATCATCGAGTCGATCTTGAGCTGCTACGTGGCTGAAGAGCCTTATGTGCGCTTTCGGGTCTGTTTGTCATGTGTATTCTGGGAATTTTATCCTCTCGGTATCACAAAGGTTGGCGTTTGCGATCCTGGCGAAGAAGGGTGTTCGCCTTGTTTCCTCAATGGCGAGGTCGATGTCTGGTGCGGAGCTTGTTGCTGTGTGCATAAATGCCCTCATTATGCGGAGCTCCGCGTTTTGTATTTCGATATGCCTTTGGACAGACTCTAGGTCTGTTACGCGTTGAGGGTTGACTTGGTCGAGGTTGTCGGCAGGATGTTGCTGGACGGTTCGGCCCTGTGGGCTAGCGTTCAGCTGGATGGCGGGATGGTCGTACCGCCTCAAATACGTTTCCCGTGAGCGGGTTCTGGGTGCCTTGGGGTCTGTCATACCAGAACGGGGGTCCGAAGGGAGGATGGGCGTTCCAGGTGGATTGGGGAACTGTGACCTGTGACGAAGTGGAGGCGGAGGAAATGTTTCCTGGTTCCCGCGAGCTGCTGCCCTGCTGGGGCTCGGGTCAATGGGGTTGTTGACTCCTGGTTGTGAAGTGGGAGGTGCGATCTGCTGCCTCCCGTTTTCTGGGGTTGCAAATGCGTGGGAGTTGTCCAGATGCACTCTAGGTGGTGGGCTCCTCTCCGGATCTGTCGCATGCCCACGACGGGGTCTCGGGAAATTATCTTAAGCTACGGATCTCACGACTTCGGCCTGATACTCATTAATGGCATGAGCCTGCTGGTTTAGCCGGGCTTCGAAGTTTTGAGTCATCTGGAAGAGCATCCTTCGGATCTCAGAAGCGTCATCTGGGTTAATGCCGGGTGTCTCCAGGTTGGGGGATCGAGCTTGTTCTAAGATCGTGGGTTGTCTTTCCTCTGTTCTGACCCAGACGAACGGGTTTGGCCTCCCGGCGGGGGTCGGTTCTTGCCCTGAGGACGTGGTTCTTGAACCGCCGGCTACGGTCTGGCTCGCTGGGATGGTCGTCGGGTGCTTGGCGCGAGTGTTGCTTGCACCGGCGTTTGGACCTCGTGTACGGGGGTTAAGAGTGCGCGGGTTATGGTGCCTGATCGGATCATTTGGTCTGAGTGTTCGTTCTTCGCCGATGATCCGTTCTTCTTGATCTGTGTCACCGGTCGCGGTATGTTCGCGATTGGGATGCGTTATTCCGGACCCGGTGACAGCAGCTGGGGTCGTCGGACTGGCAATCGCTGGTTCGTTCAGGATAGTTCCGGTGTTCGAATGGGTGTGCGCATTAGAAGGTAGTATCCCTTCGTTGCTTGTCGATACGGCAAATCTGTTGGATTCCGTGTTTCTTGGATCCATTATCGTTCTAACTAATCTTAGATCTGGCTACGGTGTTAGAGATATCTTTTATCTTCCTATAGACGGCGCCAAAATGTGGTGCAGATATCCACACTCAAATATTTGTGAAGTGTTTAGGTGAAGTTAGGGAGATGATGGGTAAGAATCTCTATTTGAGCAACAGAACTTAAGTTCGAGAATAAATAAATGGACTTTGTATTGATTGAATCGAGAGATCGTTTAAAAGAGATCGATGTATCTGAATACAGGAGCTCGTAGAGTGAATATTTCTTTAGTTCGTGTATATTTTCTAGTTGGGTCTTCCAACCCTTCATTTGGCTTTTAAATACTCTCCCTCCTTCGTTAGCTTCAGTGCGTATCTCGCAATTTGTAGCCCGCACGAGCTCCGGATCTCCGTCATCCTTTTGAACCGTTCTCTTCTTATCCTTCCTCTCTCCCATTCCTTTGTTGGGCCTTACATTCGGAGCGCAGACACCCTTCCAGAGTGGTTTTGGTGGGCTGATTAACGGGCCGGATTTGCTGACAAATCCTGGTCCAACAATCAATCATGGTGTTCCTTTATCAGTTCTTGAAGAGATCAAACACGGAGTTCGAAGGTTTCACGAAGAAGATCCTGAGGTGAAGAAAAATTATTCCATTAAAGATCTCAACCAGAAATTTGTTTAAAACAATAACTTCGATCTCAGTTGTTAGAGATGAAATTCGTATACCCTCAAAAAACCCTACATCAATTAAGATAGACCCACTTTAAAACTTTAGAAAATATCTAGATCAGTAAGATAAATAGGAATCTTCCATTAATCTGATCAAATTTTGGAAAGGACGGATGGTCGGCCTTATGAAGAAGAAAGCTTTCATATTTCGGACAGGAGAAGTTATCTCCAGAAGACCGATCTTGTCGAGTATAAATACAGATGTCATCTACTTTCCAAATCATCCAAAAATCCTCTCTCGAGACCAAGGGCAAACTAGCAATCTATTGTTCTTAGTTCCCGAATTTTCATTCATATTTTAGGTCGGCGTTCTTATTTCGATGACGTAAAACCACTGTGTACTTTCTCGAGCTCCGGCTTAAATCTAATAAAGATCTCTCTTTAAGTCCACTAACTCTTGTTCAGTCTTTAGATCGGATTTGAGTTATTACAGTTGGCGCCGTCTGAGGAAAATAAGAGACTCAATCTTTAAAGAAGCGGAGCTCGAAGATGGTTGAAACACCCACCGATCCTATTACCACCGGTCTCGCTGGAGAAAACACCGACCTCCCTGGAGACAACAACCCAAATCGGCTCATCGACCCAATCACCGGATTACCTCTGTGCGGCCAGACCGATGTACAAACGAAAGATCCAACTGCTACACAAAACACCCTTGGGGTGAATCAGGTCGGCCAGACAGCCGGGATGAATCAGACCGACCTGCCACAACCACCTCCCATCGACATGGCCGGTTTCATCAGATCGGTCGCGAACCAGCTACAGCAGAGAATGGATGCCCGATTCAAATCGCTCAGAGCCAAACATATTGGTCACCGCGAGGACCTAGATCGGCTACTAAACACCAGGGCTCAAGCCCAGGAGCAGGCCGACCTCACCGCCTCTCGACATCAGCCGATCCATCAGCAGAGAAACCTGGAGACCTCGAGATTGGACAATAACCTGTTCGGCAATACACCAACAGAATAACTGCAGAGGGCATAGGTGGAGGCCTCTAACGCCCGTTCCTCGAGGGACACCACAGGAACCACTCTGACGACGACCTCCGAACTCCATCTTATCCATCAACGACTCGACGATATGAGAACGAAGGTTCATAAGGCGACAACTTCTGCTCCCGAGCTGGATAAGATACTTCAACAGACGCAGCAGACTCCGTTCACATCGGCGAATACCAACGCTCCTCTAACGGATATTGGGAAGATGAAGCTACCTCCCAGCAATACTGGAACAACCGACCCAAAACGGCATCTGACCGCGTTCAGGCCGGTCATGGGGAGAGCTCGGTTCACATACGAAGAACGGGATGCATGTCTCTGTAAGTATTTCGGTGAATTGCTCTCTGGAAGCGCCCTTACTTGGTTTTCACAGCTTCCCCCAAACTTCTGATAACAGGTTTTTGCAATGCAATGATGTATCAAAGCTCAAATGCAACACTGAGATGTAGTATAGCATGCAAGTGAGTGTCAATCCACACATAGGGGTAGCAAGTTCACTAAGAATGCAAGGGATTGAGCAAAGCTAAGAGGGAATGATAAATGATTGGTAAAATCCCTATAAACTAAATGCAAGTGTCAAATGCAAAGCAAAACAATTTTAAAATCTCTGGAAGAGGGTTAACTACCACGAGGAACAAGCAGAATGACAAAAATGTAAGGCAAAAAAAAAAACTAAAAATCGACTAGTGAATCGACCACTGGATCGACCACTAGATCGAGCGATATGGATCGATCTCGTCTAACAACTTAAAGTGATGAATGATGCGATGGTTTAATGAACAAGATGCAAACTTTATGATGACAGAATGATGAACGAAGGTTTAAAATACTAAGAAAGAGGGTCTAGGATTGAGGGTCATATTCATGGGTCTCAAAGATTAAAGCTTGGTTTGACAACATATAGATCTACTCCTTTAGGAGGTTTCTCTAAGCCTTGAAAACAAAACAAGAACCATCCATGGCGTGTGGTATGGTTCACTCCCTCAATCTCTTCTCCAAACCCATGGCTTATGGTGGAAAAAGAGATCGAGGGGCAAGGAACACAGATTTCAAACAACGACCTAACTAGTCTCCTTTACAACCATGGCGTGTGGGAAAGGAAAGACTAGCCTCTAGGATCTGATCTTCCAGGACATCTGAATCCTGTCAAGGTAAGACATCCCTTGGATCATAGAGATCTTGGCGTGAGACTCTCTAAGCTTTAAATACTCAAGATCCTAGAAGAGAAGGTAATGAAGAACAAGAAAACTCAAAACTTTAACCTTTTCAACCCCTTTTGAATCGCCTCAACCCATCAACCCAAATGAAACTACTCACTACTCATAAAGAAAACCGAACAAAACGCAATAAACAGAAAGCTAAGCATGATCAACAATTGATTAAAGCGAAAGATTCGATATTCAAAGATTCAAAATGCAAGAAAAAGCTTCAAAGGTCTACAATGGCGGAATCGCCTTCGAACGAGAGAGAAAAACTCAAAAAGGATAAAATGAAACGTGTGTCTCAAAAGCAGGATCACCGCCTTCCCAAAATGGGCAAACAGCTCGATGGTCCCCCCTTCGCTAGAAGCCAAAAACGGTTAAAGTAGTCTGGGATCGAGCAGGAGACTCGATCTGGCTCTCGATCTTCGTCTTGGATCGGATGGCTTCGGTCGATCTCTGAGTCGATCTTGTGCTGATCGGGTTGGAAGCTGGATCCGACACTTGATCTGCATGGCGTCATTTATGTCCGTACTTCAGAACGATTTCCTCACTCGATCTTGGTCTCGATCCGTTTCCTTGCATCGACTTGGTCACTCGATCTCATCTAGATCGATCTACCTTGCTCGATCTGCTTCTCGATCTCGGGTCCTTGGCATGCACTCCTAAGTTCTCCAAATGTCAACGAACTTCGTCACGAGCCTTAGCACGTCCACAGACTTCCATAGCTCCAAAGTATCCGAAGACAACCTGAATGTGATGCATAATGCAAGAAATATGCAAATGCTAATGCAAAAGTGCTCTAGGACCTAAAATGATGCAAACTAGCCTAATGTGCAAGGTAAATGCATGAGAAATTATCTTATATGCATGCAAAACATAAGAAATATGCAGCAGTATCAACTCTCCCAAACTTGCTTTTTGCTTGCCTTCAAGCAAACAAAATTCAAGAAGGGAGAGAGGTTTTAAAAATGGGGGTTTAAACTTCTTGCAAAGGTGTCTTTCAAATTAATCATTTCAATGGTCCTAGTTCTTAAATCTAAAATGCAATGCACACTCTCGTACTCCAAAGGACTTAGCCATACTCATCACACAATGAATTTCAGATCATGACTCTCCTATCCCAAACAATCAAAGAATCTTATCCTTTAACATTCATTAATGATCAAACCGTGAATCACACTTATGCATTTTAAAGCTGAACACATTTGGTTAAGGACAAAGGCTATGAGACTAGAATGATCTCATTTAAAAAAAAGTTTCATAATGCAAAGGGTTTCTCTCAAGAAGGGTACGAACTTATGCATAATGCTAAATGTAAAGGCAATTGATGCATACATAACTAGACTCTCATCTACCCATGTACACTAACAATGATCCTAAAACCCCTCTCATTTCTTTTCTTTTCAGCTCACTCACCCTCCTAGATACTACCCTTATCACCAAAGCAATTCGCTTAGCAAAAACCCAAGTTAAAATAGAAAACATCCTTACTCCTTAGGCTAGTGGAAAGGCTGAAATTGTTTTTAGCTCTTTACTTTTCTTATTGATAGCTCTCTACTTATTCCTTTTTCTTTTCTTTTTATTTGGCACTTAGGCTCTTTTCTTTCTTTTTCTTTTTCTTTTATACGAGAGCTATCTTCTGAAATACACTTAGAGCTTTTTATTTTAAAAACATTGCCCTCCACTTAAAACCTTTTCAAACACCAAACTCTTTTGAAACCGCAAACAAATAAGCAAAAAAAAACAACCCCAATGAACCCCGAACCTAATCTTAAGCCTAAAACTAGCTTCAAAATGCAAAGCTAGCAATCAAATGAGAGCCTAATCATGTCGCCTAGACCTAACACTTTATGCTAAGTTCAAACCGAAAAGAAGCCTCACGATGATGTCACACAAGAACATTTGGCTTGAAAGAAAGGCAAGGGTTATGGTGGGAGTTCTACTTAGGCTCACAAAAGAGTGGTGAAAGGAGGAAGAGAGCCTAAATATGTATAAGATCCATGTGTTCATTTTCAAATGCATAAGTATGATAATTAAAATTCAGATTAAAGTTTTCACTTATTAGGTCAAGATTCAGTTCATGAATGTTCAAGTCAAGCCACGTATCAAAACACATGATCCAAGTATGGTTAGAACTTACTTTCTAAGAGTGTGCAATGCATCAAAGAACTACTAACTAGGGCCTTGAAACAATTCATGAGCTTAAAACACTTTTTTAAGAAAACTTTAACCCCTTATGCAAATGTAAACAACCTAGATGCTTAAAAATTCTAGACTCAATCTTAAAATGTTTAACAAAGTGAATGCAACTACATGAATTTTTTTGAAACATTTTTAAAAATTTTACCAATTTTTTTGTTCTTTTCTATGCCTTAGATGGAATGAAATGTAATGGAAGACTCAAAGGATGCAAATAGAAAACAAGAGGAAAGAAAACAATGTCAAATAACACACACACTCCCCCAAAATTGAATGACATCGTCTCGGTGG
Organism: Thlaspi arvense; assembly: GCA_911865555.2. NCBI lineage: Eukaryota > Viridiplantae > Streptophyta > Magnoliopsida > Brassicales > Brassicaceae > Thlaspi > Thlaspi arvense. The sequence continues at coordinate 15,388,730 of OU466858.1, forward strand.
CAAACAAATTCAAAGGAGTTCAAGAACACAAAGCAAAAACAAAGAAAAGATGTGCGGTATGTACAAGGGAAGGTTGTTGGTACCTCGGATCTAGCCTCGGCTGGAACTTGAGGATGTTCCAGACGAGCTAGACGCTATGGCTTTGGCCTTGGACGCTGGCTCTTGGAGGGAAAGACGCGCCGGCTGGATGTTGCTTCCTTGAGTCTCACGGATGACAACTCCACCGGTTGAAAGCCTCCTCTTCTCGGGTTGTTGAACCTCCTCACTTGCAGCTTGCTTTGGCGAAGCCCCTTGAAGCGCCTAGACTTTCTTGGCAAGCTTCTTGATGACCTTGCCTTGCCATTTGCTGATCTTCCTTTGCATCTCCACAACAGAAGCAAAGAACTTTTCCGTCTTAGTCCGCGGCTCAAAGTCAATCTTAGGGAGTACAAAGGCTTCGGGGATCTCATCATCAGTGGCAGGAGACTCTGATCTTGGGCGAGTGGCTTGTTGAATGGCGACTGTGGCTCCTAGAGGAGCAAAGCACTCCTCTACGCTTGGGAGAAACTCGATGTTCCCAACTCCCAACAGCTCTGTTTCGTCCTTGTTTGGCAGGATACACACCCTCTTCTCATTCTCCTTATAAATGAACAGATACGCAAAGAAGCCCTCAGCTGGCGTGCGTCCCAAGCTGTCCGTGTTCCTTAGGTATATCTCATCCATGAAAGCTCTTTCCGGAACAGGAGTGAAGTCTTGAAGCGGTACACCAGCTTGCACGAACAGGGGCGTGAGGAAACTTCCAATAAGCGACGAGCTTGCCTTGCATCTCAAGGCATACGCCTTGTATTTCACCAATGAAGCAGCTAGGATACATCTGTAGTTCACGTCGTCTCCTAGTTGGTCTTCCAATGGCTCATCATTCTCATCGGGGTTACACACGAGATGTTTAACGCCCTGGAACAAGAAGCAAAGCTCCGTCTTGGTGACTGTAGGGGCTACTGACTGTCCACTGAAGGTGTTGACGATCAGCTTCAGCGTGTAACGCAGCACCGGATTCCTCACTCTCTTGATCTTCGCGGTATTCGCCTTGTAGTCATCGTTGCTGATGAGGTCCCACAGATCGTTTGCTTGAGTGAAAGAGGGAAACTCAACCTTCATGGCAGCAGCATCGAGGCCATAGGCTTGACAAAGCTCGGGGATTGAGAGACTAAAGGCTTGACGTTTGATCTTGAAAGAGAGGCGGCCTTGAGAAGGAGTTGGGATGCTAGGGTTCTCGTACGCAAACTCCAAAGTGGCAAGGAAGTCGATTGTCACTTCGGGAAAGGTTGGGCAATCCATCCGTGACAAACACATGAGCCCCATGTTCTGGAGGAGTTGATCAAAATCCTCCAAAATCCCCATCTTAGACAGCAAACCTCTGTCCGCGAACTTTGTTGGTTCGAACTTAGCCTTTCAAGCCGCTTCTTGTCTCGTTTCTCCTCTTTAGACCATCTGACCCTCTCTTGAACAGCCACTTCTTGACCTTCTCCCTCTTGTGCTGTCTCTTCTCTCGTTCTTTTGGGAGCCATGGTGCCTGAAACAAGATTCTCAAACAAGAGAATGAGCAAATCGGCGAATATCGAGAGAAAGAGTAGGCAAGAAAGAAAAAGATTTAACTAATGCCCTAGATTTTTGGGAAATTTATAAAAATTCTAGCAAGAAAATAGAGGAGAAAATCTAGAGATAAGAGCAAATCCAGAATTTTTCCTAATATCTAGCTAGTTTTAAAAATTCACTTAAATCCCCTAACATCTAGTTCTCAAGTAAACAATAAAAAGGAAAATTTCCAAAAAAATTTGAACAATGATTCGGAAATACCTTAGCAAGCTTGAAAACAGATGTTGTTGATCTTTTAAACAATAAAAACCACACTCTCTCTTGTTTAACAAACTCGAAACACAAAGTATGAGAGAGTGTGTTCTAGTTTGAAAATATAAAGACCAACAAAAATACAAAACCATGGGTTGGTAAGTGGTTTTCCGACAAAAGGTGTGGTCAATGCACATCTTTCATGGTCAAAGATGCTTGCCTTGACAACTTTTTAAATTTAAAAACTGTAGGGAAAGTAGAAAAGAGGGAAAACAAATTGTTACATCGGCACGAGATCGAGTCCATTCGGTCGATCTAGGACTCGATCTCATGCCCATAATGGCTAGGATCGAGAGGTTTGATCGATCAGGGATTCGATTCAAATTGCATCGAGTCTTAGATCGACTGTCCCTCTCGTTCCTTGACTTTTGGTCAACAGGCACTGGTCCTTGGATCGAGCTACGTGATCGATCTGAGGGTCGATTTGGCTGAGATCGAGTGGCAGATCGAGTAGACCATTCGATCATTTTTGAGAATCGAGTGACTCGGTCGATCTACACCTCGTTTGCTTTTCAAGCTAAACGTATAGGGTGTTCATCCTCTCGTGATCGACCGTTCCACTCGATCTGTCTACTCAATCTCGTCTAAATCGACTAACTCCTCTCGATTCACTACCTCGATCTAGTAAAGATCGAGCTAGGATGAGTCGATCTAGCACTCGATCTCTAGCCTATTCTTAACCCTTCTCGCCTCTTTTAGACTCCAAGTTCATGTCCTGCAATCCTTTACACCCTTTCCTACACACTTAGAAGATAAAAACATAAAACTGAAATAGAAAGAAAGCAGAAATATATACAAGATAGACATGAGAATGCCTCCCAATTGCGCTTTCTTTAACGTCTTTAGCTAGACTTTACTTGGTTTAGGCAGATGGTGGGTCTTGGAGAAGCATTGAAGTGCTCTCCTTGTTGAATGCACTGACCATGTATGGCTTAACTCTGTGCCCGTTGACTGTGAATGCATTCCCACTCTTGCCAACCAACGTAAAGGCTCCATAGGGCAATACCTCCTTGATCTCAAACGGTCCGCACCACCTTGATTTGAGCTTGCTCGGGAACAGCTTCAACCTTGAGTCATAGAGTAGCACCAGGCTGCCTTCCTTGAGCTCTTTATGAACCAGCTTCTTGTCATGAGCCGCCTTAGTACGCTCCTTGTAGATCTTAGCGCTTTCATAGGCGTCCAGCCTTAGTTCATCAAGCTCGTGTAGCTAAATCAAACGCTTCTCCTGAGCTGTCTTGAGATCATAGTTCAACTGCTTCACAGCCCACAATGCTCTATGTTCCAGCTCAACAGGGAGGTGACATCCCTTGCCGTAGAGAAGAGTGAAAGGAGTAGTGCCAATGGGCGTTTTGAAAGTGGTCTGGTAAGCCCATAAAGCGTCGTCTAGCTTAGCCGCCCAATCCTTCCAAGTAGTATGCTCGAGTATAGCTTTGATCTGCCGGTTAGAGACCTCCACTTGCCCACTCGTTTGAGGATGGTAAGGTGTAGCTACCTTGTGCTTCACGCCTATACTTCCTTAGAAGGTTTTCAAACATTTTGTTGATGAAATGGCTTCCACCGTCGCTGATTACAACCTTAGGGACTCCAAATCTTGGGAATATGATGGTTTTAAAGAGATTGATCACCACCTTAGAGTCGTTTGTAGGGGAAGCGATGGCCTCAACCCATTTAGATACATAATTAACCGCCACCAAGGTGTACTTATTGCCGTAAGAAGATGGGAATGGACCCATAAAATCTATCCCCCATGCGTCAAAGACATCAACTTCAAAGATAGGAACCTGAGGCATCTCGTTTCTCTTGCTGATGTTTCCTGCTCTTTGACACGCTTCACAACTCTTAACAAACTCGTGAGCATCCTTGAAGATAGATGGCCACCAAAAACCCGCTTGTAACACCTTTGTAGCGGTTTTGAAAGAAGTAAATTGTCCTCCATAAGAAGATCCATGGCAGTGAAGTAGAATGTCTTGAGCTTCATCCCTTGAGACACATCTTCTGTACAAGCTATCAAACCCTCTTTTGTATAAGTAGGGCTCGTCCCAAAAGTAGTAGGCAACATCTCTCATAAACTTCTTCTTGTGGTAATGATCAAGGTGAGTTGGCTCCTCTCCACATGCCAAGAAGTTTACAATGTCAGCGTACCAAGGCAAGTCTTCTTCTTTGAAACTCAGAACCTCTTCAAACTGCCCTTCCAGCCTTCCACAAACAGCCGTAGTGATCATCATGAGTTGTTCTTCTGGAAGCGAATCATCTAAGGGTAGAGACTCATTGATTCTCATCCTAGAGAGGTGATCTGCCACGCCGTTCTCTATCCCTTTCTTGTCCTTAATTTCCATGTCGAATTCTTGGAGCAAAAGGATCCATCTCAAGAGTCTCGGTTTAGTGTCTTTCTTGGAATAGATGTACCTCAGAGCTGCGTGATCTGTATAGACAACCACCTTAGAGCCTACGAGGTATGACCTGAACCTCTCAAAGGCGTATACAACTGCCAGCAACTCCTTCTCAGTAGTAGCGTACTTTACTTGAGTGTCGTCTAGGGTCCGACTGGCATAGTAGATGACGTGCAGCCTTTTGTCTTTTCTTTGACCAAGAACGGCTCCTATGGCGTAGTCACTCGCGTCACACATGATCTTGAACGGTAGAGCCCAGTCCGGTGCTTGCACTATTGGCGTGGATACAAGAGTTTCCTTGATGGTCACGAAAGCACGAAGACAATCCTCATCAAACACAAAGTCAGCTTCCTTGCACAACAGCCTTGTGAGAGGGCGTGCAATCTTGGAAAAATCTTTGATGAAGCGCCTGTAGAAGCCAGCATGGCCTAGGAAACTCCTTACTCCCTTGACATTAACCGGCGGCTTAAGACTCATCATGACTTCAACCTTGGCTTTATCAACCTCTATGCATTTCTCTGATATCTTGTGGCCAAGCACGATCCCTTCCTTCACCATGAAGTGACACTTCTCCCAGTTAAGCACAAGATTCGTCTCTTCACAACGCTTTAGTACCTTGGAAAGATTCAACAAACACGCAGAAAAAGACGCACCATATACAGAGAAGTCATCCATAAACACTTCTACCATCTCTTCTATTAGATCAGAGAAGATCGACATCATACACCGCTGAAACGTAGCCGGTGCGTTACACAACCCGAATGGCATCCTTCAATACGCGAAGGTGCCATAAGGGCATGTGAAGGTCGTCTTCTCTTGATCGTTTGGATGGATTGGTATTTGAAAGAAACCACTATATCCATCAAGAAAGCAATAGTAAGGATGATTAGCAAGCCTCTCAAGCATTTGATCAATAAAAGGTAAAGGAAAATGATCCTTTCTAGTAGCAAAATTAAGCTTCCTATAGTCTATACACATACGGTGTCCTGTAATAGTCCTAGTAGGTATAAGATCATCTTTATCATTCTTAATGACCGTGATCCCTCCATTCTTAGGCACCACGTGTACCGGGAAAACCCACGTGCTGTCACTTATGGGATAGATCACGTCAGCCTCCAACAGCTTAATAATCTCTTTCTTAACAACCTCCTTTAAATTGGGATTCAAACGCCTTTGGTGTTCTATAGAAGAGGCGTTTTCATTATCCAAGTGAATCCTATGAGTGCAAAGCATTGGTGAAAGGCCCTTGATGTCACTTAGAGAGTACCCAATGGCCTTCCTATACTTTCTCAGCTCATTTAGGAGCGAGTGCAACTCATCATCACTTAAGTTCTCATTCACAATCATGGGATATGTTTCATTAAGCCATAAGAAAGCATATCTTAGCCCTTTTGGGAGCTCCTTAAGGTCAACCTTTGGGGCTAACAGCTCGCTTCAGTCCTCCTCGTGGCTCTTGTTGACGTTCCCATCCTCAATAGCCTCCTTAGAACCTGAGACATGACCCAAAAGACTGCTTTCTTGAACTGTTATCCCCTCCGAGATCGAGTCTTCCAGTCGATCTTGCACTCGTTCTAGTCCGGATCGAGCAATTTCACTCGATTCTCCTACTGGATTTGGTTGGGATCGAGCAGGAGATCGAGTCCCCGTCTCGTTCCCTGAACTGATCGATTGGCTTCCCTCGATCTTCCCATTGATTGTTTTTCTGGATCGACTGCACTCAGGTCGATCACTTACTCGATTTGGTTGGGATCGACCAGTCTCCTCGAGCGTCTGAGTCATTCTCTTCTCTGGATCGACCAGTCTCCTCGATCTTCTTGTCGATTGCTGTCTTGGATCGAGTGATCTTCTCGATTGCCTGATCGATCTCTAGGCATCTGCCTTCATCTTCTAACACAACTTTCCTAGAGTCAAGGAGATTAACGTACTCCTGAGTCTTCTTACTCAGAAAACCGAACTCCCCTAGCTCCTTAGTCAATGCCAGCTTCAAGTGATCTTCTTGTGCAAGCTCTTCTAGCAGTTCATCCGCCAAAGCATCCAACATTTCTATGTAGAAAGCTTGCCCTTCTATGGTGGGCTTCTTCAGGACCTTGTTGATATCAAAATCCAGCCTTATATCCTTGCCCAAGTGTAGAGCTATCTTCCCGTTCTTGACATCAATGATTGCTCCGGCGGTTGCAAGGAATGGCCTCCCGAGTATAAGCGGATCCTTAGGTTCTTCATCCATTTCAAGCACAACGAAGTCTGTAGGTACGTTTACACCACTAACCGTCATTGGTAAGTCCTCAAGCAAACCCACGGGTAACCTCACGCTCCTGTCAGCTAGCACCAAGGAGATTCTACAGTCTTTGAATCCGGTAAAACCGAGCTTCTTTGCTATAGAATGGGGCATCAGATTTATACTAGCACCAAGATCGCATAGACAGCTCTGAAATGTTAAAGGACCGAGAGCTCATGGTATAGTGAAGCTTCCTGGATCTCCCAACTTCTTGGGGACTATCTCCTTGTGTATAATGGCGCTACACTCTTCACTAAACACCAGCACTTCCTTGCTTTCCTTATTCTTCTTTGCAAGCGTGTCTTTGAAAATTTTTGCATACTTAGGCATCATGGCAAGGCAATCCACGAGAGGTAGCTTGATCTCTGCGTCCTTTAGATGCTTCTCAAACAAGAGCCTATGCTTCTCTATAAGCTGTTTCTTGAAGCGACCAGGAAAAGGAAGCTTAGGAATATAAGGTGGAGGTATGTACTCATCCTTCTCCTCGGTTGCTTTCTCCGCTTGCTTCTTTACAGCTGCTTCTTTCCCTTTTGTTGGCCGCTCTATCCACACGTTATGGAAGTTGATCTCATCATCAGCCGACGGCTTATCCTCCCCCTCTTGAACCACAATGTCCTCATTGTCCTTAGGTGCAACCCTCGGTGGAAGCTCTTTCCCACTTCGTAGTGTGATAACGTTGGCTTATTCCTTGGGATTTTGCTCACACTTTCCCGGTAAACTGCTTTGACCACTTGTACTCGATTTACCCTTTTCTAACTGCTTGATCTTGTTGTTTAGAGTTGTAATCTGAGTAGAGACATCAGTGAGAGAGGAGTCTAAGCGGTTGTTCATTTCGGCAAACTTCTGGTTTGTTGAAGCTTGCCCTTGAAGCAACTGCTGAAACATGGCTTGTACAGGATCAACTTCTTGCGGTTGGATCTGTTGTTGAGGAACAAAGCCTGGAGGGTACATGGGAGTATAAGCTTTGTTTCCTTGCTGTTGCTGATGTCCCTAAAAGTTACCTTGCCGCTGACCTTGAAAACCACCACTCTGCTGAAAACCTTTGTTATAGGGCACAAACGGTTTAGCTTGTTGAGGAGGGTACACCTGATCCTTTGGGTTTTCAACGTTGGTGCTTCTATAAGACAAGTTGTTGTTACCTTGGTAGCCTTGAGAGTAACCTTGAGGCTTGTAGTTGTTCTGACCGGCTACCCAATTAGCTTCTTCTTCTTGGCATTGCTCTAGCTCATCCAAGACATCCGCAGCTTCCCCAAAAAAATTTACATGCTTTTGGTTAGCAAGCATGAGCTTATCGATCTTCTCATGGAGAGACTTCATTTCTTTCTTGTTTGCTTCAAGATCAGCTCCTCTTGGTGCACGGTCATAGTCCTCAGAATAATTCCCATTGCTCAATGCTAGGTTTTCAATGAGCTCCATACCTTCCTCAACCTCTTGACCTAGGAAGTTTCCTTTGCTTGCCGTGTCAAGTAGTAACCTGATCTTTAGAAGTGCTCCGCGGTAGAGAGTACTCAATAGGGTCTCTTCGCTGAAACCATGGTGAGGGCAGACTATTGTATAGTCCTTAAAACGCTCCATAGCCTCATTGAAGGACTCATTCTGTCGTTGAGTGAAACCACTGATCTCGCTTCTCAACCTTGCTGTCCGAGAGCTTGAGAAAAACTTGGAGAGGAAAGCTTTCTTACAGTCAGCCCAAGAAGTGATAGTGCCTTGTGGAAGAGTCTTCTCCCAATGTCGTGCCTTATCTCCTAAGGAAAAGGGGAACAAGCGCAGCTTGAAGCTATCCTCCGAGATCCCATTTATCTTGAGCATTCCACAAAGCTGCTCAAAGTTATCTAGATGCGCCAATGGGTCCTCCAAAGCTAACCCATGAAATTTGTTGTTTTGCACTATCTGAACAAACCCTGGCTTTATCTTGAAATTATTGTTTTGCAGAGGAGGAGGAGTGATCCCAAACCTATTATCGTGAGTATTGGGAGCATCTCCTGCACCAATGATACGTGGGGGTTTAGCCGCGTGGTGAGGGTTTCCATTACCCCTTCCCACTGCCCCGTGAGCTGGAGGAGGTCCCTCTGGGTGCTCGTGCTCAGCCATCGCCTCAAAATCCATTGAACCTTGCTGAACAATCTCCTCAAAAGCTCTAGCTTGCTCTCTAACTCGTCTTGATCTTGCGTGTCCAAGCTGATGAATATTGTCCAAGGGTGTGAGTAAGTTATTGTCACCCCTGGAACGCAGATTCATGTACCTGAAAGACACAAGTTTGAGAGTAGAGAAATCAGTAACCAACTTAAAGTAAAGGCTTAGTCTTTACTAAACCCCAAATCTTAAAGCTTTCTATCCCCTAAGATTGCAACAGCGCCATTTGATAACAGGTTTTTGCAATGCAATGATGTATTAAAGCTCAAATGCAACACTGAGATGTAGTATAGCATGCAAGTGAGTGTCAATCCACACCTAGGGGTAGCAAGTTCACTAAGAATGCAAGGGATTAAGCAAAGCTAAGCGGGAATGATAAATGATTGGTAAAATCCCTAAAAACTAAGTGCAAGTGTCAAATGCAAAGAACAACAATTTTAAAATCCCTGGAAGAGGGTTAACTACCACGAGGAATAAGCGGAATGACAAAAATGCAATGCTAAAAAAAAACTAAAAATCGACTAGTGAATCGACCACTGGATCGACCACTAGATCGAGCGATATGGATCGATCTCGTCTAACAACTTAAAGTGATGAATGATGCGATGGTTTAATGAACAAGATGCAAACTTTATGATGACAGAATGATGAACGAAGGTTTAAAATACTAAGAAAGAGGGTCTAAGGTTGAGGGTCATATTCATGGGTCTCAAAGATTAAAGCTTGGTTTGACAACATATAGATATACTCCTTTAGGAGGTTTCTCTAAGCCTTGAAAACAAAACAAGAACCATCCATGGCGTGTGGTATGGTTCACTCCCTCAATCTCTTCTCCAAACCCATGGCTTGTGGTGGAAAAAGAGATCGAGGGGCAAGGAACACAGATTTCAAACAATGACCTAACTAGTCTCCTTTACAACCATGGCGTGTGGGAAAGGAAAGACTAGCCTCTAGGATCTGATTTTCCAGGACATTTGAATCCTGTCAAGGTAAGACTTCCCTTGGATCATAGAGATCTTGGCGTGAGACTCTCTAAGCTTTAAATACTCAAGATCCTAGAAGAGAAGGTAATGAAGAACAACAAAACTCAAAACTTTAACCTTTTCAACCCCTTTTGAATCGCCTCAACCCATCAACCCAAATGAAACTACTCACTACTCATAAAGAAAACCGAACAAAACGCAATAAACAGAAAGCTAAGCATGATCAACGATTGATTAAAGCGAAAGATTCGATATTCAAAGATTCAAAATGCAAGAAAAAGCTTCAAAGGTCTACAATGGTGGAATCGCCTTCGAACGAGAGAGAAAAACTCAAAAAGGATAAAATGAAACATGTGTCTCAAAAGCAGGATCGCCGCCTTCCCAAAATGGGCAAACAGCTCGATGGTCCCCCCTTCGCTAGAAGCCAAAAACGGTTAAAGTAGTCTGGGATCGAGCAGCAGACTCGATCTGGCTCTCGATCTTCGTCTTGGATCGGATGGCTTCGGTCGATCTCTGAGTCGATCTTGTGCTGATCGGGTTGGAAGCTGGATCCGACACTTGATCTGCATGGCGTCATTTACGTCCGTACTTCAGATCGATTTCCTCACTCGATCTCGGTCTCGATCCGTTTCCTTACATCGACTTGGTCACTCGATCTTCTGATCGATCTCATCTAGATCGATCTGCCTTGCTCGTTCTGCTACTCGATCTCGGGTCCTTGGCATGCACTCCTGAGTTCTCCAAGTGTCAACGAACTTCCTCACGAGCCTTAGCACGTCCACGGACTTCCATAGCTCCAAAGTATCCGAAGATAACCTGAATGTGATGCATAATGCAAGAAATATGCAAATGCTAATGAAAAAGTGCTCTAGGACCTAAAATGATGCAAACTAGCCTAATGTGCAAGGTAAATGCATGAGAAACTATCTTATATGCATGCAAAGCATACGAAATATGTAGCAATATCAACTTCATCAGCACTTTTGAGGAACTTACAGGCTGTTTTCTCAAGCATTACTCGATCTATATCGAACGGAATCTACAGCGCTTGACCTGGGGGACTGTGTTTAAATTGAAACGGAACCACTGGAAGACTACATCAATCATTTTCAATCTATAGTTTTCCGATGCAGCGTGTCCGACGAGCTCTCTCTTAATATCTTAATCAAGAATTTGAGGGACAACCAGTCGTAGTGCGAGAGATTAGAGACTCAAAAACTAAAACCCACAAAGCAACCGGCTACATCAGGCTTGAGGAAGACAAAGCGGCCAAGGCCAAATTGGGATTGAAGCCAACACCAAACAGATCTCCGCGATCCTGGAGCTGCCTTTACCAAGGAACACTCGCAAAGTCCAACGTCTCACTGGCAGAATAGCCGCACTGAACTGATTCATATCGCGGTCTACTGACAGATGCCTGTCTTTCTGTCAACTCCTTCGAGGCAACAAACAGTTCAAGTGGGATGAGAAGTGCGAAGAAGCATTCCTGCAACTCAAAACATACCTATCAACACCTCCGATCTTGGCCAAACATGAGCACGACGATACTCTGCTTCTTTACATCGCAGTTTCCAGTGCAGCCATCAGTGGTGTCTTAGTTCGAGAAGATCGCGGTGAGCAGAAGCCTATCTTCTACTTCAGCAAAACGTTGGACGGTGCTGAATCTCGCTATCCAACCTTGGAAAAGCTCGCTCTTGCAGTTGTCGTCGCCTCCAGAAGATTACTCCCTTATTTTTAATCGCATTCGTTAGCCGTTCTAACCAGTCAACCTCTTCGGACAATTCTACAAAGCCTAACGCAATCCGTACACATGGCAAAATGGGCGATCGAACTGTCCGAATTCGATATCGAATATGGGATGCAAACCACCATGAAATCCAATGACCTGGCGGATTTTCTCATTGAACTGTCACCCAAACTTCTGAATACTGAACCGGTAAATTCCAAAAGGTGGATTTTACACGTCGACGGAGCATCATTTTGCTTGGGATCTGGCATCAGCATCCTATTAGAATCTCCAACTGGATAGCTCCTCGAGCAATGTTTTCAATTAGAATTCACTGCATCAAACAACAAGGCCGAATACAAAGCACTAATATGAGCTATCCGTCTCGCCCGAGGAATGAACATCCCGCATATACGAGCATTCAGTGATTCACAGATTGTCACTAAACATTTCAGCAGAGAATATGACACCAAGGACGATCGTATGGACATATACCTCAAGCTAGTGAAGCAATTGGCAGCAGAATTTACAATTTTCGAGTTATTTCAAATTGACAGATTTGCAAACAAAGGTACCGATGCTTTAGCAGCCCTAGCATCAAAAAAGGATTTCGCTCTCAGAAGAACTATTCCAGTACTAGGAATTTCTCAACCGAGTATCACCCCGGTTTAAGAAGTACTCCAGATTACAACCGCTAAAGATGGAACCGTTCCTGCTGCGACTACTGCCGAACAGCCAACGACGGACTGGCAAATCGAAATTCAACGTTTCCTCGAAACTGGCGAATTACCAACCGAGAAGTGGGTAGCTCGGCGAATCCGCGCCCGTAGTGCCAAATATGCAGACGTCAAAGACGTCCTCTCCCGCTGGACAGATTCAGGCTACTCACTTACTTGCATGGAGAAGAAGTACAACAATGCATCAAGGACACTCATGACGGTGCTGGAGAAAATCATTCCAGTGGACGAGCCCTCGTCCTGAAAATAAAGAAACACGGTTTTTTCTGGCCGACCATGCAAGAAGACTGCGAGAAGTACGCATGAAAATGCGAGTACTGCCAACGACACCCCCCAATGATTTATCAACCCACTGAATTTCTAACTTCGGCGATCCCTCCGTACCCTTTCATGCGTTGGGTGATGGACATCGTCGGACCTATGATCTCCTCCCGCCAGTGCAACTATATGCTCATCATGACCGATTACTTCACCAAGTGGGTCGAAGCTAAGGCATTCACCAATATTACGAAGCCAAAGTCCAAAACTTCATCTGGAGATACATTATCGGCCGCCACGGTACCCTTTATGCGATCATCACCGACAACAGTCCCCAATTCTCATCGCACAATGCTCGCACTGCAACCGGAAAGACTCCTTTCTCCCTAGCTTACAGCTGCGAAGACATGATTCCTGCTAAGATCAATGTTGGTACTTTACACTGCAGGGTGCTCCCAGATAACCCTGCCGTGAACGACGTAATGTTGGTAGACAACCTAGACACGTTTGAAGAAACACGAAATCAGGCCTTGCTCCGAATGCAGAACTATCAGAACCAGGCAGCTCGGTAGTATAACAAGAAGGTGCATAACAGACATTTTGACAAAGGCGACCTAGTTCTCCGGAAAATCTACGATAATACCAAAGAACAGAATGCAGGAAAACTCGGAGCTTAACTGGGAAGGCCCTTACATCATCACCAATATAGTCAAACCCGATGTTTATCGACTCGAAGCAATAGACGACGAACTGATTCCTCGAGCCTGGAACTCTTTAAGCCTCAATCGGTACTACAACTAGATAGTACCAATAAACTACTAAGTGGTTTGATCCCCAAAAAGGGTATATAGGCAGCCTATCTGCAACTGCTCTCCCTCCTAAAACGGGGGGGGGGGGGGGGGGGGGGGGGGGGGGGGGGGGGGGGGGGACATCGGGTACTTACCCTTGAAACTTTTAGTTCGTAAGTTTTCATCCTTTATCATTCAATGAAAAATCAATTTTTATTATCTACCTTGTCATCAATTTCACATCGTCATCCTGGCCAGATGTTCGATTCACCTAAAGCTAAAGTCTGATCCACTTTAGCTCGGCAACTTAAAAGCCAAGACTTTCTTGCATAATTCAGTTTAACCTTTTATTATGCTGACATGCTTCGCATGGTCCGAATCATACACGGTTATAAGCCAAGCCAGTATTACTCCCGTATTCGAGTCGTATACTTCTAAGTGGTACCAATGGAATAACGCCGACCTGATTCGCACATCGAGTATTCAAACTTAGAGGTTAAGTGGTACAAACAAAATTTAAGCCGAGCTTTTCGCACGGTTGTATTCACACTTGTTTAAAAGCCAGAACCCGCTCTGCATTTCCTAGATCATGCAAAGCTATTAAGCCGATCTAACTCGCATATTCTACGTATACTTAGAAAGTAAATCGTATAAATAAATTAAAGTCGATATCGTATCGCAGTTTATGTCCATATATCGAAAAACACCATTTCATTAAAAATGACTGAACGACATCAAAAGTACAATCCCAGTTCGGGGAGATTCAAAGTACAACAAAAATACATAAGCAAATAGAAAGGGGGATTCAGCCCTTAGAACCATTAATCTCGGCCTCTTGGTTTTTCTCCTGCTGAATTCCTCCTTCTTCTTCAAGATAGGCGTCATGCCCCTTAGTCTGGTCGGCCTATTGACCTTTCTCCAGGTCGGCCTCTTCGACATACTTAGCCGTTTTCTCAATTTTTCCTTGGCCAAACCCGAGACCAGATGGTACAATTGCCAATGAATCGACGGAGTGAGGATCACCACTCATAGCTTGCAAGAAGGACTAATGCAGGAATTTCTAGCTCGTCAGCCGAAAAGCTGACTTCTTCAAAGTCTCCATGCTTTGCCTTGCTCTCGGCGATCTTCTTTGCCATATTTTCATCAATTAGAGCCGAGAAGTCATAGCCTTGTCTACGAATGATGCCGAGAGCCCTTTGTGCACTGACCCATTGAGCCGTAGTCGAGATTAAGTCTTCGGCTTTTTGTTTCTGAGCAAGAGACTCCCTGATCTTCCTAACCAGATCAGCATAATGGCCGTTAACCTTAGAAACTACGCGCTTGGCAATTTCTTGGCCCAAGACAACCTTCTCTTCCTTATCCGCGGCCACCTCGGCTTCAAGCTTCTCCTTAGCAATGTTTCTCTCGTGCTTAATCTGTTTTGCAGCTCGGCCCAGAAGCCTATGCTTTTCGTCATGGTCCGCTCAAACTTGGGCAAGATCCCGTGCCGATTCCTGCAGTGCAAGTTCAAGCTCATCATTCTTTTTCTTTTCGGCTTCAAGAGCGTCTTTGATAGTCTCTCTCTCGTTCAGATCGGCCACACACTTCTTAGCATCGCAATCATATTCACACATCATGTTCAATGCGGTGCTAAGGGCCTACACAAAAATTGTTCATCATCAATAATGTGTTTGTATAAGAAAAGGTGCGATAGAGGAAAGTTTGACCTTTTTTTACCTTAGCCTGATCAATTGCGTAGCCTGCAATTGCCTCGCTACAAATGTAGCTCCGAGGATCCGTGAGAGAACTTGCCGGATGATCCCTTAGCCGAAGGAAGTAATCAAGGCAAGCCATTGAGTTGTTCATTACCGGCCCGGGTCACGATATTTCTACGAAAATCCAAACGGGTGGAGCTCCTTCTCGACACGAGACCTTTTTGACCCTTGCGGTCTCTCCGGCAACTCCTCCGGACCTCTCTTGTACTGGTTAGCAAAATTACCTTCCTCGCTAACGGCTATCTCTCCTCGAGCTCCATGTCCTGCACAATCTCTTTGTTACGATCGTCCAGGTTGGCTTTCTTCCGAGCTCTTTTCACCTCTTTGGCGGCTTTCTTTTCGGCTTCTCTTTTGGCCTTCTTATCGACGGCTTTCTTAGCCTTGGCCGAATCCTTTTCGGCGCGATCCTTTGGTACGTCAGAAGCTTCATGTCCTTCTGACAATACTACCAGCATAAGATTTTTCGGCTCCGGAGCGCTCGCAGACCCCAAAGCAGTCTATAGGTTGGCTGACAAATTTTTGAAAGAGCGGCACCTCCTTTATGTTAGGTCCGTTTTGTTGATATCATGATGCAGCTGCAAACATCCAAGACAAGACAAAAAGCCTACAAAACTTAAACAACCAGATCAGCGAATAAAACAAGACTAACCTCTTGTTCTCGCAATTTTCTCTTCAGTAATCTCTGGCCACGTGATTGCACTAATCGCTATGAATCGATCAGAGATAAACCGGATCGTCAACGATTGGAAGATGCATGTTACCTGCAAAGTCAAAGGAAAACCGATCAAAAAATACAACACAAATATTCAACTACCTTTGGATTTCTGGTCGGTCAAAACTCTACCCATGACCTCCACCCATTTCGTTCGAATCAGCAAAACCTGGTCGGCGATGGAGAATTGGTTGATCAATACAAAGAAGTACCAATCTCTCCAGTCGACTATCTTCGTTTTATGCCCAGCAGCGACTATATTGAACCTTTTCTTCATACTCGTTTAGTATGACCCTCGATTCCTCAGTTTGTCTTTTGTTCTCTTGGTGTTTATCATCGCATCGAAAACAGCTCGTTTAACGGTATATCATGCTTAATCGACATCACCAACATACTTACTATAAAATCGATCGTCGAATGAGAGAATTAGGAGATCAGCATCTCTTTGTGGTCGGCAAATTCTAGCAGCAATCTTGGAAGAGGAAACCAGAGATGGAAATCCCTGAAGAAGCACTCGTAGACGCAAAACCATCCCTCTGGTGCATCCCACGGTCGCTCCGACGGACTAGGCACCATGAATATCACCTCCGGGCCGATATCGCATTTTTCCTTTAAAGACACCAATGA
This sequence comes from Thlaspi arvense, assembly GCA_911865555.2. Taxonomy (NCBI): domain Eukaryota; kingdom Viridiplantae; phylum Streptophyta; class Magnoliopsida; order Brassicales; family Brassicaceae; genus Thlaspi; species Thlaspi arvense. Next base: position 15,405,000 of record OU466858.1, read on the forward strand.
CTCCATAGTCGATTTTGTCGGCATAACCCCCAGGATGTTATCCAGATCGGCTTGACTATCTTTTCTCCTTTCCTCTTTTACGCCTTTCTCACTGGTGGATTCCTATCGATGATGCCGAACTGGTTTACTTCGTCTTCTACGACGATCGCATTCAGTTTGTCCAAGATATCCATCTCGTTTGTTCCTCCCCGCTCATCAGATTCATCTCGCTTTTCAGGGATCTCGAACGGCGCCATCGAAGATGTCTCTCCGGATATCAGAACGGCTCTAACCTGATCGGCATGAAAGCGACCGGCTGCTGTTTGTTGATTCTTCTCTCTAACCCGCTCTTGGAAGGCCCGATCTAACGCGGAGTGTTCGCTTGCATCTGAAGACCGATATGATACTGATTGATTGACAACGACCTCTTTTCCATTAGATCGACCTCTTGCAAATCTATCGTCTCTCGATATCTCGAGAAATTACTCTAAGGAGATGCCGAGCTCATTGGCTTTTTCTTGGTCCGACCTGTTCTTCCTTGAATCAGGTCGGCTCCCTCTGATCTCCAAACTCTTACTCATCTCTGATTAATACGATGACGGCTTCAAAGCAGATCGGAGAAATCAAAGGCGGAGGTCGAACGAAACGCAGCGGAGGGATGATCGAAAAATAACAAATGTAAGTGAGGAAATTTTTTCACGAAATGCAGAAGTGAGGAAAATGGGTCGAGCACTCTCATTTATACGGAAATGAGGATGGTTTTCGAGAGTCATCGTGACTTGGGCGACTGTTCATATTTCTTCTTATTTGATTTAATCGGTCTCTTCGCCTCTCTTCCCTACTGCTTGACACGTGTCAAACCTAAATCTGCATGTGCAGACCTAGTCTACGAAAGGCTGGAAATGTTCGCGCCAAACTGTGAATCTGATTGACATTGAGTTGCCGATCTGAAATTCGAAATACTAACTTTGGAAGTGGCCGACCTTAATTAATGTCAAGCTGTCTTTCCTAAAATTCGCCAAGCTCGATACATTCTGTTAGAGATGGGATTTGTACCCCTCTAAAAGCGCTACATCAATTAATGTAGGCCCATTTCAAAATTGTTGAGAATATCTAGGTCGGCAAGGATAAATGGAAATCTTCCATTTATCCGATCAAATTCCAGAAAAACGGAAGGTCGGCCTTAATAAGAAGGAACTTTTCCTATTTCGGACAGGAGAAGACATCTCTAGAAGACCGACCTTGTTGGGTATAAATACAGAAGCCATCTATTTTCCAAATCATACAAAAATCCTTTATCGAGACTGATATAGCTGCATATTCCATGCACTTTGCATACATATAAGTTAGTTTCCCACGCATATACATTGCATTTTAGGTTAGTTTGCATCACTTTATGTCCTAGAGTGTTCTTGCATCAGCATATGCAAATTTCGTGCATTTTGCATCGCATACAGGTTGTTTTCGGCTACTTTGGAGTCTTGGAAGGTTCGTAGACATACTGAGGCTTGTGAGGAAGTTTGTGGGACTTGAAGAATTTGGGAATGCTTACTAAGGACAAGAGATCGAGAGGAGGTTTGTGCACGGCCGGTCGATCTAGATGAGATCGACCAGAAGATCGAGTAACCCAACTGATCCAAGGGAACTGATCGAGACGGAGATCGAGTGAAACGATCGATCAAGGAGTACGGACGTGAATGACGCCATGCAGAGCGAGAGCCGGATCGAGTCCACCACTTAATCCTCCAAAGATCGACTCCAAGATCAAACGAAGCACCCGATCCACTGAGGAAGATCGAGACAAAGATCGAGCTGAAAACACGATGTCCGAAAGTGATCGAGAGAGCTGCTCGATCCCGAAGTCGATCTCAGTGTACTTTAACCGCTTTTGGCCGCTAGCGAAGGGGGGGCCATCAGATTGTTTGGCCTGTTTTGGCAAGGCGACGAGCATGCTTTTAGAGACACTTTTTCATTTTTATCTTTTTATCATCTTTCTCTCTGGTTTAGAGGCGATTTCGCCATTGTTAGACTTTGAGCTTTGTTCTTGAATATTTCGAATCGTTTTAAGCTTAATCCATCGTTTTTATGTTTATCGTTTCATCTTTCATGGTTTGCTTGGTTTATTTAATGTGTAGTGAGTAGTTTAATCGGGTTTTGGGGCTGAGAGGATTCAAAGGGGTCGAAAAGGTTTTCAAGTTTGGAGTTTTCTTGTTCTTAAGGGCTTTCTTTTCTAAGATGTTGAGTTCTTAAGGCTTAAAGAGTCTCACACCAAGATCTTTATGATCAGAGAGAGCTCTTACCTTGATAGGATCCAGAGATCTCTGAAAATAACATCTTAGAGGCTGGTTACCCTTTCCCAAACGCCATGGTAGTTTAGAGGACTAGTTAAGCCGCGTGTTAGAAATCTGTTTTCCTTGCCTCTCAATCTCTTTTTCCGCCAAACGCCATGGGTCTGGAGGAGAGAATGAGAGAGTGATCCATACCACACGCCATGGATGGGTCTTGTTTTGTTTTCAAGGCTTAGAGAACCTCACAAAGTGAGTAGATCTAGAGTTTTCAAACCAAGCTTGAACCTTTGAAACCCCTGAACGTGAATCTCAACCCTAGACCCTCTTTCTTAGTATTCTTACATCTTTTCTAGTCATTCGCTTGTTGCTTACTTGCACCTTGGTCATTAGATTCGTTTTCGCTGAACCTGTCTTTTAGATCGATCGTTGTTGCTCGATCTAGTGGTCGATCCTGTGGTCGATCCACTAGTCGAATTTTATAAATTCATAGCTTTGCATTTTAATCATTGTGCTTGTTCGTCGTGGTAGCTAGTTCATTTCTGGTATTTTTAAAATAGTTTTGCCTTGCATTTAGTCATCGCATTTAGTTTTTAGGAATTTTACAAAATCATTCATCATTTGCCTAGCTTGACTCGATCCTTGCATTCTCATTGCACTTTCTAGCTCCTGGATCGGATTGATTCCTCTTGCATGCTATACTACGACCTAGTGTTGCATTTGAGCTTTGATACATCATTGCATACACTCAACTCTGCAAAAATCTTGTTATCAAATGGCGCCGTTGCCATTCTAGGAGTGTTTAGAAAGCATTGAGATTTTGGGTTTAGTAAAGACTAAGCCTTTACGTTGTTTACGTTACTAATTTCTCTACTCTCAAACGTGTGTCTTTCAGGTACATGAATTTTTATTCAAGGGGAGACAACAATCTACTTCAACCCTTGGACAACATTCACCAACTCGGACACTCACGACAAAGAAGAGTTAGAGAGCAAGCCAGAGCCTTTGAGGAGATTGTTCAGCATGGTTTGGTTGATTTTGAAGCGATGGCTGAGCACGAGCATCCAAAGGGACCTCCTCCAGTTCACGGGGCAGTGGGAAGGGGTAATGGAAACCCCCACCACGCAGCTAGACCCCCAAGGATTATAGGAGCCGGAGATGCTCCCAACACTCATCACAATAGGTTTGGGATCAGTCCTCCTCCTGTACATAACAACAATTTCGAGATCAAGCTGGGTTTCATCTCCATGGTGCAAAACAATAAGTTTCACGGGCTAGCAATGGAATATCCGAAGCACCTTGATAAGTTCGAACAAGTATGTGGGATGATCAAGATAAATGGCATATCCGAAGATGCTTTCAAGCTGCGTCTCTTTCCATTCTCTCTCGGAGACAAGGCTAGGCATTGGGAGAAAACACTTCCTCAAGGCACCATCACCTCATGGGCCGAGTGTAAAAAGGCGTTTCTCTCAAAATTCTTCTCTAGCACCAGAACAGCACGGTTGAGAAGCGAAATCAGTGGCTTCACTCAGAGGAACAATGAGACGTTCAATGAAGCCATGGAGCGTTTTAAAGATTACACAATCCAGTGTCCTCATCACAGCTTCAGTGAGGAGACCTTACTCAGCACCATCTACCGCGGAGCTTCACCAAAGATTTGCTTGTTGCTTGACACGACTAGTAAAGGGAACTTCCTTGGTCAGGAGGTAGAAGAGGGCATGGAACTGATTGAGAACTTGGCATTGAGTGACGGCAACTATGCCGAGGATTATGACCGTGCACCGAGAGGTTCTGAGCTAGAGTCTCACAAGAAAGAGTTGAAATCATTGCATGAGAAGATTGACAAGCTGGTGTTAGCTAACCAGAAGCATGTTCACTTTGTTGGTGAAGCGGATGAGAACCAAGAGGAACTTGAGTTGAGCCAAGAAGAAGCCAATTGGGTGGCAGGACAAAACAACTACAAACCTCAAGGCTACACTCACGGTTACAACCAGAACAACAATCTCTCGTACCGTAGCACCAATGTCGCGAACCCTAAGGTTCAAGTGTACACTGCTCAGCAAGCAAAGCCTTTCGTACCATACAACAAAGGTTTTCAGCGGAGTGGTAGCTTCCAAGGGCAAGGGCAGAACAACTTCCAAGGACAACAGTAAGGAAACAAGGGTTATACGCCAATGTACCCGGGCTTTGTACCTCAGCAGCAACAACCGACGCAACAATAAATTTGATCCTGTCCAAGCTATGTTTCAACAACTGATTCAAGGGCAAGCCTCTACAAACCAGAAGTTTGCGGAGATGAATACCCGCTTAGTCTCGTCTCTCACGGACTTCTCTACTCAGATTACAAGCTTGAATAATAAAATCAAGCAACTTGAGAAGGGAAAGGCAAGCTCAAGTGGTCAGAATAGCTTACCGGGCAAGTGTGAGCAAAATCCCAAGGAATACGCCAATGCCATTACGCTAAGGAGTGGGAAAGAGCTAGCACCTACGGTTACTCCAAAGATCAATGAGGACGTTGTAATTCAAGAGGGGGAGGGTAAGCTTTCCGCTGATGATGAGATCAACTTTGACAATGTCTGGATTCAAGGGCCAAGAAGAGGAGATAAAGCGGTTGTTGAGAAGAACGCGGAGCAAACTACTAAGGAGAAGGATGCTTATGTACCTCCACCATATGTACCTAAGCTACCTTTTCCTGGCCGTTTCAAGAAGCAACTCATAGAGAAGCATAGAGTCTTGTTTGAGAAGCACCTTAAGGGCGTAGAGATCAAGCTACCTCTCGTGGACTGCCTTGCAATGATGCCTAAATGCTCCAAATTCTTCAAAGACACTCTCGTGAAGAAGAATAAGGAAAGCAAGGAAGTGCTTGTTCTAAGCGAGGAGTGTAGTGCTGTGATACACAAGGAGATAGTCCCTAAGAAGCTGGGAGACCCTGGAAGCTTCACTATACCTTGCGCTTTAGGTCCTTTGGAGTTCAAGAGTTGCCTTTGTGATTTTGGAGCTAGCATAAATCTGATGCCCCATTCCGTGGCAAAGAAGCTTGGCTTTACCCGTTTTAAGGACTGTAGAATCTCGTTGGTACTAGCTGACAGAAGTGTGAGGTTACCCGTGGGCTTGCTTGAGGACTTGCCAGTCAAGATCAGTGGAGTAAACGTGCCTACGGACTTCGTTGTGTTGGAAATGGATGAAGAACCAAAGGATCCACTCATTATCGGTAGACCTTTCTTAGCCACCGCCAGAGCTATCATAGACGTCAAAAACGGAAAGATTGCCTTGCACTTGGGTAAAGATATAAGGCTAGACTTTGATATCAATGAGGTTTTGAAGAAGCCTACGATAGAGGGGCAAGCTTACTACATTAAGACGTTGGATGCTTTAGCGGATGAGTTGCTGGAAGAGTTGGCTCAGGAAGATCATTTGAAGTTGGCATTGACTAAGGAGCCAGGAGAGTTTGGTTACATGGATCAGAGGACCCAGGAATACATCAACTTGCTTGATTCTAGGATGGTTGTGCTAGAAGATGAAGGCGGTTGCCTAGAGATTGACTCTGAGATTGATGACATTACTCGATTCAGGGGTCAAATCGACAAGAAAATCGAGAGCACAACTCGATCCGGTGCAGCAATCGACAGTCAAATCGAGGAGGGTGATCGATCCAGGAAAACAATCGGGTCCAAGATCGAGAGAAGCCTTCCGATCAGTTTGGGGTCTAATCTGGAGATCGACTCTGCGTCTCGAGCACTCACTCGATCCACATTAAATCGAGTGAGTGAATCGAGCGAAACTGCTCGATCTAGACGACATCGAGAGAAAGATCGACTTGATGACTCGTTCAAGGACCATGTCTCGAGCTCAAAGGAAGGTTCTAAGGAGGAAAACAACAGCAACAGCCACGAGGATGATTGGAGCGAACTGCTTGCCCCGAAGGTCGACCTTAAGGAGCTCCCGAAAGGGCTAATGTACGCCTTCTTGGGACTTAACGAAAACTATCCTGTAATTGTGAACAAAAACTTAAATGATGATGAGTTGCACTCACTCTTAACAGAGTTGAGAAAGTACAGAAGGGCCATTGGGTACTCTTTAAGTGACCTCAAGGGCCTTTCTCCGATGCTTTGCACTCACAGGATTCATTTGGATAATGAGAACGCCTCCTCTATAGAACATCAGCGGCGTTTGAATCCTAATTTGAAAGAGGTTGTTAAGAAAGAGATTCTTAAGCTTTTGGAGGCTGACGTGATCTATCCCATAAGTGACATCACGTGGGTTTCTCCCGTACACGTGGTGCCTAAGAAGGCAGGGATCACGGTCATTAAGAATGACAAAGATGAGCTTATACCTACTAGGACTATTACTGGATACCGTATGTGTATTGATTATAGGAAGCTTAACCTTGCTACTAGAAAGGATCACTTCCCCTTGCCTTTTATTGATCAAATGCTTGAAAGACTTGCTAATCACCCTTACTATTGCTTTCTTGATGGATATAGTGGATTTTTCCAAATACCAATCCATCCAAACGATCAGGAGAAGACGACCTTTACATGCCCTTATGGCACCTTCGCGTATCGAAGGATGCCATTCGGGTTGTGTAACGCACCGGCTACGTTTCAGCGGTGTATGATGTCGATCTTCTCCGATCTAATAGAAGAGATGGTAGAGGTGTTTATGGATGATTTCTCGGTCTATGGTGCGTCCTTTTCTGCGTGTTTGTTGAATCTTTGCAGGGTACTAAAGCGTTGTGAAGAGACAAACTTAGTGCTTAACTGGGAAAAATGCCACTTCATGGTGAAGGAGGGGATCGTGCTTGGACATAAGATATCAGAGAAGGGTATTGAAGTCGACAAAGCAAAGATTAATGTGATGACAAGCCTTGAGCCGCCAGTTAACGTCAAAGGAGTGAGAAGTTTCTTGGGACACGCCGGCTTCTACAGGCGCTTCATCAAAGATTTTTCTAAGATTGCACGCCCTCTCACGCGGCTATTGTGCAAGGAGGCTGAATTCGTCTTTGATGAGGAGTGTTTGAAGGCTTTCGTGACCATTAAGGAGGCCCTAGTATCCGCGCCTATAGTGCAAGCACCGGATTGGACTCTCCCATTCGAGATTATGTGCGATGCTAGTGACTACGCCGTGGGAGCCGTTCTACGCCAAAGGAAGGAGAAGAAGCTGCACGTGATATACTATGCTTCAAGAACCTTGGATGACACGCAAACAAGGTATACAACTACGGAGAAGGAACTATTGGCGGTTGTATTCGCCTTTGAGAAGTTCAGGGCTTACCTCGTGGGTTCCAAGACCATTGTTTACACGGATCACGCAGCTTTGCGTTATATCTATTCCAAGAAGGACACTAAGCCGAGGCTTTTGAGATGGATCCTCTTACTCCAGGAATTTGACATGGAGATCAAAGACAAGAAAGGAATATAGAACGGCGTTGCTGACCATCTCTCTCGGTTAAAGATCAACGAGTCTCTTCCTTTAGACGATTCTCTCCCCGAGGAACAACTCATGGCAATCACTACGGCTGTTTGTGGGAGCTTAGAGGGGCAGTTTGAGGAATTTCTGAGCTTCAAAGAGGAGGATCTCCCTTGGTACGCGGATATTGTGAACTATTTGGCATGTGGGGAGGAGCCGTTGCATCTTGACAACTACCATAGGAAGAAGTTCATGAGAGACGTGAGCCACTACTATTGGGATGACCCCTATTTATACAAGAGAGGACTGGATAGCCTGTACAGAAGATGCGTGACAAAGGAGGAAGTGAGAGACATCATCTTTTATTGCCACGGGTCTTTGTATGGAGGGCATTTTGCTTCATTCAAAACCGCCACTAAGGTCTTACAAGCCGGCTTCTGGTGGCCGTCCATCTTCAAAGACACCCATGAGTTCGTGATGAGCTGCGAGGCATGTCAAAGAGCAGGGAATATTACTAAGAGGAATGAGATGCCTCAAGTTCCCATATTTGAGGTAGACGTCTTTGACGCGTGGGGCATAGACTTCATGGGGCCGTTTCCTTCATCATACGGCAACAAGTTCATACTCGTAGCTGTTGACTACGTCTCTAAATGGGTTGAGGCCATTGCTTCCCCAACAAACGACTCTAAGGTGGTGATCAAGCTCTTTAAGAGCATCATTTTCCCGAGATTTGGAGTACCCAAGGTGGTGATAAGCGACGGAGGGAGCCATTTCATCAACAAGCTGTTTGAAAATCTGCTAAAGAAGTATGGCGTGAAGCATAAGGTAGCTACGCCTTACCATCCTCAAACGAGTGGCCAAGTGGAAGTCTCTAACCGTCAGATCAAGGCGATACTCGAGAGAACAGTTGGGACTACTCGGAAGGATTGGGCAGTGAAGTTAGATGACGCTTTGTGGGCCTACCAGACTGCTTTCAAGACGCCTATTGGTACCGCTCCTTTCACTCTTCTCTTCGGTAAAGGGTGTCACCTTCCTGTTGAGTTGGAACATAGGGCGTTGTGGGCTGTGAAGCGGCTGAATTTTGATCTGAAGACGGCTCAGGAGAAGCGGCTGATCCAGTTGCACGAGCTTGATGAGCTAAGGTTGGACGCTTACGAAAGCGCTCGGATCTACAAGGAACGTACCAAGGCTGCTCATGACAAGAAGCTGGTGGCTAGAGAGCTTAAGGAAGGGAGTTTGGTGCTGCTATACAACTTGAGGCTCAATCTCTTTCCAGGGAAGCTAAAGTCACGGTGGAGCGGTCCGTATGAAATCAAGGAAGTATTACCTTACGGAGCTGTCACGTTGGTGGGCAAGAGTGGGAATGCATTCACAGTGAACGGACACAGAGTTAAGCCATACATGGCGAGTGCGTTTGACAAGGAGAGCACCTCAATGCTTCTCCAAGACCCGCCATCTGCCTTAACCAAGTAAAGTCTAGCTAAAGATGTTAAAGAAAACGCACTTGGGAGGCATTCCCATGTCTATCCTGTACATACTTTTGCTTTATTTCTTTTCCAGTTTTATGTTTTTCTCTAATGAGTGTGTAGGAACAAGTATGAGAGACGAAAGCCATGATCTGAGTTTCCAAAGGAGTAAGAAAGGGGCGAGTATAAGCTAGAGATCGAGTGCTAGATCGACTCATCCTGGCTCGATCTTTGCTAGATCGAGCTGGTGAATCGAGAGGAGCCAGTCGATATAGACGAGATCGAGTAGACAGATCGAGTGACGCAGTCGATCTAAAATGTCTCGGGAAATTCTTGGAGTTTAGATCGATCAATCCAAAATTGGATCGACCGATCTATTTTCTCTCGGGAAAGTCCTTCATAGACAGATCGATCAGTCAACTCGATCCACCACTCGAACCAAGCTAAATTGACCCCTGAATCGATAGCATGGCTCGATCACGAGGACTTAGTCGCGATTTCAAAAACTCAAGGAACGAGAGAGCCAATCGATCCACGACTCGATTCAAATCGAATCGTGTCCCAAATCGAGTAACCCTCTCGATCCAAGCCATTATGGGCATGAGATCGAGTCGTTGATTGATCGAAGGGACTCGATCTCGTGTCGAGGTAACATTTTCTTTTCCTTCTCTCTCTCTTTCCCTCCACTTTTTAAATTCAAATCTCGGTCAAGGCAGGAATCTTTGACCCTGAAAACTGTGCCTTGACCGAGACTTTTGTCAGAAACCACTTCTGGTACCCATAGTTTTGTTTTTGTTAGCCTTTAAATGTTTTCAACAACTTCACACTCTCTCATTCTTGTTTTCTCGAGTTGCTAAGTAAAAGAGAGTGAGAGTTCTTTGTTTTCTAAAGGCTAACAAGCATTTTTAACAATCCTTGCAAAGGTATTTTCGGATCTTTGAGAAAATCTTTAGGAAAATCCCTTTTATTTTGCAATTGATTGTTTTAGATGCTAGGGCGGTTTTGAATTTTTTAAACTAGCTTGATAATAGGGAAAATTCTGGATTTTCTAGTATCTCTAAATCTGATTCTCTATTATTTTGCTATATTTTTTAAAAATTCCCCAAAATTCTAGGGTATTAGTTATAAGTTTTCTTCTTAGCCTTTCTTCTTCTCTCATCCGATCGCCGTTTTGCTCATTACCTTGCTTGAGAAACTTGTTTCAGGCACAATTGCTCCCAAGAGAACGAGAGAGGAGACAGCACAAGAAGGAGAAGGCCAGGAAGTGGCTGTTCCAGAGAGGGTTCAATGGAGTAAGGATGAGAAAAGGGACAAGAAGCGGCTGGAAAGGCTTCGGTTCGAGCCTACCAAGTTCGCGGACAGAGGGCTAGTCGCTAAGCTAGGAATTCTTGGAGATTTTGACCAACTCCTCAAGAACATTGGCTTAAGATGTCTGTCACGAATGGATTGCCCAACCGTTCCAGAAGTGACAATAGACTTCCTCGCCACGTTGGAGTTTGGTTACGAGAACCCTAGCGTCCCCGTTCCTTCACAAGGCCGTCTCTCTTTCAAGGTCGGACGTCAAGCTTTCAGCCTCTCGATCCCTGAGCTGTGTCAAGCATATGGTCTCAACGCAGCCGCCACCAAGATCGAGTTCCCCTCCTTCACACGCATAAACAATTTTTGGGACCTGATCAGCAACAATGACTACAAGGCCAACACCGCCAAAATCAAGAGAGTGAGAAGCCCGGTGCTGAGGTACACCTTGAAGCTGATCGCCAACACATTTAGCGGACGGTCAGTTGCTCCCACGGTCACGAAGACCGAGCTTTGCTTCTTGTTCCAAGGCGTGAAGCATTTGTTGTGTGATCCGGCGGAGAATGATGAGCCTATGGAGGATGAACTCGGCGATGACGTGAACTACGGATGCGTACTTGCTGCCTCTTTGGTAAAGTATAAGGCATATGCCTTGCAGTGCAAGGCAAGCTCTTCATTCATTGGCGGTTTCCTCACTCCTCTGTTCGTGCAAGCCGGCGTACCGATACATGAGTTCACACCCGCCCCGGCTAGAGCTTTCATGGATGAGATCTACATGAGGAATACAGACAGCTTGGGACGCACGCCAGCAGAAGGGTTCTATGCTTATCTTTTCATCGATGAGGACAATGAGAAGAGAGTGTGCATCCTGCCAAACAAAGACGAGACCGAGCTGCTTGGTGTCGGGAACATCGAGTTCTTACCATCCGTAGAGGAGTGCTTTGCTCCTCTAGGAGGAACGCCTGCCCCAGCGATTGCTCCACGTCCAAGGTCTGAGTCCCCTGCCACGGAAGATGAGATGCCCGAGGCTTACACCCTTCCCAAGATCGATTTCGAGCCGAGAACCAAGACGGAGAAGTCCATAGCATCTGTTGTGGAGATGCAAAGGAAAATCAACAAATGGCAAGGAAAGATGCTCAAGAAGCTTGCCAAGAAAGTTAAGGCGCTTCAAGGAAACTCATCCGCGAGGTCTAAGGGGTCAAAGAGTGAAGAGGTTAACCAGCCCGAGAAGAGGAGGAGGTCAACTGGCGGTATTGTCATCCGTGAGCCACAAGGCGAAGATCAACAGGCGTGCCATTCAGTCCATGGTTTCCCCACCGAGGATAGAGGAAAAGGCATAGCCTGACATTCCTCTAGCACGAGCAGCTCCGCTGGTACATCCTCAAGTTCCAGCCGAGTATAGCTCCGAGGTACCAAACGACCTACCCTTATATATACCGTTCATATTTTCTTTCTTTTTGCATTGTGTTTTGAGCTCCTTTGAATTTGTTTGCCACCGGGATGGTGTCATTTAAGTTTGGGGGAGTATGTGTGTGGTTTGACATGTTTATTCTGATCTTATTTTCCTTTAGCATCCTTGAGTCTTCATTGCATGAAAAATTGGTAAAAATTTTAAAACATTTTAAGAAAAATTCATGTAGTTGCATTCATCTTGTTAAGCATTTTAGGATTGAGTCTAGGATTTTTAAGCATCTAAGTTGTTTGCATTTGCATAAGGGGTTAAAGTTTTCTTAAAAAGGTGTTTTAAGCTTATGAATGGTTTCAATCTCCTAGTTGGTAGTTCTCTAATGTTTTGCTCATACTTTGAAAGTAAGTTCTTACCATGCTTGGATCACTAGTTTTGATTTTCGTGACTTGAATTGAACTCTCATGATTTGAACCTTGTCCTATTAAGTGAAAACCTTAACTTGAATTTTTAATTATCATTCTTATGCATTTGAAAATGAACACATGGATTTTAAAATATTTAGGCTCTCTTCTTCCTTTTACCACTCTTTGTGAGCCTAAGTAGAACTCCCACCTTGACTCTTACCTTTCTTTGAAGCCAAGTTTTCGTGTGTGACATCATTGAGAGGCCTCTTCCGGTTTGAACTTAGCATAAAGTGTTACGTTTAGGCGACATGATTAAGTTCTCATATGTTTGCTAGCTTTGCATTTTGAAGCTAGATGTAGGCTTAGGATAAGTTTGGGGAATCATTGGGGTTGCTCTCTTGTTTATACGCTTTCGGTTTCGAAAGAGTTTGGTTTTTGAAGTAAGAAAAAAGTTTTAAGTGAAAGGTTTCGTGTTTAAAAAGTATAATGCTCCAATAATTTCAGAAGATGGCTCTCTAAAAAAAAAATATATATATATAAGAGCCTAAGTGCCAAAATAAAAAGAAAAGAAAAGAAAGGAAAAAATAAGAGAGCCATCAATAAGAAAAAGAATAAGGAGCTTAATATTTCTAAAACCTTTTCACTAGCCTAAAAGAGTTAAGATGTTTCATATTTTGATTTGGGGATTGCTAAGCTTTTGCTTTGGGAAAAAGGGGTAGACTTTAAGTGGTGAGTGAGATTAAAAGAAAATAAATGAGAGGGGTTTTTAGGATCATTGTTAGTTTACATGGGTAGATGAGAATCTGATCATGTATGCATCAATTGCCTTTACCTTTAGCATTATGCATAAAGTTCTTACCATTTTCGAGAGAAACCCTTTGCTTAAAATAAACCCTCTTAAAAAATGAGATCATTCTATGCTCATAGCCTTTACCCTTAGCAAAATGTGTTTTGCTTTAAAGTGCATAAGTTTGATTCATGGTTCGGTTGTTAATGTGTGTTAAAGGATGAGTTTCTTTGATTGATTGGAATAGGAAAGTCACGATCTGAAATTCTTTGTGTGATGAGTATGGCTAAGTTCTTTGGAGTATGAGTGTGTGTATTGCATTTTAGAACTATTAACTAGGACGTTGAGATTGATTCATTTGAAAGACACCTTTGCAAGAAGCTTAAACCCCCCGTTTGTTTTAGAAACCTCTCTCCCTTCTTTAATTTTGTTTGCTTGAGGGCAAGCAAAAGGTAAGTTTGGGGGAGTTGATATAGCTGCATATTCCATGCACTTTGCATACATATAAGTTAGTTTCTCATGCATATACATTGCATTTTAGGTTAGTTTGCATCACTTTAGGTCCTAGAGTGTTCTTGCATCAGCATATGCATATTTCCTGCATTTTGCATCGCATAAAGGTTGTTTTCGGCTACTTTGGAGTCTTGGAAGGTTCGTAGACATACTGAGGCTTGTGAGGAAGTTCGTGGGACTTGAAGAATTTGGGAATGCTTACTAAGGACCAGAGATCGAGAGGAGGTTCGAGCATGGCCGGTCGATCTAGATGAGATCGACCAGAAGATCGAGTAACCCAGCCGATCCAAGGGAACTGATCGAGACGGAGATCGAGTGAAACGATCGATCAAGGAGTACGGACGTGAATGACGCCATGCAGAGCGAGAGCCGGATCGAGTCCACCACTCGATCCTCCAAAGATCGACTCCAAGATCAAACGAAGCACCCGATCCACCGAGGAAGATCAAGGCAAAGATCGAGCTGAAAACACGATGTCCGAAAGTGATCGAGAGAGCTGCTCGATCCCGAAGTCGATCTCAGTGTACTGTAACCGCTTTTGGCCGCTAGCGAAGGGGGGACCATCAGATTGTTTGGCCTGTTTTGGCAAGGCGGCGAGCATGCTTTTAGAGACACTTTTTCATTTTTATCTTTTTATCATCTTTCTCTCTGGTTTAGAGGCGATTTCGCCATTGTTAGACTTTGAGCTTTGTTCTTGAATATTTCGAATTGTTTTAAGCTTAATCCATCGTTTTTATGTTTATCATTTCATCTTTCATGCTTTGCTTGGTTTATTTAATGTGTAGTGAGTAGTTTAATCGGGTTTTGGGGCTGAGAGGATTCAAAGTGGTCGAAAAGGTTTTCAAGTTTAGAGTTTTCTTGTTCTTAATGGCTTTCTTTTCTAAGATGTTGAGTTCTTAAGGCTTAAAGAGTCTCACGCCAAGATCTTTATGATCAGAGAGAGCTCTTACCTTGACAGGATCCAGAGATCTCTGAAAGTCACATCTTAGAGGCTAGTTACTCTTTCTCAAACGCCATGGTAGTTTAGAGGACTAGTTAAGCCGCATGTTTGAAATCTGTTTTCCTTGCCTCTCAATCTATTTTTCTGCCAAACGCCATGGGTCTGGAGGAGAGAATGAGAGAGTGATCCATACCACACGCCATGGATGGGTCTTGTTTTGTTTTCAAGGCTTAGAGAACCTCACAAAGTGAGTAGATCTAGAGTTTTCAAACCAAGCTTGAACCTTTGAAACCCCTGAACGTGAATCTCAACCCTAGACCCTCTTTCTTAGTATTCTTACATCTTTTCTAGTCATTCGCTCGTTGCTTACTTGCACCTTGGTCATTAGATTCGTTTTCGCTTAACCTGTCTTTTAGATCGATCGTTGCTGTTCGATCTAGTGGTCGATCTACTAGTCGAATTTTATAAATTCATAGCTTTGCATTTTAATCATTCTGCTTATTCGTCGTGGTAGCTAGTTCATTTCTGGTATTTTTAAAATAGTTTTGCTTTGCATTTAGTCGTCGCATTTAGTTTTTAGGAATTTTACAAAATCATTCATCATTTGCCTAGCTTTACTCGATCCTTGCATTCTCATTGCACTTTCTAGCTCCTGGATTGGATTGATTCCTCTTGCATGCTATACTACGACCTAGTGTTGCATTTGAGCTTTGATACATCATTGCATACACTCAACTCTGCAAAAACCTTGTTATCAGAGACCTAGGGCAAAATATTGTTAGTTTTCGAGTTTTCATTCATATTTTAGGTTAGCGTTCTTATTCCGATAACCTAAAATCACTATGTACTTTCTCGAGCTCTGGTTTAAAACTAATAAAGATCTCTCTTTAAACCTACCAACTCTTGTTCAGTCTTTAGATCGAATTTAAATTATTACATCAGTCATTCTTCTCCTATGAATTGGAGAGACTCGTTCGTTTGTTATTTTGCTCCTGATCCTCCAAATCCAGAGGATTTCCCAATAGCTTACAGGTAATTAAAACTAAGTGTTATGATTAAATAATATACTATTCAAGTGCTTTGCTTATGAGTTATAAATATGTGAATATATGATTTTAGGGATGCTGCGATTTAATACTCGAAGCATGTCATGGACTTTGGAGAAAAGCTATTCCAACTTCTATCAGAAGATTTAGGTTTAGACTTTAAGATACTTAAGAAGTTGGATTGTCTTAAGGGTTTGTTTATGATATGCCATTACTACCCACCTTGTCCACAACCTGACCTTACTTTGGGCATAAGTAAGCATACAGATAACTCTTCCCTCACGATTCTTCTTCAAGACCAAATCGGTGGTCTTCAAGTTCTTCATCAAGATTATTGGGTCGTTGTAACTCCTATTCTTGGAGCTCTTGTCATCAACATCGGTGATTTCATGCAGGCAAGCCCCAAATTTTATGCAAAAATAGAGTCTTGACCTAGAAATTTGAAACGTTATTTTGTGATGGATGGAGCATAGAGTAAATGCGAACATAGATGGACAGAGGATTTGGATTGCGTGCTTTTTAGCTCGAGTTTGTTTCAGAATTCCACGGTTTATGGACCGATCAAAGAGCTCTTGTCTGATGAAAACCCTCCAAAGTATAAATACATCATTATACCCGAGTATATTGAAGGATACCTTGCGAGCGGCTTCGATGGGAAAACGCATTTGTCCAAATACAGGATACGAAGAAAGGACTTGTCCGACTTAGGGAAAAGATGATCAGATATATCTGTGTGTACTTTTGCATTTGAAAGTTTTCTAAAACAGAAAAGATGTTTTTTTTATAAAAGTAAACTTATTGAATAAAACGAGTCACACTTGATCACTTAAACAGCAAGGTAGCTAAGAAGAAAGAGGGCCAAGTGTAATGAGAATGTGTGAAAGACAAGTAAGGTTTCTTTCTTTGAACTACATGAGCTTCGTTTTTGAGCTTATCTATCATTGAAGAAACCATAACTCCATATTTTCATTTTGGAAGCTTTCATGTCTTAGCAGTATCCGGCTTAGAAGTTCTCTCCTTCATATCCCTCTCCATAAAAAAGAGGAACATTGCTCCAAATAATGTGAAGTTCTGCAATAACAAAAGAAATGAGACTTTTTTTATCGAATCATTATTGGCTATATAAGACTAAAAAGGTTTTATAATATAAACTGTAGAGTTTTGATTCAACAAATAAAGGTTTGCACACTGTATATTACGATTACTTGAAAAAAGAAGTTGTGGACAAACCTGCAAGAACTATATCCAAAAAGGCGAGAAATGACGTTCCTCAGGTTTGTAGTTGTAGATATCATACAGAACAGGACCAACAACCACAAAGTAAAGAGCCTGAAAAAAACACAAAAGACAAATATAATGTTGACTTTGAATCCATTATTTGTAAACATGGGATGAACAAAGAAGAACATCCTAACCAGATAAGTACCAATGATTTTTCCGATAAGAAAGAGTAAGACTCCGGCTGATATCAAGGAAAGACTCCGGCTGATATCAGGAAAATGATAGCTTGCTATTTTAGATCATTTTAGGCTGCATTTCATGCATCTTTTCCTCTGTTTTTGTATTATAGTCTAACATTTTAGTATCATTTGCACTTATAATCAACATGACATGCATTTAGCTTAGGATTGCATACATTTGCATACATGTGCATGTTTGTGGTGATATGCAGGTGTTTTTAGAGTTTCTTGGAGCTGGGGAGGAGATGGAACCAGCTCATGTTCAAAGAAGATTCTTGTAAAGTCTGGTCCATATCGAGCAAGCATATTGAGCAGAACACCTGTGGAGTATGCTCGACGCAAGCAGCAGGACGAGAGAAAAAGGATCAGCACGAGGATTCCAAGCTGTTGGTCTGCATCGAGGACCAGCATCGAGGAAGAACGTCGATATGCGCTGCACAGGCCATATCGAGATGTAGCATCGAGGAGAACAACGAGAACCCACCTCGATATCGAGCTGACTGCATCGAGCAGAACACTTTTCCTTGCACCACGATGTGTCAACGCCGAGAGTTGACCAAGATTTTTCTACTTTTTGTCAAACCTTATCCTCTTAGCCTATTTAAGCAAAACCTTATCATGGTTTGAGGTTGGAGCAGATTTAGGGATGATTGGTTGATAGCTTATGGTGCTTTGGTTTGATTAATGCTTAGATCACTTAGCTTAGTTGTTCTTAGTGCTTAGTAACTCTTTTAGGGTGAAACTGATTACAGGTGTTTGCTGCATCACAAATGTTTGTTTAAATGCCTGAAAGAACTTTGTTAGGAACATTCTCCTAGATGATTATATTGGCATTTAGGTAGCATGTTTGGTCTATAAGAGCCTTGTGTTTTCATGCTGGTTTTGCACAGATACGCCATCACAAGTGGGTCTGACATGTGCTTAACTTAGACATCTCTGTTCTTGTTGTGGGCTGGTTTTGCACAGATACGCCATCACAAGTGGGTCTGACATGTGCCTAACTTAGTTATTTCTGCTCTTGATACGGATTGATTGATTTAGTGGCTTGATCATGTTCTCTCCTTGTTATCAGTCTTTACCACCCCAGGTTTGATACTAAGTAATCCTCAAGTCATCATTGCTCTAGCCTTGAACCAGTGCTTCATTGTTCTTTGCTTTTCATCATTTTGTGTTCTGTTTTCTTCTGTTTTTAGTTGCTTGCTTTTGTTCCATTCTTTGCCATGCTTTTCAAGTTATTGCATTTAGCACTTATTTTGGTTCTTGCACTTCTATTTCTTTGCTTGTCTTAGTCCTGTTGCATTTAGTTCATTGCCTTGCTAGTTCCTGTTGTATTTAGATTCCTTGCACTGCATTGCTTGCTTTAGTCTTGAAAATATTGCTTTTCACTTCTGCATTTCATCTTTGTCCAATTAGGTTGTAAGAATCATCCTTCATCATCATACATGGTTAAGCTTAGTTAGTGCCTTGCATCTCTTTTATTTTAGCTCCTAGATGGATTGATAAACCTCATCTCTTGCTATTTTAGATCCTTTTAAGCTGCCTTTCGTGCATCTTTTCCTCTGTTTTTGCATTATAGTCTAGCATTTTAGTATCATTTGCACTTAGAATCAACATGGCATGCATTTAGCTTAGGATTGCATACATTTGCATACATGTGCATGTTTGTGGTGGTTTTCAGGTGTTTTTAGAGTTTCAAGGAGCTGGGGAGGAGATGGAAGCAGCTCATGATCAAAGAAGATGTCAAAAATGGAGTTCTTGCAAAGTCTGGTCCATATCGAGCAAGCATATCGAGCAGAACACCCGTGGAGTATGCTCGATGCAAGCAGCATGACGAGAGGAAAAGGATCAGCACGAGGATTCCCAGCCGTTGGTCTGCATCGAGGACCAGCATCGAGGAATGACGTCGATACGCGCTGCACAGGGCATATCGGGATGTAGCATCGAGGAGAACACCGAGAACCCACCTCGATATCGAGCTGACTGCATCGAGCAGAACATCTTCCCTTGCACCATGATGTGTCAACGCCAAGAGTTGACCCAGATTTTTCTACTTTTTGTCAAACCTTATCTTCTTAGCCTATTTAAGCAAAACCTTATCTTTTTAGCACTTATCTTCTTCTTTACCCTATTTTCGACCCTGTGGGAAACCACAAAGAGATTTTTATGGGATTTTGATCAAGATCATTCTTTTAATAAAGTTTTGCACTTCTTTTGTCATTTTTCTTCTAGTTCTGGTTTAATCATGTTTGATTTATCATCTTTGATTATTTCTGTTGATTTCGCTATGTGTTGTGAGTAGTTTCACATGGTTTGAGGTTGGAGCAGATTTGGGGAAGATTGGTTGATAGCTTAGGGTGCTTTGGTTTGATTAATTCTTAGATCACTTAGATTAGTTGTTCTTAGTGCTTAGTAACTCTTTTAGGGTGAAACTGATTATAGGTGTTTGCTGAATCACAAGTGTTTGTTTAAATGCCTGAAAGAACTTTGTTAGGAACATTCTCCTAGATGATTATATTGGCGTTTATGTAGCATGTTTGGTCTATAAGAGCCTTGTGTTTTCGTGCTTGTTTTGCACAGTTACGCCATCACAAGTGGGTCTGACATGTGCTTAACTTAGACATCTCTGTTCTTGTTGTGGGCTGGTTTTGCACAGATACGCCATCACAAGAGGGTCTGACATGTGCCTAACTTAGTTATTTCTGCTCTTGATACGGATTGATTGATTTAGTGGTTTGATCATGTTATTTGCTTGTTATCAGTCTTTACCACCCCAGGTTTGATACTAAGTAATCCCCAAGTCATCATTGCTATAGCCTTGAACCAGTGCTTCATTGTTCTTTTCTTTTCATCATTTTGTGTTCTGTTTTCCTCTGTTTTTAGTTGCTTGCTTTTGTTCCATTCCTTGCCTTGCATTTCAAGTTATTGCATTTAACATTTATTTTGGTTCTTGCACTTTTATTGCTTTGCTTGTCTTAGTCCTGTTGCATTTAGTTCATTGCCTTGTTAGTTCCTGTTGCATTTAGTTTCTTTCCATTGCATTGCTTGCTTTAGTCTTGTTAATATTGCTTTTCACTTCTGCATTTCATCTTTGTCCACTTAGGTTGTTAGAATCATCCTTTATCATCATACATGGTTAAGCTTAGTTAGTGCCTTGCATCTCTTTTATTCTAGCTCCTAGATGGATTGATAAACCTCATCTATATTACATCTGATTAGAGAGGGATTGAATTGAGACCCAAAAAGTCCTTCTTCAAGAAACAGTAGTAATACCGTCTTGTCTCACCTTTATATATTGAGTCTCCAAGTAATATAAAGATACATATAGAGAATGAGCACCAGAGACCAGAACATCATAACTTGAAGATAACTATGCCTTGACCAGATCAAGCTTTGGAGTCAACTCTTTAGCTACAGGGCCACCATCAACTCCAAAGTCATTGAACCTATTAAAATTTATTCAAGCTAAGAATTCAATATCCCAAAAGCCTTGATACATATATGGTTTAGACCTCTCAATTCTAGGTAATTAGAAACGCGAAGATATATCCAGAAGAAGGATGAATGGGAAACAACAACAAAAACAAAAAAATCACATTCGCCAAGCAAAGAAGATGATGAGAGAAGCGGAGAGAACTCTTCCAAGAAACGAGAAGAAAATCATCTTCACCTCTTTTTTTCTCTTGCTCAAGCTTGTGTTGGAACTCAATTTTAAGGCATGTTACATCAAAATTTTTCCCAAGCAACTCCCGACATATTTCCAAGGGAATTACTGGATTATAAGTGTAGAGTTTGTTTGAATGAAAAATGTGTGTCTAATATTTGTTGCTTGAAAGACACAAAATGGACTAGGTTAAATCGTGGAGAAGTCCCAACAAAATTAAAGACCTTAGGATAATTCTAGAGAAGAGTGAATCCATGCTAAACCACATGATGCACCGAGATGAGTTGAAATTGGCTCCGGCTCAGATTTGGGTGTAG
This sequence comes from Thlaspi arvense, assembly GCA_911865555.2. Classification (NCBI taxonomy): domain Eukaryota; kingdom Viridiplantae; phylum Streptophyta; class Magnoliopsida; order Brassicales; family Brassicaceae; genus Thlaspi; species Thlaspi arvense. Next base: position 15,425,971 of record OU466858.1, read on the forward strand.
GCGTGGACTCGGGGTAGATGAGCTTTGGTCCACAACTTTTCTTTTGTATCGAATTATTTGTGTAATTGATCACTACATAAATTTTAATTTGGTAAAAAACAATAATTCATTTAGTCAAATGAGAATTGATTTTTATCAATTTATAATTCTACAATTGATCTTAATGGCTTAATATTAATTGAGATTCATGAGCAAGTAATAAATTTAATTTGGTGGACTCTAAGTTCTTCGTAGAAAAGCGGTAGAGCTGTGATTGCTTATACATGAGATAATAACCAAAATATGTCAATTTCTTTGACATACCAAGCATGTTGGTTGATTGAAAACATTTTATTAGTTTGGAAGTACTTCAGCAATTATTTATGTTGTAAGGGAATGGATGTAAATCTCGATAATTTAATGGTCAGACAGCGGACTGAATCTGCAAATCACAATGCATATGGTGTTATTTTTGTGAACATGATGCGAAAGTAGTTGGGCACAAGAACAAGAGGATATTTAAGGTTGTTTTAAGAACCTCAACTAGCTTCAAAAATCAGAATGCTTGAATGGAACCTCAGCTCTCTGCATGAGTCATTCGTCAGTATTGCTATGATATGTGTTAGCTTTTGTATCCATCATGCCACACTTGTGACATTTTCCAATAAGAAATCTCAGACCAACCTGACTAAAATTGACATGTGTAGTGTACTTTCTGAAGTCTACCTAGTTGGGAAAACTCAAATGGGATGGTGGCATTACAATGCTACATCAAATGAAATATATTGTGATATATTTGTTTATTTGCTGAAATGCAAGAATGTGGTTATAGAAAAATTCAAAGCATATAAGATGGAATTTAAAATCCAATTTAAGAAACTATGAAAATAGTTAAATGTGAAAATGGAAGTGAGTTTTCTGAGAATGAAATGTGTTCTTTAGAGAACATAACATTATTCGTCAGAAAACTGGTCCTTATTCGCTTGAAATCTAATAAGATTCTGAACTATTAATAAGATTATGAATGCAAAGATGCATGATTCTGAGCAATCTCAGAAAATGTGGGGAGAAGCATTGCTTACCACATAAAGTCATTGGCACAATGCCACATGAGCTTTGAAGAGGTAAAGTACACCAGTACAAATACCTACAAGTGTGGGGGTGCATGACAAAAGTTGCAATGCAATCTCCAAAAGAGGTCACAATCTGGCCAAACAATGATATATTGTATTTTTATCGGATATGCATATTCAAGTAGTGCTCATCTAGTTCTGGTTTATAAATCAGATGTGTCGGATATCCATATAAATACAATAATGGCCTATGCATATGAGGCGAGTACTTCTAACATATTAGTATATAATCCAGCAAAATCTGAAATTAGAAGAAGCAATAAAAGATCATTAGAAAAATATTTTCTTTTTGCAGCTTTTCTTTTCAAGAATTAAGCTAAAAAGTCATGTGTACACTGAACTTACTTCGTTGAAGGTAAATAATCAATCGTGAGATCGACGCCGTTATGCAAAACCATACATGGATGATAGTTGATTTGTCACAAGGGCTTAAAGTCTTAGTGTAAATTGATTTACAAAAATTAGAAATTGATGGCTTAGTCGTAAAGACAAAATGTCTATAGACATGTGAAGTCCTTGTTTGGGCTAACGAAAGCTCTGAAATAGTGGCATGAAATATTTGACAATAACACAATGTCAAACAGTTTTAGCATCAATAAATAAGATGAATACATCAACATCAAAAGTAGTCCACACATATATACTTAAGTATGTTTGTATGTAAATTGATATATCATGGTTTTTACTGATTTTTGACCATGGTATAAGTCTTGTTTATAAAGTCTTTTTGGTATTTTTTTCGAGTCCTTTAGAGTCTTTGCATGTCTAAGTACGTTTGGAGCATAACTGTGAGTTTTGGAGCCTTTTGGAGCTATGTTGAAGCTGATGCTGAAAAGACCAAGTCGGAAGAGAGCATTCTAGAGTATGGTGTCGATCGTGGACGAGCAAAGAGCTTTAAAAACTCTTTTAAAGAGTTTGCAACTTGGCCCAGAAGTTTATTATTATTTGTAAAAGTGCCCCAGTCGTGTTTAGACTTGTATTTAGGTTTTCTAAGCCATTGTTAGGCAATTTTTATCTTGTTTTCATTGAGACCTAAGAGAGAGATTTGATTGAGAGCTTTTGGGGAGACAAATCCATACTCTGTAGAGAAGAATTTCGAATCCCCTTCATCTTTTACTCTATTTCTTAATGCAATATTATTCAGTCATGATTTGTGTTTCACTTGCTATGTCTGAGTAATGTGCTAGTTATGTTTTGGGTTATTCAAAGATGGATAATGAATTGTTAGAACTACAAAACTGAAGGGATAAATCTTTTGGTTCTTCATCTAGATTGCTTTAACACTGGTTTTAAGATTGATCACCTAGATTTCAGATCTTACGTTGTTTAATAGATGTGGAAACATTGTTAATCACCAGAACTATCTTAGATGAGCAAAATAACTGATTGCAAAGGAATTTGGATTAGTGATTTTGTGAACATATCGAACCTGAACTATAATGCTTGCTTAGGTCCGGATACACTGCGTAGGCTCGGGCTCAGGGAAGAGGCAATACGCGTGCTGCAGAAGATTGGTTTGGGCGACATTGCGACCGTGCAGTATGACCTGTACCCGGATCTAGTACGCCAGTTCATTGCCACAGTCAGGGTGTATTACACCAATGAGATCGTCAAGAAGGCGGATGAGGTCACTCTCACATTCATCATCTGAGGCATCAGGTACAGTATCAACTTCACTGCATTATGTCTCATCTACGAGTTGGATTTGACGCGCACTGGCATCTCTCTTCCGACGCCATTTCCTGCCCTGCAGAGTTTCTGGTCCCATTTCTGGAATGGGATGTACGACTCTAAGAGGTCCACTCAGACTGATGTGCGCCATCCTTTGCTGCGATACCTTGTCCGCCTCTTCTCCACTACACTCCTGTGCAAGACTGAGCCAGGAAAGATGCGAGTTTCTGAGCTGACTCTCCTCTACTATGGCATTGAGAATGTACTTACAGAGGAGTATCCGGCTGATAGTGATGTCAACATGGGCGCTGTCTTTTCCCATCACTAGGCTTCACTGAAGGCCAAGGCGTTCACTGGAGCTCAGGGCAAGCCCGAGAGTATTGGTAGTCTTCTCACTCCCATCTTCCGCTACTGCAACATCGATACTTTGACCTGCAGAGTTGTGACTGAGCGCCACCTTCTGGATATGGACTACTTAAGGAGGACCCATTGGATCACAGGAGATGAGCTGCTATAAAGTTTTGTCAGCCACACCAGTGAGCTCTGTCTGATTCCGCTACCACATCCTGCTCTGACTACACTTCAGACAGACCTCCTTAGCTTTCAGCCCGATGCTACCTTGCTACGATCCGCGCCAGCTACTAGGCGCAGAGGAGGATCTTCACGAGCTGCTGCTTCTGCTGCTGAGGATGCACCTGTTGAGGGCCTTGCTGGAGGTCCATCTCGTCGCTCGAGAGCATCACGACCTCCTGCATTACCTGAGCCCATTGGTCGCCACACGCTCCCTGACATTCCCGACATCCCGATGGAGCAGGCCGCATTTTAATGATTCATGGTCCAGAGTGTTCAGGCACTCTGGAATGCCATCTCGGTGCTGTCGAACTGTGGCTGCGTTCGATCTTCTACACCTCCTCACGATGAGGATGAGGATTAGTTCCTCTATCTATCCTGGTTACCTTTTCTTTTCCCTTTGTTCTTTTTCATTTGCTTTGAGTCAGTTTTTATGTTTTTGTTTTGAGTCAGTTTGTCTGCTTTGATGATGTTTTGAAACTTGTTTGAACTTATGAGATTATGGATTATATTTTTGCTTTTAATTGTTTGCTTGAGTGTTCCTAACAGTCTTGACTTGGGAGAGCTTCAGCTAACAATCTAACTTGCAACAATTACACATGTTTGGGTCATCCCATTCTGTTTTCGGACAGGGTCTCGATCGACACCACGGGCAGACACATGTACCACTTTCTCATCTATGTACAAACTGTTTCATTGCTTCTTTTTCCCAACTCCATGCTTAATAACACTGGGGACAATGTTGTTTAAGTCTGAGGAGGTCGTTGCTGAAATTGTGTACATTGTTTTTGAGTTTTAGAGTCTCAAAATTGAGTCAAAACCTGTTTTATTGAGTCAAATTTTTTGAAATTGTCAGTTTTTCTTGGATCTAACCACAAAATATTGATACTTATAAAGACCATTGCCACAGATGTTGATTACAAGTCTTACTAAGTTAAAAGTCATAGGTAGATCAGTCTAGCAATGAAGGTTTATGTTCTTAGAGAATCTGGAAAATTTGCTGTTAGCTCCACCTTAATGAACTTAAAACTTCTTGTCTTGGTGCTTGATTCTCATTGATCTTGATTCTCTCTTCTAACACTGGCAAGTATGTTAAGACACAGCCTCTCTTTGATCTTTCCTGATATAGCTTTAAAAGTTTGAGTCAAAAGAATGGTGCATTCATGACCCTGTCTCCTCACAAGGAACAACAATAATGAACACACTCAAGAACCTGTCTTCTCACAAGGAACACAAGTATTGAGTAGCACCATATCTTAAACTGTAAAAAAAATGAGAAAGAGTTTAAAATAAAAAATGCATCAGAAAGAAAAGATCAAGGGAAGAGAAAATAAGAGAGCTGTGTTGAGATTGCTTGGTTCAGTTGTTTAGGAAGGGAAAGTAATCTATAAGTGATTGAGATGATAAAACCTTGATGAGACATCACTTAGATAAAAATAAGGATTTAGCAGTAGAGATTTCGGATTTCTTGAAGGAGCTTGAATTGGATTTGAAAGATATGATAAGCCTGTGAAGATTATACTGAAATTTGATCTTGTGTTGACTCTGTGGTATGTGGATTCGAAAGTGTTAATCAATGTGGTGTTCCTGATGTCTAGCTGACCTTTTCTGTGTTTTCAAACCTCGACCCTATGCCTTGTCTGATGTTTGCTTGAGGGCAAGCAAAAGCTAAGTCTGGGGGAGTTTTTCCTGATATCATGGTTTTTACTGATTTTTGACCATGATATAAGTCTTGTTTATAGAGTCTTTTTGGTATTTTTTTCGATTCCTTTAGAGTCTTTGCAGGTCTAGGTACGTTTGGAGCATAACTGTGAGTTTTAGAGCCTTTTGGAGCTATGTTGAAGCTGATGCTGAAAAGACCAAGTCGGAGAGCATTCTAGAGTATGGTGTTGATCGCCACCAGCCATAGGGTGTCGATCGACACCAATTGTGAACGAGCAAAGAGCTTTAAAAATTTTTTTGAAGAGTTTGCAACTTGGCCTAGAAGTTTATTATTATATGAAAAAGTGCCCCAGTCGTGTTTAGACTTGTATTTAGGTTTTCTAAGCCATTGTTAGGCAATTTTTATCTTGTTTTCATTGAGACCTAAGAGAGAGATTTGATTGAGAGCTTTTGGGGAGACAAATCCATACTCTGTAGAGAACAATTTCGAACCCCCTTCATCTTTTACTTTATTTCTTAATGCAATATTATTCAGTCATGATTTGTGTTTCACTTGCTATGTCTGAGTAATCTGCTAGTTAGGTTTTGGGTTATTTAAAGGTTGATAATGAATTGTTAGAACACAAAACTGAAGGGATAAATCTTTTGGTTCTTCATCTAGAATGCTTTAACATTGGTTTTAAGATTGATCACCTAGAAATCAGATCTTAGGTTGTTTAATAGATGTGGAAACATTCTTAATCACCCGAACTATCTTAGATGAGCAAAATAACTGATTGCAAAGGAATTTGGATTAGTGATTTTGTGAACATATCGAACCTGAACTATAATGCTTGCTTAGGTTGTTAGAATTTACAAAGGAATTTGGGATTCTAAAATCTGATCATATTTAATCTCTGCGACGGAAGTCGATTGGTTTTACCTTCGTGTTTTAGAGTTCTAGAACGGTTTTAATAAATATTCCTTTCAGTCTGTAGTCTGCGATTTATGTCAACCTGTGAATTTTCCATTGCCTAGCGCCTTGTCTCAATTGATTGTAAGAACTCATAATCCGCTCCTGATTTCGTTACTTTCATTTACTATTTAGTTTTATTAGTTATTGACTGCTTAGCTTCATTTGAATCTAAAATCTATTGAGTAATTGTCTTAAGTCCTTGTGGATTCGATCCCTAAGTACTACAGTGATCTCTTAATTTGAGAGAGTAGCTCTAAGGGTTAATTTGAGCATATCATAAATCAAATTATTTAAAGCATTAAAGACATGCTTTTTCAACAAAGAATACTCTTAGTGTGAAATTTTACATTTGAGACATGAGACTAAACTATGTGATTCTAGTGATCAAGTTCACTAGATATTCAAAAGGAATTATCGTCTCTCAACTTTATTATGCTAAAACCATACTTGATATATTTAAGATCTAGTCAAGTAGTTTGAAGTACTTAAACAATTGTATTTAACTCAATCAAATTTGTACATGTACTAAGTTTTCAAATGAGTAGTCCATGTTGTAAATACTGAAAAGTATAACTAATGTATTAAGTTATGTGCGATATACTAAGTTATGGTAACAACAACTAGTTTGGAATGATACATTTATGTTAAATGATAATCTAATTGCAGAAACTAAAAGTCCATGAGTGGATTTGTTTTAACGCTTGGTAGTGTAACAATATCAATGAAATCTTCTAAATTAATGCTGCGAAAGAAATTAATTCTGGAACCAAAGTCCATAGCTTTCGATTAAGCAATGAACCTAAGGGTTTCTAAACTTGGTTAAAGAATTTCCAATGTGACAAAAAATAGTGCTAGCATATGTGTACTCCCTGATATTCAATTGAATATAGCTTGGCACTGAGTTTTAATAGTTAGTCGTGTCTTTTAAGAAGACCACATAAAACCAAAGAAACAATTGATCTCAAATGGATTAATCTCAATTAATTATGTCCAATTCGATGATAATTTTGGATCTATATTAAAAGGTGTGTCATGAGATCAAGTTGAAAAATCATCAAGAGTAATGGGTTTTAAGCCTATTACTTAAGAGGAAGTTTGATGGTAATCCCACCTACATGACTGGAGATCCCAAGAAATAGGTTCAAATGGAAAATTAAGTCAAAATGAATCAACTGAGAGCACTGTGAGACTATGTCTTGCCCACTTCCTAGGATGATAAACAGCGATACATGAATTGGTAGAGGATAAGCTTAAGCTATTAATGATTTGGGTCCATGACTTTGAGATGTAAGTGGAGTAGTACAGACTACTTGATAAGACGGTTTTTACTACTTAAACAATCAACCTACTACTAATCAGTTGCAGTATAGTATAGAGTCTTTTACCAATCCAAGTGGGAAAGATGATGCATTGAGAATACAAGAAATTCTGTGAGATAGGCCAAACAAGAAAAGGTTTATAAAGTTTCTAACACCCTAAACAATTACTACACTGAAACAGGACAATGATCATAGTGAAGCACAAACAGCAACAGTGAACAAACTTAAGTAAACACAACCTTCCAATTAGCAAAAACAGAGCAGATGCATGACTAATTCGAAACTGATAAAGAAGGGCCTTAGGATAGGAATCATCAACTAGAATGATCCTTAGCTTCACAAACAGGATGTTCAAACAATCAATGAATAGTTGATTCTTTAGCATATAACTCTAACATGTAAATCAATCCACTCTCATGACAATGATTCTTTTGAATACAACCTAATCAAGATCTAATTCTCATTAGTGATCAAGAAACAAATAAGCACAAAGAAACAGTCATATCTAGCTAATATGCTCCCTAGACATCCATTATCAAGTGTAAGGATAAGCAAATCCACTAAGAGGTTGGTTCATGCATTTCAACAAACTCTGTTGGTGCAAAGAAAACCTAAATTCGAAATCCAGATGATCAGTATGAATCAATCATTTAGAACACCTAATAGTGAAGGATCTAACATCATATATACCTAAACATCATGTTCTAAGCCTTCGATCATCCTAATTCTAACCCATAAAAACTCAGAAAAGACTACTCACAATTCATGCTTAATCTATTAAAAACTAAGAAAGAAATGTAGGATATCATGATCATAATCAATAACAAGATAATCAACAACCAGAATTACAAAATTGTATTAAGAACTCATTTTGTTGCTTACAAATACCAAAACTTCTTGAAAAAGCTTAAGAACAAAAGAGAGAGAGAGTTTATAGATAAGATAAAAACATAAAACTCTAGATTAATGATGGATAAGATAAGAGGATAAAATTTGCTTCAAATAGTCAAAAGAATAAGCCTTGGTCAAACTCTTGATCAAGGATATTGACAAAGTCAAAGCTGGGTGGAAGGAGGTCAGTCCGGGGTGTAGTACCTGGGGTGACTTCTTGAAACTTCTGCACGACTCACTCCGGGGTGTAGTAGTCGGGGCAAGTGGTCAGTGCAGACTAAAATCGGCACAACTCCCAAACCGCTAATGGGAATGACTTGAAACCAACACCAAACGAAAGATAAATCAAGTGGCTATGACTTTTATAAAGGACGTCGAGGATGAATCGAACTGAAAAGCCTTCGTCCGGCCAGATCTTCCAGGCATTGGCTGGTGTAACGGGTATGTGTATCGGTCAGCATGCTTTTCTTTGCTTTCTTAAGTGCTCTTTCTTGCTCCAACTCAAGTCCCAAACTTCATTGAACATCCATAGCCTCCAAAGTACCTAAAACGCACTCCAAATGCACCAAAACATGCAATGAATACCTAGAGAACAACTAACTCTAATACGAATGCAAAAGAGACCTAAAATGTGAGTTTATGCATGAAAGAGACTCAAAAACATATGATTATGTATGCTTAAATGCTGTAAATATGCAAGCTCTCAGTAACCCCATACTTGTCTTTTGCTTGCTCTTAAGCAAACAAAGATAAATAAGGGAATAAGGTTTCAAAGTGGGAGTTCACAACCTAAAATGTCAAAGGAAAAAGTATGCTCAATGTCTAAGTTAACAGTTCTAAGATGCATATGATTTTTTTAAACTCTAAAAGCCTAGCCACATTCATCACAAGCAATTACAAGTACTCAAGTCCTAGTCTACACAAACAATCACATCAATCAATCCTTTTAACATTCAATTAAATGTAACCATGTGGATTTTGCTTTTGCAAATCAAATGCTTTCATTTGGCTAAGGGCGAGGTTATGAGACTAAAATGATCTCATCAAATTTGAACTGGCTCAATGAAAATGCAAGAGATCTCTCATGAATATAGAATGAGCTTTGGTAAAATACTAGGGGTAAAGAACAAATTATGCATACAAAGGTAAACTTCCATCTACCCAAGCCCCATAAATGATCCAAACTCCTATTATTCTATCCAAGAACATATCATATTATACCATTTTCTTGAAGCCTTATTGCTTCTTTGTTATCACCATTCTTCCTTCTCTGTTAGAGCTTCTTTAAGATACATCTTCTTCCTTGAATCTTCTTGGTGGTTGGCTTCTTGGTTTGTATGGGCTCATCTATGCTTGTTGTTGCTTTTCATCCTTTGGATGTGTGATGAACTTTGAATTGCACCCCTTTTCTACTTTGTACTTAGCCTTCTTTGATTCACTTAGCCAACTCTCACAAGACTCAATCTTATGTAAATGAGTAAATGCAACTACATGATTTCTTTTGCAAATTTTCAAAATTTGTAACTTTGTATGAGTATCCTATATCTTAAGTGAATGTATGTAAGATAAATGTATGTATGATGCATTAAGAAGACAAAACACAGCATGAGATGATCTACCCCACACTTAAATCATACACATTCCCATGTTATGAAAAGATTGGAAGAGAGTGAAACAAAAGAAATATACAAAGCGATAAAGCTGGTATATACAAAGATAAAGATGGAGAGTGTGTACCTTAGTTACAATAGGAGGAGGAGGAGGAGGAAGTGTCCATGGAAGAGGACATGTTGCTGGAGAGGGAGGGTGGAAAATGTGGTTTTCCCTCACATTGAGGAAGGGAAGCCAGGGTAAGTCACCAGTGCAGCTCCTGAAACTTCGAGCTGACTCACACCGGTGCAGCTCCTGAAACTTCTGCCTGACTCACTCCGAGGTGTTCTAGCCAGGGTGAATGCCCGATGTATCTTTGAAAATCCTCGGGTCGGCTCACTCCAAGGAGGTGAAGCCGGGGTGACTACCTGAGGCAAGCTCCAAAATTCTCTGACCAGGTCACTCCGAGGTTCGGTAGTGGGGATGACCACCCGTGTACTCCATAAATTTTTTTCCTTCCTTTTTTGCTCTCCTATAACTTTTCCGTAAGCAATCCTGAGGTTTAAAACACTAAAACACAAAAATTAAAAGCAAAAGCAAGTATATAGAAGGATAAACATGGAAATACCTCTCAAGTGTGCTTGTTTTACATCTCTTAGCTTGATTTGTTGCCCATTTCTTTTAGTTGGGGAGAGGAGGAGTTTGAGAACTCCTTGCTGGTCCTTGTGGGAGAGCATTTGTGACTGATGGTGGAAAGTGCTTCTCCAAGTGGGCAGGATTTGCTTTTGCTGAACTTGCCTTGTCACCATGGATGTTTTGGATGGTGTTGATTGTCTTGAAAAATCCAAAAGGCTGAGGTTTTCCCTTGCATTTGACATTGTACACCACTCCATCATCTGGTTAATCCAGCAGCTGCAAGCTCAAGCCTTTAGAGAAAAAGTTTAGCTTGGCTTCACCTCCTTTGGCTTCCCTTAGCGTATCCTTGAGATCTTTCTCCTTTGGTGTAAGTTGTGGCTCTTCAAACAGCATAGAGAGGCAGCATCCATCAAAGCATATCCCATCATATTCATTGATGGGAGGCCAATTCTCAAATCCTTCTTGCAGTGCTTCATTCTCCAATAGTAAGCTTGTTCTTTAACTTCACACTTAGCACTATTTGTGTCAAACTTGAGCACTTCATCATCACTTAGCCTCAATTATATTAGGCCTTTCTTCACATCAAACACTGCTCCAGCTGAAGCTTAGAATGGTCTACCCAAAATGATTGCATTCTTGATCTTTCCTTCTAAGTCTAGTACCATAAATTCGGTACTTTCACTTTCCCCATCATGACAGGTAAATTCACCAGCAAACCTTCTGGAGCCCTTCTTGTTCCATCAGCTAACACAAGAGAAATCCCAATCTCCTAGAAGCTCTTAAAGCCTAGACCTTTGGCAATTGAAAGGGGCATGAGGTTAATGTTGGCGCCAAGATCACACAAGCAGCTTTTAAACAAGGGTCTTCCAACTATACAAGGTAGTGTGAAGCATCCAGGATCTCTAAGATTTATGGTGACAACAGCCTTTACAGCCTCTTGTGGAGCAGCTTCTGGAATAAACACCTTGTCTTCTCTCAACTCTTTTATTGTAGCCCTAAACTCATCCTTAAAGACCATTTTTGTAGGAGGCAGCAAGTGTGGCTATTTGAGAGTCTGAAAACTCCTCTCAACCTTCTTCATGTGCTCAGCAACAGAGCTTTATGCTTTTCTACAAGCTCCTTCTTAAACCTCTCTGGAAATGGAGGAGCAGGTTTGTAAGGTGGTGGGGGATTGTAGGGAGTTTCTTTCTCTTCAATGATTATTTCGTGCTTCTGCTTTTGCTTCTCCCCCCTACTTAGGAGTTCAATGTCCTCATTGATAACAAATGGTTGGACAGGGTAGGGAGAAAAATAATCCTCACCATAGAGAAGCTGCTCTAGCTCAGCAATGGCAGCATCATTAGCTGCTTGACTTGGCATGACAACACAAGAGATGTCATTGCAGAAATCCTTGGGATTAGCTCCAGACTTTCCAAGAAGCTGACCTTGAGATCTAGAGCTAGAAGCAATACCCTTGTTGTTCTTCAAAGTCTTGACTCTAGAGTTTCAAGTTCTCAATCTTGGAGGAGAGCTCAGTGTATTGGCTGTCCATCTTGTTGTGGACTTCTGAAATTTTTTTAGCAAGCTCCATAGTTGTTCTAGCTTCACCTTGGAGAAGCTGTTGTAATATCCCTTTGATTTCAGAATCATGGGCAGTAGAAATTGAAGCTTGTCCTTGTGGAGAAAATCCAGGAGGTGTGGTAGAATGGGTAGTGTAACTTGGTGAGGCAAGAGAGTGCTGCTGGAGGGTTGCTTGGTTCCCCTGAAAGCAAGGCTGTATAGAACATGAAAAACCAACAAGGTTGACCTCCATGTGGGTATGTTGCAAGAGTGTGTCCATCTTAGCTTTGAGTTCCTCAATCTCTATTTTCCTTGCAGCAAATCCAGCTACATGAGTTGCAAGTATGATGTCAGTGTCTTCACAATGGCTGCCATCACTTGTAGCCAGATTCTCAACCAGCTGACAATCCTTACCAATTTCAGATCCTAGGAAATGACCATTGCTAGCAGTATCAAGTAGCATCCTTAGGTGTGGAGTCACTCCTCTATAAAGTGTACAAATGATAGACTGATCTGAAAGGCCATGGTGAGGACACTGCTGAATATAATCCTTAAACCTCTCCCAAGTATCAGAAAAGTTCTCTTGAGGGTCTTGTGTGAAACAGGAAATAGCATTCCTCAGCTTTGCTTTTCTACATGTGGAGAAGAACTTTGCATGGAAGACAACTTTGCATTGAGCCCAAGAAGTAACTGAACCTGCATAAAATTTCTTTTCCCAACCATGTGCTTTACCACCAAGGGAGAAAGGGAATAACCTGACCTTGAAGGCATCTTCTGAAACCCTATGCAACTTAGTCAAGTTGCAGATTCTGTCAAACTCATCTAAATGATCTAAAGGCTCCTTAGTTGAAAGCCCATGGAACCTGGTGTTCTGCACCATTGCAATGATCTCACTCTTGATTTCAAAGTTGACATCCTCTAGAGGTGGTAAAGTGATGCCAAGATGTGGTGTATGAAAGCCTGGTATATCTCCTGCTCCAATGAACCTTGGAGAAGTATTGGCTGCCATGTTGGTACCTGAAACACTACTCAGGTAAAGTAGTCAATAACTATAAAAAAATAAAGAACTTAGTCTCACAGAAAAATAAAATCTCTATGATCAAAAAATCCCATAAGGCAACGACACCAAATTGATAAGCAGGTTTTTACTACTTAAACAATCAACCCACTACTAATAAGCTGTAGTATAGTCTAGGGTCTTTTATCAATCCAAGTGGGAAAGATGATGCATTGAGAATACAAGAAATTCTATGAGCTAGGCCAAGCAAGAAAAGGTTTATAAAGTTTCTAACACCCTAAACAATTACTAAACTGAAACAGGACAATGATCAAAGTGAAGCACATACATCAACAGTGAATAAACTTAAGTAAACACAACCTTCAATTAGCAAAAACAGAGTAAAAAGCAGAGCAAAACAGAGCAGATGCAAGACAAATTCGAAATTGATAAAGAAGGGTCTTAGGATGGGAATAATCAATCTAGAATGATCCTTAGCTTCAAACAAGATGTTCAAACAATCAATGATTGCATGATATTTTAGCATAGAACTCTAACATGTAAATCAATCCACTCTCATGACAATGATCCTTTGAATGCAACCTAATCAAGAACCAATGCTCATTAGTGACCAGGAAATAAACAAGCACAAAGAAACAGTCCTATCTAGCCAATATGCTTCCTAGTCATCTATTCTCAGGTGTAAGGATAAGCAAATCTACTAAGAGGTTGGTTCAGGCATTTCAACAAACACTTATGGTGCAGAGAAAACCTAGATTCAAAATCCAGATGATTAGCATGAATCACGCATTAGGAACACCTTATAGTGAATGATCTAACATCATTTATACCTAAACATCATGTTCTAAGCCTTAGATTATCTTAAATCTAACCCATCCTAAAACCCCAGAAAAGACTACTCATAATTTATGCTTAATCTATCAAAAACTAAGCAAGAGATGTAGGAAATCATGATCAGAATCAATAACAAGACAATCAACAACCATAATTACAAAGTTCTATTAAGAACTCTATTTGTTGCTTAGAAATACTAAAAATTCTGGAAAAAGCTTAAGAATAAGAGAGAGAGTTTATGGATACGATAAAAACATAAAACTCTAGATTAATGATGGATAAGATAAGAGGATAATGTTTGCTTTAAATAGTCAAATGATTAGGCCTTGGTCAAACCCTTGGTCAAATCTGGGAAGAAGGAGGTCAGTCTGGAGTGTAGTAGCCGGGGTAAGTGGCCGGGGTGACTTCTTGAAACTTATGTCCGACTCGGGTTTGGGTTTATGCATGGACTCGTAGTAGATATGTTTTGATCCAATAACCTTTTTTGTATCGAATTATTAATTTTGTAATTGATCACTACATAAATTTTAATTTGGTAAAAAATAAATAATTCATTTAGTCAAATGAGAATAAAAAATTGATCAAGTCATATATTTTCTATAATTATATAACTTATTTCTATCAATTTTATAACTTAATATTAATTGAGAGCATTATGGACCAAGAGATGGAGTTGAAAAGTCTCATCTCTCTCATTTTTTATAACAAGAACATGAAACAACAATCTAGACATTTTTGTTTTTTCTCCTTTTCTTTGGTTTTTCACCATGAAAGTACAACATAGAAAGAATGTTCGAAAGCTTATGATTTTAGGATGAATCATAAGAATAATGCAGTTGTATCCTGGAATTTGGAATACCATGCAACGGTCATACTACAAGGCATTTACATAATTAAAGGAGATCACCATGTTTCGAATCTGCGTTCTATTTTCCTAAATTCCTATTTAATTAGTATTATTTTATATTATATTTATCAATTTATTTTAAATAATATTTCATAAATTATCAGTTGGGGGAATTGCTGAATATGACTCAAAACTTGATTTGAATTGCAAAACTAGACCCCCTATTGCATGTTTGACAAAAATAACTCACAGGGATAGTGAAATTACAATATTATCCCTTCTGACCAAACAAAAAACGCTCGTCGCAATCACTATTTTATCCCCGAGAAGTCTACTTGAGCTCGAGTAGACTTCTCGAGTAGACTTCTCCAAGAAGTCGAGAAGTCTATTCTTGAATAATGTATTTACCATTAATTAAAAAAATTATGAAAAATAATTTGGTGAAAAAATTATCAAAATAACAAAAACATATACTTTTTACACCTATTAAAAATAAAATTTGACACAAAATAATTAATTTAAATAATCATAGATAAATTAGGTTAGAAATCAATACTAAGTAGACTTCTCGGATTCTAAAGTAGACTTCTCAGGAGTAGACTTCTTGGAGAAGTCTACTTTATTTTAATTTCTTTACCACTAATTTTAAAAATTATGAAAAATAATTTGGTAAAACTCATTATATACACAATTAAAAAAGATACATTTAGCATCTGTATAAAAAAAAATCATGAAAATGAATCAATTTATAAGTTTCATAAGTATACAAATCAAAAGGGTTAGGGTTGAGGTTTAGGGTTTAGGGTATAAGAGTGTAATTCTTAGGGTTTGCACAAATTCTATATGAATCATAGTTTATGGTTCAGTTAATAAATCATGGTTCATATATTTGTTATTTTAACTATGACTTGTCAATATGGTAAGTAATTAATGTTTTCATATAAGTTTTAATTAAAAAAAATTGATTTAGGGTTTAGGGTTAAGTAGACTTCTCGGACCGAAGTAGACTTCTCTCGAGTAGACGTCTCGGACCAAAGTAGACTTCTATCTAGTAGACTTCTCTTACCGAATTAGAATCAAAAGTAGACTTCTTTGACCGGTTATGTCCGAGTAAAATAAAAATAATCACTGAACCGAATAATATTACTAACCTATTTTTAACCGGCCTATATATTTCATTTTTACCAGAAAGTAACTCATTCCACAAACCCTAGTTTCTCTCGACTCGTAACCAGCGTTTGGGCGATTTCTTTCGCCATTTCTGTCGCCGTTCATACTGTCGTCGCCGCCGCTGCTTCAACTCATCACCACCGTTTGTAAATTGTCAATGGAGGTAATCTCTGTTCTCCTCTCTCAGATCTCTCACTTCTGTTTATCTCTTTATCTGTATATAGACCTTAATCGATTTCGTTCATCTCTTTTCATCGCCGTCTCTGTTGCCTTGTCGCCTCGTCGCCTTGTTACTGCTGGTAATTCTGTCCTCATTTCTCTTTGTTCGACATCTGTTAGATTCAATTTTTTGCCCTAGATATCATCGCCGCCGCTAATTTGGAAATTTTTTGTTTGTATTTACAGATGTCGACGACGCTGTTGGTTGTCTCCGCCGGATTTCAGTGTTCGCAAAGGTAATTTATGTAACTAGTGATTTATTTTAGAATTCGTATAAGTAGACTTCTCTAGAGTAGACTTCGCTTTCGAGTAGACTTCTCTTTCGAGTAGACTTCTTCTCGAGTAGACTTCTCTTTCGAGTAGACTTCTCTAAGTAGACTTCTTCTCGAGTAGACTTCTCTTTCGAGTAGACTTCTCTAAGTAGACTTCTTCTCGAGTAGACTTTTTCGCGAGTAGACTTCTTTCTGAACTAGACTTCTGCCATTTGCTAATAATTATATATTTCTTACATATTTATGCCATCTTTGGTTTTGCAGGATGGAGAAGCAGCCCAAGTTTCCAAGGAGATTATTCACAAAGGACGAGGAGCCCCAACCTGGGAAAAGTATAGCCTACTACAGCAACAATAGGAAGTTGTTTCCTGCATTGGAAGCAGTACTGGAAGCAGATATATGGGAAGAGCTTTTGGAATCAAGGCTTGGTGTTTTTCTAAAGTTTTACAAACTGAATTTTGGCTGGGCGTCGAGGGTGGTGCAGTTTATACTCGGTTTTCAGCTGGACTGCAAGAAGAAGTATGAGATATGGAGTCTCATAAATGCAACCCCACTTCGGTTTTCACTCAATGAGTTTGAACAACTCACCGGTCTCAACTGCGAGGATGTTGAGGAACTAGAGGAAGCAGAAGTTACTCCTGAGATGAAATATTTCTGGGAGAAGCTTGGCGTTAGTATAGATGTTGGCCCCACCGTTGATGAACTTACTGAAGCATGTAAGCGTGCTGGGAAGTGGACAAGGGATGAGAAGCTTATGCTAGGATATTTATCCATCTTCGCTGGA
The DNA here is from genome assembly GCA_911865555.2 of Thlaspi arvense. Classification (NCBI taxonomy): domain Eukaryota; kingdom Viridiplantae; phylum Streptophyta; class Magnoliopsida; order Brassicales; family Brassicaceae; genus Thlaspi; species Thlaspi arvense. Next base: position 15,443,060 of record OU466858.1, read on the forward strand.
TTTATCGAGGCAAGGAAGATGGATTCACCCACACGGTTGAACTATGCCAGGCTAGTTATGGATGTCGAGGCATTTACAAATTACCCGTGGGGAAGAGTGGCTTTCAAGACCCTCATAGAGTCTGTCAAAAGAGCTGATTTGACGAAGACTGTTACTCTCTATGGGTTTGCCGAAGTGCTCCAAGTTTGGGCGTATTATGCTATGCCAGATTTTGGGAGGCATTACGGAAATCCTCTTCCCGACAATCCAACTCCACCGGTGCTGGCTTTCAACGGTTGCCGAGGACGAAAATACATCAAAGAAGCTATGTTGAAACAGGTAATCCTAAACTATATTTGCTTCTCGAGTAGACTTCTCCTCGTCTCGAGTAGACTTCTCCTCGTCTCGAGTAGACTTCTCCTCGTCTCGAGTAGACTTCTCCTCGTCTCGAGTAGACTTCTCCTCGTCTCGAGTAGACTTCTCCTCGTCTCGAGTAGACTTCTCCTCGTCTCGAGTAGACTTCTCCTCGTCTCGAGTAGACTTCTTCTCGTCTCGAGTAGACTTCTTCTCGTCTCGAGTAGGCTTCTCCTCGTCTCGAGTAGACTTCTCCCCGTCTCGAGTAGACTTCTCCCTGTCTCGAGTAGACTTCTCCTCGTCTCGAGTAGACTTCTCTCCGTCTCGAGTAGACTTCTCCCCGTCTCGAGTAGACTTCTCCTCGTCTCGAGTAGACTTCTCCCCGTCTCGAGTAGACTTCTCCTCGTCTCGAGTAGACTTCTCCTCGTCTCGAGTAGACTTCTCCTCGTCTCGAGTAGACTTCTCCTCGTCTCGAGTAGACTTCTCCTTGTCTCGAGTAGACTTCTCCTCATCTCGAGTAGACTTCTCCTCGTCTCGAGTAGTAGACTTCTCCTCGTCTCGAGTAGACTTCTCCTCGTCTCGAGTAGACTTCTCCTCGTCTCGAGTAGACTTCTTCTCGTCTCGAGTAGACTTCTCCCCGTCTCGAGTAGACTTCTCCCCGTATCGAGTAGACTTCTCTCGAGTATAATTCTTTGCGTAGACCTCTGTAACATATATATTCCAATTGTTTGCAGGTTAGCTTCAACAACTTTTGTGTCAAGGAACGGGAGGAAATGTTCCCTACCTGGGATGATGAGGTAGACGATGTCCTTATCGAGAACGTAGTGGGAGCCATGTTTGGGGAGTTTGGTGGTGGTCGTTGGAAGTGGAAGCCTAGTCATTGGCGGTCCAAAGGGGTTAAGAAGTTAGAGGCCACAAAGGGCCAAAAAAGGAAAGTTAAAGATGATGAAAGCCGTGTTGACCCAGACGATGGGAGCATGAAGAAGACTTGTCCAGTGCCTCCTGCTGCCATAGAAGAGGAGGGTTTGAAGAGTCTTGCTGAGGCGATGAAGAAACATTTCTCAGAATGTTACAAAACATTGTCTGGGGAAATAAAGGCTGGGTTTGAGGCCTTCGATAAGAAGTTGGACCTCCTCTCTGAAAAGGTTGTCGCCGTGGAGCATATTGTTGCCAAGATGAAAGAGCCAAAGGATGAGGAGTATGTCAAGTCAAACGATGGTCGGGTTAGTACCGATCCCTCTCTCAAATCTACTAAAAAGACTTCTAAGACTGCTAAGCCTGCTATTCCTTCGTTGAGTCCAGTTCTTAGGCTTACTAGGGCAAGAGCGAGGTCTTCCAAAAAGAACTAGATGTTTTGCTATTTTTGTATGTTTTCAAAAATTTGTACCTGTATCGTGTAATCTGACTTATGTTTCGTTTACTTTAATAAATTCCAATAAATAAAACCGTTTATTTTGTCATGTTCTTCTTCTCAGTAACATGTATAATGCATTATTTCAGAAAAAACCATGTGAGAGTGTCAACCGCGAGGACGTGGATAGTGTCGTATTTGTCGAGTCGCGGAAACAAACGAAAGAGGATTTGGAGGTGCAGTTAAGGAAACAGCAGTCAAAGAAGGTCGCGGCACAAATTTTGTCACGAGCCAAGACCTCCGAGAAGACAAGGAGGTTGTCTAGACTAGGCGCTGGATATGATCCTTTTGCTCCCACTGATGCAGCAAAGAATAAAGCTGTAACTGAGTTTTTCAAACGTCTTCCGTAAGTTCTCTGTATAAAACAAGTTGTGAGTCTTGTGATTGTGTACTAATTAAAGTCTGATGATTATGTACTAATGTTGTCTGTAGAAATTGGCCGAGTAGACATGCTAAGAAGTACCCAGTAAACCACTGGTAGTGGCTGCTGAAGACGCCACAACAATGGCTCGAAGATACGGTTAGTCTTTCTCTCGAGTAGTCTTTCTCTCGAGTACACATCTTATCGAGTAGACTTCTTCGCGAGTAGACTTCTCTCGAGTAGACTTTTTCTCGAGTAGACTTCTCTCGAGTAGACTTTTTCTCGAGTAGACTTTTTCTCGAGTAGACTTCTCTCGAGTAGACTTCTTCTCGAGTAGACTTCTTCTCGAGTAGACTTCTTCTCGAGTAGACTTCTCTCTAGTAGGCTTCTTCTCGAGTAGACTTCTGTTTCTTGACTTTTGTTTCTGACTTTCTTAACTTCCCTATTTGGCTATGTAGCACATGGATGCTGTCATCAACCTGTTGAGACATCGATTCATGGAACATCCACAATGGTTTAGGAGTGATCGTATCTGCTTACTTGATACGATTTTGAGCATGATGTGGCGTACCAAGTACGCGGATTTTCTTGCCACCGAACCGAATCCCGATGGCTCAGGTAGACAACTGCCGCCTGGTGCCTTTGATTATTACACCGGTGAGACACCAGTGTACTGCAAAACAGGCAAGACATGGGGGGTGGACGTCGATGACATATACACGCCCTTGAATGTAAAGGATGATCATTGGGTTGCTCTGTGTATCTCTATACCTCAGAGGCACATTCTCATTTGGGACAGTCTCGTTCATCATTCTAGCGCTGCGGAAATAGCGAAAGCAGTTGAGCCTCTTGCAGTCATGCTGCCTTATCTGCTTCGGGAAATGGCTATCCGAGAAGATAAATACAAGTTCCCATATGACGCTTTCACGCATACACGGCTAGAAGCAAAGGAGGTGCCACAGCAAGGGCCAGTGTGTGATTGTGGAGTTTATTGCCTTAAGTTTATTGAATATCATGCTCTTGGACTGCCATTTCCTCCGTCACTGTGTCCCGCCAACATGAAAGTTATCAGACAGAAACTTGTGGTTGATATACACCAGGAGACCAAGTGCCACGGACCTCCAAACCAGGACTGGGCGAATATGGGGTTATACGAAGGCACCTGACTTCTCTTCTCTCGTGTATTATTTTTTGTAACGAACTAATTTTTTGGTGTATCTGGTTGATGTGGTTAAAAAGTTTTTGGTGTAACCCGTCAAAGAACAGAATATGTAACCGTAGGTTAACATGTAACATGGATTGTGTTGAATTCTTGGGTTGCTGAATTTATGGAGTAGACTTCTCTCGTCACGAGTAGACTTCTCGTGTCACGAGTAGACTTCTTATCAAGTAGACTTCTCTAAACTCGAGTAGACTTCTTAAAGACAATAATAATACATAACTTAATGATGATCCAGAGGGACATTTCCCCCATTTATATTACATATCTTGACAACCTAGTAGACTTCTCGTGTCACGAGTAGACTTCTTATCAAGTAGACTTCTCTAGACTCGAGTAGACTTCTTAAAGACAATAATAATACATAACTTAATGATGATTCAGAGGGATATTTCCCCCATTTATATTACATATCTTGACAACCTAGTAGACTTCTCGTGTCACGAGTAGACTTCTTATCAAGTAGACTTCTCTAGACTCGAGTAGACTTCTTAAAGACAATAATAATACATAACTTAATGATGATTCAGAGGGACATTTCCCCCCATTTATATTACATATCTTGACAACCTAGTAGACTTCTCTTGTGTCAAGTAGACTTCTCGACTTGTTCAGATTCAATCAGCACCATCATCGAATCTCTACATATGATTTTATTGAAGTTAGACTACATAACGACTTGGCATGAGATAAAACAAAACACACTAAGTACAATGTAAATATTAACTTACACAATAGGGGCGAGTATGACCAGGTTGCTTGCACTTGGAGAAACTGTATTGCTTATGCATCTTTCTTGGTCTTGTGCCTTTTTTCCTAGACATTTCTAGCCAAGTTTGCCATCTAGATTTTTTATTTCTTCCAGGAGGAATCTTTATGACTGGAACACCACATGGTTCCTTCTTGACATCATTTTCATCAGAAATAGGCGGGTTAATGGGATGGGAGTATGCCGCATATAAGGATTCCCGTGAGTAAGATGGACACACAAGTGTTGACAGTTTCACGTTGGCCTCTTCTGCCGCTGCAATAACATGTGAGCAAGGGATTTTTTCAACATCATACACACCACAAGAACACTTCCTTTGTTGCAAATCAACAATACAATCTCGTGCTCCACCCTTAACAAAGAAACGCCAGCCATCAATGGGTTCTGCCTTCAAATCTCCTGCCTCATATTCTCGAATTGCCAATAGATACTCTACTCCACGGGTATGGCTTGTTGTGAGACTTAGAGCATCTTCACGCCTTTTATGATACCATCTCCCGAGCTTTGTTCTTATAAACTCTAACAGAAATGTGATGGGAAACCCTTTGGCTTCCTTAACAGCCGCATTGATCGATTCTGCGATGTTGCTAGTCTTTATATTGTACCTGTCTCCCGGGAAATGGACTCGTGACCATAACCTCGGGTCCGCAGTCTCCAAATATTGAGCAAGTCTGGGGTTTACCTCTCGGATTGCGTCCATGTATCGATTATAATCGTAAGTCGTATGTGCATATGCAGCACCTTTCACCAAGTACATGAGTTGCTTCCCGTGAAACTTAGTCACAATGTTTTGCTGCAGATGATAGTAACATATACCTCGTGTTGCCCATGGTATGACATTCTTAAATGCATCAGCTATGGAGTCGTGCCGGTCAGAAACTAGGACAAGCGGATACCCATCTGAGAAACATCTACTCAATTTGGTGAAAAACCAATTCCATGAATCATTACACTCAGAATCCACAATTCCAAAAGCCAAAGGAAATATCTGAAAGTTACCATCCTGTGCGGCTGCCACTAGCAAAACACCTCCATACTTCCCAGTTAGATGAGTCCCATCTACAACAATCACTCGCCTCAAGTACTTAAAACCAGCTATGGAAGCTCCAAATGAAATAAACAGGTACTTAAATCGATCCATCTCATCGCATACAAGGTCTGTGACACTTCCCGGATTAGCTCTCTCAATTTGACGCAAATAAGAAGGCAGCTTCTCATATCCATCTTCTGCTGTTCCTCTCACCAATTGTTGGGCATATATCAAAGCTCTATAAGATGTGGTGTAACTGAGGTTTAGACCAAACATCACCTTCATAGAATCTCTGATATGCTTTGGCACAATTCCATCGATTATGCCAACTCGTTCCACAAACAGAGCCCCAATGTACTTAGGTGTACAACGTCTACGATGAGCTGACCGGTCTATCACAGAACAAGTATGATCTTTCAGATACTTTGTCACCCAGAATGTGTTTGCTTCGTTCTTCACACCCGCTCTAACCATCCAAACGCATCCTTTGACTGAAGATTTTGCTACAAACAAAGACGTTGTAGACTTATATACTTTGAAAGCAAATCTCTTCATAACTGCCATCAATCGCAACTCAGATACAAGCTTCTCCTTGCTAGGAAAACTCTGATTAACAAAGATTTTAGACGACCAACTACTATCCAGTCGATCAAAACCACCACAACGCTCTCTTACACCCTCAACTTCATCCTCATCTTTAACTTTCCCGTACTCACTGTAATCCACATCTGAGTCATCATACTTTTCTTTCATATTCTGATTAACTTCATCTTCATTCAAACTATCAGCTTCATCCTCATTTTTAATGTTTTCATCCCAATCTTCAGCGTCTTCATCCCAATCTTCTTCAGCATCAGAGCACGTATCCGCATGTCCATCCACATCATCATTCTCATGGTCCACTATCCTACTCGAAACACAAAGGCGAACACCATGCATCTTACTTAACTCAATCAAGCTCTGAACATGTCTATCATTTGTGACATACATAGGCGGAGAATCAGGAGGCATCTGTTGAAGCATCTGAGGTGGTAAGGGATAGGATAACTCCACCTTTGTTTCCTTTTCCAGCATATAATCCTCTTGCACCATTCCAAGAAGCTCCACATGTGTGCAACCATCTCTTAAGAACAACATCCGCCCTCTTTTGTTATTATCCACCTCGAACTGCCAAACTGATTCAGTCTTAACCCATTCTCCATAAACAGCGGGTATGTGAACCATTCTCTGTGAAAAAAAAAACCAAATCCAAACCACATTAGACATCAATATTGCATAAGTAGACTTCTTGGTAAGTCGAATGAAGTCTACTTAGTAGACTTCTATAGTAGACTAAGAAGTCTACTCTTAATAAGCTAAGTATCATATAAAACATGAAAACTCATTCGACTATACCTATAATATATAAACATGCAAAACTTATACATAAGCAAGAAAACTTAATAACAGAAGCTTAGGATCACGAAAATCATAAAAATTCGTTATATATTGTATATAAATGATTTTTTTTTTAAAACAAGAAAAGTAGACTTCTCGGATAAAAGTAGACTTCTCGCAGGTTAGTTTTGCAATTGCCAAAATATTAGTAGACTTCTCTATGAAAAGTAGACTTCTCGGAGAAGTCTACTTTCATAAGTAGACTTCTCGCAGGTCATTTTTGCAATTGACCAACCTTTGACTTTTCAGAGTAGACTTCTCTATGAAAAGTAGACTTCTCGGAGAAGTCTACTTTCGTAAGTAGACTTCTGGCAGGTCATTTTTGCAATTGAAAAATATTTGACTTTTTGGTCAATTGCAAAAATGACCTGCGAGAAGTCTACTTACGAAAGTAGACTTCTCCGAGAAGTCTACTCTGAAAAGTCAAAGGTTGGTCAATTGCAAAAATGACCTGCTTCTAAAGAAGTCTACTCGAGAAGTCTACTCCATTTTTTTTGTTATCAAAGGAAATGGAGTAGACTTCATTCGGACCAAAAGAAGTCTACTTTTTCATGCGGTCAATTGCAAAACTAACCTGGGCGTTGACTAGTAGACTTCATTCGGACCGAGTGAAGTCTACTTTCGGAGCCCAGATCTGAAAAACACCAAAATTGACTGAAAATCCGACTTACCACTCGCCTTTAGCTTCTTTTCTGGTCAAGATCTTTGATCCTAGCCACAATGAAAGAAGCACAACCACAACAAACAACCAAATCGCCGGAATATAGAAATTTTTATGAACTTCAACTTTTTAATAGACAAATTATAGAGTTTTTGGGAAGAAAATAGAGAGGAAATGGAAGAATAGAAGCTTAAAGGGAAAATAATGAGCTCAACAAACTCAAAAATGGGTTTTTGCCACCATTAAAGCTTCAAGATTGGTTGAAAATGGTAGTTGGGTGAATTGATGATGATGGCATTTTCGTAAATTAGTTGGTCAATTGAATTTCCGAAAATAAATAAAATTAATTAAAAACAATGGCAATTTCGTGAATAACTGAAACTATGAGGGATTGTTTGGACACAAAATGGCAAATGTTGGGAAGGTGATTTTTGTGGGTTAGATTTGCAATTCAAATCAAATTTTAGGTCATTTTTGCAAGTATTCCTTATCAGTTTGCTTAATTATAGTATCTAGGTATATATCCGCGCGATGCTGCAGGATTTTTTTATAATTTATTTTATTAATTGATATCATATTCTAATAAATAAAAAATAGATACAGAAATAAATAGTTTAACTAAAATTTAATTAAATATAATTAATAAATTTTTAATATTATTATTATTATTATTATTATTGTACAATGATATAAGATTTTGAAAATAATTATTATTTTAAACAAAATCAAATAAGAATGTAATTATATTTTTTGTTTAATTTACAGTTCTTTCCAACTCTCTAACATCGTCTAATTTTTTATACATTATTAAAAAATGTATCTATTTATTTTTTAAGTTTTTTTTTAATTTGAATACATCATTTATTCATAAAACCTCATTCAAAGCTAACATGTTATCTATTTATATTTGAATTTGTTTACATTTATTTTCTTTTACTCACAATATATTCTTCAAAATTATATTATTTTTTAATGAATATAATTTAGCTGCTCTCCTTACTAATTCTTCTATGAATATCACATTTCTTTCTCAGTCTCCGTATTTCTATTTGATCATTGGTATAACTCAATATCTTTTAATCATCTATGATATCATTCTCAACTAAATAGCCATGTAATTTGTCTATCTTAGTATTACATTGAGTGCAAAATGAGTTTGGTTATCTTTGACTTATCTTTCTTGTCTCAATTTTCGTTAATCTATTCTACTAAACCTTTCTTATAATACTTATGTTTTTATTATTTTTATTCTTATAAATAATCACGTCACTCTCTTTTTTAGACAAAATCATGTCTCTCTTACTTTCAAAAATGATGATAAATCAATTGTCATACTTAGCCATTCATTTTTCTTATCTTTTAGTATTTTCAGCCATTATCATTTAACGTTCATTTTTCTTCTACCAATTTTCAGATTTTGCTTTTTTTGGTGCTCTTTAACTTCGGTTACAATTGTAAATTTTTAATGAATTTCTAATGAAAAATAATAATTTTTTTTTCAATATTATCAACAAATTTCCATCAAAATTGCACTATTTTATTTCTATTTCAAATGATATATACCTCTTTTTCGATGAGTTAACTTTTTCTAAAGTTTGCTCCATTTTCTTGAAATTTTATTTAATCGTATTATTTTTAAAGTTACAAAATTGTCATTCTCTGAAACCGGTGCCGGTAAGCAAAATGTTCTAAATCGACTAACTTGTCCAAACCGACTAAACCCATGGTTTTTATTTTTTTAACGCCCATCAATTTTTGTTTGATTTCGAAATGGTTAGAAAACGTAAGTTCATGTTCACATATATATATATATATATTATAAACTGATCTTTAATATGTGAACATAAATTTGGTGAATAGGATACCATGTCCAACTTGGTGAAGTTCAATCTAAGTTCTTTTACTAAAATTTAATCAACATCAAGTTTTATAAATGGTTCATTTACCAGATACGATTGTAAGCACATGGATTCTTCATTTACCAGATACAATTGTAAATATATATCCTTGATCATCTTAGGCTATGTTGAAAATTCCACTCCGTCCTATGTTGTATCTCTACTTCTTTAGAAGGAGTGTGTGGTGATGTTCAGACCTTCACGGCTGTGCTACGGTTGGATTTGATAGAATTAATTATATATTTTGTCGTATATATATAATGAACATATAGTATATAGTTTATGGATGAAAGAATATAAGTATATAACTCAAACACTACTACACTGATTTTATATTGATGCATACGTATGTAGCCGTTTCCAATCTTGAAAACTAATTATCAGTGTTACGACTAAATTTAGGTAATCTTAAACTAATCCACTAAATTGGTATTAACTAATATGTATTTGTTAGTTAGTGAGCTTTTTTATGGGTTTGGAAAAAAAAAAGATTTTATCTATGTGTCAAATAATATTATATGATGTGTATTAATATTTTATTTTGATAGGTTTTTCATTTATGCTGATGTGTCAGCTTAAGAAACTTTGAAAATGCTGATATGTCCTTCTCTGGAAAGACACAAGAGTTATTGTTGTATTGATTAATTATATATTTTGTCGTATATATATAATGAACATATAGTATATAGTTTATGGATTAAAGAATATAAGTATATAACTCAAACACTACTACACTGATTTTATATTGATGCATACGTATGTAGCTGTTTCTAATCTTAAAAACTAATTATCAGTGTTACGACTAAATTTAGGTAATCTTAAACTAATCCACTAAATTGATGTATTAACTAATATGTTTTTGTTAGTTAGTGGGCTTTTTTATGGGTTTGAAAAAAAAAAGAGTTTATTTATGTGTCAAATAATATTATATAATGTGTATTAATGTTTTATTTTAATTGGTTTTTCATTTATGATAATGTGTCAGCTTAAGAAACTTTGAAAATGCTGATGTGCCCTTTTTAGAAAGACACAAGGGTTATTATTGTACTGATTAGATTTTTACAGCTTGCTCGTATATTTGTTGACAGAGAGAGAAAATCTTCTTCGGGTAGGTGGTATGTTCGGATGCAAGTCGAGTTTGGCATGTGTCAAGAGGAGACCGAACATGAAGTCAACTCGGGGTAGAAAAGCAAACCCACACTATCTTGTTTGACCAACTCTTTGTAACTTCTTCTGTATTTTAGTTTACTAATTGTTAAATAAAGTGAACTATTTGTTCATCACTTTCTCTCTTTTCAAATTTATAGGATTGTTTTTTGTAATATTCGAATTTGAACTCAGATAGTGATACTGTGACAAACCACTAACCGACAACATTAACTGACAAACCACTAAAATTGGCTATATTTTTATTTTATTTTTGTCATAACCGTCCAATAGAATGGGCATAAAGACTTGTTTTTAAATCGCAGAGTGGAGAAACTTTCACTGAAATGAATAGTTGTTTTGAAACTTAATTTAAAATTAACAAATGATTTGCTAATTTTTGGAAAACAATTTTTTGTATTTTAAAAGAATTTAAATGAGTAAAAAGAATACAAAATATTATTTTGAGTTTTTATAAAATTTATAAAATTTAAAGAAAATAAATAAACAAAAAAATATTTTTTATGAGTTTTTGGATTTTAAATGAAACAAACTGAATGATATGAAAATGAGATAGCAAAAACTTGTAAAAGAGTAAGAATACACATGGAATAGGAGCTTTTAAGCTCTGATATTAATTATATAAGAATGTATTCCACCAATTATTAACACACTTGAATCAAACTTTCAAGCCAAAAGGTGGAGATGATTGAATGATGAAGTAAAAAGTGAACCTGATTTCACAAGCTCGGTTTTGAGATTCTAGTTTTCAAGGGCTCTTCCTCATATGAACAACTAGACTCTCCACAAGAGTTTCAAGCTTCGATTCCACAAATGCTTAGATAACTTGCAAGAACAATGTTTAAATGAGACACTCTTTAATAAACAGCAAAAGAGAGTTTTTTCTTAACTAATTCTTGGTTAGTTTCAAAACTATAATGCTTTGAGCTTATATAGTGCTCTAAATGAAGACATAAAATGGTAACAAAGATATAAAATAAAGCATAAAATCTGGTGTAACAAAATGCTAGTCATTTGGCTTAATGTGGGAAAATGCTTGATTTGTGAAGGCGCTTGACTGGGGGCTTAAGGGGAGGGAACGAATATTGAGTCTTCAGAATGATTTGAATTATTAGGATCTCTTCTTAAGAATGTAGGGTCGAGATTAGGTAGATATGATGGCTGCTGGTCCTTGTTTCCTTTTGATATGAAGTTAACATGTTCAGAAAAGGAAAGCTTGTTCTTGATGCAATCTTCTTTGACTTGTAATGAAATGGGGCGAATGCTGACTTGATCTGGTTATGTGGGACTCTTGTAAGCTTTTGTGGACATGAGGGAAGGCTCCAATAATGCACATATAGGTCCATTTATATGAATGAATGGTTCTCCCTTGGTTTGATTTGAATGGCTTCGGTTATTGGCTTTGTTTGATGTCGCTAAACACTCTTCTAGCTTTTGTGGTGGTCGAATGAAAGGTTTGGTTGCATAAAATTCCTTGCTTGTCCTTGTTTCCATAAGTAGCTCCAATGTAGGTCCATGCATATGTTTTGGTATCTTGCTGGTTTCATCTCGGTTCTCTTGCATTTTAATTAGAACCGGTGATGTTTTGGGTTGTATAAAATGTCCCTCTTGATGTATAGATCCTCCTTGGTACGTTGCATCATTTGGTAAGCCTTTATATCCTCCATGACCAGCCGCTAGCCTTCTTTCTCCTTCAGGTACAAGCGGGTATGGCTCCATTTTAGCTCCTTTATAGCTCCTCTCCTCTGGTACAGCTAGCATGGTACTGATGTCCACATCATATATGATGAGGACATCAGTAGCAGCCAAGGTTAATCCAACAAGAGAAGCTGCATTGGAGCTAAACCAGAACCTGTCTTACATGTACATGAGGAGCAACGAAGACTTAAAGCTGCTTACAAGGAAATTAAGGACTCACGACCAAATATAACAGCATACAACAGACCAAGGAGGACATATTACACAAGACAAACCACCTTTGGTTCAGTATAAATTGGAAGAGGATCAAGCTAAATCACCCAAACCACCAAATCGCATGAATAGACCAACATATGCATTATCAAGACCACATAAGGAAAGCTCAACCTTACCTTGTGTCAAAACACATAATTTGGCGTCGCAAGGAGTTACAAAAGAAGGAAGACCACCAAACCAAGTCATTAACCCCATCAAACTGACTCAAAACAAAGAAGATACCACCATGAAAGAACTTGCCTTATTCAGATTTAATTACTTGGCTCCCAAAGGAAAGGCTGACCAACTACCACTTATACCATTCAATCTCAACCCTACATTCATAAGAAGAGATCCTGATCATTCAAACCATTCTGAAGACTCAAGATTCGTTTCCCCACTTCATGCCCCCAAATCAAGCTTCTTCATAAACCCATCATTTTCCCCCTTAAAGCCAAAAGGACTACTCTTTGTTTTACAGCAAATTTTATGCTTTCTTTTATGTTTATGACCGTTTTATGTCTTTACTTTGAGTCTTATATAAGCTCATTACATTGTATTTTCATGGGAACGTAAATTATTAAAGAAAAACCCCTTTGTTATTTCTAAAGAAAGTAGTTCTTAAAATTATCTTATTTGTTGAAGTCATTCTGGAATCAAAACTTTCCGCTAAGCAACATTTTCAATCCGTTAACGGTGATGATTCAGTCACCAAAAAAAACAGCCAAGTCATACCCAAACTTATGAAAGTGTAGCGGATTAATACATGAAAATTTTGGTGTGCTAATTAGTACCTCAAGTTCTATTTTTTTGAAAATTAGTATATCAACTTTGTATCATTTAGCCTAGGATGGACACTCGGGTTACCAGATTGGATCATATAATATATTTCAGATTTAAGATATTTTGAGACTGTAGCTTTTGGTACTGATCGAGTATTATTAATTGTCGGTTCGGATTCGGTCAAATTACTATGGGTTTGGATCAGTTCGGATATTATATTTTGGATCTGTATGGAGGAGCTTAGATTTGATTTATCGTTATTAACAGATTGAGAATGTTTACTAATGGGAAATTAGTCAAGGTTGGTATCGGCTAGACTAGGGGTGGGCATGTGATCCGAATCCGATCCAAAAATATCCCATCCGAGATGTTTTAGATCTTTCAAAATACCTGATTGGATACAATTTTTCTTGGTTTTTGAATTCCAGGTCATACCAAAACTGATCCAATATCCGAAAAAATATCAGAAGTATCCGATTTAGTAAATTTGTTTTAGTACTAGGGGTGGCATTCAGTTTACCTGATTGAATATTTTGGATTTTAGATATTTTAAGACTATAGCTTTTGGTGCAGATAGGGTATTATTAAATTTTGAATCGAATTCAGTTCGGATCTTTTCGGGTTCCGATCTCTACAGGTTTGGATTGGTTCAAATATTATTTTTTGGATCCGTTTTTTTCTGGGTTTAGTTCGAGTTCTACTACTCTATCAAAAAGATAACAAAAAATAATCAAATAACCAAAAGTACTCGAAAATAACCAAAAGCTATAGTCTCAAAATATCCTATATGATCCGGTGCGGTAACCCGAGTGTTCACCACTAGGCTAGACAATACAAAGTTGATGTACTAATTTTCAAAAATTTAGAACTCGGGGTAGTAATTAGCACATAAAAATTGTTCATGCACTAATCCGCTACACTTTCATAAGTTTAGGTACAAATTGGCTGTTTTTCTGGTGGCTGAGTCATCACCGTTAATGTATTGAAAACATTGACTAACAGAAATTTGGTCAATGTTGGTATCGGCGAGACAATACAAAGTTGAGGTATTAAATTTTTGAAAATTAGTACCTCAACTTTTTATCATCTAGCTGATACCAATATTGACCAAATTTCTGTTAGTCAATGTTAACGGTAATGATTCAGCCACTATAAAAATGGCCAATTCGTAGCTGAACTTATGAAAGTATAGCGGATTAGTGCACGAATAATTTTGGTGTGCTAATTAGTACCTCAACTTCTAAATTTTTGAAATTTGGTACATCAACTTTGTATCGTCTAGCCTAGGGGTGGGCACTCGGGTTACATGATATGATCGAATAGGATATTTTGGATTTAAAATATTTTGGGACTATAGTAGAAACTCTATAAATTAATAATATTAGGATTTTGATATTTTTATTAATTTATCAGTTTCGAATAAAATAAAATATATTTAATTAATCAAAGATAATATTTTTATTTATAATTTATGATATTTTCATATGGCTTGTATCTCTTTCGTAGAAAATTGTATCTTGAGGAGCAACATAACTTTCTTCGAAAGAAACATCACCCATATAGTTTATATTTAATACTTAAGATAGTTAAAGTCAACACAATCAACTTTCATGAATGTCTCATTTGATAGGTTAGCAAAATCAGAGAGATTACTTAAATCAAAAATCCCGCCTAAAAGAAACTTAATAGTCCTCGTATTCCTCTCCTTAATAGGTCTCTTATTTGAAATTGAATAAAAAGAAATATGACAACAAGATACAACACAATAACAAAATTAAAAAAAAAACATTTATAGTAAAACAAAACCCTTTGCATTAAGCAAAAGATGATAATGATGAGTTTTCTCTTTCGTTGTCAATTTTTTAAAAATCGAAAAAACAAATTGTTGGGAAAAGGAAAAGAAAACCAATTTTTTTTTCATTATTATATTTTTAGTTCTTGAAAAATACTCTGAAAATAAAATAAAACAGAAGAACTACTATATATATTTGTTGTTATATCTTATGAGAGGCTAATTTTATATGATATCACATGTTACATATTAATATTGGTAGATTTGTTTGTTATCACGAGATATAACAAAATCTTATCAGCCAACAAAAATCTTGGTAGTGTTAAAAATCCAATTATCTTTTTTATAACAAGAAGTATATATAACATTCTATTGTCCAACATAAACTAGCTGAATAAACTTTCAAAAAAACAATTTTATTCCAAATGTATCTTCAAGTAAATCATTCAAATTAAGACAAAAAACCGTAAAATTTTTGTTAACAAAAATTTAAATATCTGATTTTCATAATTCATAGATCGTGAATAAGTAAACAAAATCATAAGATCCAGAGACTATAAACCATAATCAATAAAAACAAATTAAGCAAAAAGTAAAATTAAACATATTAAATGCAATATTTTCAAGTATCTAACAATTGAAAAAATGATTGATTATTATACATTTATATGAAAACTTTTCAAGCATTAAAGTGAGAGATGCAACAGATTCAGTTCATGTTTGACTGAAAAAATGAAAATATTACCACTTTGTTCAAAATGAATGTTATTGATCATATCTATGATGCCATTATCTGCCATTTTTCAGGAAATTTTGCACAGAAATATGTGATGATAGAGATCAAAGAGAAGATCAGGTTAAGAGAGATAAAAACTTATTGCATGAACATATATATAAGAAAAAATAGATATTATGGACCCAATTAGGTCGTAAACTAACATCCAAAAGAGTAAAGATGCATCTTAACTTCTATCGCAACATATTTACTCCAGTTTGACCATATATGTAACTAGGTTGCAAATTAAAAAATATATATATATATATATATATTTGTGTTTATATTGCAACATATTTAATATTTTATTTGACCTTACAATATACTTTTGCTCCATATGATTATACGTGGGTTTTCCAGAGATAACTTGTTGAGCTGGCTAATTTTTGTTATAAATTAGTTTGCTTTTTTGTCATATAAATATAAATAACAATACAAATATTTAATAGATAACTCATGTGATGTGTTGTGTTTTTACTTCTTTTTCGAATATTTCTATCGTGTTTTGTGTTTTGGGGATTTTAGCGAATTATTTTGCGTATATTGAATCTTTTAAGGTCAAATGATATTTTGTTTTATGAAAGGTGACGCTTTTGGAGAAAAACAAGCCATTCCTATTCCAAACAGACATATGAAGATGCATAAATATGTAAAGACGTCAAAAAGTTGGATATTTAAAAAAAAAAACATCCTACCAACAAGTCGAGTTGAAATTGGGACATATTATATATCAATGGGTTAACGTTATATTTACAGTAGTTTAAAGTGATTCTAATGGCACAATCAAAAATTATAACCGTTTTCCTGGTGAATAATGGCGAGGAGAAGTAGCATATGTCAAAGTTCTACCTAAGAGCATCAGAAATATTGAATCCAATAGTTATTTTGATCACTTCATTCCCTACAGAATTTATAGAGCAATTGAACGATTAAACCCAAGAATCTAGTTTGCTACAGCCTTTGCAAGAATTTCAGCCATTTTAAACAGTTTATGTTTTTGACTTGTTTCTTTCAAACCAAGACTTAAAAACTAGTTTTTTTAGCTATTTAAAGTGAGACCTTTATAGGTTCTGTTTTTCTAGACCATACTTTTATTACTTTTCTCTCTAAACTTTTGCAAAAAATAAAATTTTTATGATGATCAGGAATCAATGTAATTGAAAATATTTGACAACTTTAGTGTGAAAATTAAAAATGACAAGTTAAACAAAATTGAATATCACATGATATAACATAATTGAATATATTGTACACAAAATCGATTAGCACGTGGTCTATCCAATAGCACTTACAATTATCATCACAATATGTGTAAGATATGTTTCAAATCAGAAGTTGGGAGGAAACTTAACTAATATATAAGGGACTTGCGTCAATCCACTCATTACCAATTAGTTTTGTGTTTGAAGTCCATGAAACATAACATGCTATCAAAGCTCGATCAATACAATCTTGTAATTCGGCCTTCAAGTGGCAGTTTGCCCAATGAACAAAATTAATGGTCCCACACGATTGATGGCTAGAAGAGCCTTTATCTCGAGGGAGAGTGGTATTTGGATTAGTAGGGGTTAATGGGCCATGAGGCCCTAATCGTTAAAGAATGTGAGTAAGATATGTTTTACATCAAAAGTTGGGAACAGAACTTGAGTCATTCCACTCATTGGGAATTGGGTTCGGGTTGGAAGCTCATAAAACATAACATCTTCTTCGTTTTCTCTTGTATTCACAAGTTAAATATTCTGTTATTGTCCCTCACTAGTGATGTGAGGGATCAATTGCACAGCAGAATGATGACAAATTTACGGCCGGGATAGATTGTGGACAAAAAAATATTTCTCTAATAAGAACTATAATTTCCGAGAAAGATATGCAATCTTTGTCGAAAAATTAGTATTTCGGAAAGAAATGTTTCTTTCACCACATCTTATCTTAACTTTGGCGATATCCTTGATACTCCAATAGATTCGTACATCAAAAAGGAAGACTATTATAAATATATATAAATTTTAAAATAATGAGAAATAATGAATGAAGGAGATAATTTTGATTATGTATGTGAGTGAATTTAATAAGAAAAAGTCTTGGTCTACTAAAAAACAATTGACTCATTTATAATATAAAAATTATTGGCTAACAAATTAACATAAATAGATTTTCAGTTGTAAATCAAAGAGAATGTATAGTTGAAGGAAAACTTGTTTTTGTTTTATAGTATAAATTGTTTTCAAAGATTATACACTTGATGAAAATAATAATAATTTAAAATGCTAAAAGGAAAGATAAATATGATTTGCTAGTATTCACATATCTTTAGTTAAGTGTTTTTGAACAAAAAAATATAAAAAGCAAAAAATTGCATTAATATAAATGTTTTAAATAAAAATAATTTATATTGTGAAACACAGCGAGTATATGGTTTATAGAAGCAATTATTTTAGAATATAAATTAGACTTTGGATGTTATTCCATCCTGTTAACAAACCAAATTTTATTAAGACTCAATTGTTAATTTTATTCAAGTCAAATATTTTCAATTAATTGTCAAAATCTCTACAATATAATAAAGAAACATTATGAATTTAACAGTTAATTTTTTTTAAGATGTAGTTTCTAACACACATAACTTTTATAATTGTATTATGAGACTATAAAAGTTTGTAATTATGCTGAGATATAAAACTAATATAAAAAAATTATGAATTTTGCATTTTACAAGATTATATTATGAAGTCTTTAGTACTTATAATTTTTACAATCTTATGATAAATCCTTATAATTTTCTCTATTATATTTTGTTATTTGTTGTAAGATTATAATATCTTGTAACATTGTGCAGAATATGGTATAATAAAAATGAATCATGAGGTCAAAGTTGATAGTGGTTTATAAATGTGTTTAAAAATAACATAACTAATGAAGTTTTTTCTCTTATTTGCTAAACCTTGAGAATTAAGCGTTACTATTTTAAATATAGGTAAGCTATGAAAAAGTGATTTTTTTACCATGTAATAAGGATAAAATCAAAGGAGAATATCATGTGGTTATTTGCATGGTTAGTAAACAAGTCATTTTAGACTCTTGAAGAAACACATCGGCAGTTGGATGAGGGTGAAACTCGCAGGCTGAGAGAGCATCGATTTTCAGACCTTGACAGTTACGCGTACATTAGCTTTAAATGCATGAATAAAAACAGATTTTTTATTACATGAGAATTGAGAACAGTGAACAAATATACATAATAAAATGAATAATATATTAAAGTCAAACAGAGAGCCACATACATATATTTTTGTATATTAGTTGAACATAAATTTTAGACAATAATACGAGGTTTCATAATTCGAAACTAAAAATCAATCGCATTCGCTAGAAAAGGTTTTACATATAAAATTGCTTATTGTGCTGCCTTCCCTTGGAGGAACGAGCCATTCTTCATGACCACTTAACTGATTGTTGCAAAGTTTTGTGCAAGCTTCTTCACAAATAGTTGGATCAGGTTTTCTCACCACTTTCATACACTGATTAGGAATGCAATGTTTGACACACATTTTTATATTACTTGAATGAGATATTTGTGCTGAAAATATTAATGTAAATATAGCAACAATTATGAAAATGCTGGATCTTTTCTTTAATGTTTGAGTCATCATAATGTATATGCTTGAACTAACACTGGTATATTACCACTAATGTTAGATGGGTATTATAGATTTTTTGCTGTTTAGAATTATTGAAAAGATAATTGGATGGGTATGTTGAGTTAGTCGAGGTGCTTTATATAGTGAAATGAGTTATATCTATTTTTAGCGGTTGTTTTTAATTTGTTAATGTTTCCCTGTTTAAAAATAAACATCAAATTAGTTTTGTAAAATTTAGCTGTGCTTTAGTATTTCAATTGTCGAAATAAGTTATTGTTATGAGAAAACAATAATAAATCGTTTGTATTACAAATTCTTGTTAGCATATAAAATTTTATGTCCATTTCAGTGAATTTGAAAATCTTGAGAAAACTAATCTACTATATTGTAATTAATCTTCATAAAAATATCACTTATATATCTCTTTATTTTATCTGTTACATTTGTTTAATTTTCTTGTATTTTATTTATCTTTTGTGTTTGCAAAATTTCTTTTTCTTTTACTCGTTTCAATTTTAAAAGTAACATTGAAATAGAGTTAGAATAAAAACATAAAGTGTTTTGATTTCAAATACTAGCTATCAATGGAGTATATCGGTTGTGACCAGTTTTGCAAGAATCAATCCCCTAGTGCTACATAAGTAAGAATGATGAAGACATCGGTCGAGAAACTTAGGGGTAAAATCAGCAGGGCGTTAAAACACCTCTTAATCAACATAGAGCTCGGAGATCCGTTCAAAATCCCATCCCCAAATTTACAATTTCTAGGAGAGCTCCAATACACCATAAATATATCTAACAATGTATTTTGCACGTTTAAGCCTTAAGAAAAATCAACCTTGTACAATCCAAGGCATGTCTCCTTAATTGAAAAGAAATAAAGTTTAAAACACTGGGAATCTTATGTAGACCTGACGGTCGGTTTTTTACAATTAATTACTCAAGCTTATTCATGTTATTGTAGCATGTGAGGATCAATCCAAAGGGGTTAAGATTAACAACACCAAAAATGCATGAAACTATCTAAATTAAGCAAATTCAAAAAGAAGTTTTGTATAATATTAAGTGAATTCTAAAACAAGCAAACAAATTAAAAAAAAAATCATATACAAGATTAGTTGGACTTTGACCGGGTTTGGGTCTTGGTCTGGTCTGCCGCTGGTTGGACTGTTCGTGCTGGTCGGTCTCCTAGTTTTTGGCCGCAAGCTAGCCTGGTCACGCTGTCCTAAAGCTGGTGTTTGTGCCTATCTTTATGCCTCGCCGCAGTTCGTCCCGATCACACCCTCCGTCTACGATGAGCACCTCATTTTAGGCTGCAGAATATTCCGCCAGTGTCGTCCTGCAGCTGATGCCGCGTCGGCTGTCCTGAGGTAGGCTGCAGTCTGGCCATCCACGCTGTTGTCCGTGCCCAAGCGAAACAATGTCTGCTGACTTGTTTTTGATCCTTCTCATGGCCCTTGTTTGCACCTTGCTCATCCAACAACTCCTTATAGTCTTTAGTGCCTCCAAATAAGAAAAAGGAACACTCCAAATGCAACACAAATTGCAAGTTCTATGCTAATATGATCTAAGGTCTAAAATAGACTAAAGCAAGGCTAATATACATAAATGCACTTATGAAACAAGATAAAAACTAACTAAATGAATGTTAAAATTATCCAAATAATCAAACTATCAACTCACCCAAACTTGCATTTTGCTTACCCTCAAACAAACATACAAGAACAAGATGGAGAAGAGGTTTGAAGGTGGGCTCAAATCCAAAAATGCCAATAAGAAAAATCAAATCATTGTCCGAGTTTACAATTCTAGGATGCGCTTAACTTTGTTTTACTTCAAAAATATTAGTCACACTTATCATAACATGATAAAAATCCAAGTCTAGCCTACACAAGCATTCCTTTCCTCCATTCATTTAACATTCATTAAATTGTAACCCTAGATCATGTTTTGAATTGTCAAGAGAACTCACTCGGTTAAGGGACAAGACTTTGAGATAAAAATGATCTCAATGTGTGGGTTTATGTCTAATGTAGAGGGGATCTCTCAAGAATATGAATCAATTTATGCCAAAATGCTAAGAGTAAAAAAACCAATTGATGCATACATTGATAAATCTCATCTACCGAAGTACCCAAATGGAACCTAAACTCTAGATTACCCCCAAGTTTGAAACCCTTAAGCTATCCTTTTCCCACGGCTTTGTTGCCTTCTTAAACCACACAATGCCATCATCTTCTTGTAAGTCTTGGGTAATTCTTCTTCTTCTTGGTATTGAGTGCATTGACCTTCTTGGTTTCTTCTTTCTTATCTCCTCTTTGTTGTTGTTGTAACGTCCCCGACCGCCCCTACCGGCGAGTCACCCATCCCTCCGTCGGGTTCGTGGGCCCCGCTCCTGGGATAGGGTTCAAGTTTTATCCAAATAATTTACTACTGAAAGTGCACAACAAAGCAGTTGTAGTATAAGGGGTTATCGAATCCCAAGAGAGTATGTAAACTACACTACCGATTGTAGGTTCAGATTAAGCTAAGCAATAAGTAATGAATATAATGCGAAACAGTAAAATAAATGCAACTGGGCGTTTTATGCTTGTTTTTAAAGTTCAAAAAGCTAAAAGCGCTAAGCCAGGATAATTCGCAGGTTGAATCCGAGAGTGTAGAATGCATGCAATCAGGAATGAATTAAAGCCGTCTTAAACATGAATCGCAAAGATATAACTAATCAATTCTGATTGCAGAAGTTAACTATGTCTAAATCATAGAGTTTCAAATCTCTTTGCAAACCCTAACAATCTAAACATGCAGTAATGATCAGGTTCAATTGTTAACAAAACTCCTAAGCCAAATCTCTTTGCACTAAGTTGTTTTGCTCATCAAATACTAGTTCAGATTATCAATAATGCTCTCACATATATTTAACAACCTATGATTTTCGGATTTCTAGATGATGTGTCTAAGAAATCGATTTTCAAGCAAGCAGAGATGAAGAACTAAAAGATATTCCTAACAGAAAGCAATTCTACAAACTCTTCATCAACCTTTGAAAAGCCCTAACTTAACTAACAAACTACTGAGACATGGTGAATGAAACAAACATCATGAAAAGAATAGATTGCATAAAAGAAATAAGAAGTAAAGATAAATGAGTTCGAAATCTGCTATGAAGGAGTCTGATTTGTCCTTCTAAAAGCTCTTCTACAAATCTCACTCTAAAGCTCTCAAAAATAATAAGATACAAGATATCTGCCAAAAGAATGGTTGAAAAACCTAATATACAAGGTAAAACACGATCTGGGGCCTTTTTGCAAATACTAGAACTTCTGGGCTAAAACTGCAAAATCTTACCAATCTTTTAAAAACCAGGCCACGACCCTTCCTCTATGGGTGACGACCGTCACCATAGGTGGTGACGAGCATCACCCAAATGCATACTTTCTTCTCCGAGCTGGACACTTTGTGGCTTTAACTTGCAATGCTCCAAATAGCTTCAATATCTCCAATCGAGACGCAGATAGCTTCAATATCTCCAGTTTTATCCAAATAGCTTCAATATCTCTAGTTATGCTCCAGACATGCTATAACTTGCAAAGACTCTACTAGGACTCTAAAAAGACCAAAACGACTCAACAAAAAGGACTTATATCATGGTTAAAAACCATAAAAACCATGATATATCAACTCCCCCAGACTTATCTTTTGCTTGCCCTCAAGCAAACATCAGACAGAGAATATGGTCGAGGTTTGAAAACAGAAACAGTCAGCTAAACATCAGGAGCACCACATTAGTTAATACTTTCGAATCCATATAGCACATAGTCAACACAAGATCAAATTTCAGTCTAATCATCAAAAGCTTGGCAAATCTTTCAAGTCCAGTCCAAATCCCTTCAAGAAATCCGAAATCTCTACTGCTAACTCCTTATTCTTATCTAAGTGTGATATCTCATCAAGGTTTTATCATCTCAATCACTTACATATTTTTTTCCCCTTCCTAAACAACTGAACAAAGCAAATCTCAACACAGCTCTCCTATTTTCTCTTCCCTTGATCTTTTTCTTTCTGACATTTTTTGATTTTTCACTTCTTTTATCATCTTTTACAGTCTAAGATATGGTGCTACACAATACTTGTGTTCCTTGTGAGGAGACAGGTTCTTGAGTGTGTTCATTACTGTTGTTCCTTGTGAGGAGACCGGGTCATAAATGCACCAGTCCATAGACTTAAACTCTTAAAAGCTATATCAGGAAAATCAAAGAGAGACTGTATCTAAACCTTATTGTCGGTGCTGAAAGAGAAAATCAAGATCAATGAGAATCAAACCCCTAGACAAGAAGTTTAAAGTTCAATAAGGTGGAGCTAACAGCAAATTTTCCAGATTCTCTAAGAACCTAAACCTTCATTGCTAGAATGATCTACCTATGACTTTCAACTTAGTAAGACTTGTAATCAACTACTGTGGCAATGGTTCTTATAAGCATAAACGTCTGATGGTTAGTTCCAAGAAAAACTGACAGTTTAAAAATTTTGACT
Organism: Thlaspi arvense; assembly: GCA_911865555.2. Classification (NCBI taxonomy): domain Eukaryota; kingdom Viridiplantae; phylum Streptophyta; class Magnoliopsida; order Brassicales; family Brassicaceae; genus Thlaspi; species Thlaspi arvense. The sequence continues at coordinate 15,466,817 of OU466858.1, forward strand.
CTATAAAAACAGGTTTTAGACTCAATGATGTTATTGCATATTGCATACATTTTTCATACACATTAGTTAGCTTTTCATGCATTTATATCACTTTTTAGACTAGATTGCATCACTTAGGGTCCTAGAACATTCTCGCACCAGCATACGCATGTTCCTTGCATTTTGCATCACATTCAGGTTGTTTCTGGCTACTTTGAAGTCGTGGAGGTTCGTGGACGTGCTGAAGCTGTTGTGGCGGTTCGTGAAGGTCGGATGTTTGCTAAGGACCAGAGATCGGGGAACAGATCGAGCATGGCAGGTCGATCTAGATGAGATCAACCAGAAGATCGAGAAGACCAGGCGATCCAAAAGAAAATGATCGAGACGCAGATCGAGTGAAGCAATCGATCAAACGGTACAGACGTAAATGACGCCATGCAGAGTGAGAGCCGGATCGAGTCCACCACTCGATCCAACCAAAGATCGATACCAAGATCGGATCCAACACTCGATCCACCGAATATGATCGAGACCCAGATCGAGTTGAAGACACGATGTTCGGAGATAATCGAGAGAGCCGCTCGATCCCGAAGTTGATCTCTGTCCTTTCAACCGCTTTTGGCCGCTAGCGAGGGAGGGACCATCGAGTTGTTTTCGCCATTTTGGGAAGGCGGCGACGTCCTTTTCACACACAACTTTTTCAGTCTTATCTTTTTATGCTTTTCTCTCTGGTTTTGGAGATTATCCACCATTGTCGAACTTGAAGTTTTTCTTGCTTTGTATTTTGAATCGTTATGAGTTTAATCCAGTTTCTTTTCATATTCATCGTCTCTTTCTTCATGCTTTGCTTGATTTACCTTATGTGTAGTGAGTAGTTCATTTGGGTTCGGGGTTGAGAGGATTCAAGGGGTCAAAAAGGTTTTCGATCTTGGGGTTTTCTAGTGCTTAATGGCTATCTCTTCTAGGGTGTCGAGTTCCTAAAGCTTAAAGACTCTCACGCCAAGAGCTTTATGATCCGAGAGGTCTCTTACCTTGACAGGATTCAGGGACCTCTGAAGATCACACCCTAGAGACTAGTTACCCCTTCCCAAAAGCCATGGAAGTTTGGGGGACTAGTTAAGCCATTCGTTTGAAATCTGTTTTTCCTGCCCTTCGACCTCTCTTTCCACCAAAATCCATGGGTTTGGAGGAGAGGATGAAGGAGTGATCTATACCGAAAGCCACAGATAGATCTTATTTCGCTTTCAAGGCTTAGAGATTCTCACAAAGTGAGTCGATTTGAAGTTTTCAACCCAAGTTCGGACCTTTGAAACCCCTGACCATGAATCTCAACCCTAGACCCTTTTTCTTAGCATCTTTACATCTTATCTCGTCATTCGCTTGATCTTTGATAGCATCCTAGTCGTTAGTTTTACTTTTCTTACATCTTTAGACGAGATCGATCGTTATTGCTCGATCTAGTGGTCGATCTTGTGGTCGATCCACTAGTCGAATTTTAATAATTCGTAGCTTTGTCCTTTAATTATTCTGTTTGTTCCTCATGGTAGTTTGATCATTCCTGGTAATATTAAAATAGTTTTGCATTCCATTTAGTTGCTGCATCTAGTTTTTAGGGATTCTCTCAAAACCGATCTTGTTTCGCTTAGATTTGCAAAGCCCTTGCATTCTCTTTGCATTTTCTATCATCCTAGGTGTGGATTGACTCTCTCTTGTATACTGTGCTACAACCTGTCTTGCATTTGAGTTTTGATAGCCTCATTGCATACTCACCCTTGCAAAGAATCTAGTTATCAAATGGCGCCGTTGCCATCCTAGGATTGTTTAGAGAACATAGTGATTTGGGACTTAGTAAAGACTAAGCCTTTACCTTGTTTTAGTTACTAATCATTCTACTCTCAAACGTGTGTCTCTCAGGTACATGAATCTTCGTTCAAGGGGAGACAACAATCTACTTCAACACTTGGACAACATTCATCAGCTTGGTCATTCACGGCAAAGAAGAGTACGAGAACAAGCCAGAGCCTTTGAGGAGATTGTTCAGCACGGTTTGGTTGACTTTGAAGCTATGGCTGAACACGAGCATCCAGAGGGACCTCCTCCAGCTCACGGGGCAGTGGGAAGGGGCAATGGAAACCCCCAAGAAGGCTAGACCCCCAAGGATCATAGGAGCCGGAGATGCTCCCAATACTCATCACAATAGGTTTGGGATCACTCCTCCTCCTGTACAAAACAACAACTTCGAGATTAAGCCAGGATTCATCTCCATGGTGCAAAACAACAAGTTCCACGGCTTAGCAATGGAAGATCCCTTGGAGCACCTTGACAATTTCGAGCAAGTATGTGGGATGATCAAGATCAACGGCATATCCGAAGATGCTTTCAAGCTGCGTCTCTTTCCCTTTTCACTCGGAGACAAGGCTAGGCATTGGGAGAAGACCCTCCCACAAGGCACCATCACCTTATGGGCCGCGTGTAAGAAGGCCTTTCTCTCAAAATTCTTCTCTAGCACCAGGACAGCACGGTTGAGAAGCAAAATCAGCGGCTTCACTCAACGAAACAACGAGACATTCAACGAGGCAATGGAACGTTTCAAAGACTACACGATCCAATGTCCTCATCACGGTTTCAGCGAGGAGAGCCTACTCAGCACCATCTACCGCGGAGCTTCACCAAAGATCAGGTTGTTGCTTGACACAGCTAGTAAAGGGAACTTCCTTGGTCAGGAGGTAGAAGAGGGCATGGAGCTGATAGAAAACTTGGCATTGAGTGATGGCAACTACGCTGAGGATTATGACCGTGCACCGAGAGGATCAGAGCTAGAGTCTCACAAAAAGGAGCTGAAATCTTTGTATGAAAAGATAGATAAGCTGGTGTTAGCCAACCAGAAGCATGTTCACTTTGTTGGTGAAGCAGATGAGAATCAAGAGGAGCTTGAGTTGAGCCAGGAAGAAGCCAATTGGGTGGCGGGACAGAACAATTACAAACCTCAAGGCTACAACCAAGGCTACAACCAGAACAACAATCTCTCTTACCATAGTACCAACGTTGCCAACCCTAAGGACCAAGTGTACCCTGCTCAGCAAGAAAAACCTTTCATCCCTTACAACAAAGGTTTTCAGCCGAGTGGTGGTTTCCAAGGTCAAGGGCAGAACAACTTCCAAGGGCAACATCAAGGCAACAAGGGTTATACGCCTAACTACCCTCCGGGCTTTGCACCTCAGCAGCAACAGCCAATGCAACAACAGGTTGATCCGGTTCAGGCCATGTTCCAGCAGCTGATACAAGGGCAAGCCTCTACAAACCATAAGTTTGCCGAGATGAACACTCGTCTAGACTCGTCTCTCACTGACTTCTCCACTCAGATCACCAACTTAAACAACAAGATCAAGCAGCTAGAGAAGGGGAAAGCGAGTACAAGTGTTCGGAATAGCCTACCGGGCAAGTGTGAGCAGAATCCTAAGGAATATGCCAACGCCATCACGTTAAGAAGCGGCAAAGAGCTAGCACCTCCGGTTACTCCTAAGAACAACGAGGACGTTGTAATTCAAGAGGGGGAGGGTAAGCCTTCAGCTGATGATGAGATTAACTTTTACAATGTCTGGATCCAAGGGCCAAGAAGAGGAGACAAAGCAGTTGCTGAGAAGAAAGCGGAGCAAACTACTAAGGAGACGAATGCTTATGTACCTCCACCGTATGTACCTAAGCTGCCTTTTGCTGGCCGTTTCAAGAAGCAACTCATAGAGAAGCATAGAATCCTCTTTGAAAAGCATCTTAAGGACGTGGAGATCAAGCAGCCTCTCGTTGACTGCCTTGCAATGATGCCTAAATGCGCCAAATTCTTCAAAGACACTCTCGTGAAGAAGAATAAGGAAAGCAAGGAGGTGCTTGTTCTAAGTAAAGAGTGTAGTGCTGTGATACATAAGGAGATAGTCCCTAAGAAGTTGGGAGACCCTGGAAGCTTCACTATACCCTGCGCTTTAGGTCCTCTGGAGTTCAAGAGTTGCCTTTGTGATCTCGGAGCTAGCATAAACCTGATGCCTCATTCCGTGGCGAAGAAGCTTGGCTTTACTCATTTCAAAGACTGTAGGATCTCGTTGGTACTGGCTGATAGGAGTGTGAGGCTACCAGTAGGGCAGCTTGAAGATCTACCGGTGCGAATCAGCGGTGTGAACGTGCCTACGGACTTCGTCGTGATGGAAATGGATGAAGAGCCTAAGGATCCGCTCATCCTAGGAAGTCCATTCCTTGCAACCGCCGGGGCTATCATCGACATCAAGAAAGGGAAGATTGCCTTCGATATCAATGAGGTTCTGAAGAAGCCGACCATAGAAGGGCAGGCTTTTTACATTGAAACGATGGATGCCTTAGCGGATGAGTTGCTAGAAGAACTCGATCAGGAGGACCATCTGAAGCTGGCACTGACAAAGGAGCCAGGAGAGTTTGGCTATGTGGATTAGAGGACCCAGGAGTACGTCAACTTGCTGGATTCTAGGAAGATTGTTAAGAAGGATGAAAGCTGCTGTCTAGAGATCGACCCCGAGATCGACGCTATCACTCGATTCAGGAGTCAGATCGACAAGGCAATCGAGAACACAACTCGATCCGGTGCAGCAATCGACATACAGATCGAGAGGAATAATCGATCCGGAAAAACAATCGAGTCGACGATCGAGAGAGACCTTCCGATCATTTTGGGGTCTAATCAGGAGATCGACTCAGCGTCTCGATCCCTTACTCGATCCACATCAAATCGAGTAAGTGAATCGAGCGAAACTGCTCGATCTAGACGACATCGAGAGCAAGATCAACTGGAGGACTCGATTTCAGAAGGGATAGCGGTTGAGGAAAGCAGTCTTAAGGGACATGCCTCGGGTTCTAAGGAGGGTTCAAAGGAGGAAGACAACAAAAACTTCCACGAGGATGACTGGAGCGAGCTGTTAGCCCCAAAGGTGGACCTTAAGGAGCTCCCAAAAGGGCTAAGGTATGCTTTCTTAGGGCCTAATAACACCTATCCCGTGATTGTGAATGAAAACCTAAGTGATGATGAGTTGCACTCGCTCCTGACTGAGCTGAGAAAGTATAGGAAGGCCATTGGATACTCTTTAAGTGACATCAAGGCCTTTCACCAATGCTTTGCACTCACATGATTCACTTGGATAATGAGAATGCCTCTTCTATAGAACATCAAAGGCGTTTGAATCCTAATTTGAAAGAGGTTGTTAAGAAAGAGATCCTTAAGCTTTTAGAGGCTGACGTGATCTATCCCATAAGTGATAGCACGTGGGTTTCTCCTGTACACGTGGTGCCTAAGAAGGGAGGGATCACGGTCATAAGGAATGAAAAGGATGAGCTTATTCCTACTAGAACCATCACTGGTCATAGGATGTGTATTAATTATAGGAAACTTAACCTTGCAACTAGGAAAGATCATTTCCCTTTGCCTTTTATTGATCAAATGCTTGAGAGACTTGCTAGTCACCTTTACTACTGTTTCCTCGATGGGTATAGCGGTTTCTTTCAGATACCAATTCACCCAAATGATCAGGAGAAGACGACCTTCACATGTCCCTACGGTACCTTCGCGTATCGAAGGATGCCGTTTGGATTGTGTAATGCACCGGCTACGTTTCAGCGGTGTATGATGTCGATCTTCTCCGATCTAACAGAAGAGATGGTAGAGGTGTTTATGGATGACTTCTCTGTCTATGGTGCGTCCTTTTCTGCGTGTTTGTTGGATCTTTGCAGGGTACTAAAGCGTTGTGAAGAGACAAACTTGGTGCTAAAACGAAGGGATCGTGCTTGGTCATAAGATATCAGAGAAGGGCATTGAGGTTGATCAGGCTAAAGTGGAAGTCATGATGGGTCTTGAGCCGCCGGTTAACGTTAAGGGAGTCAGAAGTTTTTTGGGACACGTCGGGTTCTATATGCGCTCGATCATGGACTTCTCCAAGATTGCACGTCCTCTTACACGGTTGCTGTGCAAAGAAGCTGAGTTCGTGTTTGATGTGGGGTGTTTGCGAGCTTTCGTGACCATCAAGGAAGCCCTTACATCAGCCCCTATAGTTCAAGCACCAGACTGGACACTACCCTTTGAGATCATGTGTGATGCTAGTGACTACGCCGTAGGAGCCATTCTTGGTCAGAGGAAAGACAAGAAGCTGCACGTGATTTACTATGCTTCAAGAATCTTGGATGACACGCAAACAAGGTACACTACTACAGAGAAGGAGTTGCTTGCAGTAGTGTTCGCCTTTGAGAAGTTCCGGTCGTATCTTGTGGGTTCCAAAGCTATTGTCTACACGGATCACGCGGCTTTGCGATACATCTATTCGAAGAAGGACACTAAGCCTCGGCTTTTAAGGTGGATTCTCTTGCTTCAGGAGTTTGACATGGAGATTAAAGACAAGAAGGGAATAGAAAACAGAGTCGCTGACCATCTCTCACGCCTAAGGATCAACGAGTCTCTCCCCTTAGATGACTCTCTTCCAGAAGAGCAACTCATGGCGATCACCACGGCTGTTTGTGGAAAGCTAGAGGGGCAGTTTCAAGAGGTGTTGAGCTTCAAAGAGAAGGATCTACCATGGTATGCTGATGTCGTGAACTATTTAGCGTATGGTGAGGAGCCAACACATCTCAACAGCTATCACAAGAAGCGGTTCATGAGATAGGCTAGTGACTACTTTTGGGACGAGACCTACTTATACAAGAGAGGAGTGGACAGTTTGTACCGGAGGTGTGTTACGAAGGAAGAAGCTAGAGACATCCTCTATCACTGCCATGGCTCTTCCTACGGAGGACTCTTCGCTTCATTCAAGACTGCCATGAAGGTGTTGCAAGCTGGTTTCTGGTGGCCGTCCATCTTCAAAGATGCACACGAGTTTGTGAAGAGCTGTGAAGCATGTCAATGAGCAGGGAATATCACTAATAGGAACGAGATGCCTCAGGTTCCCATCTTCGAGGTTGACGTGTTCGACGCGTGGGGCATAGACTTCATGGGGCCATTTCCTTCTTCATATGGAAACAAGTACATCTTAGTAGCAGTGGATTATGTCTCTAAATGGGTTGAGGCTGTTGCTTCCCCTACAAACAATTCTAAGGTGGTGATCAAGCTGTTCAAGAGTATCATTTTCCCGAGGTTTGGGGTACCTAAGGTGGTTATAAGCGATGGAGGAAGCCACTTCATAAACAAGGTCTTTGAGAACCTCTTGAGAAAGTATGGCTTTAAGCATGAGGTGGCTACACCGTATCATCCTCAAACAAGCGGTCAAGTGGAAGTCTCCAACCGGCAAATCAAGGCTATACTGGAGAAGACTGTCGGAGCAACAAGGAAAGACTGGGCAGTGAAGCTGGACGACGCTCTTTGGGCCTACCGTACCGCCTTCAAAACACCGATTGGTACAACCCCTTTCACTTTACTCTATGGCAAGGGCTGTCACCTCCTGGTTGAGCTGGAACACCGTGCATTGTGGGCTGTGAAGAGGCTGAACTTTGACCTCAAGACTGCTCAAGAGAGGCGCCTCATTCAGCTACATGAACTGGACGAATTAAGACTGAACGCTTATGAGAGCTCTCGGATATACAAGGAGCGGACTAAGGAAGCTCATGACAAGAAGTTGGTTGCCAAGGAGCTTAAGGAAGGAGGTTGCTGTACAATTCAAGACTCAAACTCTTCCCGGGAAAGCTGAAGTCAAGGTGGAGCGGGCCGTTTGTGATCCAAGAAGTGCTGCCTTATGGAGCTGTTACATTGATGGGAAAGAGTGGCAGTGCATTCACCGTCAACGGACACAGAATCAAGCCTTACTTGGCGGACAGCTATGACAAGGAGAGTACCTCGGTGCTCCTCCAAGACCCACCATCTGCCTAAACGAAGTAAAGTCTAGCTAAAGACGTTAAAGAAAGCGCACTTGGGAGGCATTCCCATGTCTATCCTGTACATATTTCTGCTTAATTTCTCTTTCAGTTTTATGTTTTTATTTTGCAAGTGTGTAGGAGCAGGTATGAGGAGTCTAAACCTCGATCTTGAAGTCCAAAAGAGGCGATAGGGGTTAAGAAAAGGCTAGAGATCGAGTGCTAGATCGACTGATCCTGACTCGATCTTTGCTAGATCGTGTCAGTGAATCGAGAGGAGCCAGTCGATCTAGACGAGAACGAGTGATAAGATCGATCTAGACGAAAACGGATCGATCGATCCTAAAAGGATCGACCGATCTAATTTCTCTCGGGAAAATCCGTTGAAAACAGATCGATCACTCGATTCGATCCATCACTCGATCTATGCTAAATCGACCCCTAAATCGAGGACCTAGCTCGATCACGAGGACTTAGCCGTGGAGCCAACATCTCAACGATCGAGAGAGCCAATCGATCCAAGACTTGATTCATCATGAATCGAGTCACAAATCGAGTAACCCTCTCGATCTAAGCCATTATGGGCATGAGATCGAGTCCTAGATCGACCAAACGGACTCGATCTCATGTCGAGGTAACATTTTCTTTCCCTCCTTTATTCTTTCCCTCCAGTTTTTAAATTCAAAACTTGGTCAAGGCAAGCATCTTTGACCATGAAAGGTGTGCCTTGACCAAGACTTTGTTAGAAAACCACCTTTCCTACCCATGGTTTTGTTTCTTGCTTAGCCTTTAAATATTTCAACAACTTCTCACCCTCTCATTCTTGTTTTCTCGGAAATTTTAAGCAAAGAGAGTGAGAGTTTTTTTTGTTTTCAAAGGCTAGCAAGGCTCTTTAACATTCTTGCAAAAGGTATTTTCGGAGTTTAATGAAATATTTTTTTGAAAATTCCCTTTTATTTCGCAAAAATTTGTTTTAGATAATAGGGCCGTTTTTGAATTTTAAAATTTAGCTAAGTAAAAAGAATAATTCTAGATTTTCTAGTATCTAAAGATTTGATTCTCCTTTACTTTGCTATAATTTTTATTAATTCCCCAAAATTCTAGGATATTAGTTATAAACCTTCTTCTTCACCTTTCTTCTTCTCTCATCCGATCGCCGTTTTGCTTACCAAGTTCCTTGAGAAATTTGTTTCAGGTACAATTGCCCCCAAAAGAACGAGAGAAGAGACAGCACAAGAGGGAGAAGGACAAGAGGTGGCTGTTCAAGAGAGGGTCAGATGGAGTAAGACTGAGAAGAGGGACAAGAAACGGCTTGAAAGGCTTCGGTTTGAGCCTACTAAGTTTGCAGATCGGGAGCTGCTGTTCAAGCTAGGGATCCTTGGAGATTTCGACCAACTCCTCAAGAACATTGGCTTAAGATGTCTGTCACGGATGGATTGCCCAACCATTCCAGAAGTGACAATAGACTTTCTTGCCACGTTGGAGTTTCGTTACGAGAACCCTAGCGCACCCGTTCCTTCACAAGGTCGCCTCTCCTTCAAGGTCGGACGTCAAGCCTTCAGCCTCTCCATCCCCGAGCTATGTCAGGCATATGGTCTCAATGCAGCTGCCACCAAGGTCGAGTTCCCCTCCTTCAAGCGAGCAAACGATTTTTGGGACCTGATTAGCAACGAAGACTACAAAGCCAACACTGCCAAGATCAAGAGAGTGAGAAGCCCGGTGCTGAGGTACACTTTGAAGCTGATCGCCAACACATTTAGCGGAAGGTCAGTTGCTCCCACGGTCACGAAGACCGAGCTTTGCTTCCTGTTCCAAGGCGTGAAGCACTTGTCGTGTGACCCGGATGAGAATGACAAGCCTATGGAGAATGAGCTCGGCGACGAGGTGAACTATGGATGTGTGCTTGCTGCCTCCTTGGGGAAATACAAGGCTTATGCCTTGTGGTGCAAGGCAACTTCTTCTTTCATTGGCGGCTTCCTCACCCCTCTATTCTTACAAGCTGGTGTACATATACACAACTTCACACACGTACCAGCTAGAGCTTTCATGGATGAGGTCTACATGAGGAATACCGACAGCTTGGGACGCACGCCAGCAGAAGGTATCTACGCTTATCTCTTCATAGACGACGAAAATGAGAAGAGAGTGTGCATCCTGCCAAACAAGGACGAGACCGAGCTGCTTGGTGTCGGGAATATCGAGTTCTTGCCGAGAAGAGGAGTGCTTTGCTCCTCTAGGAGGACCGCCTGCCCCAGCGATTGCTCCTCGTCAAAGGTCTGAGTCTCCAGCCGCGGAAGATGAGATGCCCGAAGCCTACACCCTTCCCAAGATAGACTTTGAGCCGAGAACCAAAACTGAGAAGTTCCTAGCATCTGTTGTGGAGATGCAAACGAAAATCAACAAATGGCAAGGAAAAATGCTCAAGAAACTTGCCAAGAAGGTCAAGGCACTTCAAGGAGGCTCGCCTAAGAAAGATGCAAGTGAAGAGGTTCACCAACCCGAGAAGAGGAGGCTCTCTAACGGTGGAGTTGTCATCCGTGAGACTCAAGGCAGCAACATTCAGCCGGAGCGTCTTTCTCTCCAAGAACCAACCGACAAGGGCAAAACCATAGTCTCTAGCTCCTCTGGAACATCCTCAAGTTCCAGCCGAGACTAGACCAGAGGTAACAACCTTCTTCCATTGTACATAACCGTTCATATTTGCTTCTTTTTGCTTTGTGTTTTGGTGCTCCTTTGAATTTGTTTGCCACCGGAACGGTGTCAAGCAAGTTTGGGGGAGTACATGTGTGGTTTAACATGTGTTTTCTGATCTTATTTTCCTTTAGCATCTTTGAGTCTTTAGTTCAAGAAAAATTGGTAAAATTTTTTAAAAATTTTCAAAGATTCATGTAGTTGCATTCATCTTGTCAAAACATGTTAGGATTGAGTCTAGAATTTTTCTTAGCATCTAGGTTGTTTGCATTTGCATAAGGGGTTAAAGTTTTCTTAAAAAGGTGTTTTATACTCATGAATTGTTTCAATGTCCTAGTTAGTAGTTCTCTAATGCTTTGCTTATGCTTTGAAAGTAAGTTCTTACCATGCTTGGATCACTTGCTATGATTTTCGTGACTTGAATTGAACTCTCATGATTTGAAACTTGTCCTAATAAGTGAAAACCTTAATCTGAAATTTTAATTATCATCCTTATGCATTTGAAAATGAACACATGGATTTTAAAATATTTAGGCTCTCTTCTTCCTTTTACCACTCTTTGTGAGCCTAAGTAGAACTCCCACCTTAACCCTTACCCTTCTTTGAAGCCAAATGTTTCTTGTGTGACATCATTGTGAGGCCTTCTTTTTCGGTTTTGAACTTAGCATAAAGTGTTAGGTTTAGGCGACATGATTTGGTTCTCATATGCTTGCTAGCTTTGCATTTTGAAGCTAGGTATAGGCTTAGGATAAGTTTGGGGGATCATTGGGGTTATTTTCATGATTATATGTTCTCGGTTTCAAAGAGTTTGGTGTTTAAAAGAAAGAAATAGGTTTTAAGTGAAGGGTTGTATTTAAAAATTATATATATGCTCTAATAAATTTCAGGAGGTAGCTCTCTCAAATAAAAAAAAAGATAAAAAAAAGAGCCTAAGTGTCAAATAAAAAAAAAAAAAAAAAAAGAGAAAGAAAATAAATAAATAAGAGAGCTACCAATAAGAAATAGTTAAAGAGCAAAATTATTTTCAACTTTTTCACTAGCCTAAAGAGTTAAAAATGTTTTCTGTTTTGAATTGGGGAATGCTAAGCTTTGAGAAAAAAATGGGTAGATTCTAAGTGGTGAGTGAGGATGAAAGTTAATAAATGAGAGGGGTTTAGGATCATTGTTAGTTTACATGGGTAGATGAGAATCTGATCATGTATGCATCAATTGCCTTCACCTTTAGAATTATGCATAAAGTTCTTGCCACTTTTGAGAGAAACCCTTGTTTTAATTGAAAACCCTTTTCAAATGAGATCATTCTATGCTCATAACCTATACCCTTAGCCAAATGTGTTTTGCTTTAAAGTGCATAAGTTTGATTCATGGTTCGGATGTTAATGAATGTTAAAGGATGAGTTTCTTTGATTGTTAGGAATAGGAGAGTCATGAACTGAATTTCTTTGTGTGATGAGTATGGCTAAGTTCTTTGGAGTATGAGTGTGTGCATAGCATTTTAGAACTGTTAACTAGGACATTGAGATTGATTCATTTGAAAGGCACCTTTGCAAGAAGCTTAAACCCCCATTCGTTTTTAAACCCCTCTTCCTTACTTATTTTCTGCTGCTTGAGGGCAAGCAAGAAGTAAGTTTGGGGGAGTTGATGTTACTGCATATTGCATACATTTTGCATACACATTAGTTAGCTTTTCATGCATTTACATCACTTTTTAGACTAGATTGCATCACTTAGGGTCCTAGAGCATTCTCGCACCAGCATACGCATGTTCCTTGCATTTTGCATTACATTCAGGTTGTTTCTGGCTACTTTAGAGTCGTGGAGGTTCGTGGACGTGCTGAAGCTGTTGTGGCGGTTCGTGAAGGTCGGATGTTTGCTAAGGACCAGAGATCGGGGATGAGATCGACCAGAAGATCGAGAAGACCAGGCGATCCAAGGAAAATGATCGAGATGCAGATCGAGTGAAGCAATCGATCAAACGGTACGGACGTAAATGACGCCATGCAGAGCGAGAGCCAGATCGAGTCCACCACTCGATCCAACCAAAGATCGATACCAAGATCGGATGCAACACTCGATCCATCGAAGATGAACGAGACCCAGACCGAGTTGAAGACACGATGTTCGAAGATGATCGAGAGAGCCGCTCGATCCCGAAGTCGATCTATGTCCTTTCAACCGCTTTTGGCCGCTAGCGAGGGGGGGACCATCGAGTTGTTTTCGCCATTTTGGGAAGGCGGCGACGTCCTTTTCACACACAACTTTTTCAGTCTTATCTTTTTATGCTTTTCTCTCTGGTTTTGGAGATTATCCACCATTGTCGAACTTGAAGTTTTTCTTGCTTTGTATTTTGAATCGTTAAGAGTTTAATCCAGTTTATTTTCATGTTCATCGTCTCTTTCTTCATGCTTTGCTTGATTTATCTTATGTGTAGTGAGTAGTTCATTTGGGTTCGGGGTTGAGAGGATTCAAGAGGTCAAAAAGGTTTTCGATCTTGGGGTTTTCTAGTGCTTAATGGCTATCTCTTCTAGGGTGTCGAGTTCCTAAAGCTTAAAGACTCTCACGCCAAGAGCTTTATGATCCGATAGGTCTCTTACCTTGACAGGATTCAGGGACCTCTGAAGATCACACCCTAGAGACTAGTTACCCCTTCCCAAAAGCCATGGAAGTTTGGGGGACTAGTTAAGCCATTCGTTTGAAATCTGTTTTTCCTGCCCTTCGACCTATCTTTCCACCAAAAGCCATGGGTTTGGAGGAGAGGATGAAGGAGTGATCTATACCGAAAGCCACAGATAGATCTTATTTCGTTTTCAAGGCTTAGAGATTCTCACAAAGTGAGTCGATTTGAAGTTTTCAACCCAAGTTCGGACCTTTGAAACCCCTGACCATGAATCTCAACCCTAGACCCTTTTTCTTAGCATCTTTACATCTTCTCTCGTCATTCGCTTGATCTTTGATAGCATCCTGGTCGTTAGTTTTACTTTTCTTACATCTTTAGACGAGATCGATCGTTATTGCTCGATCTAGTGGTCGATCTTGTGGTCGATCCACTAGTCGAATTTTAATAATTCGTAGCTTTGTCCTTTAATTATTCTGTTTGTTCCTTATGGTAGTTTGATCATTCCTGGTAATATTAAAATAGTTTTTCATTCCATTTAGTTGTTGCATCTATTTTTTAGGGATTCTCTCAAAACCGATCTTGTTTCGCTTAGATTTGCAAAGCCCTTGCATTCTCTTTGCATTTTCTATCATCCTAGGTGTGGATTGGCTCTCTCTTGCATACTGTGCTACAAACTGTCTTGCATTTGAGTTTTGATAGCCTCATTGCATACTCACCCTTGCAAAGAATCTAGTTATCACTCAACTTTAAGACTCTAAAAATCAAACACAAAGCACACAACGTCAGTAACCACCTCCCCCAGACTTAAACAACATTGTCCCCAGTGTTATTAAGCCAAGAGTTGGTCAAAATGAAGCATGCGAACTTGTAAAACCGAGTTGAAAAAGTGGTACCTCGCGAAGGGTCGGGTGACGAGCATCACCACGTCTGAGACTTCAGAATCGTCATGTTGAATGCTTAAACGATATGCAATCATGTGTACTATGAAGTTAGACTGTTAGAGCACTCAAAACACACATCAAAAACATCCAAACAAAGCATAACCCATGGTTTTGTAAATTCACAAGACATCCTCAAAGCAAACTGAACAAAGTGACTTTTTCGGTTTTTTTCATGTTTTTGGGTTTTTTTTTAGCTATGTAATAGAAAACGAAACTAAGTACAAAAAAACTTATCAGTGGGTTGCCTCCCACTAAGCGCTTGTTTAACGTCATTAGCTCTACTTTGAATGCTGCTCAGACAGCTAGTGGAGCAGAAGGTGGCATTGAATGCCTTGGAGAAGAATGTCTCCTCATCCATGATGGTTTATAAGCAGTAGATGCATGAACTCTTCCAAGGAAGTGAGGAACATCAGCAGGGTGGGTCGTGACTGTGGGTGATACACTTCGTTTTCCTGCAGAATCATCAAAAGAAACACCAAGCTTTCCACGAGAATCTCGTTGCTTGCATAAGTGTGAAGCATCTTTTGCACCTTTTAAGTTCTTATTGATGAGATTAGGAGGTTTGGAAGTGGTTTCAGGAAGTGCATACCTTTGCTTAGTTGCAGGTTTTTGAGTTGTGGAATGTTGAATTTTCGGTTTGGCAACATAAGATGGACTTGTAGCTAGAATATCATGTTGTTCTTTTGTGTCCAGGTTGGTGACGAGCGTCACCAGGTCAGTGACGGTCGTCACTGACCCTGCAGTTCGAGTTTCTGCAACTTTTTTGCAATTCAGCTCTGCAATTCTTGCTTCCATCACAAACTCGTCCTCCTCCAGCAACTTGGCATTGATGGGAACCTCTTCTTCGAGCCTAGTCAGGAAGATATGATCCTCACTGCAATCCTCAAACCCAACAGCTTTTGCAGAAGTTTCAGATATTGCCTCTTTAATAGCCATCTTGTTCACTTGACCACTTGTATCAGATTCAGTGACATACCCAGCAGTAGTGTCTTCTGAGTGCTCCATGACATTCTCTTCATCTCTGGAAGTCCTCACAGAAAAGGTCTGACCATCAATGGTAGAACTGCCTCTTAACTTATCTATGTCAAAGTTCATGACAACATCACCAAGATCAAGCTCAATGTTCCCCTTTCTCACATCAATGATGGCGCCAGTAATAGCCAAAAATGATCATCCCAGAATAAGAGGATTTTTAGGTTCTTCAGCATATTTCAGAACCACAAAATCTATAGGAATTATGCAGCCTTCAATGTTAACAGAAACATCCTCTAAGATGCCTTCTGGGGTTCTAATAGATCGATCTACTAGGATAAGAGACATCCCAGCTGGCTTGAAATCAGTCATTCCAACTCTAGCAGCAACATAGGAAGGCATCAGGTTAATGCTTGACCTTAGATCACATAGAGAGTGGGAAAATGTCCTGCAGAGATTGAGCAATCAAGAACAAAGGTCCCTGGATCATATAGCTTCTCTGGAACTCCGCTTTGAATGATGGCATTGACTTGTTCAGAAACAGTCACCTTCTTCTTCTTCTTTGGAACTGTACCCAAGAGAATTGCACTAATGTCTCTGGTAAGCAATGCACCTTCCTCAAGGCTTACACCATTCACCACCATCCTCCTTACATACCTTCTTAGAGCTGGTGAAAGCTTGACTGCATCAACAAGAGGGATCTCAAGCATCAGCTTGTCTATAATAGCTTTGCATCTGGCTTCTTCTATCTCCTGTTTAGACTTCCTAGGATGCTTGGAGAATGATATCTTGGGTTTATATGCTTGCTCCTGGCCATTATTTGAAGTTACGGGCGAAAAATCTTCATTCTGGGGTGGGTGACGACCGTCACCAGGGTGGTGACGATCGTCACTCACCTGTGATGATTCGCGATTTTCTGCTCGAAGTGGGTGACGAGCGTCACCCACCTGGTGTCACTCGTCACCAATTTGTGAAGAAAATTTATCGGGGTCTTGCAATCTGGGTGACAAGCGACACCCTCCTTGGTGATGCTCGTCACTGATCTCTGAGACTGCAAAATTTTCATCTTCAAACTCCATATGCTGCACGATTTGCTCTGCACTCAGCCTCTTTTCCTGCACTGTTTCAAGCTCTTTTTCACTCCTGACTGTGATGGCATTAACCTGGTGCTTGGGATTGATATCAGTCCTTCCAGGAAGGAATCCTTCTTGCCTCTGAACAGCTCCTGCAGTTTGAGCAACCTGAACATCTAGCTTCTTCATGTGAGAGTTCAGACTCTCAGTTTTCCCATTCAGGTCCTGATACAACGAATCCAACTTGCCATTGAAGTTCACTGTCATCTTCTGCTGTCCTTCAAGTATCTGCTCCAGCATAGATTTCATCTTATTGTCTTGTGGAGGTGCAGTTTGGTAGGAAGAAGAGCCATAATTCCTGCTGTTTTGGTAAGGTTTCTCAACTTCAATCTTCTCGAACTGTGGCGTTAGAGTATAACCAGTTGCATTCTGGTTTCCTGGAAATGTGCCCTTCTGATTGTTGCCATTAAATCCTCTGTTCCACTGCTGATTCCCAAACCTTTGACTCTGAAAACCCCCATTGATGAAACTAACATCCTTTTGCTCAAATTCTTCAGAATTTTCGGAAGTCTCCACTTCTGCAGCAAACTTGACCGATTTCTTTCCTGCCAAAAAGCTGTGCATACTGTCCATCTTAGCCTTAACCTCTGCAATCTGGTTTCTATCATTCAAACCAGCCTGTTGCATCCTCTGAAAGTCAGCATTCTTGGTGCTGTTACTGCAGGCCAAGTTTTTAATCAATGTTACTGCAACATCAGGAAGGTTTGTGTTGAAGTTCCCATTAGAAGCAGCATCCAACGCCATCTGGTACTTCCAGTCAATGCTTCTGAAGAAGATACCAAGCAGCTGCACCTGATTGAAGCCATGATGAGGACAGTCCATTTGTTAAGACTTGAACCTCAACCAAGATGCTTTAAAAGCTTCAGTATGACCTTGGGTAAATGATGCAATTTTCGTCCTCAAGTCTTCTGCTCTGGCATCATCATAGAAATTGTTCAGAAAAGCATTCTTAGTGTCTTCCCAAGTGGTCAGCGAAGCAGGCTCCAGTTGCTTCAGCCAATATGCAGCATCTCCTCCAAGAGAGTAAAGGAAAAGCTTGCAGAACAGAAAGTCATTGCTAACTCCATTAGCTTTGACACTTGAAGCCAAATCCTCAAACCTCTCAATATGGTCCATAGGATGCTCATGAGGTAAGCCATGAAAAGGATGCTGACCCACAAGCTGATAATATGCAGGCTTCAGCTCAAAATCATTCCTCTGAAAAGCAGGAGGGCGGATTGCAGCTCTGTTGGCATAAAACTGATCAGGTCTGTTGTAATCTCCTAGAGTCCTCTGCACAAAACGTCTAGCAACGTTTACAGCTTCATCTGGAGCTTGCTGAATCTGCTGTTCAGCGATGACATTCCCATCCTGATCCAATCTCTGCCCTTCTTCATTCCTCCTGTTTCCATCTCTGTCAACTAAGTGACCTTCTGCGTTTGCGACCAAGACAAGTGGGGCAACCATTGTAGACTGTTTCTTAGCTTTCCTGATGGTCCTCTCCAATTTAGCTAGCTCGTCGATGCTCAAGGTCACAAGCTCCTTCTCTTTGCTGCTTCTGGTACTGCGATTAGGCATACACCTGAAACCAGCACAAAGAAAAGAAACAGAAAGTTAGTAAACAAATTAAAACTTAGACAAAATCCTAATACTAAAAATCGATAGGCAGCTATTACTCCCTGGAAACGGCGCCAAAAACTTGATAGGGCTCAGGTTTTACCCAAATAATTTACTACTGCAAGTGCATAGCAAAGCAGTTGTAGTATAAGGGGTTATAGAATCCCAAGGGAGTATGTAAACTACACTATCGATTGTTGGTTCAGATTAAGCTAAGCAATAAGTAATGAATGTAATTCGAAACAGTAAAATAAATGCAAGTGGCCGTTTTATGCTTGTTCTTAAAGTTCAGAAAGCTAAAGGCGCTAAGTCAGGACAATTCGCAGGTTGAATCCGAGAGTGTAGAATGCATGCAATCAGGAATGAATTAAAACCATCTTAAACATGAATCACAAAGATATAACTAATCAATTCTCATTGTAGAAGTTAACTATGTCTAAATCACAGAGTTTCAAATCTCTTTGCACACCCTAACTATCTAAACATGCAGTAATGATAAGGTTCAACTGTTCACAAAACTCCTAAGCCAAATCTCTTTGCACTAAGTTGTTTTACTCATCAAATACTAGTTCATGTTATCAATAATGCTCTCTTATATATTTAACAACCTATGATTTTCGGATTTCTAGATGATGTGTCTAAGAAATCGATTTTCAAGCAAGCAGAGATGAAGAACTAAAAGATATTCCTAACAGATAGCAATTCTACAAACTCTTCATCAACCTTTGAAAAGCCCTAACTTAACTAACAAACTACTCAGACATGGTGAATGAAACAAACATCATGAAAAGAATAGATTGCATAAAAGAAATAAGAAGTAAAGATAAAGGAGTTCGAAATCTGCTCTAAAGGAGTCTGATTTGTCTTTCTAAAAGCTGTTCTACAAATCTCTCTCTAAAGCTCTAAAAAATAATAAGATACAAGATATCTGCCAAACGAATGGCTGAAAAACCTAATATACAAGGTAAAACACGATCCGAAGCCTTTTTGCAAATACAAGAACTTCTGGGCCAAAACTGCAAATTCTTCCCAATCTTTTAAAAACCAGGCCACGATCCTTCCTCTATGGGTGACGAGCGTCACCATAGGTGGTGACGAGCATCACCCAAATGCATACTTTATTCTCTGAGCTAGACACTTCGTGGCTTCAACTTGCAATGCTCCAAAAAGCTTCAATATCTCCAATTATGCTCTAGACATGCTATAACCTGCAAAAACTCTACTAGGACTCTAAAAAGACCAAAAAGACACAATAAAAAGGACTTATATCATGGTTAAAAACCATAAAAACTATGATATATCAGCCTGTCCAACGGCCGGTGCATTATTTTACCCGGAGCCGAACCGACTTATTTATTGACCCTACAATCACCATATGATCTTTCCCCGTTTTTGGCCTCACTCACACGGTTTCGGGAATCACTTCCCGAAAGGTCACCCATCCTAGTCCTGCTCCAGCTCAAGCACACTTAACTCTGGAGTTCTCACAGGCCCACTAACCGAAAAGATAAACTGTATTTTGATAACATAGGTAGCCAAATCAATCCATTTAAACTTATTCAAATGGGCTGGGCCAGGGTCGCTAGAATTCTCCCCCACTAATCGGGAATTCGTCCCCGAATTCTGATCCCGACAGTGTGAGCCTTAACCCCCAAACCCCAAGACAGTCTCCTGGGACATAACCAGTTTGACTTCCCAGGCTTTGATACTACTTGTAACGCCCCTGGCCGCCCCTACCGGCGAGTCATCCATCTCTCCGTCGGGCTCGTGGGCCAAAATGTAACACCCCGTTACCTTATTTCATAACCACATTCACATTTCATTTTTAAAACATGCTTTTTAAACCATCATTTTCAGAATCCATTCTCATTAACATAAGTACTTTTAAATCCCATCAAAGTCATAAAAATCCTTATACTAAAATCTCATAAAATCCACGAACTAAAACTTAGAATAATACTGTCTTTTGAATAAATGAAATAAAACCCGGTTCCCGAAATAACACCAAGAAGCAAAAAGACTTGAGCAACTACTCAATATTTTCATCCTGACCTGGAGATAAGGAAAAGAAAAGGGGTGAGCAATACATTACTCAGTGAAGGAGATCATCTCTGCCCACTGAAACATAACTAACACTTCTACAAATATTTGACGCCCATCAAAACACATAATCCTAGACACTAGCAAACATATAGCCGTATTAATTAATCAAGCTAAAACACATTTCAATAGTCTTGAGAATGAAGCAAGATTTCCATACACTAGAGGTTTATAAATCACGTAGATGGCATTATCCTTGTGATAGCCTTAAAACTTCATACTGTGAAGGCTGGCCTTGGCACAGACACTCCCACCTTGGGCTCGTCAGCCATACATAATATATCATATAATAACATAACTCATAATATATCACATAATCTATCTCATATCATCCTATCACATCATTTTATTTTCCTAGGCACATCATCACACAACCTATTCTAACAATCAGCTCTAAGCTTATGCATATTGACTCATGTATATAATGGAAGGAATGTAACTATGTTTCTACAAATCACAACCCTCATCTGACTTCAGCTGATATCTGACTTCTCGAAAGATACTGATTGAAGCTGAGCTAGACAATCTCAAACTTAAACTTGCAGAACAAGAAACGTCCATTAGAAACAGATTTAGGGTTTCTGGTCTGTCCAGATTTTTGATAGAAACAGGGTTTCTTGGGCAAAAATTTAACGACATGGTGGCTAGGATTTACCTATTCCGGTTGTGACGTCGGTTCCTATGGCTTCCCTGTAACGCCCTCAACCAGAAACAATGAACTATCCTCTCTCCCTAGCTAAGGTCTGATCTGAAATCGCAACCCAAAACCACTACTTAAACTGGAACTAAAACTAAGATTTTCTGAAACAAAAACAGAGTTTTCGTGACAACTTGTGATCGAGTTTGCGGATCGAATATACCTCAGAATGGGTAACGGAAAATAAATCTGAATAGCTGACAGCGAGAGCTTTCAAGGGTATGTAAATCGTCGTCTGGGTCCCTCTGGTTCACCAGGAAATCGCCCCGGAAAACCCCCTTCCGTATAAGACTCTTTCTCCTCTTCTTCCTTTCTCTCCTCTTTCTCTCTCCTCCGGTGGTTCTGGTTTCTCCGGTGGTCGAGATCCGATTATATAATTTCAGTATCTGCTTCTCTCTCACAAATCCCTCACTTCTTACGTCTCCAACCGCTTCTAACAACACCTGAAGCCAAACAACGCCAATGAAAAACGGTGGTGGTGGTAATGGCTCACGAAAACAAAACAGCAACAACTGAACGGTAAGGTAAAAGCTCAATCTCTCTCTCTGCCCCGATTTGATTGTTGGCGACGATGAAGAACAACAAATCGAATCCAAGTATAAATTATATACATGTACCATTAGGGTAGCGAGACTTAGAATATTTTTTTTTTTGCGGCTCTTATTGGGTTTCACAATTCACCCCCACTTTCGAAGAATTCTCCCCCGAATTTAATAACTCACTCTTGTCCAAATAGAGTTCGGGATAATCCACACGCATCTGATGTTCTGACTCCCATGATAATTCCTGAATACCATCTCTTTCCCAACTAACCTGAACTGTTCGAGCTTTCTTTCCTTTTGAACCAGCCTCTCTATGACTTAGAATTGACACAAGTCTTCCTTTGACAGATAAGTCTGCTTTCAAGTCAATAGGTGGTTGAGCTACGATCAACTCCGGTTCTGAGACTATCTTTCGTAGCACAGACACATGAAATACATCATGAAATACTTTTAACTCCTTTGGTAGATCGATACGATAAGCTACAGCTCCAGTTTTCTCAATGATTGTGTAAGGCCCCATGTACCTCGGCTTCAGTTTTCCTCTTTTAGCCCACCAGTTTAAACCTTTGAACATTTCATCTTCAAGTGTACCAAGTCCCCTACTGAAAACTCCAGATCATTCCGCCTTTTATCTGCATAACTCTTCTGACAATCATGATCCTCTTTTAATCTGCTTTTAAGTATCTCTTCCTGCTCAGTCGTCTCCTGAATTATCGCAGGCTCTATGTCCTGGCGATCCTCCACTTCTGTCCAACAGAGTGGTGTGCGACAAGGACAACCATAAAGAGCCTCAAATGGTGACATGCATATGCTTGAATGATAGCTGTTGTTATAGGCAAACTCTGCTAAGGGTAAATGTCTCTTCCAGCGACCTCCCCAATCCAACATGCACGCTCTTAATATATCTTCCAGCATCTGAATAATATGCTCAGATTGACCATATGTCTAAGGATGATACGCTGTACTCAAATGCACTCTAGTCCCCATGGCTTTCTGAAATGCCTTCTAAAATAATGATGTGAAATTTGAATCTCTATCTGACACAATACTTGCAGGAACTCTATGCAACCTAACAATCTCGTCCACATACTTCTGAGCTAAACGGTCAGCACCATTTGTCTTCTTAACTGCTAAGAAATTAGCTGACTTAGTAAGTCTGTCCACAATCACCCAAATCGCATCTCGCTTACTTACTGTCTTTGGAAGCCCAGTAACAAAATTCATAGTGACCATATCCCACTTCCATTGTGGTAATGGTAGACTCTGTAACAATCCCCTTGGAACCCTGTGTTCCGCTTTCACTAGCTGGCATGTCTGGGACTTTGCTACCCAATCTGTAACTTCTCCTTTCATCCCACTCCAGTGATAGTATCTCTTCAGATCCCGATACATCTTACTAGAACCTGGATGAATGGCTAAACGCGACTGATGTGCTTGCATCAAAATTTCTTCTTTCAAATCCTTAGCTTCTGGAACACACACTTGACCTTTAAAAATGAATGTCCCATTTTTCGTAGTGTGACAGCCTGCTACTTCACTCTCTACTGCTTTCTGTAAAGCCACATCTTCTTTTTGCACCTCGCAAATTCTCCAAAGTAAATCCGCCTGGTCTACTGCCTCAAAACCCATAACACCTTCTTCTACAGACGCTGTACAAATGCTCAAACCAGCTATGGTAGAAACAAGCTCTTGCACTTCTTTTATTATGGACACATCATTTCTTTTTCTGCTCAATGCATCTGCTACCTGGTTAGCTTTCCTTGGATTATAAGCAATATCCAGATCGTAATCTGCTAACAACTCCATCCATCTTTGCTGCCTCAAATTAAGATCCGGCTGAGTAAAGACATATTTCAGGATCTTATGATTTGTGAACACCTGAACCTTCTCTCCATATAAATCCAAACCTTAAGAGCAAAGACCACATCTGCTTACTCCAAGTCATGGGTGGGATAATTAACCTCATGCTTCCGTAACTGTCTAGATGCATATGCGATGACCTGCTCATCTTGCATGAGTACATATCCTAGTCCTGTTCCTGATGCATCTGTGTGAACCACATATGGTACCCAAACCTTCGGTAATACCAACACAGGCATCCGGGTTAAGTGCTCCTTAAGTTTTTCAAAACTTTCCTCACAATCTTTTGACCATTCAAACTTTGCATCCTTACATGTCAACTGCGTCAGCGGCCTCGCTAAACTTGTAAAACCCTTCACAAACTTCCGATAGTAACCAGTTAAACTAAGAAAAATATGAATCTCAATAGCATTCTTCGGTCTTGGCCAATTCATGATCGCAGTAATCTTCTATGGATCTACAGCAACTCCAGATTCAGAAAAAATGTGCCCCAAAAATTCAATCTGGTTTTGCCAAAAGCTGTATTTCGCCCACTTAGAAAATAATCTCTGATCTCACAACTTCTGCAAAACTATCCTTAAGTGCTCAACATGCTCTTCTTGACTCTTTGAGTAGATCAAAATATCGTCAATAAACACGATGACGAACTTATCCAGAAATTCTCGAAACACGTTATTCATGAGCTTCATAAATGCTTTAGGTGCATTTGTCAACCCAAAAGGCATCACCACAAACTCATAACGCCCATAACATGTTCTGAATGCAGTTTTCCTCACATCTGCCTCAGCTACCTCAATCTGATTGTATCCTGACACCAAATCTATCTTTGAGAACCATGATGCTCCCTGGAACTGATCCAACAACTCATCAATTCGTGGTAGAGGATACTTATTCTTGATGGTAACCTTATTTAGTCCATGATAGTTAATACAGAGCCTGAAACTTCCATCCTTCTTCGTCACAAACAGAACAGGCGCTCCCCATGGTAAACTACTTGGCCTCACAAACCCTTTGTCTGCGAGTTCCTCCAATTGCTTCTTTAGTTCAACCATCTCTGATGGGCTAAACGACAAGGCGCTTTGGATATTGGAGCAGTTCCTGGCTCCAACTCAATCGTGAATGCATCTCCTCTTTCTGGTGGTGGTCCTGTGAGTGGCTCAAAAACGTCTGCATATGCTGCCACTATAGGTATATCCTTCAAATTCATGCCTGAATCTCCTCCTTCAATAGAGATGGTAGCAAGTTAAATTTCAGGTCCGTTCCACTGTAACTCCTCCTCTTGAACCATCGAAATGATAAGATTTCTTCTTAAAGCTCCAACTCCCTGAAATAGCAAGTTTCCATCATCTCAAATGAAATCAACACGTCTGCTTTGACAATCCAGAATTGCCTTATGTCGTGTTAACCAATCCATTCCCAAAATGACTTCATAACATTTCAGCTCCAACTCAATGAAATTTCCAAGCAACTCCAGTTTTTCCACCAATACTGGAACATCTCGATAGGTTCTTGAAGATCCAACCACTTCTGTACCAGCAGTGTCGATTCTCCTTTGCTTTTCCTCATACTCAATCCTAGAATCCCAACACCTTGCCAACTCAGGGCTCACAAAACTATGTGCGGCTCCCGTGTCAAACAAAGTATGCGCTGAAACTCTCCCAACAAGAACCGATCCTACACAATTTTTGGACTAAGCAATCCTCAAAACATTGGAAAGAAAACTACTATAAACACCAAAATAAATATTTTTAATAAAGAAAATATTCTGATGAAAACTTACCGAAGATCGGCTCTGCACCCTCCTGGTCCGATACAGCTTGCCTCTTAGGAGGTGGTGGCATGACCGCCCTGTTCTGGTTCGCTTGCTGCACTCATGGACGCGGAGCTGTGCAATCCCGAGCAACGTGACCTGGCTGTCCACACTTGTAACAGTTGCCTGGATAGGCCATACAGACCCCTCCATGCCTCCTTCCACATGTGACACACTCCTGAAAACGAGCCTGGCCAACTCTAGTATCACGGTTATCCCAAGTCCACTTCTGAGACTCTCCTCCCCTTGCTGCCTTTGCCTGAACGCCCTTATGAAGCTTAGCTTCCTCCTCAAGTCCAATATCCATCATATCTGCTGTCTTAACCAACTCGGTCATAGGGGCATAATCGCAGACTGAGCAACGATTACGGATATCAGCCCTCAATCCTCGTAAGAATCTACCAGTCGCTTTCTGCTCCCCTGCCTCTCTCTCAGAAAACCTCCTAAGGCGATTGGACTCCTTTTCATACTCTCTGACTGTCATGGCTCCCTGACGAAGCTTCAAGTACATATGCTCCAAACCATCCATTGCTTCCTGTGGAAAGTACTTCTTATGGAACTCCTCCCTAAAAGTCTCCCAAGTGATCTGATTTCCAACAGGGCTGTTTCGCTTCACATTCTCCCACCATACATGTGCCTCTCCTCGCTGAGCTGTAATATCTCTCTTATACTCCACTATACATCTGATGGAATCAAAATTCCTCTCTAATAACTTCATCCTATCATCTGCCAAAACTGGATTATAATCACCAGTGAAAGTGTCCATACCAAAGTCTCTCATGAACTTCATTGTGTGATGATACGAAAGTCCAACTCCTGTTGGTGGCATCCCTGCTGGAGGCGGTGGTGGAACAAATGGCTGATGTGAAGCAGCTTGCTGCGATGGTGGATGCGCATGGCGCTGTAAAAGCTCATGCAACATGCCTCTAAGCTCCTGAAACTTCTCACGGGTCACTGCATTCGCTGCTGGTTGGGCAGCTGCAGCAGCATCAGCTGGGGCACCAACAAGTGGGTTCCTCCTCGCATTTGCCGGACGTCCTGCTCTCCTTGGTGGCATTCTGTCCAGATAACAACAACATTAGAACTAACTCAAAATCCTGCACTTTAACACAAACACAACTAATGCTCAAGTCCTGTTTCTTCTGGTGCTTTTCAGTTTTTGAAAACTTCCCTTCCCATAAAAAAAAATGTTTTTCATTTATAAATATAACTTTCTTTGAAAACTCAGCTTCCCGCGTCAGAACCGGTTTAGCTTTAACCAGCTCTGATACCTAATTGTAACTCCACCGACCGCCCCTACCGGCGAGTCACCCATCCCTCCGTCGGGCTCGTGGGCCCTGTCCCTGTCCGATGGCCGGTGCATTATTTTTTCCGAAGCACAACCGACTTATTTACTGACCCTGCAATCACTACATGATCTTTCCCCGTGTTTTGGCCTCACTCACACGGTTTCGGGAATCACTTCCCGAAAGGTCACCCCTCCTAGTTGTAACGACCCGGGCCCGCCCATTTGAATAAGTTTAAATGGATTAATTTGGCTACCTATGTCATCAAAGTGCACTTATCTTTTCGGTCACTGGTCCCAAGAGAACTCCACAGTTAAGGGTGCTTATGCTGGAGAAAGACTAGGATGGGTGACCTTTCGGGAAGTGATTCCCGAAACCGTGTAAGTGAGGCCAAAACATGGGGAAAGATCATGTGGTGATTGCAGGGTCAGTAAATAAGTCAGTTGGGGTCTGGCAAAAATAACGCACTGACTGTCGGACAGGGGCGGGGCCCACGAGCCCGAGAGAGGACGTGGGTGTGCTCACCGGTAGGGGCGGTCGGGGGTGTTACAAGTGGTATCAGAGCCTGGGAAGTCAAATTGGTTATGTCCCAGGAGACTGTCTTGGTGTTTGAGGGTTAAGGCTCACACTATCAGGATCAGAATTCGGGGACGAATTCCCATTCAGTGGGGGGAGAATTGTAACGACCCGGGCCTGCCCATTTGAATAAGTTTAAATGGATTAATTTGGCTACCTATGTCATCAAAGTGCACTTATCATTTCGGTCACTGGTCCCAAGAGAAACTCCACAGTTAAGGGTGCTTATGTTGGAGAAGGACTAGGATGGGTGATCTTTCGGGAAGTGATTCCCGAAACCGTGTAAGTGAGGCCAAAACATGAGAAAAGATCATATGGTGATTGCAGGGTCAGTAAATAGGTCGGTTGGGGTCCGGGAAAAATAACGCACCGGCCGTCGGACAGGGGCGGGGCCCACGGCCCCGAGAGAGGACGTGGGTGTGCTCACCGGTAGGGGCGGTCGGGGGTGTTACACTAGTCCTGCTCCAGCTCAAGCACGCTTAACTCTGGAGTTCTCTCAGGCCCACTAACCAAAAAGATACGTGCACTTTGATAACATAGGTAGCCAAATCAATCCAATTAAACTTATTCAAATGGGCTGGGTCTGGGTCGTTACAGTTGTGCTGCCTCTTTTGGATCATCATTATGATGCTTCTTCTTTTGCATTTGGCTTTTGCAGTTAGAGACCACCTCTTTTTCTATTGATAATTAAGAGCCTTCTTTTTTGCCAGTCACTTCTATAATTGCATTTCACATTCTCTTGTCCCTTCTTCCTTGGTGTATACATGTCTTCTTCTTCTTTTTAATACAAACTTTGAACACACTTTCATACTAGTTGGCCCAACAAACTCCTATCCTAGTATTAGCTTAAGATTCAAACTAGTGTCTACATCAAAGCTTCTCCTTGATAACCTAATCTCAACACTTTTCTCCTAGATGAATCAAGAAAAATGTAAAGAGGCCTCACAATCACACATGAAGAGTTGATGGCTTGAAAGAAGGTATTGGTTAAGGATGGAGTTTTTTAACTATCCCAAAGATGACGATCATCTACTTGGACTAACAAGAGTGGTTAAAAGGAAGAAGATAGCCCATGTATGTATAATAGTAGCCATGAGTTCAAATTTTCAAAGCAAAGCATGATAATTCAAGTCAAGATTAATGGTTTTAAGAGATAGGAATGGATTCAAATCAAAGCAAGCTTCAACTAGAACAAGAATAACAAGAGATGAATGAATTTAAAGTGTGGTGCTATTACTTCATCTCAAAAATCAACATTTTACATGGAAAAAATCATCATTGCTTCCTATGAAACTGTATGCAAACCTATATGAAATGCATCTAGACTCAATCATAAACATGTAAATACAACTAAATGTTCACAATCTTCTAAAAGATTTTCAAAAAATTTCAAATTTTTAAAAAATTATTTTTGTTATTTATGCTTTAAATGTATGCATAGATGCATGTGACTCAAATATGTAATGAATATAAAATAAGAAACATAAAACACAATGTCAAATCTCTCACACTCTCCCAAACTTCAATTACACAGTCAGTTTTGTAATTAAATTTCAAGAGAGACCAATTCAAAATGACAAAAACAAAAGAAAATAAAAATGCATGGTAGTTACGATGGTTTTGGAGTGCTACCTCTTTAAAATTGAACGGAAGATGAGGAGTTGAAATCCTCCATCGTGTAGGAAGGGTTTCTACTCTCTGGTGTGGACGACCACATGGCTATTCTCTTCTTCCTCCTTGTCTCACAAGCTAAAGACCTTAGGGGATCAATGTGTTTGGAGCGCCTTGGGTGCTCATGGAAGGAGTTGCTTCGTCCAAGCACTATTGCATTCTTTGCAACTTCATCTTCTCCCGAACTATCCTCCACTACCCCTGGCTCTTTGTAAGCTCTTGATGAAGATGGACCAGCTTCCTTAGCCTTTTGCTCCTTGATAGTTTTGACCAGCTTTCTTATGGTCTTATCCTACCTGTTGTTCCACCTTTGGAGCATGTGTTGGTGGTCTCTCTCTAGGGCAGGGCTTTGATTAGAGGTGTCATAGTCTTCAAAGTAGTACATCTCACTACCATAAATTTGGGTAGGCGGTTCTTGCTAATGATCTTCTTCATCTTCTTGAATGGCGTATGAGGAAGAGGCGCCAATGGTAGGACTGTAGAGCTTGTCGTAAGTAGGGAAACATTCAGTGATACTCCTTTCCATGATGGTTGTGTGATAACTTGCATTTTTACACCATTTTAGGCTTCATTTAGTATAGGTTTTCATCTCATTTCATCCATTTTATAGTCCCAAGTGTCCTATTACATTCATATTAGTCTTAGTGTGCATTAGGATTATGAATGCATGCATTGTTGCATTTGGAGTATATATCAGGTCTTTTAGAGGTTAAAGAGGACATTTGTAAAATGGTGGTTGACTAGGTTTTATTTAGGTGATCTGGCTGATATGCTATATCCAGATGTTGACCAAGAATTGACCATCTTTTGACTAGATTTTATTTAGGTGATCCAGCCTATTTTGGAACTTCTCGGGAAAGCGGCCAATTTGTACCCCAACTAATGAAAGTGTAGCAGATTAGTACACGAACAATTTTTGTGAACGAATTAGTACCTCAATTATTAAATTTTTGAAAAGTAGTACCTCAACTTTGTATTGTCTAGCCGATACCAACATTGACCAAATTTTTGTTAGTCAATGTTAACGGTAATGACAGCCACTATAAAAATGGCCAGTTCGTTCCTGAACTTATGAAAGTGTAGCAGATTAGTGCATGAATAATTTTGATGTGCTAATTAGTACCTCAACTTCTGAAATTTTTGAAATGTGGTACATCAACTTTGTATTGTCTAGCATAGGGGTGGGCACTCGGGTTACAGAATATGATCGAATATGATATTTTGGGGCTATAGTAGAAATTCTATAAATTAATAATGTTGTGATTTTGATATTTTATTAATTTATAGAGTTATTAATTTATCAGTTTTGAATAGAATAAATTATAATTAATTAATTAAAGATAATATTTATATTTAAATTTTTTGATATTTTCATATGACTTGTATCCCTTTCATAAAAAAATGTATCTTGAGGAGCAACATAACTTTCTTCGAAAGAAACATCATCCATATTGTTTATTTTTAATTCTTAAGATAGTTGAAGTCAACACAATTACCTTTATGAATGTCTCATTTGATAGGTCAGCAAAATCAGAGAGATTACTCAAATCGAAAATTCCGCCTAAAAGAAACATAAGCGTCTTCGTATTCCTCTCTTTAATAGGTTTCTTATCAGAAATTAAATAAAACTCAATATGACAAAAAGGTACAACAATGACAGAATTTTGAAAAAACATTTATAGTAAAACAAAACCCTTTGCATTGAGCAAAAGATGATAATGATAAGTTTTCTCTTTAGTTGTCAATTTTAAAAAAATCCAAAAAACAAAAATTGCTGAAAAAAGGAAAAGAAAACCAATTTTTTTTTATCAGTATATTTTTAGTTATTGAAAAATTCTCCAAAAAAGAAAATCAAACAGAGGAACTACTACATATATTTTTGGTTATATCTTATGAGAGGCTAATTTTATATTATATTACATATTATTTGTTATCAGGAGATATAATAAAATCTTATTAGCCAACAAAAATCTTGATAATATTAAAATTCAAATTATCTTTTCTTATAACAACAAGTATATATAACATTCTATTGTCCAACGTAAACTAGCTGAATAAACTTTCGAAGAAATCAATTTATACCTAATGTATCTTCAAGTAAATCATTAAAATTAAGATAAAAATCATAAATTTTTTGTTAACTAAAATATAAATATCTGATTTTCATTATTCATAGATCGTAAATAAGTAAACAAAATCATATGATCTAGAGAGTATTAATAATAATCAGTAAAAAAAATTAATCAAAAGGTAAAATTAAACATATTAAATGCAAAATTTTAAAGTATGTAACAGTTGAAAAAAATGATTGATTATTATACATTTATATGAAAAAGTTTAAGCATTAAAGTGAGAGATGCAACAGAGGCAGTTTATGTTTCACTGGCAAGATGAAAATATTACCACTTTGTTCAAAATGAATGTTATTGATCATATCTAAGATGACATTATCTGCCATTTTTTAGGAATATTTGCACAGAAATATGTGATGATAGAGATCAAAGAGAAGATCGAGCTAAGAGAGATAAAAACTTATTGCATGAACATATGTATAAGAAAAAATAGAAATTATGAACCCAATTAGGTCGTAAACTAACAACCAAAAGAGTAACCAAAAGAGTAAAAATGCATCTTAATTTCTATCGCAACATATTTACTCCAGTTTGACCATATATGTAACTAGGTCGCAAATTAAAAAATAATAAAAATATATTATTGAAACATATTTAATATGTCATTTGACCTTACTATATATTTTTGCTCTATATGATTAGATGTGGGTTTTCCAGATAAAACTTGTTGATTTGGCTTGTTATGGATTAGTTTGGCTTTTGTCATATAAATATAACTAACGATACAATTATTTAATTGATAAGTCATATGATGTGTTGTGTTACTTCTTTTTCAAATATTTCTATCGTGTTTTGGGGATTTTAGCGAGTTATTTTGCATATATTGAATCTTTCAGGTCAAATGATATTTTGTTTTATGAAAGGTGGCGCTTTTGAAAAAAAATAAGCCATTTCTATTGCAAACGGGCATACGTCAAAAGTTTGGATATTTTTTAAAAACATCCTACCAATGGGTCGATATGAAGACGCATAAATATGTAAAGGCGTCAAAAGGTTGGATATTTTTAAAAAACATCCTACCAATGGGTCGAGTTTGTTGGAAGGAATTGAGTTTGGTCGTATGATATTAGTAAGTTAGATATGTGTTGTATCCAAAGATGCTTTTAAGCGTCATGTTTGTTTAGTAGGAGTCGTAACTCTTGGTTTAAGACACATGTAGAAAGACACAACTCTTCTTTTATGTTGTTTCGAACAGTATTTAAACACATATTCTTCTTCTTTGTAAAACATAGTTTTATTCATAATCAATTAAAACACAAGTTTCTCTCATATTCTGTTTTTCCGTTGCTTTTCTTCTACAAAACAGAGCAACAACTAAACACTTGTTTTGTTCCTTAAGAAAGAAGCTTTCGCTTCTAACATGGTATCAGAACCCTACTGATTCAAGGGCCAATTCAAGTAAAATTTAAAGAATGAGAGTTATGGAGACGACGTCACATATTGTGACTCCAATCTTCAATGGTGAGAATTATGGGTTTTGGCGCATCAAGATGAAAACAATTTTCCGGACAAAGAAACTGTGGGAAATTGTTGAAGGAGGAGTTCCAAATCCACCCGCACAAGGAGATCATAGCCCTGAAGCTATGCAACAAAAGAAACGGTGTGATGCAGAATCCTTAAAGGATCTAACCGCTTTGAAAATTCTTCAAACTGCAGTCTCAGATTCGATATTTCTGAGAATCGCCCCTGCATCAAGCGCAAGAGCAGCTTGGAACACTTTAGAATTGGAATTCCAAAGATCACCACAAGACAGGATGATAAATCTTCAATCTCTTAGAAGGGAGTATGAAAATTTGAAGATGTATGAAAGTGACAATATCAACACTTTCACGACAAAGTTGATTGATATGGGAAATCAACTCAGAGTTCATGGAGAAGAAAAGACAGATTACCATATAGCGCAAAAGATATTGAGGCTGTGCATACTGTCTAACTTAGCCTTAACCTCAGCTATTTGGTTTCCTTCATTCAAACCACCCTGTTTCATTCTCTGAAAATCTGCATTCTTGGTGCTGTTGCTGCAAACCAAGTTCTCAATCAACCTGATTGCTTCTTCTGGTCTGTTGGTGTTGAAGTTTCATGCACTTGCTGCATCCAGCGCCATCTGGTACTTCCAGTCATTGCCTCTGAAGAAGATCCCAAGTAATTGCACCTGACTGAAGCCATGATGGGGACAGTCCCTTTGATAAGACTTAAACCTGATCCAAGAAGCCTTAAAAGCTTCAGTAGGGCCTTGTGTAAATGATGCAATTTCCATCCTCATATCTTCTGATCTTGCATCATCATAGAAGTTGTTCAGAAAGGCATTATTGGTGTCCTCCCAAGTAGTTAATGAAGCAGGTTCCAGTTGCTTCAGCCAATATGCAGCTTCTCCTTCATGAGAGTAAGGGAAAAGCTTGCAGAACAGAAAGTCATTGCTAACACCATTAGCTTTGACACTTGAGGCCAAATCCTCAAACCTCTCAATGTGATCTATTGGAAGATCATGAGGTAAGCCATGGAATGGATGCTGGCCAACCAGCTGATAGTAGACAGGTTTAACCTCAAAATCGTTCCTCCGGAAGGCAGGAGGTCGGATTGCAGCTCTGTTGGCATAGAATTGATCAGGTCTGTTGTAGTCACCTAGAGTCCTCTGAACAAAATGCCCAGCAGCGTTATTGGAAGTAACAGGGACTCCAGCGTTCTCATCCACTTGTTGAACCTGCTGCTCAACAATGACATTCCCCTCTTGATCAATGCTCTGCCCTTCTTCGTTTCTCCTGTTTACTTCCATGTCAACCAAGTGACCCTCTGCATCTTCAACCAAGACAAGTGAAGCGACCATTGTAGATTGCTTCTTAGCTTTCATGTTAGTTCTCTCCAACCTAGCTAGTTCGTCGATGCTCAAAGTCACAAGCTCCTTCTCTTTGTTGCTTCTGGTACTGCGATTAGGCATACACCTGAAACAGGAACAAAGAAAAGAAACTAAAAGTCAGTAAACAAATTAAAAATTAGACAAAATCCTAATACTATAAATCGATTGGTAGCTATTACTCCCCGGCAACGGCGCCAAAAACTTGATAGGGTCAGGTTTTACCCAAATAAAACTACTGCAAGTGCACAGCAAAAGCATTTGTAGTACAAGGGGTATTGAATCCCAAGGGAGTAATGTAGACTACACTATCGAATGTAGATTCAGATTATGCTAAGCAGGATATAATGTATGTATTGCGAATTAATAATTAAAAGTAAGCAAACGATTTTTAGTAGATGATCTAAGTTTCAGAAGACTAAAAGCGCTAAGTCAGGGTAGTTCGCAGGTTGAATCCAAGAATGTAGAATGCATGAATCAGGAATGATTAAGAACCGTTTTAAACATGAATCACTGATGTAAAACTAATCAATTCTCATTGCAGAAGTTATCTATGCCTAAATCACAGAGTTTCAAATCTCTTTGCAAATCCTAACAACCTAAGCATGCAGGAATGATCAGATTCAATTGTTTACAAAACTCCTAAGCCAAATCTCTTGGCACTAAGTTGTTTTGCTTATCAAATACTAGTTCAGGTTATCAATAATGCTCTCACATATATTTAACAACCTATGATTTTCGGATTCCTAGATGATGTGTCTCAGAAATTCGATTTTAAAGCAAGCAGAGATGAAAAACCAAAAGATATTCCTAACAGGTAGCAATTCTACAAAATCTTCATCAACATTTGAAAAAGCCCTAACTTAACTAACAAACTACTCAGACATGGTGATTTGAGAAAACATCATGAAAAGAATAGATTGCATAAAAGAAATAAGAAGTAAAGATGAAGGAGTTCGAAATCTGCTCTAAGGAGTCTGATTTGTCTCTCCAAAAGCTCTTCTACAAATCTCTCTCTCAAGCTCTCAAAAATAATAAGATACAAGATATCTGCCAAAAGAATGGCTGAAAAACATAATATACAAGGTAAAACATGATCTGGGGCCTTTTTGTTATTACTAAAACTTCTGGACCAAAACTGCAAATAATCCTCTATCTTTTAGAAAACAGCCACGACCTCTTCCTTTATGGGTGACGAGCGTCAGCAGGTTGGTAACGAGCGTCACCCATATGCAAACTTTTCTTCCCGAGTTGCATACTTTGTGGCTTCAACTTGCAATGCTCCAAAAATTTTCAATATCTCCAATTATGCTCCAGACTTGTTATAACCTGCAAAGACTCTTCTAGAACTCTAAAAAAACCAAAAGGACTCAATAAAAAAGACTTATATCATGGTTAAAAACCATAAAAACCATGATATATCACACTTCACTAAACTCCAAAAGTGAGCTGTCCGGATAAAGTTTTAGAGATCGATCTGGGTCGTCGATCTCTCACTCGATCCTCTGCGTAGAACGTCTTCTTTTGCTCGATCTTCGGGTCGATTCGGTCGGGTGGATCGAGTGCTTCTATCAATCTATTGGTCGATCCTTGGGTGATCGAGTCGTGACTTCGATCTGGTCCTCGTTATTCCTGGGCTTAGTTCCTGTGTCGTACTCACGTTCGATCACCTTGGTCGATTTTGATCTCAATCCTCTTCCTTGAAACGACCTGAGTCACTCGATCTTCTGGTCGATCTCGTCTAGATCGAACTGCCTAGCTCGATCTGCGCCTCGATCCCGGTTCATTTGCTGCATGGCTGAGTTCCTCCACGTATCCATAGGCCTCCTCTCGATCCTTAGCATGCCACGCACTCTCGATAGCGCCAGTGTATCCAAAACAACCTGAATATGATGCAAGAATGCAAGAAATATGCAAAATGCTAATGCAAAGTGTTCTAGGACCTAAAATGTGATAAATGGTGCAAACTAGCCTATTATGAGAGATGTATGCAAGAAAACTACTCTAAATGTATGCTAAATATGCTAAATGTATGAGTATATCAATTATGCTTCTTCAAGAGTTTGATATTGAATTCAAGGACAAGAAAGGAGTTCTGAATGGAGTTACTGATCATCTCTCTAGAATCAGGATTGGAGATGACGTGACAATCAATGATTCCTTGCTTGAGGAGAATGTTTATCTGTTAGAAACTCGATATGCAGGAAGAATGTATTGAAAATCTGCAATCTTCTCGCAACTACAGGGCAGTGACGAGCGACACTAGGAGGGTGATGCTCATCACCAACTCAGCAGACTCGCAATCCAGTTTAGGCACGTCCCCAGTGATGCTTGTTACCCAATCCGGTGACGCTCGTCACCCAACACAGACGTTGGCAATGATTTGTGCTATCTTGGGAGCTGCTTTTGAAGAGTAAGTTTATGACACTACTGATCCCCAGAGACCCTAGTATGCTGATATTGCCAACTATCTTGCTGCAGAGGATGAACCACATGATTTCAAGGGGTATGCTAAGAAGAAGTTCTTGAGAGAACTTAGGAGATTTTACTGGGATGAGCCATATCTTTACAGACATTGTGCAGATGGGATTTACAGGAGATGCATAGCTGAAGCTGAGGTTCCAAACGTTCTGTTTCACTGTTATGGCTCTGAATATGCAGGACACTTCGCCACATTCAAAACAGTCTCCAAAGTTCTTCAAGCTGGTTTTTGGTGGCCTACTATGTTTCAGGCTGCACAAGCATTCATTACACGCTGTAATACATGTCAGAGGAGAGGGAAGATTGGTAGAAGACATGAGATGCCACAGAACTTAATCCTTGAGGTTGAAGTCATTGACTGTTTGGGTATTGACTTCATGGGTCCTTTTCCTTCATCATATGAGAATATATGCATTCTGGTTGCTGTTGACTATGTATCTAAGTGGGTAGAGGCGTTAGCTACTCCTACCAATGATGCTGCAGTGGTTTTTAAGCTGTTTAAGACCATTATTTTTTTCAGATTTGGTGTCCCCCGAATTGTTATCAGTGATGGTGGTTCTCACTTTGTTAACAAGGTCTTTGACAAGCTGCTGAAGAAGTATGGTGTTCAGCATAGACTGGCCACGCCTTATTATACACAGACCAGTGGACAAGTTGAAGTTTCCAACAGACAGATCAAGCAGATTCTGGAGAAGACTGTGGGGAAAACAAGGAAGGATTGGTCAGCGGAATTGGATGAGGAATTGTGGGCTTACAGGACTGCCTACAAAACGCCACTTGGGACTACACCATTCCATCTGCTCTATGGCAAGGCGTGCCACCTTCCAGTGGAGCTAGAGTACAAAGCAGAATGGACTATCAAGAAGCTGAACTTCGATTTGAAGCCGGCTGCAGAGAGGCGCTTGATTCAGCTCAATGAACTGGATAAAATCAGATATTTCGCCTATGAAAACTCCAAGTTATACAAGGAGAGGACAAAGGCATATCATCATAAGAAGATCATCTCCAGACAATTCGAGCCCAATGACCATGTACTTCTTTACAACTCTCGTTTACAGCTATTTCCTAGTAAACTGCAATCTCGTTGGTCAGGTCCCTTCACTGTCAAAGAGGCTGGACCATCGAGACACCAGACCACACCCACTGCTTTCAGACGCCCTCATGTACCTCAGACGCCCATGGATATGACAGCCTTTCAGGATTACATCATTAACAACTTCGAGGGTTTGTGGGATGTTGTGGCTACACTCAGAAACTGTGGTTGTGTCCGCCCTCACTCTGCTACTGAGCCATGCGAGGATGAGGACTAGAGCCTCTACTATCTGGTTACTTGTTTCTGTTTCACTTTTCTTTTATTTCTCTTGAGTCATTTTTATGTTTTTCTTTTGAGTCAGTTGACAGTTGCTTTGATGTTGTTTTGTGTACTTGTTGAACCAGGAGTTATGCCAGATTTGGGTGTTATTAAATGTGTGCTTGAGTGCTCTAACAAACTGACTTTAGAGTACAAATGATAACATAATGTTTGATATATCATGGTTTTTATGATTTTTAACCATGATATAAGTCCTTTTTATTGAGTCTTTTTGGTCTTTTTAGAGTCCTAGAAGAGTCTTTGCAGGTTATAGCATGTCTGGAGCATAATTGGAGATTTTGGAACCTTTTGGAGCATTCTGAGTTGAAGCCACGAAGTACCTAGCTCGAAGAAGAAAGTATGCCATATGGTGACGCTCGTCACCAAGCTGGTGACGCTCGTCACCCACCAAGGAAGGAGGTCGTGGCCTGTTTTTAAATGATTGGGAAGAAATTGCAGTTTTCGCCCAAAAGTTCCAGTATTTACAAAAAGGCCCCAGATCGTGTTTTAGCTTGTATATTAGGTTTTTCAGCCATTCTTTTGGCAGATATCTTGTATCTTATTATTTTTGAGAGATTTAGAGAGAGATTTGTAGAAGAGCTTTTGGAGAGACAAATCAGACTCCTTCAGAGCAGATTTTGAACTCCTTTATTTCTACTTCTTATTTCTTTTATGCAATCTATTCTTTTCATGATGTTTTCTCAAATCACCATGTCTGAGTAGTTTGTTAGTTAAGTTAGGGCTTTTCAAAGGTTGAAGAAGAGTTTGTAGAATTGCTAAAAACTTCTAGGAAATTCATTGGTTCTTCATCTGTGCTTGCATTCATATCGATTTCTTAGACACATCATCTGGATTTCGAAACCCTAGGTTTTTGATAGATGTGAGAGCATTATTAATCACCTGAACTAGTATTAGATGAGCAAAACGCCCTAGTACAAAGAGATTTGGCTTAGGAGTTTTGTGAACAATTGAACCTGATCATTACTGCATGTTTAGGTTGTTAGGGTTTGCAAAGAGATTTGAAACTCTGTGATTTATACATAGATAACTTCTACAATGAGAATTGATTAGTTATATCTTTGCGATTATGTTTAAAAACGGTTCTTAATCATTCCTGATTCCCTGCATTCTGCATTCTTGGATTCAAACCTGCGAACTGTCCTGACTTAGCGCCTTTAGCCTTCTAAACTTTAAGAACAAGCATAAAAACGCCCTCTTGCATTTATTTTACTGTTTTGCATTACATTCATTATTTATCGCTTAGCTTAATCTGAATCTATAATCGCTAGTGTGGTTTACATGCTCCCTTGGGATTCGATAACCCCTTGTACTACAACTGCTTTTGCTGTGCACTTGCAGTAGTTTTATTTGGGTAAAACCTGACCCTATCAAGTTTTTGGCGCCGTTGCCGGGGAGTAATAGCTGCCTATCGATTTTTAGTATTAGGATTTTGTCTAAGTTTTTATTTCTTTACTGATTTTCAGCTACTTTTCTTTGTTCCTGTTTCGGGTGTATGCCTAATCGCAGAACCAGAAGCAACAAAGAGAAGGAGCTTGTGACTTTGAGCATCGACGAGCTTGCTAGGTTGGAGAGAACTAACAGGAAAGCTAAGAAGCAATCTGCAATGGTCGCTCCACTGATCTTGGTTGAAGATGCAGAAGGTCACTTGGTTGACAGGGAAGGAAACAGGAGGAACGAAGAGGGGCAGAGAATTGATCAAGAGGGGAATGTCATTGTTGAACAGCAGGTTCAGCAAGTGGCTGAGAACGTGGGAGTCCCTGCTGCTGTCAATAACGCTGCTGGGCGTTTTGTTCAGAGGACTCTAGGTGACTACAACAGACCTGATCAGTTCTATGCCAACAGAGCTGCAATCCGACCTCCTGCCTTCCAGAGGAACGATTTTGAGGTTAAACCAGTCTACTATCAGCTGGTTGGTCAGCATCCCTTCCATGGTTTACCTCGTGAGCATCCTATGGATCACATAGAGAGGTTTGAGGATTTAGCTTCCAGTGTCAAAGCTAATGGAGTCAGCAATGATTTCCTGTTCTGCAAGCTTTTTCCTTACTCTCTTGGAGGAGAAGCTGCATATTGGCTGAAGCAACTGGAACCTGCTTCATTGACCACTTGGGAAGACACTAAGAACGCCTTTCTGAATAACTTCTATGATGATTCAAGGTCAGAGGACATGAGGACGAAAATTGCTTCCTTTACACAAGGCCCTACTGAAGCTTTTAAGGCTTCTTGGATCAGGTTCAAGTCTTATCAAAGGGACTGTCCTCATCATGGTTTCAGTCAGGTGCAATTACTTGGAATTTTCTTCAGAGGCATTGACTGAAAATATCAGATGGCG
Source organism: Thlaspi arvense (assembly GCA_911865555.2). NCBI lineage: Eukaryota > Viridiplantae > Streptophyta > Magnoliopsida > Brassicales > Brassicaceae > Thlaspi > Thlaspi arvense. The sequence goes on from OU466858.1 coordinate 15,506,301, forward strand.
CTGGATGCAGCAAGTGCAGGAAACTTCAACACCAACAGACCAGAAGAAGCAGTAAGATTGATTGAAAACTTGGCCTGCAGTAACAGCACTAAGAATGCAGATTTTCAGAGAAAGCAGCAGGCTGGTTTGAATGATGGAAACCAAATAGCTGAAGTTAAGGCTAAGTTAGACAGCATGCACATCCTTCTGGTGGGAAAGAAGTCAGTCCAATTCGCTGCAGAAGTGGAGAGTTTCGAAAATCCTGAAGAATTTGAGCAGAAAGATGTTAATTTCATCAATGGAGGGGGTTTTCAGATCCAAAATTTTGGAAATCAGCAATGGAACAGAGGCTACAACAGCAATAATCAGCAGAGCACCTTTACAGGAGGACAGAGCACGCCTGGTTACACTCCTAAGCCCCCATTCCAGAAGACTGAAGTTGAGAAACCTTACCAAAACAGCAGGAATTATGGTTCTTCTTCCTACCAAACTGCACCTCCACAAGACAATAAAATGGAAGCTATGCTGGAGCAGGTACTTGAAGGACAGCAGAAGATGACAGTGAACTTCAATGGCAAGCTAGATTTGCTGTATCAAGACCTGAATGAAAAATTGAGAGCCTGAACTCTCACATGAAGAAGCTTGATGTGCAGGTTGCTCAAACTGCAGGAGCTGTTCAAAGGCAAGAGAGATTCCTTCCTGGAAGGACTGATATCAATCCCAAGCATCAGGTTAATGCCATCACAGTCAGGAATGAAAAGGAGCTTAAAACAGTGCAGAAAAAGAGGTTGAGTGCAGAACAGATTGTGCAACTCATGGAGTCTGAAGATGAAAATTTTTCTGTCTCAGAGGTGAGTGACGAGCGTCACCAAGGAGGAGTGACACTCGTCACCAACCTACAAGGGTATCGCGGGTTGTCACAAGTGAGTGACGAGCGTCACCCCCCTGGTGACGCTCGTCACCCACCCCAGAACGAAGCTGCTTCGCCTGTAACTGCAAATTATGACCAGGAACGTGTCTATAAACCCAAAACACCATTCCCCAAGCATCCTAGGAAGTCTAACAGGAGATAGAAGAAGCCAGATGTAAAGCTATGATAGACAAGCTGATGCTTGAGATCCCACTTGTTGATGCAGTCAAGCTTTCACCAGCTCTAAGAAGGTATGTAAAGAGAATGGTTGTGAATAGTGTAAGTCCTGAGGAAGGAGCATTGCTTACCAGAGACATCAGTGCAATCCTTTTGAGTACAGTTCCAAAGAAGAAAAAGAAGGTGACTGTTTCTGAACAAGTCAATTCCATCACTCAAAGCAGAGTTCCAGAGAAGCTATCTGATCCAGGGACCTTTGTGCTTGATTGCTCAATATTTGCAGGACGTTTTCCCCACTCTCTATGTGATCTAGGGTCAAGTATTAACTTGATGCCTTTCTCTGTTACTGCTAGACTTGGAATGACTGATTTCAAGCCAGCTGGGATCTCTCTAATCCTAGCAGATCGATCCATAAGGACCCCAGAAGGCATGTTAGAGAATGTTCATGTTAACATTGAAGGTTGCATAATTCCTACAGATTTTGTGGTTCTGAAATATGCTGAAGAACCTAAAGATCCTCTTATTCTGGGAAGACCATTCTTGGCTACTGCTGGAGCCATCATTGATGTTAGAAAGGGGAACATTGAGCTTGATCTTGGTGATGTTGTCATGAACTTTGACATGGATAAGTTAAGAGGGAGTTCTACCATTGATGGTCAGACCTTTTCTGTAAGAACTTCTAGAGATGAAGAAACTGTCATGGAGCATTCAGAAGACACTATTGCTGAGTGTGTCAATGAATCAGATATAAGTGGGCAAGTGAGCAAGATGGCTGTTGAAGAGCCAATATCTGAAACTTCTGCAGAAGCTGTTGGGTTTGAGGATTGCAGTGAGGATCATATCTTCATGACTAGGCTTGAAAAAGAGGTTCCAATGAATGCCAAATTGCTGGAGGAAGACGTGTTTGTGATGGAAGCAACACTTGCAGAGCTGAATTGCAGGAAAACTGCAGAAACGCGAACTGTAGAGTCAGTGACGAGCGTCACTGACCTGGTGACACTCGTCACCAACCTGAACACAAAGCAGCAACGTGATTTTACAGCTACAAGTCCATCATATGTTACCAATCCAAAAATTCGACAGTCCACAACCCAGAAACCTGCAACTAAGCAAAGGTATGCACTTCCTGGAACCAGTTCCAAACCTCCTAATCTAATCAATAAGAATTTAAAAGGTGAAAAAGCTGCTTCACACTTATGCAAGCAACGAGATTCTCGTAGAAAGCTTGGTGTTTCTTTTGATGATTCTGCAGGAAAACGAAATATCCCACCCACACTCACGACCAACCCTGCTGATGTTCCTCACTTCCTTGGAAGTGTTCATACATCTACTGCTTACAAACCACCATGGATGAGGAGACATTCTTCTCCAAGGCATTCAATGCCACCTTCTGCTCCACCAGCTGTCTGAGCAGCATTCAAAGTCGAGCTAATGACTTTAAACAAGCGCTTAGTGGGAGGCAATCCACTAGTAAGTTTTCTTTTTCATATATTAGTTTAGTTTTCTATTACATAGCTAAAAAAACCCAAAAACATGAGAAAAATCAAAAAAAAAAAAAAAAGAAGAGTCACTTTGTTCAGTTTGCTTGGATGATGTCTTGTGAACTTATTGGACCATGGATTATGCTTTGTTTGGATGTTTTGATGTGTGTTTTGAGTGCTCTTACAGTTTGACTTCGGAGTACACGTGATGGCATAGCATTTAAACATCCAACATGTCGATTTCTGGAGTATCAGAGATGGTGACGCTCGTCACCAATCTGGTGACGCTCGTCACCAATCTGGTGACGCTCGTCACCAGGTCCTTTGCGAGGTACCACTTTTCCACCTTGGTTTTACACGTTCTCATGCTTCATTTTGACCAACTCTTGGCTTAATAACACTGGGGACAGTGTTGTTTAAGTCTGGGGGAGGTGGTTACTAACGTTGTGTGCTTTATGTCATGTTTCTAGAGTCTTAAAGTTGAGTCAAAAACCTGTTTTATAGAGTCAAAATTTTTGAAACTGTCAGTTTTTCTTGGAACTAACCATAGGACATTTTTGCTGATAAGAACCATTGCCACAGTAGTTGATTACAAGTCTCACTAAGTTGAAAGTCATAGGTAGATCAGTCTAGCAATGAAGGTTTAGGTTCTTAGAGAATCTGGAAAATTTACTGTTAGCTCCACCTTAATGAACTTTAAACTTCTTGTCTTGGTGATTGATTCTTATTGATCTTGATTCTCTCTTTAAGCACTGACAATAAAGTTAAGATACAGTCTCTCTTTGATCTTCCCAGATGTAGTTTTTAAAAGTTTAAGTTCAAAGAATGGTGCATTCATGACCCTGTCTCCTCACAAGGAACAACAGTAGTGAACACACTCAAGAACCTGTCTCCTCACAAGGAACACAAGTATTGAGTAGCACCATATCTTAGACTGTAAAAGTTGAGAAAAAGAAGTGAAAAAGCAAAAATATTCAAAGAAAAAGATTAAGGGAAGAGAAAATAGGAGAGCTGTGTTGAGATTGATTTGTTCAGTTGTTAGGAAGGGAAAAGAATCTGTAAAGTGATTAAGATGATAGAGCCTTGATGAGACTTCACACTTAGATAAAAATAAGGAGTTGATAGTAGAAATTTTGGACTGGACTTGAGAGATTTGCTAAGCTTGTGATGATTAGACTGAAATTTGATATTGTGTTGACTATGTGGTATGTGGATTCGAAAGCTCTAACTAGTGTGGTGTTTCTGATGACTGACTGACTGTTTCTTGTTTTCAAACCTCGACCTTATTCTTTGTCTAATGTTTGCTTGAGGGCAAGCAAAAGCTAAGTCTGGGGGAGTTGATATATCATGGTTTTTATGGTTTTTAACCATGATATAAGTCCTTTTTATTGAGTCCTTTTGGTCTTTTTAGAGTCCTAGAAGAGTCTTTGCAGGTTATAGCATGTCTGGAGCATAATTGGAGACTTTGGAACCTTTTGGAGCATTCTGAGTTGAAGCCACGAAGTACCTAGCTCGAAGAAGAAAGTATGCCATATGGTGATGCTCGTCACCAAGCTGGTGACGCTCGTCACCCACCAAGGAAGGAGGTCGTGGCCTGTTTTTAAAAGATTGAGAAGAAATTGCAGTTTTGGCCCAAAAGTTCCAGTATTTACAAAAAGGCCCCAGATCGTGTTTTAGCTTGTATATTAGGTTTTTCAGCCATTCTTTTGGCAGATATCTTGTATCTTATTATTTTTGAGAGCTTTAGAGAGAGATTTGTAGAAGAGCTTTTGGAGAGACAAATCAGACTCCTTCAGAGCAGATTTTGAACTCCTTTATTTCTACTTCTTATTTCTTTTATGCAATCTATTCTTTTCATGATGTTTTCTCAAATCACCATGTCTGAGTAGTTTGTTAGTTAAGTTAGGGCTTTTCAAAGGTTGAAGAAGAGTTTGTAGAATTGCTAAAAACTTCTAGGAAATTCATTGGTTCTTCATCTGTGCTTGCATTCATATCGATTTCTTAGACACATCATCTGGATTTCGAAACCCTAGGTTTTTGATAGATGTGAGAGCATTATTAATCACCTGAACTAGTATTAGATGAGCAAAACGCCCTAGTACAAAGAGATTTGGCTTAGGAGTTTTGTGAACAATTGAACCTGATCATTACTGCATGTTTAGGTTGTTAGGATTTGCAAAGAGATTTGAAACTCTGTGATTTAGACATAGATAACTTCTACAATGAGAATTGATTAGTTATATCTTTGCGATTCATGTTTAAAAACGGTTCTTAATCATTCCTGATTCCCTGCATTCTGCATTCTTGGATTCAAACCTGCGAACTGTCCTGACTTAGCACCTTTAGCCTTCTGAACTTTAAGAACAAGCATAAAAACGCCCTCTTGCATTTATTTTACTGTTTTGCATTACATTCATTATTTATCGCTTAGCTTAATCTGAATCTATAATCGCTAGTGTGGTTTACATACTCCCTTGGGATTCGATAACCCCTTGTACTACAACTGCTTTTGTTGTGCACTTGCAGTAGTTTTATTTGGGTAAAACCTGACCCTATCAATGTTTAACACATCTAACTTGTCGATGCTGGAATTTCAGACACGGTGACAATCGTCACCTGTGAGGGGTGACGCTCGTCACCCGTTCCTTCGCGAGGTACAACTTTTCACACTTAGTTCTACACGTTCACTTGCTTCTTTTTGACTAACTCTAGGCTTAATAACACTGGGGACAGTGTTGTTTAAGTCTGGGATAGGTGGCTACTGACGTTGTGTACATAGTGATTTGTTTTGAGAGTCTTAAAGTTGAGTCAAAAACCTGTTTTATAGAGTCAAAATTTTTAAACTGTTAGTTTTTCTTGTAACTAACCACAGAACATTGCAGTTATAAGAACCATTGCCACAGTAGTTGATTACAAGTCTTACTATGTTGAAAGTCATAGGTAGATCAGTCTAGTAATGAAGGTTTAGGTTCTTAGAGAATCTGGAAAATTTGATGTTAGCTCCATCTTAATGAACAGTAAACTTCTTATCTTGGGGCATGATTCTCATTTATCTTGATTCTCTCTTTCAACACTGACAATAAGGTTTAGATACAGTCTCTCTTTGATCTTCCCTGATTACAGCTTGTAGAGTTTAAGTCTATAGAATGGTGCATAATGACCATGTCTCCTCATAAGGAACATAAGTATTGAGTAGCACCATATCTTAGATTGTAAAAACAAATGAGAAAAGAAGTTGAAAAATCAAAAAAAAAAATCAGAAAGAAAAGATCAAGAGAAGAGAAAATAATAGAGTTGTGTTGAGATTGCTTTGTTCAGTTGTTTAGGAAGGGAAAAGAATCTGTAAGTGATTTAGATGATAAAACCTTGATGAGATATTACACTAAGATAAATATAAGGAGTTACCAGTAGAGATTTCAGATTTCTTCAAGGAGCTTAAACTGGATTTGAGAGATTTGCTAAGCTTATGATAATTAGACTGAAATTTGATCTTGTGTTGGCTCTGTGGTATGTGGATTCGAAAGTGTTGATCAATGTGGTATTCCTGACGTTTAGGTGACTGTTTCTGTTTTCAAACCTCGACCCTGTTCTTTGTCTGATGTTTGCTTGTGGGTAAGCAAAAGCTAAGTATGGGAGATTTGATATATCATGGTTTTTAACCATGGTATAAGTCCTTTGTATTGAGTCTTTTTGGTCTTTTTAGAGTTCTAGTAGTCTTTGCAGGTTATAGCATGTTTGGAGCATAATTGGAGATAATAGGGCTTTTGGGAGAATTGCAAGAATCAACCACAAAGTTAGCAACTCGGAGGCATCAACTGGCTTTGGTGATGATCGTCACCACTCAAGGGTGACGCTCGTCACCAGTATCTGAAGAGGAGTCACGACATGTTTTAAAAGATGGAGGGGAAACTGCAACTTTGCCCCCAAAAGTTTCATTAATTACAAAAGTGTTCCAGCTCGTGTTTTAGCTTTTATATATTAGGTTTTCAGTCATTGTTGGCTTTTATCTTAGATTTTAGAATTCAGAGAGCTTGAGAGGGAATTTTTATTCAGAGTTTTTTGGGGAGACAGATCCTGTACTCTTTTAGAGAAGATTTCGAACCCTTTAACTTTTACTATATCTCTCTAATGCAGTTTTAATTAGTTATGTTTTGTGTCTTCATGATCATGTCAGAGTAATCTATTAGTTAAGTTAGGACTTTTCAAAGGTTGATGAAGAGTTTGTAGAATCGCAAATCTGTTAGGAATTTTTTTTGGTTCTTCATATGTGCTTGCATTCAAAACCAATTTTTTTGACTATTCATCTGTAAATTCGAAACCCTAGGTTGTTTAATAGAAGTGAGAACATTGTTAATCACCTGAACTAGTATTAGATGAGCAAAACGCCTACTTGCAAAGAGATTTGACTTATGAGTTTTGTGAAAAATCGAAACCTGATCTTTAATGCTTGCTTAATTTATTAGAATTTGCAAAGAGATTTGAAATTCTGTGAATTAGCCCTCGATAACTTCTGCAATGAGAATTGACTAGTTATAACATTGAGTTTTGAGTTCAAGACGGTTTAAATCATTCTTGCTTGCATGCATTCTACATTCTCGAATTCAACCTGCGAATTGACATGACTTAGTGCTTTAAGTTTTCTGAATTTTAGATCAATCAATAAATCGGTTGCTTTCATATTTTTAGTTATTTCGCATTACATTTATTATCTACTTCTTTGCTTAGTCCGAATCTATAATTGCTAGTTAGTTTACTTACTCCTTTGGGATTCGATAACCCCTTATACTATAACTGCATTGATGTGCACTTGTAGTGGTTTTATTTGGGTAAAACCTGAGCCCTATCACAAAGGCTGCTCATGAGAATATTAGGCTTCTTCAAAGGTGGAATCATTTCCAGGGTAAGGCAATTAGAGGCTTGCTAAAAACAGTCAAGTCTAGCAAAAATTCTGTTGATTCCTTGAAGAAGAAAGTGAGGTAGCTCAAGAAAAGGTTAGGTGGATCTTCATTAGCCAAGAGCTCTGATCAAGCGGTCCAAACAGAGCCACAAGGAGGAGGATCAGATGCTGAAGATATGTCTGTTGACACACCATAAGCCACAGTCCAGGAGACACATTCTTTCCACATCAGTGAGTGGCCAAGGACACATGTAGCTGAACCGGCCAGACATTCATCCCATGTAGCTGTTCCAAGGCGAAACGGAAAGAAGAGAAGGGCTAGACAAAAAACTCCATCAGAGGAAGAAGCCTCTCCCTCCCATGCCATTGATAGTTCAGACTCTCACCACTCCTCCACCTGAGTTAGGTATACCACATTAACCATTGTACATACCACACATTCTTTTTAAAGCTTTTATGCCATTGTTTGCTTAATGTTTATGAGCATTCTCCTCAGCATTTTTATTGCACAAGCATTGTGTAATTTAAGTGTGGGGGAGGGTGTATGATGGACTGACGCTTGCACTTGCATTTGCATAATAAATTAGAAACCATGCCTCATATTTACATAGCAAAGGCATATAAAAAACCAAAACAATTTGAAACATTTTCGATAAAATCTTCACAAAAATAGTTTGATTTTTATGCATTCATATAGGATCTAGATTTTTATGCATTCATATAGAATCTAGACATCATGCATTCATATAAGACTATATTGCTTGTTTAATTTGGGAACTATGATAGTACATCTTTGTAATGCTAGTAGTTTATGAAAATAAAGCCCTTGTATTTAATCATTTGGTGCATTTGATGTTGAACTAGAAATAAAGCTGAACCACTTTTGGAATTTGCATTTGTGTGAGCTTTGTTGAAACTGAAGCATGCTTTCAAATGATTTCAACCTTTGTTTAAGTGGAACCTAAATTGAATTTACAATTATCATGTCTTATGTATTTGTTAGTGATGTCATGGATAGTTTAAAATATTTGGATCTTCTTATTCTCTTTTGCCACTCTCTAAAAAGATCCATTTAGATTTCCTCACCATTAAATAAACCTCTTTTCAAGCCAAGACATTAATAGTGTGTGATTTGTGACGCCTGTTTCCTTCATGGTTGTTGCTTAGCAAAAAGTGTTGGGTTGGAACTACAAGGGAAGTATTTCCATTTTAGATCTAGCTCAATTTTGAGTTAGATTGGCTAGGATGTTTGGGGCATGGTTTGTGATTTATTTTGAGATAGTTTTTAAGAGAATCAAAGAAGAAAAGAAGTCAAGGCAAACAGAAAAGGAGTGTGACACAAGCAATGGTGGAAATGGCGGTTCTAAGTACAAAAGAAAAGAAGGCTCATGTTCAAAGAAGAAAAGAAGATGCAAGGAGTGCAAAGCAAGCTAATCAAAAAGCCAAAGGCGAAATAAGCACCAGCATCACCAAATAAAGGAGCCAAACTCAATGAAGCAAACTGCCACCACATGAAGGTCAAAAGAAGAAGTGTCCTCCAAAGCGCTTAAAAGAGAAGAGTTTTTGGAGTTTCTAAAAGGGTTAAAGGTATCTTAAAAGGGTAGCATAGGTGGGTTTACATTGATTAGCTAAAGTTAGAAACAACTCTTATAGGTCTTAGATAGATGGGAATCTTCCTTTGTATGTGTAAGTTGTTCTTTGACCCTTAGCATTTTGCCAAAGCACAGCCATGCATTTCCTTGAAAGAAACTCTTTTAAACACTAAAACCAGTTTGAAAAGTGGAATGATTTTTATTTCACTAAACCTTGTCCCTTAGCCAAATGACACATTTGCATTTACATAAGCATGATTCACGGTTTGAGCTTAACTGAATGTTAAAAAGGTTGTTTGATTTGATGAGCATGTGAAGGTTAATAGCATTGTGATCATTTTTGTTTTGTAATGAAAGTGGCTAAGTTTTCAAAGTATTCTTCCATCAAGTGGACTCTAGAATTAAGAACATGAACTTCATTTTTATTTATTGTTAGCATTTTTAGAGATATGAGTTCCCATTTTAAAACCACATCACCATGTTAAGTGCTTGTTTGCTTGAGGGTAAGCAAAATCTAAGTGTATGGGTGTTGATAGCTTGCTATATTAAAGCATTTTAGGCTGCATTTCATGCATCTTTTTGATAGGGCTCAGGTTTTACTCAAATAAAACTACTGCAAGTGAACAGCAAAGCAGTTGTAGTACAAGGGGTTATCGAATCCCAAGGGAGTAAGTAAACTACACTAAAGAGTTCAGGTTCGGATTAAGCTAAGCAATAAGTAATGAATGTAATGCGAAACAGTAAAATAAATGCAAGTGGGCGTTTTATGCTTGTTCTTAAAGTTCAGAAAGCTAAAGGCGCTAAGTCAGGACAATTCGCAGGTTGAATCCGAGAGTGTAGAATGCATGCAATCAGGAATGAATTAAAAACTTCTTGAACATAAATTGCAAAGATATAACTATTGAATTCTCATTGCAGAAGTTAATTATGTCTAAATCACAGAGTTTCATATCTTTTTGCAAACCCTAACAACCTAAACATGCAGTAATGATCAGGTTCAATTGTTCACAAAACTCCTAAGCCAAATCTCTTTGCACTAGGGCGTTTTGCTCATCTAATACTAGTTCAGGTGATTAATAATGCTCTCACATCTATCAAATAACCTAGGGTTTCGAAATCCAGATGGTGTGTCAAAGAAATCGATATGAATGCAAGCACAGATAAAGAACCAATGGATTTCCTATAAGCTTAGCAATTCTACAAACTCTTCTTCAACCTTTGAAAAGCCCTAACTTAACTAACAAACTACTCAGACATGGTGAATGAAACAAACATCATGAAAAGAATAGATTCCATAAAAGAAATAAGCAATAGAAATAAAAGAGTTCGAAATCTGCTCTGAAGGAGTCTGATTTGTCTCTCCAAAAGCTCTGCTACAATTCTCTCTCTCAAGCTCTCAAAAAGAATAAGATACAAGAGATATGCCAAAAGAATGGCTGAAAAATCTAATATACAAGGTAAAACACGATCTGAGACATTTTTTGCAAATACTAGAACTTCTGGGCCAAAACTGCAATTTCTTCCCAATCTTTTAAAAAACCAGGCCACGACTCCTTCCTCTGCTGGTGACGAGCGTCACCCAATTCCATACTTTCTTTTCCGAGTTGCACACTTCGGGGCTTCATCTTGCAATGCTCCAAAAGGCTTCAATATCTCCAATTATGCTCCAGACATGCTATAACCTGCAAAGACTCTACTAGGACTCTAAAAAGACCAAAAATACTCAATAAAAAGGACTTATACCATGGTTAAAAACCATAAAAACCATGATATATCACTTTCCCCTTGTTTTGCATTATAGTTTTGCATTTTAGTCTCATATGCACTTAGAATCAACATTGCATGCATTTAGTTTAGGAATGCATACATTTGCATACATTTGCATGTTTGTGGTGCTTTTCAGGTGTTTATGGAGGTTTTACAACTTGGGGAGGAGATGGAAGCAGCTCCCAGTCGAACAAGATGCCAAAGAAGGAGTTTTGCAAAGTTTAGTCCTATATCAAGGAGGAAGCATCGAGCAAAACCTCCTTGGAATATGCCTGATGTGAGCTGCGGGACGTGAAGATGAGGACCGGATCGAGGAGTCTAAGGTAGTGGATGCATCGAGGTGCGACCTCGAGCAGGGAATGCTGCACATGCTGATACGCGCTGCACGGGGCATATCAGGGTTGTACATCGAGCAGAACACCGTCCGTACAACCCCGATACAACTTATCCGCGCTTCGACAATCGGATTTTTATTGACCTTATCTTGTTTTTAGGTTATTTATCCTTCTTTTGGCTCCCTACTATAAAAGGGAAACCTCAAAACATTGTCTTTATCCTATCTTAAGCTTTCTATCCTCATCTTTATCTTTTCATCTTGTTTTTGCACCTTAAAGGGCGATTTGCTCTAGATCTTTTTCCTTTAATAAAATTTGCATTTTTATGATTTAGTCTTATCTTCTGATCTTTGATTTAGCACCCTGGTAGTTTAGTTTCCTTATCTTTGCATTTTAATCTCATCTAGTCATGTTTAACTCTAAACAAATGGGATTAAACATGATTAGTGAGTAGTCTACCTTAGATTTAGGGTTCTAAGTAGGGAAAATGGTGATTAAGATGTGATTAAGGGGTGATTAGGCTAGATTATTTTATTCTCTGTTGTCTCCTTCTCTTGCAAAGTGATTATTGTTCATAAAGCTTACTCCTTTTGATTGAATATGGTATTGTTGATGCATATGGTTCACTTGATGGTTCGATATCTCATTTATATGCATAGTTCGCTTATTTGGTTTGATAGTCTATCTTGGTCTATGTTTCCTTTGTTCAGTGACACCAAAGTGATAGTTCACCTTGCTAGATGATTCATTTAGGGCTAGATAGTTTTGGTTATGAGATTCTTGCTTGATAGTTAGATAGTGTGCATTAAAAGATCTTGTCTTTGTTTGATTCCTTTTCATTGCTTAGCATTGTTAGGATTTCGCAACTGTGTTCTTAAGTCCATATTCTTGATTGGTGTTTATCTGCTTAGGTACCTATATGGTTCACAAGATTGATAGGTTGATCTGAATTCTTGCTTGGGTGAGAGTTGTTTACTTGCTTAGTACTTCTCTTAGGCTAAAATGGTTATGTTCTTTATGATCATGGTTGAAGAGTACGCCATCACAAGTGGTGTGACACTTCAATCTTATTGAATATGAATTGCTTATTGACTCCAAGCTGATTCCTTTTAGATAACTTTTCTAGGAGTACGATATTGAGAATTGCTAGCTTATGAATGCTTAATGTTTGCTTTTACTAGAAATCCCCTTTGTCACTCTTGAAAGCCAATAATCCCACTATTGCTTAGAACCTTTAGTCTTGCTTTTTATTAATTGTCTTAAGATCATCTTGCTTAGTCATCTTTGCTAGTTTAAATTCAGTCTTCATCTTGCTTAGTACTGTTTAAGTTATTCTTCTATTTAGTTCTTGCTTTAGGTTCATCTTGCATTTTAATTCTGCTTTCTTTTACTGCATTGCTAGGTTGTTAGAGTTACCATTTTATAACCATAATCCCCAACCTTACTTAGCTTACAACAATGTTTGTATCTCAACATCCATACGTATGTTTTACACTTAAGTCCCTATACTACAACTGATTTGGGGATTAGAAATACTTTAAAGTGTACAAGAGCCTCAAAAACCCTTGCTCGGGTTCTTATTAGAGAAATATTTTTTTGTCCACAATATATCCCGGCCATAAATTTGTCATCATACTGCTGTGCAATTAATCCCTCACATCACTAGTGACGAACAATAACAGAATATTGAACTTGTGAATATAAGAGAAACTATGGACGGAGAAGATGTTATGTTTTCTGAGCTTTCAACCCAAACTCAATTTCCAATGAGTGGAATGACTCAAGTTCTGCTCCCAACTTCGGATTTGAAACATATCTTACACATATTTTGATGATGATTGTAAGTGCTATGTGATAGACCACGTGTTAATCGAGTTTGTATACAGTATATTCAATTATACTATATCATGTGACATTCAATTTTGTTTAACTTCTCATATTTAATTTTTACTCTAAACTAGTCAAATATTTTCAATTACATTGATTCCTGATCATCATAAAAAAGTGTTTTTTGCAAAAGTTTACAGAGAAAAGTAACAAAAGTATGATCTAGAAAAATAGAACCTATAAAGGTCTCACATTCAATAGCTAAAAAAACTAGTTTTTAAGTCATGGTTTGCCCAATGATATTTTCTGAAAGAACCAAGTTAAAAAACTAAACTGTTAAAAATGGCTGAAATTCTTGCAAAGGCTGTCGCAAACTAGATTCTTAGGTTTAATTGTTCAATTGCTCTATAAATTCTGTAGGGAATAGAGTGATCCAAATAACTATTTGGATTCAATATTTCTAATGCTTTCGGGTAGAATTTTGACGTATGCTGCTTCTCCTCGCGACTATTCATCAGGAAAACGGTTATAACTTTTTATTGTGCCAATATAATCACTTTAAACAAATTTAAGTATAACGTTAACCCATTGTTATATACTATGTCCCAATTTCAACTGTGTTAAAAGCGAAAGCTTCTTTCTTAAGGAACAAAACAAGTGTTTACTTGTTGCTCTGTTGTATAGAAGAAAAGCAACGGAAGAACAGAATACGAGAGAAACTTGTGTTTTAATTGATAATGAAAAAAAACTGTGTTTTACAAAGAAGAAGAATATGGGTTGAAATACTGTTCGAAACAACATAAACAAAGATTTTTGTCTTTCTACATGTGTCATAAACCAAGAGTTACGACTCTTACTAAACAAACATGACGCTTAGAAGCATCCTTTGATACAACACATAACTAACCAAACTTAATTACTTCCAACACTCCTCCTTAATTGAGTTTTTCTTTGACTCCAAGCTTGTCTCACACTTCTCACTTGTCTTTGTTTGAGACTTCTTAGGAAATTTTATCCTTGTTTGCTTTCCCTTCTCACAGGAGTCACATATCTCTTTTGTAACTTCAAACTTGGGAAGATTGTCTACCGTCTTCTATTTTTGTATACTCCTTAACTTGTCTAAACCAACGTGTCTCAGTCTTCCTTGCCATAGGTTTAGTTTATTGACACTTTCTTTATGTGCAAGTAATGCATTTGCCTCCGATTTATTCCATCTAAACGGAAAACTCTTGTGCTTTATCTTGATATTCAATATCCTTCTTCCTTGAGTATCATCTATGAAACATCAATTGGATTTAAACAAGACTCCATATCCATTTGATACCATTTGCGAAACACTTAACAAATTCCTTTCTAAGTCTGGAACTAGAAACACCTTTTTGATGATCTTCTCTCCTTGGCTTGTCATCACTTTCCCTGCCGTTTGATTACTCGTTGACCATTCCCCACTTTGATTGGTATTTTTATACTCTTATCAAGAGTGATGAAGTATGATACTTCCTTGGTCATGTGGTTAGTACATCCACTGTCAACTAACCATGTTTCATCATCTACTCTTGATGATGTTTCTTCTTCGACTGCACTAAACAGCATGTGATCTTCATCTTCTTAGTCATCTTCTGTTTCTTCAATACTTTGATCTGCACTCTCCGTCTTTCTAAGTTTGCAGTTTTTTGCTAGATGTTCTGGCTTGTTACACATGAAACACTTTCTCTCATTGTTTGCAACTTGTTGTGAAGAGACACCTTGGCTCTTTGTTTTCTCTTACCAGCATTCACTTTCATTGTGATTGTTTTGTTTGCAAATACCACACCATTTATCGGTCTTCTTGTGATGTTTATCATCACTTCTGTTTCTTCCTTTTGAAAAAACGTTTCTCCATAGAATGCTCCTTCCGTTGATCGTTCTTCTTGCAATTCTACACGCTTCTCGTGTGCTTTCAATGTGCCTATTTACTCTGTAACTGATAGTATAGTTAGATCATTGAAGACATTGAGCAGAAAGATTTTAATTTCATTAATGGAGGTTTTCAGAACCAAAGGTTTGGAAATCAGCAGTAGAACAGAGGCTACAACAGCAATAATCAGAAGAATACTTTTCCAGGAAACCAGAATACAACTGGTTATACTCCAATACCACAGTTCCAGAAGACTGAAGTTGAGAAACCTTACCAAAACAGCAGGAATTATGGTTCTTCTTCCTACCAAACTGCACCTCCACAAGACACTAAGATGGAAGCTATGCTGGAGCAGATACTTGAAGGACAGCGGAAGATGACAGTGAACTTCAATGGCAAACTAGATTCGCTGTACCAAGACTTGAATGGAAAAATTGAGAGCCTGAACTCTCACATGAAGAAGCTTGATGTGCAGGTTGCTCAAACTGCAGGAGCTGTTCAAAGGCAAGAGAGATTCCTTCATGGAAGGACTGATATCAATCCCAAGCATCAGGTTAATGCCATCACAGTCAGGAATGAAAAGGAGCTTAAAACAGTGCAGAAAAAGAGGTTGAGTGCAGAACAGATAGTGCAACTTATGGAGTCTGAAGATGAAAATTTTGCAGTCTCAGAGGTGAGTGACGAGCGTCACCAAGGAGGAGTGACGCTCGTCACCAACATACAAGAGAATCGGGGGTTGTCACAGGTGAGTGACGAGTGTCACCCCCCTGGTGACGGTCATCACCCACCCTATAACGAAGCTGCTTGGCCTGTAACTGCAAATAATGGCCAGGAGCAAGCGTATAAACCCAAAATACTATTCTCTAAGCATCCTAGGAAGTCTAAACAGGAGATAGAGGAAGCCAGATGCAAAGCTATGATAGACAAGCTGATGGTTGAGATGCCTCTTGTAGATGCAGTCAAGGTTTCACCAGCTCTAAGAAGGTATGTAAAGAGAATAGTTGTGAATGGTGTAAGTCCTGAGGAAGGAGCATTGCTTACCAGAGACATCAGTGCAATCCTCTTTAGTACAGTTCCAAAGAAGAAAAATAAGGTGACTGTTTCTGAACAAGCCAATACCGTCACTCAAAGCAGAGTTCCAGAGAAGCTATCTGATCCAGGGACCTTTGTGCTTGATTGCTCAATATCTACAGGACGTTTTCCACACTCTCAATGTGATCTAGGGTCAAGTATTAACTTGATCCCTTTCTCTTTTGCTGCTAGACTTGGAATGACTGATTTCAAGCCAGCTGGGATCTCTCTCATCCTAGCAGATCGATCCATAAGGATTCCAGAAGGCATGTTAGAGGATGTACCTGTTAACATTGAAGGCTGCATAATTCCTACAGATTTTGTAGTTCTGAAATATGCCGAAGAACCTAAAGATCCTCTTATTCTGGGAAGACCATTCTTGGCTACTGCTGGAGCCATCATTGATGTGAGATAGGGGAACATTGAGCTTGTTCTTGGCGATGTTCTCATGAACTTTGACATGGATAAGTTAAGAAAGAGTTCTAACATTGATGGTCAGACCTTTTCTGTAAGAACTTCCAAAGATGAAGAGACTGTCATGGAGCATTCAGAAGACACTACTGCTGGGTATGTCACTAAATCTGATACAAGTGGGAAAGTGAACAAGATGGCTGTTGAAGAGCCAATATCAGAAACTTCTGCAGAAGCTGTTGGGTTTGAGGATTGGAGTGAGGATGATATCTTCAGGAATAGGCTTGAAGAAGAGGTTTCAATGAATGCCAAGTTGCTGGAGGAAGACGTGTTTGTGATGGAGGCAAGACTTGCAGAGCTGAACTGTAGGAAAACTGCAGCAACTCGAACTGCAGAGTCAGTGACGAGTGTCACTGACCTGGTGACGCTCGTCACCAACCTGGATACAAAGAAGCAACATGATATTTACACTACAAGTCCATCATATGTTGCCAATCCCAAAATTCACCATTCCACAACCCAGAAACTTGCAACTAAGCAAAGGTATGCACTTTCTGGAACCAAATCTAAACCTCTTAATCTCATCAATAAGAATTTAAAAGGTGCAAAAGATGCTTCACACTTATGCAAGCAACGAGATTCTCGTAGAATGCTTGGTGTTTCTTTTGATGATTCTGCAGGAAAACGAAATGTCCCACCCACACTCACGAACCACCCTGCTGATGTTCCTCACTTCCTTGGAAGAATTCATGCATCTACTGATTATAAACCACCATGGATGAGGAGACATTCTTCTCCAAGGCATTCAATGCCACCTTCTGTTCCACCAGCTGTCTGAGCAGCAATCAAAATCGAGCTAATGACTTTAAACAAGCGCTTAGTGGGAGGCAACCCACTGGTAAGTTTTATTTTTCATATACTTAGTTTAGTTTTCTATTACATAGCTAATAAAAACCCAAAAACAAAAAAAGAAAAAAAAAATAAAAGAGAGTCAGTTTGTCAGTTTGCTTTGATGATGTTTTCTGAACTTGTTAGACCATGGGTTGTGCTTTCTTTGGATGTTTTTGATGTGTGTTTTGAGTGCTCTAACAGTCTTACTTCGGAGCACACATGATGGCATTACATTACAACATCCAACAAAGCGATTCTGGAGTTACAGAGTGGTGACGATCGTCACCACACCTGGTGACGCTCGTCACCCGGTCCCCCGCGAGGTACCACTTTTCCGCCTTGGTTCTTCGACTTCTCATGCTTCATATTGACCAACTCTTGGCTTAATAACACTGGAGACAATGTTGTTTAAGTCTGGGGGAGGTGGTTACTGACATTGTGTGCTTTGTGTCATGTCTATAGAGTCTTAAAATTGAGTCAAAAACCTGTTTTTATAGAGTCAAAATTTTGAAATTGTCAGTTATTCTTGGAACTAACCATAAGACGTTTTTGCTTATAAGAACCATTGCCACAGTAGTTGATTACAAGTCTTACTAAGTTGAAAGTCATAGGTAGATCAGTCTAGCAATGAAGGTTTATGTTCTTAGAGAATCTGGAAAATTTGCTGATAGCTCCACCTTAATGAACTTTAAACTTCTTATCTTGGTGATTGATTCTTATTGATATTGATTCTCTCTTTCAGCACTGACAATAAGGTTAAGATACAGTCTCTCTTTGATCTTCTCTGATGTAGTTATTAAGAGTTTAAGTCCAAAGAATGGTGCATTCATGACCCTGTCTCCTCACAAGGAATAACAGTAATGAACACACTCAAGAACCTGTCTCTTCACAAGGAACACAAGTATTGAGTAACACCATATCTTAGACTGTAAAAGTTGAGAAAAAGAAGTGAAAAATCGAAAATATTCAAAGGAAAAGATCATGGGAAGAGAAAATAGGAGAGCTGTGTTGAGATTGAATTGTTTAGTTGTTAGGAAGGGAAAATAATCTGTAAAGTGATTGAGATGATAGAACTTTGATGAGATATCACACTTAGATAAAAAATAAGGAGTTAGCAGTAGAAACTTCAGATTTCTTGAAGGGAATTGGACTGGATTTGAGAGATTTGCTAAGCTTGTGATGATGAGACTGAAATTTGATCTTGTGTTAGCTCTATGATATGTGGGTTCGAAAGTTCTAACTAATGTGGTGTTCCTGATTTCTGACTGACTGTTTCTTGTTTTCAAACCTCGACCTTATTCTTTGTCTGATGTTTGCTTGAGGGCAAGCAAAAGCTAAGTCTGGGGGAGTTGATATATCATGGTTTTTATGGTTTTTAACCGTGATATAAGTCCTTTTTATTGAGTCTTTTTGGTGTTTTTAGAGTTCTAGAAGAGTCTTTGCAGGTTATAGCATGTCTGGAGCATAATTGGAGATATTGAAACTTTTTGGAGCATTGCAAGTTGAAGCCACGAAGTATGCAACTCGGGAAGAAAAGTATGCATATGGGTGACGCTCGTCACCCATAAAGGAAGGGGTCGTGGCTGTTTTCTAAAAGATAGAGGATTATTTGCAGTTTTGGTCCAGAAGTTCCAGTATTTTCAACTATTCCCTTGTATATTAGGTTTTTCAGCCATTCTTTTGGCAGATATCTTGTATCTTATTAATTTAGAGAGCTTGAGAGAGAGATTTGTAGAAGAGCTTTTGGAGAGACAAATCAGACTCCTTAGAGCAGATTTCGAACTCCTTCATCTTTACTTCTTATTTCTTTTATGCAATCTATTCTCTTCATGATGTTTTCTCAAATCACCATGTCTGAGTAGTTTGTTAGTTAAGTTAGGGCTTTTTCAAAGGTTGATGAAGAGTTTGTAGAATTGCTACCTGTTAGGAATATCTTTTGGTTTTTCATCTCTGCTTGCTTTAAAATCGAATATCTGAGACACATCATCTAGGAATCCGAAAATCATAGGTTGTTAAATATATGTGAGAGCATTATTGATAACCTGAACTAGTATTTGATGAGCAAAACAACTTAGTGCAAAGAGATTTGGCTTAGGAGTGTTGTAAACAATTGAATCTGATCATTCATACACGCTTAGGTTGTTAGGGTTTGCAAAGAGATTTGAAACTCTGTGATTTAGGCATAGATATCTTCTGCAATGAGAATTGATTAGTTTCACATCAGTGATTCATGTTTAAAACGGTTCTTAATTATTCCTGATTTATGCATTCTACATTCTTGGATTCAACCTGCGAACTGCCCTGACTTAGCGCTTTTAGTCTTCTGAAACTTAGATCATCTACCAAAAATCGTTTGCTTACTTTTAATTATTAATACGCATTACATACATTATATCCTGCTTAGCATAAACCGAATCTACATTCGATAGTGTAGTCTACATTACTCCCTTGGGATTCGATACCCCTTGTACTACAACTGCTTTTGCTGTGCACTTGCAGTAGTTTTATTTGGGTAAAACCTGACCCTATCAAGGGGACCATTTTTTGGTTTTACCCTATTTTTGGGCAACAAAAGAGAGCCATTCGATATCATACACTTTATGTCCTATCTTTTATCTTTCTTTTAGGCAAACGCCATTGTTCTTGTTTTTAAGCTTTTGACATTTGTGAACCTTAATCTTGCATTAATCTTAAGTATTTCTCTTAATTGTTCTTGCTTAATCATTTTAATCATGTTTATCCTTTCATCCTTTGCATTTTCAAGTGTTTTAATCATGTGTAGTGCGTAGTTTTCCCAGGGTTTAAGGTTGGGGCGATTAAGAAGGGTTTATAGGGTTTAAGCTTGGGTCTTTTTGTTCTTAACTTAATCTCTTCTTGGATTTAGGGGTTTTAATGCCTAGAGAGTCTTGAGAAAGACCTTTTTGATCTCAGGTGTTTCCTTACCTTAGCAGGATTCAGGAGATCCCTTAAAACCAAATCCAAGAGACTAGCTCATACTTTCCCAAATGCCATGGATGCTTAGGGAGCTAGTCAGGCCATTATTTGAGATCTATGCTTAATGTTCTTCAACCTATCTTTCCACTATACACCATGGGTTAGGAGGAAAGGTTGAGGAAAGAATTAATACCATACACCATGGATAAATCTAGATTTAGCTTCTCAAGGCTTAGAGATAGCACTCAAATATGTAGATCTATGTTTTCAAAACCCAAGCTTGAATCTCGATCCTTCTTAAGCATGACCCTCAACCTTGAATCCTCTTTTAGCAATTAAAAACTCAAAGTCATCATTTCCTAGTTATAATGTTTGCATCTTTTGTCTTAGATCCTTAAATATCATTCTAGGTTGTTAGATCTTTCCTTTTGTGTCTGCCTTTATCTTTCGAATTTCAATAACTAGTAGTCTTGCATTTTAAATTCTTAGAAGTCATCTAGTAGTTGTTTAACCCTTCAGTAGGGATTTTAAAATAGTTTTTGTGGTCATTTAGTAGCTGCTTTTAGTTTTCATAGATTTTCTCCTCAAATTATCCGGATTTCACTTAGCTTTACATAGCTCTTGCATTCTTAGTAACTTTCATCATCCTGACCTGGATTGACATCCTCTAGCACTACACTGCAACTATACTGTACTTTAGGCTTTGATTTAAAACAGCTTGCAAAAATCTTGTTATCAAATTGCGCCGTTGCCAACTTGGGTTTAGATTGAAAGTATTAGGATTTGGAGCTTAGTAGAGACTAAGTCTTTATTTTTACTTTGGTTACTAATATCTCTACCTTCATACTTGTGTTTTTAGGTACATGAATCTGAGGTCTAGAGGTGACAACAACCTACTACAACCTCTAGACAACATTCATCAACTTGGAAGTGCAAGATCAAGAAGAGCAAGAGAACAAGCACAAGACTTTGAGGAGATATTGCAAGATTGTGTGGGTATGGCTGAGCAAGACCAAGCTGAGGGTCAACATCACCACGCTGCTGTTGGTAGGGGTAATGGAAACCCCAACCACTCCCCAAGGCAACCAAGAATCATCGGTGCGGGTGATGCACCAAACACTTACCACAACCGTTTTGGCATCACTCTCCACCGGTGCAAAACAACAACTTCGAGATCAAGCCAGACTTTGTCTCAATGGTGCAGAACAACAAGTTCCATGTACTTGCAATGGAGGATCCTTTGGAGCATCTAGACAAATTTGAGCAAGTGTCTGGAATGATCATGATCAATGGGATCTCGGAGGACAGTTTCAAGCTTAGGCTTTTCCCTTTTTCACTTGGGGATAAAGCAAGACATTGGGAGAAGACTTTACCTCAGGGGACTATAACCTCATGGGCTGATTGCAAGAAGGCATTTCTGTCTAAGTTCTTCTCAAGCACAAGGACAGCTCGGCTAAGGAGTGAGATTAGCGGTTTTACACAAAGGCAAAATGAGCCCTTTAGTTAAGCAATGGAGCGCTTCAAGGACTAAACCATTGCATGTCCTCATCATGGTTTCACTGAGGAGACACTCTTGAGCACCATCTATAGAGGAGCTCTTCCCAAGATTTGAATGCTTCTAGACACGGCGAGTAAAGGGAACTTTCTTGGACAAGATGTAGAAGCGGGAATGGAGCTTATTGAGAACCTAGTTTTGAGTGATGGCAACTACAGTGAAGACTATGATAGAGCACCAAGAGGGTCTGACCTTGAGGCACAGAAGAAGGAGCTGAAGTCACTTCATGACAAGATTGACAAGTTGCTACTTGCAAATGAAAAGCATGTACACTTTGTAGGAGAGGCTGCGGATGTTCTAGATGAGCTGGAGCAGAGCCAAGAGGAAGCGAACTGGGTTGGAGGACAAAACTATACTAAGCCACAGAGCTATGTTCAATGGTATCAAGGCAACAACAACCTGTCTTACCGAAGCACCAATGTGGAGAACCCTAAAGATCAAGTGTACCCTCCACAACAAGAAAAACCTTTTGTTCCTTATAACAAAGGCGGGTTTACACAAAAAAATGGGTACCAAGGGCAAAGAAAAAGAAACTTCGAAGGCCAACAACAGAAAGTGAACAAAGGCTACCCTCCTGGTTTCGTGCCTCAGCAGCAACAAGTTCAACCCCAACCTCAAGATCCGGTACAAGCTACGTTCCAACAATTACTTCAGGGACAAGCAACTACAAATCAAAAGTTTGTTGATATGAAAAATAGGCTGGACTCTTCTCTCACTGAGGTATCTACACAAATCACCAACTTGAACAACAAGATTCGCCAGCTGGAGAAAGGAAAAGCCAGTTCAAGCGGTCAAGGTAGCTTACCCGGGAACTGTGAGACAAACCCTAAGGAATATGCCAATGCGATCACTTTGAGAAGTGGGAAAGAGCTACCACCACGGTCAGTACCTGAAGACAATGAGGACATTGTGATTCAAGAGGGGGGGGGGGGGAGGGAGTAAGGCCAAAGAAAGGCAAGGAAGCGGTTTTGGAGAAAAAAGTGGAGGAAGTTAGCAAGGAGAAAGAAGCTTTCGTGCCTCCACCTTATAAATTGAAGCTCCCCTTCCCTGGACGTTTCAAGAAGCAGTTGATTGAGAAGCATTAAGCCTTGTTTGAGAAGCACATAAAGTACGTTGAGATCAAGCTGCCGTTGGTTGATTGTTTGGCTATGATGCCAAAATATGCCAAGTTCTTGAAGGATACTCTTGCTAAGAAGGAGAAGGAGAGTGACAAGGTCTTGGTATTGAGACAAGAATGCAGTGCAATCATCCACAAGGAGATAGCACCAAAGAAGCTAGGAGATCCGGGGTCATTCACTATCCCTTGTGCACTAGGACCCTTGAAGTTCGAAAGCTGCTTATGTGATCTTGGTGCAAGCATTAATCTTATGCCTCACTCTATTGCCAAAAAGCTAGGCTTTACCAAGTTTAAGGAGTGTAGAATCTCACTCATTCTGGCTGATCGAAGTATAAGGCTCCTTGTAGGCATGCTTGAGGACTTACCCGTGAGGATTACCAATGTTAATGTGCCAACAGATTTTGTAGTGCTAGAAATGGATGAGGAACCAAGAGAACCTCTAATCCTTGATAGACCCTTTCTAGCAACTGCTGGAGCCATCATAGATGTGAAGAATGGCAAGATTTCTCTACACCTTGGCAAAGACATCAAGCTGAACTTTGACATCAATGAAGTCTTGAAAAAGCCAACGATTGGTGGACAATCATTCTACATTGAAACTTTGGATGAATTGGCTGATGAGTTGCTTGAGGAATTGACACAAGAAGATCATCTACAGCTGGCTTTGACAAAGGAGTGTGGGAAGCATGGATTCTTGAGTGAACTAACCCAGGAGTATGTACACATCCTTGATTCTCGCAAGGTTGTGAAAGAAGATGAGGGCAAGTGCCTAGAGATCGAACTGGAGATCGATCAGATTACTCGATCCAGGAAAGAGATCGACGAGACGATCGACCGAGACAACTCGATCTGTTCAGAGAACGACCTCGTGAATCGATCTCCTGCTCGATCCATATCCAATCGAGCAAGTGAATCGAGGGAGTGCAATCAATCCAGCCTAAATCGAGGAAGCAATCGACTGGTTGACTCGATCTCTGCGGTAGGAACGGTCCAAGAAGGAAGCTTAAAGGCTCATGACTCGGGTTCAAAAGATGCATGAGGACAGCAACATCAACACGAGCTTAGAGGAGGACTGGAGCGAGCTGCTAGCCCCAAAGGTGGACCTAAAGCAGCTTCCAAATGGGCTAAGGTACGCTTTCTTGGGACCAAATAATACCTATCCGATCATTGTGAATGAAAATGTAAGTGATGATGAGTTAGAATCACTCCTTAAGGAGTTGAGGAAGTATAGGAAGGCCATTGGGTACTCTCTCAGTGACATCAAGGGCCTTTCACCAATGCTTTGTACTCACAGAATTCACTTAGATGATGAAAACACATCTTCCATTGAGCATCAAAGACGTTTGAACCCAAATTTAAAAAAAGTGGTTAAGAAAGAAATCTTAAGACTCTTAGAGGCTGATGTGATATACCCTATCAGTGATAGCACATGGGTCTCTCTGGTCCATGTGGTACCAAAGAAAGGGGGTATCACGGTTATAAAAAATGAAAAAGACGAGTTAATTCCTATAAGAACAATAACTGGACATAGAATGTGTATTAATTATAGGAAACTTAACTCAGCCACTAGAAAAGATCATTTCCCTCTTCCCTTCATTGATCAAATGCTAGTAAGATTAGCCAATCACCCATACTACTATTTTCTTGATGGCTATAGTGGTTTCTTTCAAATTCCCATTCATCCTAATGACCAAGAGAAGACAACTTTCACATGCCCCTATGGTACCTTTGCTTATCGAAGAATGCCATTTGGGTTATGTAATGCACCAGCAACCTTTCAAAGGTGCATGATGTCTATCTTCTCTGACCTTATAGAGGAAATGGTAGACGTTTTCATGGATGATTTTTCTGTGTATGGTGCTTCTTTTGGTGGGTGTTTGTCAAATCTTTGCAGGGTTCTCAAGAGATGTGAGGAGACAAACTTAGTGCTGAATTGGGAAAAGTGTCACTTTATGGTGAGGGAAGGCATTGTACTTGGGCACAAGATTTCTAAGCATGGGATTGAGGTTGACAAAGCAAAGATAGAGGTCATGATGAGCTTAGAGCTTCCGGTTAATGTGAAAGGGATTAGGAGCTTCTTGGGACACGCTGGCTTCTACAGGAGGTTTATCAAGGATTTCTCCAAGATAGCACGTCCTCTTACAAGGCTACTGTTCAAGGAAACCGAGTTCATCTTTGATGAAGATTGCCTTTAAGCCTTTAAGACCATCAAAGAAGCCTTGGTCAGCGCTCCTATAGTTCAAGCTCCGGATTGGGACCTGCCCTTCTAGATTATGTGCGACGCAAGTGACTACGTCATGGGTGCTGTCTTGGGTCAGAGGAAGGATAAGAAGCTGCATGTGATCTACTATGCAAGCCGTACCTTGGATGACACGCAAGTGAAGTATGCAACCACCGAGAAAGAGCTTCTAGCCATGGTCTTTGCTTTTGAAAAGTTTAGGTCTTACTTGGAGGGTTCTAAGGTCATAGTGTATACTGACCATGCTGCCTTGAGGTACATATATTCCAAGAAAGACACCAAACCTTGACTCTTAAGGTGGATCCTTCTCTTACAAGAGTTTGACATGGAAATCAAAGACAAGAAGGGTATAGAGAACGGTGTAGCAGATCATCTTTCAAGAATGAGGGTGAATGATGCCTTACCTTTGGATGACTCACTCCCTGAAGAGCAGCTTATGATGGTTAACACAGTCATATGTACAAAGCTGGAGGACAAGCTTGAAGAAGTCTTGAGCCTAAAGGAGGAAGATCTACCATGGTATGCTGATATTGTGAACTACTTTGCTTGTAGAGAAGAGCCCACTCACTTGGACCATTACCATAGGAAGAAGTTCACGAGAGACATCTCTCACTACTTTTGGGATGATCTTTATATGTACAAGAGGGGTGTGGACAGCCTATACCGAAGGTGTGTTTCAAGAGAAGAAGCAAGAGACATTCTTCTCCATTGCCACGATATGTCTTATAATGGGCACTTCGCTTCGTTCAAGACAGCTACAAAGGTTCTACAATCCGGGTTTTGGTGGCCTACACTCTTAAAGAATGCACATGAGTTTGTAAAATCGTGTGAAGCTTTCCAAAAGTCCAGGAACATCATAAAGAGGAATGAGATGCCGCAAGTACCTATCTTTGAGGTGGATGTCTTTGACGCTTGGGGAATTGATTTTATGGGTCCATTTCTATCGTCATATGGCAACAAGTATATCCTAGTGGCAGTAGACTATGTGTCTAAGTGGGTGGAAGCCATAGCCTCACCAACTAATGATTCAAAAGTGGTAGTCAAGCTTTTCAATACTATCAATTTTCCAAGGTTTGGAGTTCCTAAGGTGGTGATTAGTGATGGGGGCAGCCACTTCATCAACAAGATTTTTGAGAGTCTTTTGAGGAAGTATGGAGTTAAACACAACGTAGCCACGCCCTATCACCCTCAAACCAGTGGCCAAGTGGAGGTTTCGAATAGGCAAATCAAGGCTATCCTAAAGAGAACCGCGGGAGTAACTAGAAAAGATTGGGCAAGCAAGCTTGATGACGCTCTATGGGCTTATAGAACGGCTTTCAAGACTCCCATTGGTACCACGCCTTTCAACCTCCTCTATGGCAAGTCTTGTCACCTACCTGTGGAGTTAGAGCACAAAGCTCTTTGGGCTGTGAAGCAAGTAAACTTCAGTCTCAAGACGACACAAGAGAGAAGACTGGTGAAACTTCATGAGCTTGATGAATTAAGGTTGGATGCATATGAAAGCGCCAAGATCTACAAAGAGAGAACCAAAGCCATGCATGACAAGAAGCTGGTGCTTAAGGAGCTCAAAGAGGGAAGCCTGGTTCTGCTCTACAACTCGCGTTTGAAGTTGTTCCCTAGGAAGCTCAAGTCTAGGTGGAGCGGTTCGTTTGAGATTAACGAAGTGCTACCGTATGGGGCGGTTACTTTGGTTGGCAAGAGTGGAGAGAGTTTCACGGGTGAATGGGCATAGAGTCAAGCCCTACATGGCGAGTGATTGCAGCAAGGAGAGCACCACGTTGCTTCTCCAAGATCCCCCTCTAGCCTAAACCAAGTAAAGTCAAGCTAGTGACGTAAAACTAGCGCACTTGGGAGGCATTTCCATGACTATCATTGTACATATTTTTGATTTCTTTCTGTTTCAATTTTATGCTTTTTAGTTTAAGTGTGTAGGTGCAAGGAGATGGGAACCGAAGATCATGATCTTGGAGTCAACAAGGTAAGGAAAGGAGAAGTAGAGGCAAACGATCGAGTGGTAGATCGACCTATCCTGGCTCGATCTTTCCTAGATCGAGCTAGTAAATCGAGTGAAGTCACTCGATCTAGATGAGATCGAGTAGACAATCGAGTGAGTCAGTCGATTGCGAGAGGATGACCCACCCATACGTTTAGCTCGAAATGCAAACGGGGTGTGGATCGACTGGTCTCACTCGATCCTCGAACTGGATCGATTAGTTCACTCGATCAGCTCACTCGATCTTTGCCAAAATGACCTCGAAATCGATCATGGATGCATGGCCATAACCACGTGGAATCTTGAAACAAGTAGTAGACTCGATCTAAGGCTCGATTCGAATCAGATCGAGCCCCCAATCGAGAAAGCCTCTAGATCACGGGCAGAATGGCATGAGATCGAGGTCAAGATCGACCAATTTGACTCGATCTCATGTCGAGGTTGGTTGAATTTTTCCCTCTTCTCTTTCCTTCCCCCTATTTTAAATTTGAATCTTGGTCAAGACAAGCATCTTTGACCATGAAAGATGTGCCTTGACCAACTTTTTCAGAACCCACTTGCTTGTTTGTGTCCAAAAGATTTTTCCTTATTAAAACCTTTCTTGCACTTTCTCTTCAACTTGTGCACAAACTGACTTTTAGATAGTTAGAAAGAGAGTGTGTGAGTTCGGTTTTTAAAAGCAGATAGCATCTCTTATTCATCTCATTTCGAAAGGTATTTTAGATTTTCTTGAATTGCATGTTTGAATTTTCAAGAAATCTTCCTTTTATTGATTTGGTTGAATAATATTTGCTAGGGATTAGGATAAATGTTTTAAAAAAATATCTAAGTGTTAGAGAAATTTTCTTGATTTAATCTTATCTCTTGAGATTTTTCTTTACTATTTATTGATATATTTGAGAAAATCCCCAAAAATCTAGGATTTATATCTAGAAGATTATCTCTCTTGCCTTATCTTTCTCTCTTAATAGTCATCAATACTCATCTTCTCTTTGAGAAATTGTGTTTCAGGTACCATGGCACCCAAGAGAAGCAAAGATTTGGCAACTCAAGGAGAAGAAACTCAACAAGTGCTTGCAGAAAGGGTTAGATGGAGTAAGGAAGAGAAGAAGGCAAAGAAAAGGCTTGAGAGGTTGCGGTTTGAACCTACGAAGTTTGCGAGTAGGGACCTCTTGGAAAGGTTAGGCTTGTTGGAGGATTTTTACAAGCTGCTCAAGGACATGGGGCTGCGTGCCTATCACGGATGGACTGCCCTACTTACCCCGAGGCCACGCTTGACTTCCTCTCTACCTTGGACTTCTCATATGAAGATCCAAGCATTCAAGCTCCCTCCAAAGGTCATGTCACATTCAAGATCAGGAAGCAAGCTTACCACCTCTCTATCACCGAGCTATGCCAAGCCTACGGTCTCAATGCTGCGGCCAAGCTTGTAGAGTTCCCTCCACTCAAATCCACCAAATTTCTATGGGACTTGATCAGCGAGGATGACTACAAAGACAACACTGCCAAGATCAAGAAGGTGTGGAACCCTGTGCTGCGATACGCCCTCAAGCTACTAGCCAACATCTTCAGTGGAAGATCCGTGGCTCCAACCGTTACCAAGAACGAGTTGTGCTTCCTCTTCCAAGGGATTAAGAAGGTTCTATGCGATGCTGAAGAGAGTGATGAGCCAATGGAGGATGAGCTTGGAGACGACGTCAACTATGGATGCATCTTGGCTTCTTCTTTAGTCAAGTACAAGGCGTGGGCGTTGAGGTGTAAGGCGAGCTCTGCACTCATAGGAGGCTTCCTCACACTGTTGTTCATACAAGCGGGAGTACCTCTTCCGGAGTTTGAGCCTTGCGCGGAGAGAGCTTACATGGATGAGACCTACATGCGCAACACTGATTCCTTGGGGCCTACTCCAGCTCCAGGCTTCTTTTCTTACCTGTTCTATTACCACAACTACACGAAGAAGGTCTGCATCCTGCCTAATCCAGATGAAACGCATCTCGAAAGCATCGGCACAATAGAGTGCCTACCGAGCGATAAAGAATGCTTTGCACCTCTTGGAACCGCAGCAGCACCATCTTAGCTCACTCGTACACCTTCAGAGTCGCCTCCTTCAGATGCTGAGATGCCACCGAGCTTTGATCTCCCCAAGCTAGACTATGAGCCGCGAATAAAAGCTAAAAAATTCCTTGCCTCGGTTGTTGAGATTCAGCGCAAAGTCAATAAGTGGCAAGGCAAGATGATCAAGAAGCTGGCTAAGAAGATCAAAGACCTACAAGGAAGCTCATCTGAGGCGTCTTCACGTGAAGAGGTAGATCAACCGGATGTGAGGAGAAGATCAACCTGAGGTCTGGAGATCCGTGAGCATCAAGGAAGCAATCAAGCTGGACATCTTTCTCTCCATGAAGGCTCAAGCAGGAGCAAAGACAAAGGCATCCTTCACGACACTCCTAGAAAGAGCAGGAGGACTGGAGCAACCTCAAGCTCTAGTCATGCCTAGCTCCAAGGTACCAAAACTCAACCATTGTAAATATCATGCATTTTTTTATTTTTGCTTTGTGTTTGAACTCCTCTTGAATCTGTTTGACACCAAGACGTTGTCATTCAAGTTTGGGGGAGAGTGTGTGCTTTGACATGTTTTATTTGGATCTTATTTTGTGTTAGTATCCTTGAGTCTTCATGCATCATCTAAATGCATAGAAAAATAAAAAAAAATCATAAAATTTTTCAAATTTTTCAAAAAAACCATATAGTTTGCATTTGCATTGTCATACATTTTAGGATTGAGTCTAGAATTTTAATCATTTAGGTTGCTTGCATTTGCATAAGGAGCATAAAATATTTCCTTGTAAAGTGTTTTAAGCTCTTGTTTTAGTTCAAGACCCTAGTTAGTAGTTCTTTGATGCTTTATTCAAACTTTGAAAGTAAGTTCTAACCATATTTGGATCATTTGTCTAGTGGCTTAAGTTGAACAAACATGAATTGAATCCTTTCCTATCAAGTGGAACCTAAACATGAATTTTGAATTATCATACTTGTGCATTTGAAAACGAATACATGGATTACATGTACATATTTAGGCTTTCTTACTCCTTTCTTACCACTCTCTTGTAAACCTAAATAGAACTCCTCACCTTTACCCTTACCTTCCTTTCAAGCCAATTTTCGTGTGTGACATTATTGTGAGGCCTCTTTTCGGTTGAACTTGGCATAAAGTGTTACGTTTAGGCGACATGATTAGGTTCTCATATTGATGCTAGCTTTGCATATTGAAGCTAGTTTTAGGCTTAGAGTTAGGATGGGGATTCATGGGTGTTCTCGAAATTCCTTACTTGTTTTGGGTTTAAAAAGAAGTTGATGTTGGGAGTTCGATTAAAAGGGATTCATAGTTTTAAGTGGGTGGCCTTGAATTGTTTTGTAAAAAGCTCAAGTTAAAATGAAAAGAAGGTAGCTCTCAAAAAGAAAAATATTATAAGAAAAGAGCCCAAAGGCCAAGTACTTAAAAGAAAAAAAAATATTTGAGAAGAGAGCTATCAAAAGAAAAAAAAAGAGCTAAAGTTATGTATAAGGCCATCCCACTAGCTATAAGAAAGGTTGAATGATGTGTTTTTATGGGTTATGCTTGGTGTCTTGCCTTGTTTGATATGGGTAGTCTCTAGAGGGTGAGTGAGCTTTAAAAAGAAAATAAAATGAGAGAGGGATTATGATCATTGTTAGTGTATATGGGTAGATGAGAGTCTAGTCATGTATGCATCAATTGCCTTTACCTTTAGCATTATGCATAAGTTCAATCCTTTTTGAGATAAACCATTGCTTGGAACACCCATATGAATGAGATCATTTTTATCTCATGACCTTGTCCCTAGCCAAATGTATTCGGTTTTAAAATGCATAAGTGTGATTCACGGTTTGAACTTAATGAATGTTAAAGGATAGGATTCTTGGATTGTTTGGAATATGAGAGTCATGATTTGAGGTTCAATATGTGATGAATATGGCTAAGTTCTTTGGAGTATGAGTTTGTGCATTGCTTCTTAGAATTGAGAACTAGGACCATTGAATTGATTCATTTGAAAAACACTTGTCAAGGAATTTGAGCTCCCATTTTTAAACCTCTCTTCCTTTCTTGAATTTTGTTTGCTTGAGGGCAAGCGAAAGGCAAGTTTGGGAGAGTTGATATACTCATATATTTCGCATATTTAGCATTCATTTAGAGTAGTTTTCATGCATACATCTCTCATAATAGGCTAGTTTGCACCATTTATCACATTTTAGGTCCTCAAATAGTTTGCATTAGCATTTTGCATATTTCTTGCATTCTTGAATCATATTCAGGTTGTTTTGGATACACTGGAGCTATGGAGAGTGCGTGGGCATGCTAAGGATCGAGAGGAGGCCTAAGGATACGTGGAGGAACTCAGCCATGCAGCAAAGGAACCGGGATCGAGGTGCAGAACGAGCTAGGCAGGTTGATCTAGATGAGATCGACCAGAAGGTCGAGTGACTCAGGTCGTTTCAAGTAAGAGGATCGAGATCAAGATCGACCAAGATGATCGAAAGTGAGTACGGACACGGGAACTAAGCCCGGGAAGAACGAAGACCAGATCGAAGTCACGACTCGATCACCCAAGGATCGACCAGCAGATCGATAGAAGCACTCGATCCACCCGACCGAATCGACCCGAAGGTCGAGCAAAAGAAGACGTTATACGCAGAGGATCGAGTGAGAGATCGACGACCCAGATCGATCTCTAAAACCTTATCCGGACAGCTCACTTTTGGAGTTTAGTGAGGGGACCATTTTTTGGTTTTACCCTATGTTTGGGCAACAAAAGAGAGCCATTCGATATCATACACTTTGTCTCCTATCTTTTATATTTCTTTTAGGAAAAAACGCCATTGTTCTTGTTTTTAAGCTTTTGACATTTGTGAACTTTAATCTTGCATTAATCTTAAGTATTTCTCTAATCGTTCTTGCTTAATCTTTTTAATCATGTTTATCCTTTCATCCTTTGCATTTTCAAGTGTTTTAATCATGTGTAGTGAGTATTTTTCCAAGGGTTTAAGGTTGGGGCGATTAAGAAGGGTTTATAGGGTTTAAGCTTGGGTCTTTTTGTTCTTAACTTAATCTCTTCTTGGATTTGGGGTTTTTAATGCCTAGAGAGTCTTGAGAAATATCTCTTTGATCTCAGGGGTTTCCTTACCTTAGCAGGATTCAAGAGATCCTTTAAAACCAAATCCAAGAGACTAGCTCATCCTTTCCCAAACGCCATGGATGCTTAGGGAGCTAGTTAGGCCATTATTTGAGATCTATGCTTAATGTTCTTCAACCTATCTTTCCACTATACACCATGGGTTAGGAGGAAAGGTCGAGGAAAGGGTTTATACCATACACCATGGATAAATCTAGATTTAGCTTCTCAAGGCTTAGAGATAGCACTCAAATGTGTAGATCTATGTTTTCAAAACCCATGCTTGAATCTCGATCCTTCTTAAGCATGACCCTCAACCTTGAATCCTCTTTTAGCATTTAAAAACTCAAAGTCATCATTTCCTAGTTATAAAGTTTGCATCTTTTGTCTTAGTTCCTTAAATATCATCCTAGGTTGTTAGATCTTTCCTTTTCTGTATGCCTTTAGCTTTCGAATTTTAATAACTAGTAGTCTTGCATTTTAAATTCTTAAAAGTCATCTAGTAGTTGTTTAACCCTTCAGTAGGGATTTTAAAATAGTTTTGTGGTCATTTAGTAGCTGCATTTAGTTTTCATAGATTTTCTCCTCAAATTATCCGGATTTCACTTAGCTTTACATAGCTCTTGCATTCTTAGTAACTATCATCAACCTGAGCTGGATTGACATCCTCTAGCACTATACTACAACTATTCTGTGCTTTAGGCTTTGATTTACAACAGCTTGCAAAAATCCTGTTATCAATAATCCATCTCAACAACCCTGGTTTTGCATCCTTCGTCTGCATCAGATATTTGAGTGCTGAATGGTCTGTGTGGACCATGACCCTGGAGCCAACAAGGTACTGGCGAAATTTTTCAAATGCGAAGACCACAGCTAACAATTCCTTCTCAGTAGTTGCATAGTTCTTCTGAGCTTCATCCAGTGTCCTACTGGCATAGTTGATGGCGTGTAGCTTCTTGTCTTTCCTCTGTCCCAGCACTGCTCCAACTGCAAAATCACTGGCATCACATATAACCTCAAAAGCCAAGTCCCAATCTGGAGGCTGTAAATAAGAGCTGTCACCAAAGCTTGTTTGATCAGCTCAAAAGCTGATTGACATTCTGCAGAGAATTCAAACTTCACATCTTTGCAGAGAAGAGCAGTAAAGGTCTTGCAATCTTGCTGAAGTCCTTGATAAATCTTCTTTATAACCCAGCATGCAAGCTTGTCATCACTTCAATTTTCACCCTATCCACTTCTATGCTATCTCCAGAGACTCTGTGACCAAGAACAATGTCATCTTGTACCATAAAATGACACTTCTCCTAATTTAGAACCAAATGTTTCTCTTCACATCTCTGCAGAACTGCATACAAGTTGTCCAAACAGCTCTTGAAAGAAGACCCATAGACTGAGAAGTCATCCATGAAAACCTCCATAAACCTCTCAATCATGTCAGTGAAGATCGACATCATGCATCTCTGGAAGGTTGCAGGAGCATTACACAGTCCAAATGGCATTATGTGATACGCAAAAATGCCATAAGGACAGGTAAAGGTGGTCTTCTCCTAATCATCTGGATGGATGGGGATCTGAAAGAAGCCTGAGTAGCCATCTAGGAAGCAGTAATACTTGTGATTCGCCAGCCTCTCAAGAATCTGATCGATGAAAGGCAGAGGAAAGTGATCTTTCCTTGTGGCTGCATTCAGCTTCCTGTAATCGATGCACATCCCGTGTCCAGTCACTGTTCTGGTTGGAATCAGCTCATCCTTGTCATTCTTCACCACTGTAACTCCTCCTTTCTTAGGGACCACGTGAACAGGACTAACCCAAGCGCTGTCTGATATAGGATAGATGATCCCAGCTTGAAGCAGCTTCATGATCTCTTTCTTGACAACATCCTGCAGGTTCGGATTCAGTCTCTTCTGGTGCTCCACTTATGATTTTGATTCATCCTCCAGATGTATCCTATGCATGCACAAGTCCGGAGAAATACCTGAAATATCATCAAGAGAATAGCCAAGAGCTTTGCGAAATCTAGCAAAAGAGTGAGCTCTGCATTGTTCAATAATGCATTAACAATAACATGATAAATGGAGTTTTCTCCAAGGAAGGCGTACCTTAGCCCTGCAGGGAGCTGTTTAAGCTCAACTTTTGGTGCTTTTACTGCACTCCAATCGCCTATTGCAGCAGCTTTTGCAGATGTGGTGACTAGTTCTTCTTGAGCAACCAGTTGCATGATATGTGCAGTAGCATCCATCATCTTTCCATAACCAGTAGCAGCTGCATCTAAATGCTCAATCTCTGCTGTAGAAGTGGTCAACGCCCTCTAGTGGATCTTCTGGACTCATCTCTTGCAAGATCTGCTCAGCAAGGTTGGTAAGAACATCCACATAGAATGTATGTCCATCTATGGTTAGCCTCTTCATCAGCTTGTCCATTTCGAATTACATCACCAAGTCATCAACATTCAGCTCTATTCTACCCTTCCTGACATCTATAATAGCTCCTGCAGTAGCCAGGATAGATCTGCCAAGAATCAAAAGATATTTAGGTTCTTCTCCATACTCCAGAACCACAAAATCAGTAGGTATCATGCAATCTCCTACTTTGATAGGAACAGTCTCTATCACTCCTTCAGGAACTCTGACTGATCTATCAGCTAGGACAAGAGATATATCCAGGTAACTTTAAAATCGGTCATCCCTAGGCTCTTGGCAACATAATGTAGCATTAGGTTCACACTGGAACCAAGATCACACAATGATCTCTCAAACCTGTCTGAAAATATTGTGCAGTTTAAAACAAAGGTTCCAGGGTCTAAAATCTTCTCTGGTACTCTATTCTGAATTACTGCACTGACCTGCTCGTTGATCATCATTGCTCCTGCCTCTAGGCTCAAGTTGTTGGTCACCATCCTCTTCACATATCTCCTTATGACATGAGTAATTCTCACAGCATCAATCAATGAAATCTCAATGACCAGCTTGTCCATGATAGCCTTGCATCTGGTATCTTCAAGCTCTTATTTAGACTTCTTAGGATGCTTAGGATAAGGTACCTTGGGCTTGTACACCGTTTCCTTAGCATTGTTTGAAGTCTCAGGCGAAACAGCTGTGAATCGGGGTTGGTGATGAGTGTCACCCTCCTGGTGGCGATCGTCACTCGTAGGGGACGAAGTCATGTCGTGCCTTTGCAAATTGGGTGACAAGCGACACCCATCAGGGGTGACGATCGTCACTTGTTCCTTTTCAGCAAGAAATTTCATCATCTTCAAACTCTTCAAATCCTATGAATTCCTCTGAGCTCAAGTCCTTCTACAACACTGGTTGCAGGTTCCTTCCACTTCTCAATGTGATGGCATTCACATGATGTTTGGGATTATCATCAGTCCTTCCAGGAAGGAATCCTTCTTGTCTCTGAACAGCTCCTGCAGTTTGAGCATCCTGAACATCCAGCTTCTTCATGTGAGAGTTCAGACTCTGAACTTTTCCATTCAAGTCCTGATACAGCGAATCTATCTTGCCATTGAAGTCCACTGTCATCTTCTGCTGTCTTTCTAAGATCTGCTCCAACATAGCTTCCATCTTATTGTCTTGTGGAGGTGCAGTTTGGTATAGTTCCTGTTGAAGTTGCTGCTGCTCTGGTAAGGTTTCTGGAACTCTGTCTTCTTGAAGTGAGGCTTGGGCGTGTAACCAGAAGAATTTTGGTTTCCTGTGAAGGTACTCTTCTGATTGTTGCTGTTATACCCTCTGTTCCATTGCTGATTTCCAAACCTTTGACCCTGAAATCCTCCATCATTGATGAAATTAACATCTTCATGCTCAACCTCCTCTGGATTTTCGAAAGTCTCTACCTCTGCAGCAAAGTGGACTGATTTCTTTCCCACCAGAAGGCTATACATACTGTCCAGCTTAGCCTTGACTTCAGCAATCTGATTCCCATCATTCAAACCAGCCTGTTTCATCCTCTGTTAATTAGCATTTTTGGTGCTGATACTACATGCAAAGTTTTCAATCAGTCTGATTACTTCTTCTGGTGTGTTTTTGTTGAAGTTGCCACTGCTTGAAGCATCCAATGCCATCTGGTATTTCCAGCCAATGCCTCTGAAGAAGATACCAAGCAGCTGCACTTGATTGAAGCCATGTTGAGGACAGTCCCTTTGATAAGACTTGAATCTCAGCCAAGAAGATTTAAAAGCTTCAGTAGGACCTTGGAAAAATGAAGCAATTTTCGTCCTCAGGTCTTCTGATCTAGCATCATCATAAAAATTGTTGAGAAAAGCATTCTTTGTGTCCTCCTAAGTGGTCAGCGATCCAGGTTCTGGTTGCTTCAGCCAATAAGCAGCATCTCCTCCAAGTGAGTAAGGAAATAGCTTGCACAACAGGAAGTCATTGCTAACTCCATTAGTTTTGACACTTGAAGCCAAATCCTCAAACCTCTCAATATGATCCATAGGATGCTCATGTGGTAAGCCATGGAAAGGATGCTGTCCCACAAGCTGATAATAAGCAGGCTTCAGCTCAAAATCGTTCCTCTGAAAAGCAAGAGGGCGGATTGCAGCTCTGTTGGCATAAAACTGACCTGATCTGTTGTAATCTCCAAGAGTGCGCTGCACAAAACGCCCAGAAACGTTTACATCTTCATCTGGTACCTGCTGAACCACCTGTTCAGCTATGACATTCTCATTCTGATCTAGCCTCTGCCCTTCTGTATTCCTCCTGTTTCCATCTCTGTCAACTAAATGACCCTCTGCATCTTCAACCAAGACAAGTGGAGCAACCATTGTAGACTGTTTCTTAGCTTCCATGATGGTCCTCTCAACCTTAGCTAGTTCGTCAATGTCTAAAGTCAAAAGCTCCTTCTCTTTGTTGCTTCTGGTACTGCGATTAGGCATACACCTGAAACCAACAGAAAGAAAAGTAGCTGAAAGTTAGTAAACAAATAAAAACTCAGACAAAATCATAATACTAAAAATTGATAGGCTGCTACTACTCCCCGGAAACGGCGCCAAAAACTTGATAGGGCTCAGGTTTTACCTAAATTAAACTACTGCAAGTGCATAACAATGCAGTTATAGTATAAGGGGTTATCGAATCCCAAGGGAGTAAGTAAACTACACTAGCAATTATAGATTCGGACTAAGCTAAGCAGTAGATAATAAATGTAATGCAAAATAACTAAAAATATGAAAGCAAGCGTTTTATTTATTGATCTAAGATTCAGGAAACTAAAAGCGCTAAGTCAGGTCAATTCGAAGGTTAAATCCGAGAATATAGAATGCATGTAAGCAGGAATGATTTAAACCGTCTTGAACTCAAAACTCAATGATATAACTAATCAGTTCTCATTGCAGAAGTTACTATGCCTAATTCACAGAATTCCAAATCTCTTTGCAAATTCTAACAAATTAAGAAAGCATTAAAGATTATGTTTCGATTGTTCAAAAAACTCCTAAGTCAAATCTCTTTGCAAGTAGGTGTTTTGCTCATCTAATACTAGTTCAGGTGATTAACAATGTTCTCACATTTATTAAACAACCTAGTGTTCCAAATTTCCAGATGACTAGTCAAAGAAATCGGTTTTAAATGCAAGCACATATGAAGAACCAAAAGATATTCCTAACAGATTTGCGATTCTACAAACTCTTCATCAAGCTTTGAAAAGCCCTAACTTAACTAACAGATTACTTAGACATGATCATGAAGACACAAAACATAACTGAATAAAACTGCATTAAAGAGATAGAGTAAAAGTTAAAGGGGTTCAAAATCTTCTCTAAAAGAGTACAAGATTTGTCTCCCCAAAAAGCTCTGAATAAAAATTCTCTCTCAAGCTCTCTGAATTCGAAAATCTAGGATAAAAATCAACAATGGCTGAAAACCTAATATATACAAGCTAAAACACGAGCTGGAACACTTTTGTAATTAATGAAACTTCTGGGGCAATGTTGCAAATTTCCCTCCATCTATTAAAACAAGTCGCAACTCCTCTTCAGATACGGGTGACGAGCGTCACCCTTGAGTGGTGATGATCGTCACTGGTATGCTCAGATTAATCCTTAAAGCTACTCTCTCAAATTAAGAGATCACTGTAGTACTTAGGGATCGAATCCACAAGAACTAAAAGACTATTACTCAACATAATTTAGGTTCAAATATAGCTAAGCAGTCAATAACAAATAAAATGAAATGGTAAATAAAAGCAGCAAGAGCAGGAGCGGATTATGGGTTCTTAAAATCAATGAGGTGAGGCGCTAGGCAATGAGAAATTTGTGGGTTGACATAAATCGCAGACTAAAAACTAAAAGGATTATTTGTTAAAACCATTCTAGAACTCAAAAACACGAATGTAAAACCAATCGACTTCCATCGCAGAGATTATCTATGACCAGATTTTAGAATTCCAAATTTCTTTGCAAATTCTAACAACCTAAGCAAGAATTATGGTTCAGGTTCGATATGTTCACAAAATCACTAATCCAAATTCCTTTGCAATCAGTTATTTTGCTCATCTAAGATAGTTCTCGTGATTAATAATGTTTCCACATCTATTAAACAGCCTAGGATCTGATTTCTTGGTGATCAATCTTAAAACCAGTGTTAAAGCAATCTAGATGAAGAACCAAATGATTTATCCTTCCAGTTTTGCAGTTCTAACAACTCATTATCAACCTTTGAATAACCTAAAACCTAACTAGCAAATTACTCAGACATAGAAATTGAAACAGAAATCATGACTGAATAATATTGCATTAAAAAATAGAGTAAAAGACAAAGGGGGTTAAAAATTCTTCTGTAACAGAGTACAGATTTTTCTCCCGAAAAGCTCTGAATCTAATCTCTCTCTTAGTCTCAATGAAAACAAGATGAATGCCTAACAATGGCTGTCAAAACCTAAATACAACTCTAAACACGACTGGGGCGAGTTTGCAAATAGTAGGAAACTTCTGGGCCAAGTTGCAATTCTTCAAA
The DNA here is from genome assembly GCA_911865555.2 of Thlaspi arvense. Classification (NCBI taxonomy): domain Eukaryota; kingdom Viridiplantae; phylum Streptophyta; class Magnoliopsida; order Brassicales; family Brassicaceae; genus Thlaspi; species Thlaspi arvense. Next base: position 15,545,510 of record OU466858.1, read on the forward strand.
AGAGTTTTTAAGGCTCTTCTTCGCGACCACGATCGGTGTCGATAGACACCAAGTGGCTGGTCTCGATCAACACCCTGCTCCAGAATGCTCTTCGACTTGGTCTTTTCAGCATCAGCTTCAACATAGCTCCAAAAGGCTCCAAAACCCACAGTTATGCTCCAAACGTACCTAGACCTGCAAAGACTCGAAGAGACTCGAAATATACCAAAAGGACTCTATAAACAAGACTTATATCTTTGTTAAAAATCCATAAAAACCATGATATATCAACTCCCCCAGACTTAGCTTTTGCTTGCCCTCAAGCAAACAGAAAACTAAATATAGAGTCGAGGTTTGATAACGCAGGAACTCTCCTTCTCATAGATCATTGTTTCAACTGCTCATCTTGTAATCGACACACTGCATTTCTTAAACCAAATCGAACCACCATGGACTTCTCCTTAGACATTCACATCATCCCAGATTCAACACATAAATTCACAGCATTGTCCAATAACTATTATTGCTAAACTTCATTAGCAGCCTAAATATTCAAGAACCTTCTAGATTCATTCCCATACTATACCTAAATAAATCTGCACTGCAACCTATCAACCTTTGGTACTCTTTCTCTCCCCCATAATTATTATATTCTAAAGTTTCATTATATTATTCAGGTGTAGGTAAATAATGGTATCATGGGATAATCCTAACCTTACTTCCACCTGTGATCATCTCTTTAAGATGAAATACTGGGATCATTGGAAATTTTCCTACTCTTCATCAAAAGAGAATCATATCAAATTTTTGAAATTTATCACACATTATTTCTCTTTTTTTTTTTTAAACAAGGGAGGGGAGTACCATCGCTTTTCAAACATTGCAAGCAATTTATCAGGTATGAATGAGGAATCAAGCTCAATGAATATCAGACTTACTAACTTAGTCTTTTTAAAGCTCAAGTTAAGTGGACTTGCTGGAACTATAGATGTTTCTAGTTAACTGGTCAACCTAAGAATTTTTCATTAGTCAGAAACTGGTATTAATCATGCAGCAGTGGTTACTCAGATGAAACAGTTAACACAAACAATCAAGAGAAAGGTCCTAATTCCCAACTAATTTTGACTCAATAAAACAGGTTTTGGCTCAACTATAGGACTCTAAAAACCAAACACAATGTACACAATGTCAGCAAAGACCTCCCCCAGACTTAAACAACACTGTCCTCAGTGTTATCAAGCCTGGAGTTGGCAAAAATAAGCAATGAATCAGTTTGTACATGGATGAGAAAATGGTACCTTCGATTGCGCATGGTGTTGATCGATACCCTATGGTTGGTGTCGATCGACACCCAGTTTGAAGACAGAGTGTGATCGACCCAAACACGTATAATGTTGCATGTTAGATTGTTAGCTGAAGTACTCCCGAGTCAAGACTGTTAGGAACACTCAAGCACACTATTAAAAGCAACAATACAAATGCATACTCTCATCATTTCAAACAAGTACTAAAGCATAACCAAAGCTGACCAACTGACTCAAAGCAAAAACATGAAAAACTGACTCATAAAAAATGAAAAAGAACAAAGGAAAAGGAAAAAGTAAGCAGCATAGATGGAGGAACTAGTCCTCATCCTAATCGCGAGGAGGTGTACAAGGTCAAACGCAGCCGCAGTTTGACAGCACTGCGATGGCGTTCTAGAGGCTCGGGACACTCTGAACCATGATTCTCTGGAAAGTGGCCTGCTCCGTAGGAATGTCCGGAATGCCGGGGAGCGTGTAGCACCCAATCGGCTCAGGATATGCAGGATCTCTAGACGCTCGAGAGCGACGTGGTGGCACTCCAGTAAGGGCCTCAACGGGTGCGTCCTAAGCAGCAGAAGCAGCAGCTCATGAAGATCCTCCTCTGCGACTAGTAGCTGGCGCGGATCGAAGCAAAGAAGCATCATGGTGAAAGCTGAGGAGGTCTGGCTGAAGTGTAGTGAGAGCAGGCTGTGGTAGCGGAATCAGACATCGCCAGTGGGGCTACCAAAAATCCATAGCATCTCTTCTCCCTTGATCCAATGGGTGCTCCTCAAGTACTCCATATCGAGGAGGTGGCGCTTAGTCACAACCTTGCAGGTGGAAGTATCAATACTGCAGTAGCGGAATATGGGAGTCAGAAGACTAACACTCTCGGGCTTGCTGCGAGCCCCCGAGAACAGCTTGGTCTTCAGTGAAGCCAAGTGATGAGCAAAGATGGCACCCATGTTGACATCACTGTCAACTGCATACTCCTCTGTAAGGATATCCGCAATGCCATAGTAAAGCAGAGTCAGCTCAGAAACTCGCATCTTCCCGGGCTCAGACTTACTCAGAAGTGTAGTGGAGATGAGACGGGCAACCATGCGCGGCAAGGGATGGCACACATCAGTCTGAGTAGAGGTCTTATAATCATACCTCCCATTCCCGAGTAGGACCAGAAGCTCTGCAGATCAGGAAACTGCGCTGGGAGAGAGATGATAGTGCGCGCCGTATCGAACCCATAGATGAGACAGAATGCGGGAAGATGAATCATGTATCTGATACCTCGGATGATGAATGTGATAGTGCCCTCATCTGACCTCTTGACAATCTCATTGGAGTAGTAAATCCTCACTGTGGCAATGAACTGGCGCACTAAATCTGGATACAGGTCATACTGCTTGGTCGCAATGGTGCCCAAGCCAATCTTCTTCAGCACTCTCAGCGCCTCCTCCTTCAGCCCGAGTCTGCGCAGTGTATCAGTATCTGCGAACTGTGTAGGCGCAATATCCATCTTGAGCTAGGCATTATAGAACAGAGTATTGTAGTCATCCCACTGCTCTCTGATCTCCCTGAAAACGCAGTCGCGTTTAGCCACCTCCTTCGCTGGTGTATCCTCCCAAACTCTCTCCATTGGGATTTTCAGTCCCTCTCTCTTAGGCCACGGTGGAAGAGAGGGGATGACTGGTGCGGTATTAGAGGACTCGCCAGTCTCAGTGCGTGATCTCTTGCCGGTCCGCGGAGCCTTCTGCAAGCAGAAAACCAAGAACACAAAATTTTTCAAAATCAGGCCAAAAATCAAAAATTCAAAATCTGGCTAATATCATTAGTGTCGATCATAACCAGCAACTTAGTGACCACTAATCACAAACAATTCCAGTTTAAAACCCCAAATTTGAACCTATTTTTGCAAAATCACCAATTCGAAAATTTTAATATTTTGCAAAATCAAGCTGTAAAAACTAAGGGGCGAGGCCGAATTACTCCTTAACAACCTAGAGAAGCAAGTCACAAATCAAGCTAAAACAGGGTAAATCGAAGCTTTCAAACCTTGGGGTCAAAGTGAAAAGATGGGATTTCGAGTGTCATACCTTGCAGATCGGATGAATGACTTAGATATTCAGAAAGAGCACATAATTTCACCCAAGTTAGGCTTTTGAATCACTCAAATCCATCAAGAAACAAGGAAGTTGCGATTTACCAAAAATTTGTGTTCTTCGCGGTTTGGGAGAGAAACAGAGAATGAAGAAGATGAGTTTGGGGATTTAAAGTCGACTTACCTGATTAATGAGGGTGTCGATCAACATCCTATGGTTGGTGTTGATCGACACCAGCCCGTGTCGAGCTGGGTGTCGACCGTGGTCGATATCCCTTTGCTACACCCATTTTTTTTTTACTGAAACACGAAAATCAATTGGCAAAAACCAAAAATAAAACTAAGTATGTACATTTACCAGTGGGTTGCCTCCCACCAAGCGCTCGTTTAACGTCATTAGCTTGACTGTCCTCAAGATCAGGTAGTGGGTGCATCAGCCAAAGGCATAATCTGTCCTTCGGGAATCTCGGCTTCCTGTAGTCACTGCAAATTCTGTGTCCAGTGATGGTCCTTGTAGGAATCAGCTCATTCTTCTCATTTTTCACCACTGTGACTCCTCCTGTCTTTGGAACCACATGTACTAGATTGACCCAAGTGCTGTCTGAGATGAGATAGATGATCCCAACAACTAGAAGCTTCGTGATCTCTTTCTTCACCACATCCTGCAGATTCGGATTCAGCCTCCTCTGGTTCTCAATCGATGACTTTGACTCATCCTCAAGGTGTATCCTGTGCATGCACAACTCTGGAGAGATACCTTAAATGTCATCAAGAGAATAGCCAAGAGCCTTGCGAAATGTGCGCAGCTTGCTTAGCAGTAAAGTGAGCTCGGCATTGTTTAAGGAAGCACTAACAATAACATGATATGTAGAGTTATGTCCCAGAAAAGCCCAAGTGGTGTCTTGAATGCTGTCCTGTAAGCCCAAAGTGCACCATCTAGCTTGGCTGACCAATCTTTCCTTGTCTTTCCTATTGTCTTCTCCAGAATTTCTTTGATCTGCCTGTTGGAAACCTCAACCTGACCACTTGTCTGAGGGTGGTAAGGTGTAGCAACTTTATGATGAACTCCATACTTCTGCAGCAGCTTCTCAAACACTCTATTGATGAAGTGTTTTCCACCATCACTGATCACAATCACTCTATTGATATGCTCAAATTAACCCTTAGAGCTACTCTCTCAAATTAAGAGATCACTGTAGTACTTAGGGATCGAATCCACAAGGAATTGAGATTATTACTCAACAGACTTTAGATTCAAATATAGCTAAGCAGTCAATAACAAATAAAATGAAATGGTAATTAAAAGTAGCAAGAGCAGGAGCGGATTATGGGTTCTTAAAATCAATGAGGTGAGGCGCTAGTCAATTTGAAATTCGCGGGTTGACTTAAATCGCAGACTACAAACTGAAAGGTTTATTTGTTAAAACCGTTCTAGAAATTAAAAACATGAATGTAAAACCAATTGACTTCCATCGCAGAGATTATCTATGACCAGATTTTTTAGAATTCCAACTTCCTTTGCAAATTCTAACAACCTAAGCAAGCATTATGGTTCAGGTTCGATATGTTCACAAAATCACTAATCCAAATTTCTTTGCAATCAGTTATTTTGCTCATCTAAGACAGTTCTGGTGATTAATAATGTTTCCACATCTATTAAACAGCCTAAGATCTGATTTCTAGGTGATCAATCTTAAAACCAGTGTTAAAGCAATCTAGATGAAGAACCAAATGATTTATCCTTCCAGTTTCGCAGTTCTAACAACTCATTATCAACCTTTGAATAACCCAAAACCTAACTAGCAAATTACTCAGACATAGAAATTGAAACACAAATTATGACTGAATAATATTGCATTAAAAGATAGAGTAAAAGACAAAAGGGGTTAGAAATCCTTCTCTAACAGAGTACGAATTTGTCTCTCCAAAAGCTCTGAATCTAATCTCTCTCTTAGTCTCAATGAAAACAAGATGAATGCCTAACAATGGCTGTCAAAACCTAGATACAACTCTAAACACGACTGGGGCAAGTTTGCAAATTGTAGGAAACTTCTGGGCCAAGTTGCAATTTTTCAAAAGAGTTTTTAAGGCTTTTTTCGCGACCATGATTGGTGGCGATCGACACCAAGTGGCTGGTGTCGATCAACACCCTGCTCCAGAATGCTCTCCGACTTGGTCTTTTCAGCATCAGTTTCAACATAGCTCCAAAAAGCTCCAAAACCCACAATTATGATCCAAACATACCTAGACCTGCAAAGACTCGAAAGGACTCGAAAAATACCAAAAAGACTCTATAAACAAGACTTATATCATAGTCAAAAACCCATCAAAACCATGATATATTAGTCACCAAAGCCAATTGATGCCTCCGAGTTGCTAACTTCGTGGTTGATTTTTGAAATGCTCCAATTATGCTCTAATATATCCAATTATGCTACAAACATGCTATAACCTGCAAAGACTCTACTAGGGCTCTAAAAAGACCAAAAAGACTCAATAAAAAGGACTTATATCATGGTTAAAAACCATAAAAACCATGATATATCACTTTGAGGCTTCAGATGTCCAGATCACACCATAATGATCAAATGCATAAGGGCGGATATCATAGTCTTCATGTTCATCCGCCTCTCTCCTTGATGATGAACCTCTTTTTCTTGATGCTGCTCCTCAATATCTTCTTCCACATCTCAATCTCTTATTGTGCTCATGTTTTTAACCTTGCTTGGCCTCATCAATGGAGGATCAGTCTTAGGATCATAAAGCTCATCTTCAGTTGGCATGAAGCGAATATTCTCATAAGAGGTGAAGTTGGTGAGGCGCTGCTTTGGCAAAATGATCTTCCTCTTCCTATCTTCCGGCTCAAACTGATAACCAAAACCAGTGTCCACAGCTTCTGAGAAGTATCCAATCTTGCTGAGGTAGGGAACATCAATGAAGATCATGCTCACATCTGGTGTTTCAAGCTCAAATCCAGCGCTAATTATAATGGGAGTGATCAAGCCTCCAATGGCTATCTTAGGCTTCTTTTCTCTTGTGTTGAAGGCCCATTATTGGCAAGACAGGAACTGCTTCATAAGAATTGTTACAAGGCCAACTCATAAGCACTCTCCATGTATCTTGCCATGCCTTGTCTCCATCATAATGTTCTTGAAACCATTCACAAGCAGTCACATCTCCTCTTCCTTGACCATATTCTGCTCTTTTCTGTAGAAGAGTGTGCTGGTGATGACTCTATGAACATATCTGATAGCTGGATGGCGGATACTTGCACTCCTTAGATGACCATCTTTATTAGCATCATTCGCTATCTCCTCCCACACATGTCTTAGCTCATTGTGCTTGAAGCTCATGTTTTGTGCTATTGAGCCTTGATGAAAGCCAAATATTTCTTCAAGCTGAGTGAATTCCATGGTATACCATGCTTTGTTGGCTCGGAACTTGATTAATCCATTGCCAAAGTCTTCTTCTCATTCATCATATTCTTCATCAAAATTGTAGAAGTAAACCTTGAAGCTTGCAAGGAATTCACAAGAAAGTTGCTTGTAAGTGGGATACCCAAGACTAGCAAAATTTTTAAGCTCAATGTTGCTTATAAGCTCATCCACTTAAGCTTTGATCCCCAGCTCTTCCAACAGAGCAGGGATAGCATATCTTGTTGGAGCAAAATCCACTCTCCTCATTGCCCTCATGTAGATCTTTAAATTAGGTGCTGCATCTTGGACTTGCTCTTCTTCAACCACTAGCCTTTTGTCCTCTGCTCTGGTTCTTGCATCATCATTTGAGTCAAAAATCTCCTCATCACCTCTAGTGCTCGACATAGTACCTGAAAATGCAATGCTTGAAGCAAAAATTAGCATATTATCCTTTGAGAGCACTGTGCAGAAATGTATTTCTCAAAAATCAAGCATGCACAAGAAAATTCTATAAAACTTAACACTGATTGGCAACAAACAGAGTCGAATTTAGGAAAACTTTTCAGCTCAAAAAGATGAACACATTGAAAATTAAAATTCAAACAGCAACAAAGAGCAATTTAGTCAATCTTCTCTCCACCAGATTGTAAGCATGCACCAGATTCATCACTATTACTCTATATGAAGCATTTAAATGTTGAATATGCTGAAAAAAAAACATTAACATACCTAGATTTGGCCAAAATCTAAACAATATGATAAATTAAGAGCAAAATAAGCATACTCCAAGCATTTTAACCATAAAACCTTGACCTAATCAAGCAAAATTGGGGATGAACAGACAGTTATGAAAGACGTCTATAACTCCACATTCTAAAGCATTGCAACCTAATTTTCAAAGAATAATCCCAAAGAAACAAGAAATTAAAGCATAAGTACTTTTAATCTTTGAAAAACTTGAAAATGCAATGGGAGAATGAAAGAGATAAGAAAAATGCTTTGCTGGAAACAAAAGAGGTGTTTATGTCAATATGGATGTGTGGAGAGAAGATATTGCACTTTTAAAGAGATAAAATGGACAAATCTAAATAAATACATAAAAATGCAAGAAAATCTTAGTTTGAAATTCAAAAATGCATGTGAGGGGGAAAGAAAATATTCTTTTACCAGCCACCAAGGTCCACAAAAGGGTTTTACTTGATTTACCCATATAAAAATTTGAATTTTTTTTTTACACAAGTCATATCAAGCAAAACACCCGATGTGACACCCTGTGTGTACCATATCGGGGACGTCGGCTCCTTGTGCTCGGCGATCCTGTTCCTCTGCCTCGGGGGTTCTGTGTTCTGGTCAGACTCTCATCCGGGACATCTTGCATTGAGCAGTCTCTGAATATGATCTGCTCGATGTTGTGGCTCGGTGTAAGGAGACACTTCGGCTTGCATTATTCTCCAATGGGCAATGCATGGTATTGTCCGGATGCTCGTTCTTGGCTTGGATATTGTGCATCGAGCAAAAATAGAGGTGTTTTGCTTGATGCTACATCCCGATGTAGGTCCTCCGTTGTTCTGATGATGTCCTCCGAGGTAAATGTTGGACAGCTCAGTTTAAGACATGTATGTGGTATGCATCAAGCAAAGATATTGATGTTTTGCTTGATGCTACATGTTGATGTGGTTCTTCTCGCACTCGGCTTGGATGCTTGTCGATGGTCTTCGTACCGGCCATCGTCTTGTGCTCGAGTCATCCGATGATCTTCATATTGAGCAAAACCTTAGCTTCATCGGGCTTCTTCGTCGACGTACAGACTGCCATCTCGATGTACGGTCGGGATGATTGTATTGAGCAAGAGTTTGCGAGGTACGTGTGTCCATGATCCATTCCACAACTAGGTTAAACTTATCCCTCAAGGCTTTCTCCTTTGAACGGGTCATCGGTCCATCTCTTACCGTGGGCACGTCATGTTGCTCTCCATCTGGTAAGGTGCTTGCACCAATACTCCTAGGAGATTTTGCTTGATGCTTCTCCTCGATATGGGACCAAACTTTGCAAAACTCCTTTTTTGCATCTTCTTCGAATGGGAGCTGCTTCCATCTCCTCCTTATGTTGTAAAACCTCCATAAACACCTGAAAAGCACCACAAACTTGCAAACGTATGCAAATATATGCATTCCTAATCTAAATGCATGCAATGTTGATTCTAAGTGCAAATGAGACTAAAATGCAAAACTATAATGCAAAAACTAGGGAAAAGATGCATGAAATGCAGCCTAAAATGCTCTAATATAGCAAGTTATCAGAACCATAATTTCCGTGAAAGATATGCAATCTTTCTCAGGAAATTATAGTACTTCAGAAAGAAATGTTTCTTTCTCCACATGTTATCTTAACTTTGGCGATATCCCTGATACTCCAATAGATTTGTACATCAAAAAGGAAGATTATCATAAATATATATAAATTTTAAAATAATGAGAAGTAATGGATGAAGGAAATCATTTTGATTATGTATGTGGGTGAATTTTATAGAAAAAAGTCTTTGTCTACTAAATAACAATTGACTAATTGATAATATAAAAATTATTGGCTAACAAATTAACATAAATAAATTTACAGTTGTAAATCAAAGAGAATGTATAGTGAAAGAAAAACTTGTTTTTTGTTTTATAGTATAAATTGTTTTCAAAGATTGTACACTTGAAGAAAATAATAGTAATTCAAAATGTTAAAAGTAAAGATAAATATGATTTGCTAGTATTCACTTTTCTTTAGGTAAGTGTTTTTGAACAAAAAAAAATATATAAAGAAAAACATTGCATTAATATGATTGTTTTAAATCAAAATAATTTATATTGTGAAACACAGCGAGTATATGGTTTAGAGAAGCAATTATTTTATAATATAAATTAGACTTTCAATGTTATTCAATCCGATTAACACACCAAATTATATTAAGATTCAATTGTTAATTTTCTTTAAGTCAAATATTCAATTAATTGTCAAAATCTCTACAATATAATAAAGAAACATTATGAATTTAACAAATTAAAAATTTGTTAAGATATACTTTCTAATACACATAACTTTTATAATTGTGTTATAAGACTATAAAAGTTTGTAATGTTGCTAAGAATAGAAATAATATAGAAAAAGTATGAATTTCATATTTAATAAGATTATATTATAAAGTCTTTAGAACAAATAATTTTTACAATCTTATGATAAATCCTTATAATTTTCTCTATTATACCTTGTTATTTATTGTAAGATTATAATATCTTACAAACATTGTGCAAAATACGTTATAAAAAAGATGAATCATGAGGTCAAAGTTGATAGAGGTTTATAAATGTGTTTGAAAATAACATAACTAATGATTTGTTTCCTCTGATTTGCTAGACCTTCAGAATTAAACGTTACTATTTTAAATATAGGTAAGCTATGGAAAAGTTATTTTTTTACCATGTAATAAGGATAAAATTGTGATGCCCCGACTCAGCTAACTTAGCCGAGACAACTAGTACCTCTTGAAAACTTCTTCTGAACACTTTAGCCCATTGAGCGATTGGTCTCGCGCGCTAATCTTAGCAAACCTGAACAACTGAAAAGGGAAAAGAGAAAAGAGGTGAGTAATGAATTACTCAGTGAGGGAGATCATTTCTGCCATTGAAACATAATTAACATTTCTACGAATATTTGACACTCATCAAAACACATAACCCTAGACACTAGCAAACATATAACCGGATTAATTAATCAAGCTATAACACATTTCAATTGTCTTGCGAATGAAGCAAGATTTCCATACACTGGAGGTTTATACATCGCGTAGGTTGCACTATCCTTGTGATAGCCTTAAAACCCCATATTGTGGAGGCTGGCCTTGGCACATACAGTCCCATCTTGGGTTCGTCAGCCATACATAACAACACATCATAGCATAGCTCATAACCTTAACGTTAAACGTTTCCATCAATCATCGTACATGCTATCATCAATAATCCTACATGCAATCATCATATATCATCCAACATGTCATATCATATCATATCATATCATATCCTAATGCATGTCATCATGAAACTTAAGTCTAACAATCAGATCTAGGCTTATGCATAATGACTCATGTAAAATAATAGAAGTAATGTGAATTGTGTTTCCACAGATCACAATCCTCACCTTTGCCACTTGATGAATACTTTCTCTTTCTTTACTCTTTGGACAGATTCTCTTCTAAGACTTCAAGCACACGTTTCCTCATGTTCTTGATACTCAAATAGGTTCTCCTTCAATCGAGTGCTATCTCCACAATTTTAGAATACTCCTGTCAAGTTTCAGCTCAAACCGAGCTCGATTGTCCATCCAAATATTGCAACTCTCAAACATATAACACTATTCTATATTGCGTCAACTAGTTTCAGAAAGACATCTATAAATAATAAACTGACCGTTCACTGTTTAATCCCACCGTTGGATATGAATTCCACTGTGCCACCTTGACATTCTCCAAATATCAGCTCAATCAGGCATCATTTAAATCCTCAAACAATACCTTGAAAAGTCTGCAACGAAACTGTTTTTTCTGCAAATCACTGACTATGCGTGATTTTTGGCTAACTTCCAGATCAATTTAGAAATGACTTATAACTTGTATTAATGATCCGTTGAATCCTCTGAATTACATGAAGCAAGCTCTTTTTCCAGCGACAGCTCAATCGTTGTCTGGTTCCTTCTAGTCTGGACGTAATCTTCCTCCAAATTAGGCAATCCGGACACTGTAATTTCTGGACTCCCAACTGCAGGCTTCTCAGGCGTTTCTTGACCGGGAAGCAAGCTCTCCAGGCAACACCTCCGGTGGTACTAGGGTTTCTACTTAACTCTTTTAGAATCTTGGGATGATGGTGAACACGCTGATGCCCTTGCTGCACCTAACCGGCGTTTTCTTTTCCACTGACATGCCTCTAAAGTTGCTCCAATCACACTGTCTTCTTCTTCAATCTGCTTTGCATGAACTCGGGTTTTGATATTCCGATCTACTCCCATCTGCCCTGTTTCTGATTCTCCTTATTGACACAGATCAGATCTTCCTTTTCCAGTGCTTTTCCTTGGTGGTGGTGTTCTCTTCCCGGCGAAAACTCTCTTCCTCACGTGAGCATCGTCTTCTCCTTTTCGCTCCAACTACGTCTCTGCTTCCACTCCTATTATCTCCGAGACAACCTCTTCTACACTCTATTATCACTCTTAATTTTGTCTATCTTCTTCTTCCTTGAATCAACATCCCTCCTCTCTTTGCCTACTTCCATCGATCTCTTTTGTTACGCTTCCCATCTTCTTAATTATGTTCCATGATCTCTTTAAAACTGGATCTCTCCTTTCTTTTCGCTACTAACTAATGCCTAGGTGCCATCACCCCAACGACGGACTGAAACATCAGCAATGTGAACTCTCTCTCTCCCCTTCTTTTTCTCTCTAAGGCAGCGGCTACGTGAAAATTGGATGATAGGTTTTACCTTGATTATCCTCAAGATATGTGCAAATCACGCTTATATTATGTGTACACATACTTACACATCCGAATAATTTAAAGAATGCTAAATGGGCTTGGACCTGATAGGTTTACTTAATTCAAACTGGTCCAAATATTAAAACTCGGGTGTTACAAAAATCAAAGGAGAATATTATGTGGTTATTTGCATGGTTAGTAAACAGTTGAGGTCTTGAGTGAATCAACGTACTCCGTCGCTATAGCTCAATTAAGTCATTTTAGATTCTTGAAGAAACACATGGGCAGTTGGATGAGCGTAAAGATCGCAGGCTGAGAGAGCATCATTTCTTTCAGACCTTGACAGTTTGGTGTACATTAACTTTAAATGCATGAATAAAAATAGATATTTCATTACATGAGAATTGAGAACAGTGAACAAATATACATAATAAATTGAATGATATAGTAAAATTAAATAGAGAGTCACATACATATATTTTTGTATATTAGTAAATATAAATTTTGAAAACTAATATGAGGTTTTATAATCCGAAAGTAAAAATCAATCGCATTTGCTAGGAAAGGTTCTGCATATAAAATTGCTAATTGTGCTGCCTTCCCTTGGAGGAACGAGCCATTCTTCATGACCACTTAACTGACTGTTGAAAAGTTTTGTGCAAGCTTCTTCACAAATAGTTGGATCAGGTTTTCTCACCACTTTCATACACTGATTAGGAATGGAATGTTTGATACACATTTTTATATTACTTGAATGAGATATTTGTGCTGAAAATATTATTGTAAATATAGAAACAATTATGAAAATGCTGCATCTTTTCTTTAATGTTTTAGTCATCATAATGTATATGCTTGAACTAACAATGGTAATTACCACTAATGTTAGATTGGTATTATAGATTTTTTTTCTGTTTAGAATTATTGAAAAGATAATTGGGTGAGTATGTTGAGTTAGTCTAGGTGAAATGAGTTATATCTATTTGTAGCGGTTGTTTTTAATTGGTTAATGTTTCGCTGTTTTGAGATAAACATCAAATTAGTTTTCTAAAATTTAGCTGTGCTTTAGTTTTTCAGTTGTCGAAATAAGTTATTGTTATGAAAAAACAATAATTAATCGTTTGTATTACAAATTCTTGTTAGCATATAAATTTCTATGTCTATTTCAGTGAATTTGATAATCTTGAGAAAACTAATCTATTATATTATAATTAGTCTTTATAAAAATTTCATCTATATATATATTTTTTTATCTGTTAAATTTTTTTACTTTTCTTGTATTTTATTTATTTTTTTATCATTTGTAAAATTGCTTTTCTTTTACTTGTTTTAATTTTTAAAATAACATAGCAATGAAGTATATTGGTTGTGACTAGTTTTGCAAGAATCAATCCCCTAGTACTACCTAAGTAAGAATGATGAAGACATCAGCCGAGAAAATAACCTCAGGTTAAGAAATATCCAATGACACAATCCAATACAAGGAAACTTAGGGAAGGAATTAACAAGGCATTAGAACCCTCCTAATCAACATAGAGCTCGGACATCCTTTCAAAATCGCATCCCCAAGTTTACAACTTCCAGGAGAGCTCCAATACACCATAAATATATGTAATAATGTATTTTGCACCTTTAAGCCTTAAGAAAAATCAGCCTTATACAAACCAAGGCATATCTGCTTAATTGAAAAGAAATAATGTTTAAAACACCAGGAATCTCATGTAGACCTGACGGTCGGTTTTTTACAATCAATTACTCAAGTTACTCATGTTATTGTAGCACTTAAGGATCAATCCAAAGAGGTTAAGATTAACTACACCAATAATGCATGAAACTATCTAAATTAAGCAAATCCAAAAAAGGAGTTGTGTATAACATTATGTGAATTTCTAAAACAAGCAAACAATCCCAGAAAAACCAAATACAAGATTAGTTGGACTTTGACCGGGTTTGGGTCTGGGTCTGGTCGCTGGTTGGACTGTTCGTGCTGGTGGTCCGCACCAGTCTCCAAGTTTTTGGCCGCAAGCTAGCCTAGTCACGCTGGCCTAAAGCTGGTGTTTGCGCCTATCTTTATGCCTCGCAGTAGTTCGTCCCGGTCACGCCCTCCGTCTGCAATGAGCTCCAGGTTTTAGGCAGCAGAATATTCCACCAGCGTCGTCATGCAGCTGATGCCGTGTCGGATGTCCTGGGGTAGGCTGCGGTCTAGCCATCTACGCTGTGGTCCGTGCCCAAGCGAAACAATTTCTGCTGACTTGTTTTTAATCCTTCTCATGGCCCTTGTTTGCACCTTGCTCATCCAACAACTCCCTGTAGTCTCTAGGGCCTCCAAATAAAAAAAAAACACTCCAAATGCGGCACAAAATGCAATTTCTATGCTAATATGATCTAAGATCTAAAATGGATGAAAGCAAGGCTAATATACATAATTGCACTTATGAAACAAAATAAAAACTAACTTAAATGAATGTTAAAATTATCCAAATAATGAAACTATCAACTCACCCAAACTTGCATTTTGCTTACCCTAAAACAAAATACATAAGAACAAGATAGATAAGAGGTTTGAAGGTGGGCTCAAATCCAAAAATGCCAATAAGAAATGTCAAATCATTGTCTGAGTTTACAATTCTAGGATGCACTTGAGTTTTTTTTACTTCAAAAATATTAGTCACACTTATCACAACATGATAAAAATCCAAGTCTAGCCTATACAAGCATTCCTTTCCTCCATTATTTTAACATTTATTAAATTGTAACCCTGGATCATGTTTTGAATTGTCAAGAGAACTCACTCGGTTAAGGGTAAAGACTTTGAGATAAAAATTATCTCAATGTATGGGTTTATTTCTGATGCAGAGAGCATCTCTCAAGAATATGAATTAATCTATAGCAAAATGCTAAGAGTAAAAACCAATTGATGCATACATGGATGACTCTCATCTACCCAAACTAAATCTAAACTCTAGATTACCCCCAAAGTTTAAACCCTCACGCTATCCTTTTACCAAGGCTTTGTGATACAAGGGTTTTTAGGCTCTTGTTGTCAATCACCCATTGTACTAGTCAGTTGTAGTATGGGTTTTAATGTCAATCCAATTGAGATTAGTTAAAAACAGAAGAGCCAAGAGTAAAATCTATAAGTCAAGCAAGCAGGAAAAGGTTTTTGTTGCCTAGGCAACTGTTCTAACACCCTAGTGTGATCAATCAATAAGAAAGTGAAAACAAAAGCAAACTAAGCAGATTTAAGCAAGAAAAACAGAGCAAAACAGAGCAAATCCGAGATTCAAATAAGAGAAAGGCAAGTTCCTAGATGTGGTTATTGACTTTGGGGAATTTCAGACACTAACTAAGGCTGTTTCCGACTACATTGATCAAGCAAGTAAGCATGCACTAACTAAGGCTGTTTCCTAGACATAGAGTTCACAATGAAGCAAGCTAGATCCAATCTCTTGGCAAATAGCCATTTGCTAAACATCTTAACAATAACTAATTCTCATTAGTGCTAAAACATCAAGCAAGCAATAGTAAACAACTCTATTTAAGTCAAAATGCTCCTCAAACAGTCAATCTCTTGAGCCAAGGCCAGCAAATCCTCTATTAAACAAGATCAGCATTTCATCAAACCCTTGGTGGGCATAAGAGAAAGCTAACAACCTAGATGAGTTTGATCAAGACTAATCTAGCATGAATAACAGATTAATAGAGAGGAACCGATAAACTGAAGCACTTAACAAGCCCTTATCAAGTCTTAAATTCCCCTAATCTACCACATCGAGAAACTCTAAGCAAACTACTCACTCATACTTATGTTTAACACCAAATCACAAAGGAAAAGGATGTTAATCAAGATTAGAAGAGAGAATAAAGAAAGATTAAAGGCAAATACTCAAATATATTAAATAAAGCAAGGATTTGTCTTACAAACTTAAAGAAAATGCTTAAGAACAGTAAATTGACAAGACATGTCGAAAATCTGGAAAAAGAGGCTATTTATAGCCTAGAGAAGGAAGCCCTAGAGTAATGGCAAATGTGTAAATAAAAACAGGTTCAGATTGGGTTTACATCGGTCAGTTACATCGGTCACTTGTGGTCGATGTAGATCCCATCGGTCAGGCAGTGGTCAATGTTGGTGACCGAAATTCATTCGTTGTGTTTGTGTCGATCACCCCTGACCGATGCTGGTGATCGATGTGCTGGTATCGGTCAGCCATGATCGATGTTGGTGACCGAAAATCTGGTATCGGTCACCCTTTGACCGATGTTCACCGTGCTATGACCGAAAACCTTTGCAGAGATTGTCTGCTTTGATCCTTCTTGCTCCCTTTGATCCAGCTAGCATCCTGAATCATCCCCAAAGCTCCTCCAAGCTCCTTTTAGCTCCAAAAGCACCTAAAAACATCCAAAATGCAAGAAAAATGCAAACTATACCCTAAATGCAACCTAAGTCTAAAAGGAGAAGAAAATGGGGCAAAAACTATGGGAAAACATGTAAAAGAGAACCAAAACATGTACTAAATGCAGTCCTAAATGATGTAAATACAAGGGATATCAACACCCCCACACTTGCCTTTTGCTTCTCCTCAAGCAATTAAGAACAAATGGGAGAGTGAAGTTTGAAAGTGGGCATTCATATTCCAAAAAATGCAAAGGTAAAGAGATGGTATCAATGCTTAAGTGCCTAGTTGTAGGATGCAAACATAATCAGCTATACTTTAAAGAACCTTAGCCATGCTCATCATGTTTCAAAATGATCTCAAATCTCAACTTAGGAAAATGCTCAAATCAATCAACTCTTTAACATTCAATTAAGATCAGAACATGAATCATACTTATGCAAATCAAGTGAAGACATTTGGTTGAAAGGGTAAGGTCATGAGATAAAAATGATCTCATTTTAGCAAAGGGTCATTAAACAAAAGGGATCACTCAATGAAAAGAACTTCATCTTAGGCAAAATGCTAAAGGTAAAAGCACACTTATGCATGCAAATCAAAGCGCCCTTCTACCCAAAAATGAATCCTAAGTACTTCTAAACCCCAAAAGTGAACCCTCTAAGTCTACCCTTTCCTAAACTTTATCCTTTACCCTTCCTCATGGCTGGGGAAACTTCTTCTTTTTGCTTTTGTAGTTGCTTCTTTTTGGTTGGGACTTGCTCTTCTTAGTTGAATTGGCACCTTCATCACCTTTGGTGGATTGTTCCTGGTCTTATTTTTTTCTTTTTTGGACCCTTTCTGAGCTTTGTTGCTGGCGCCTTTCTTCTTTGTATTTAAAGCTTTTCTTCCCTTTACTTAACCACAATTCTAGACTGTTTCCCCTTTTCTACCATTTCAAATCTTTTCCCTCTCTTTCAAAACATATAAACATGAAGTTCAAACCACCTAAACTACCCTTTTTAACCCAAAACTCCTATCCTAGAATGAAGCACAAGATGGAAGCTGATATCTATAAGAGAACTAATCATTGCCAGCCTTATTCCTAACACTTTTTGCCAAGAAAAAATAGAAAATGCAATGCAAAAGCCTCACATCTCTCACAATAGTGTTTAGGCTCAAAAGGAGGTTTTGGTTAAGGGTGAGGATGTAACTGTCCCATAAGTATGAGGATCAGCTATTTGGATCAGCAATCGTGGTAGAAAGGAAAAAGATGATCCAAATATGTATATGGTAGCCATGAATTCACTTTTCAATGCATAAGACAAGATAATTAAAAGTCCAAATTAAGGTTCAAGTTGATAGAGTTGATTTTCAGAGAACAAATGCTTTCAAAATGAGATGAGAAGACCAATTCTAGCAATCTATGCATGGTTCAGCCTTAACTTCTAGCAATCAAATGATGCATCAAACAACTAAGCAATTAAAAACTGAAATCATCTCTAAACACTAAGCATTTTACAAGGAAAATTCATCATAATGCCCTATGCAAATGCAATGCAACCTATATGTCAACACTAGACTCAATCTTAGAAGAATGAATTGCAACTACATGCTTTCTTTTTGGTTTGCAAAAATGCAAAAATTTTCAAAATTTTCGATTTTTTTTGTGTTTTTCTATGCCTTACATGAATGCATGATATGCATGAGACTCAAAGTAAAAAGAAAAAGAAAAACTAAGAAAACAGAACACAAAGTCAAACCCCAAATCCCTCTCCCACACTTAAATTACACAGTCTCTTGTGTAATGAAAGCAATGAGAGAGAGAAGCACAAAATATAATACAAAACTAAAAAGATGCAATGGTATAAACAGTAGAGAGGATGTGGTACTTGGTTCAGTGGTAGGAGTGGTGGGATGATCCTGAGGTCTGAGGAGACTTGGTAGCTCTCCTCTTGTTTCTCCTCTCATAAACTTTTGTGGAATGCTCTGCTTCTTGAGGTGGTTGAACCCAGCTTGACCATAGCTGCTCTGCTTGAGAAGAGTTCCCTTGTTGACCCCATTACCATGTTTCCTGAACTGAAGAGGGAGTGGGAGTTGGTTCCCAAGCTGATGGTACATGGGCGCTTGGCGCATAAGATGAAGCATTTGGTTGTGCCCATGTCCCCCATTGATCACTTGGCTGTGCATGGAAAGAGTGTCTTCCATGAGGGTTCCAAACAGCTTCCTCCACTTCTGTTGGCTCATCTTGATGTGCTTGCTCTTCTTGGTAAAGTGTATGCTCATGAGTGTGGCTTTGGTGGGAAGTTCTTGCTGATGATGCTTTGTCTTTCTTAAACTTCCTCCTAACCATTTTCATCAATCCCTTAATGGCTTTGTCTTGCCATTTACACCACTTCTGGAGAGCATTGATGTGCTCATGAGCTATCTTCAAAGAGCCTCCTTGGTTGGGTGATTCATAGGGTTTGAAGTGGAACTGCCTTGAACTGTAGCTCAACACTTCTTCTTCTTCAAGCTCATCTTCTTCAGAGGTTCTTCCTTGGCCTTCAGCGCCAGCAGTAGCATTACATTGGTGATCTTCTTCTTCTTCTTCTACAATCTCTTCAGTGTTTCCTTCCTCACTGTCTTCTTCTCTCTTTCCAGGGATAGGGCCGCATGTGTAGAGCTCTTCCTCACTCAGATTGAAGCAGATGTTGCTTCCTTTGGTGAAAGAGGTGAGTCTTGGATTAGGGAGGAGGACCCTTACTGGTTCTTGGTGATTGTTGAGGAACTGGTAGACATACTTGTCCTGAACACTCTTCTCAAGAAAATGGCTTCTCTTCAGATAATCCATATCTATCCAGATAGGATCTAGAGCATCTCCAGCATGTTCCTCAAGATTCACATCACAAGCTATGAGTATAGCTGTGACAACCCCTCCAATGTGGAGCTGTGGATTTCTCTCCCTTTTTCCCTTGTTGATAATCCAGATCTGATAGGTTAGCAGCTGCTCCATCAATAGTCTCACAAGGCATGGGAACTTGCTTGGTGGGTTGGCGCCCATACTGGTGTACAGTCCATTGTAAAGGAAGTCTCTTTCCTTGCCAGTTAGGTATGAGGTTTCCTTCCTTGCAAAAAAATGTGTTTGCAAGCACCTTTTGTGCATATCTAACTGCAGGATGCTTCAAGTGCTGGTTCCTTGTAACCCCAGCTCTGAATTCCCCAACTCCAATGACTTCCCATAGCCTTGAGTACTGAGATTCATGGATCAAGAACTTCTTTCCTCTTTGAAAATAGGTGCTTAGCTCTAGTGCCTTAGAGAGTTCTTGGAATGTGATTGTGAACCTCTGTTTTCCAAGCTTGAAAGAGATCCATCCATCATGGTCAGGGAGCTCACTCTTCTCATAGTTGACCACCTTGAGTGTGGAGAGGAACTGATGAGTGAAGCGCTCATAGGAGGGAAGAGGCTGTAACAGCTTGGTGAGCCCCATTTGCTCAAAAAGGGTAGTGCAGTCTTCATAGATCCCTAGCTCCTTCATTGTGGTGGAGCTTGGGTATCTTGTTGGCTTGAAGGTGCATCTACTAAATCCCTCCATGAGCTCCCTGGCACTATACTTCCTGGATGGAATATCTTCCTCAACAGCTTTTCCCTTGCCTCTCTGCTTGGCGCCTTTCTCTCCAGCGGGTCTCTTCCTAGCGGCTTTGGATGAAGTCTCAGCTGCAACCCCTTTTCCTTTGTCCTTGGATGCTCGTGGTGAGGTAGTGGTTCCTTCCTGAGGTGCTTTTCCCTTTTTCCCAGCAGCTATGTATGTTCTCGCCATGGTACCTTCAAATGCAAAGCTTGAAAGCAAGGTAAGAGAAAGAATAAAAGCTGAAGAACTTAATAACTGAAAGCTTTAAAAGAAAATTCTCTAAGCTAAGAAGAGTCTAACAAGTCTCAACAACAAGATTAAACTTCTACAAAGCATGGAGAAATTAAAAGCTAGCAGTTTAGAGAGGCTAGAATGCACAAAGGATAAACATTTATGCATGCACATCTAGCTAAAGCAGTTCTTAGGCAAAAGAGGATATGATCTTGCAAATGGATGAGAACAAGCAAGAAATGAGATAAATGCATATAAAGCTTCAACATCTAACATGCTCATTCTAACCAATTCACATTGCAAAACCAAAGCACAACATTTAAAACCAATCAACACTTGCTCTTTAAAGCATAGACTAAGCGATTTTGACCATATGCAAAGTCTAAGAGCAAAGGAATGATAGTTTAGGAAGCAAACCTTTTTGGAACTTTTGAGCACTTAGAGAAAGCAATAAGAGAGAGAGAGAACTAGTAATTTCGTGCTTTAGGTGAGAAGAGAAGTGAAATGAAGTGTGAAGAGAAGTGAAGAAGTTGTTGCTTTAAATAGAGAGAAGGAGAGGAAACCAAAGGAATCAATGGTTGGTGAGGGAACAAGAGGAATCAAAAGTGTGGGGGACAAAAACAAAAGTGCTCAGAAGCTAAGAAAGAGGTCAAGAAGGATCCCATGTTAAATTTTAAACTACATTGGCTCCAAACCAAAGGAGGGAAAATTTTTGAAAAATTGAAGTACTTACCTCGGGTGGAACATCGGTCACAAGTGACTGTTGTGACTGACCGAAATGTCAGTATCGGTCATAAGTGACCGATGTTAGAGACCGATGTGCTTCCTGGGGACTACATCGGTCATCTCCTTATCGATGTGCTTGACCGAAATCCATTCGGTGTGTTTATGTCAGTCTGTGTATGACCGATGATAGTGACCGATATGTTTCCTAAGAATCACATCGATCACTAACGATACACTTGACCGAAATTCATCTGGTGGGTTTACATTGATTAAGCTTGACCGATGTGGATGACCAAAACGTGCCCCTCTTTCAAACTTCCTTCCACATCGATCACAAGTGACCGATGTGTTGACTGGTGTAGACTGGCTCTACTGACATCGATCAATCATGGCCGATATTTATGACCGAAAAGTGTGTATCAGTCTTGTTATGACTGATACAGTTGACCGATGTCAGCCAGAAAACACCTGTTCTTTGTCCCCTTCAGACTTTCTCAACCCCCAATTCGAACTCCTGTTTAAATACATTATAACAAAGCATAAAAGATAAACTAGAAAGCATAATATATTCAAAAGGATACCATGGGACTACCTCCCAAGTGTGCTTGTTTAAAGTCACTAAGCTTGACTTTGATTACCTCTTTAGTTGAGGTGAGGAGAAGGAGTCTTGGAACTCCTTGGTGTCATCTTGCTTCTCTTGACCTTGGTGGTGACTTCATTCACCTTGATCCTGGCAAAAGGTGTAGCATTCCCCTCTTACTGAAGCTTGAAGCAAAACTCTCCCTTCTTAGAGACACTTGGTTGCAAAACTACTTCTCCCTTGCTAGTAACCAGCTTAACATCATTCAGATTCTTGTAACCAACCACTTCAAGGACCTCCTTTTCAGTGGTGTCTTCAAACAACTTGACCAAGCAGCAGCCATCAAAACTCTCTCCTTGGTAGCCTTCAAACTCTGGCCATATCTTTCCAAGCTGCTTCAGCTTCTTGATCTCCATTGAGAAGGCTTGCTCATTCTCCAGCTTATTCCCCTTGGAGTCAAACCTTAGAACCCTCTTCCTGGTCAGTTTCAGCTCAATTGTGCATTCCTTGGCATCAAACACTGCTCCAGCTGAGGCCAGGAAAGGTCTGCCTAGAATGATAGCATTCTTTATATGGCCTTCCACATCAAGCACCAGGAAATCAGTGGGGATGGTTACCCCTTCAATCATCATTGGTACATCCTTGAGACTCCCAAGTGGTTTCTTCACTGTCCCATCAGCTATAGTAATGGACACATTACTCTCCTGAAGTTGAGTGTAGCCAAGAGCTTTAGCAGTAGAGGATGGGAGAAGGTTGATACTTACTCCAAGGTCACAGTCTCTTGTGTAATGAAAGCAATGAGAGAGAGAAGCACAAAATATAATACAAAACTAAAAATATGCAATGGTATAAACAATGGAGAGGATGTGGTACTGATTCAGTGGTTGGAGTGGTGGGATGATCCTGAGGTCTGAGGAGACTTGCTAACTCTCCTCTTGTTTCTCCTCTCATAAGCTTTTGTAGAATGCTTTGCTTCTTGAGGTGGTTGAACCCAGCTTGACCATAGCTGCTCTGCTTGAGAAGAGTTCCCTTGTTGACCCCATTGCCATGTCTCCTGAACTGAAGAGGGAGTGGTAGTTGGTTCCCAAGCTGATGGTACATGGGTGCTTGGCTCATAAGATGAAGCTCTTGGTTGTGCCCATGTCCCCCATTGATCACTTGGCGGTGCATGGAAAGAGTGTCTTCCATGAGGGTTCCAAACAGCTTCCTCCTCTTCAGTTGGCTCATCTTGATGTGCTTGCTCTTCTTGGTGAAGTGTATGCTCATGAGTGTGGCTTTGGTGGGAAGTTCTTGCTGATGTTGCTTTGTCTCTCTTGAACTTCCTCCTAACCATTTTCATCAATCCCTTAATGGCCTTGTCTTGCCATTTACACCACTTCTGGAGAGCACTGATGTGCTTATGAGCTATCTTCAAAGAGCCTCCTTGGTTGGGTGATTCATAGGGTTTGAAGTAGAACTGCCTTGAATTGTAGTTCAACACTTCTTCTTCTTCAAGCTCATCTTCTTCATAGGTTCTTCATTGGCCTTCAGCGCCAGCAGTAGCATTACATTGGTGATCTTCTTCTTCTTCTTCTCCAATCTTTTCGGTGTTTCCTTCCTCACTGTCTTCTTCTCTCTCTCCAGGGATAGGGCCGCCTGTGTAGAGCTCTTCCCCACTCAAATTGAAGCAGATGTTGCTTCTTTTGATGAAAGAGGTGAGTCTTGGATTAGAGAGGAGGACTTTCGCTGGCGTGTTGATGTCTTTGATGAAGCTGTATACATGCTTGTCTTCAGTGCTCTTCTCCAGGAAGTGGCTCCTCTTGAGATAGGCCATGCCAATCCACTGTGGTTCCAGGGCATCATCCTCATATTCATCAATGTTGACTCCACTAGCCAGAAGAATGGCTGTGACGACTCCCCCAATATGAATATGTGGGTTTCTCCTATCTTTCACCTTGCTCATAACCCAGCTTTGGTAAGAGTAGAGCTGTGTCATCAGCATGGTCACATAGCAAGCATCTTCTTCTGGCGCTGTGAGAGGTCTTCCTTCTGTGCCTGCCCGCACAATATCATACACCCCTTTGTTGATTAGGTCCATATCCTTGCTTGTGAGATATGTTGTCTTCTTTCTTGCAAAGAGTGTGTTTGCAAGTGCCTTGTGAGCATATCTCACAGCAGGGTGTCTAAGGTGCTGGTTCCTTGTTGTTCCAGCAATGTATTGCCCAGTTCCAACAGCATCCCACAGCCTTGCGTGCTGCTTCTGGGTGATGGAGAGATGGCTCTTCTTGTTGGTGTAGGATCTGAGACCAAGAGCTGCAGCGATGGCTAGGAAGGTAGAGGTGAAATTCTGCTTGCCGATTTGGAAGGAGATCCACCCATCCCCATTAGAGAGTTCACTTTCCTCATACCAGACTAATTAGAGAGTGGAAAGAAACTAATAGGTGAGCTCTCGATATGATGGGAATGGGTCTGTCATGAGGACTTCAAGTTCCATGTTCTGAAACACCTTCGTGCAGTCACTGTAGATCCCTAGTGCTTTCATTGTACTAGCACAAGGGTATCTTGTTGGCTTGAAGGTGCACTGGTTGAAAGCCTCCATGAGTTTCCTAGCATCTGGTTTGTTGAAGCAGACATCTTTCTCTACAGTTCCGCCTCCCTCATTCTGCTTGGCGCTTCTCTCTTCAACTGGTCTTTTGCCAGCAGCCTTTGATGATGTCTCAGCGGTAACACTCTTCCCCTTGTCCTTGCTTGCTCGTGGTAAATTTGGAGCTCCCTGCTGTTGTGCTTTTCCCTTTTTCCCAGCAGTTACGTTTGTTCTCCCCATGGTACCTTCAAAGATAAAGCTTGAAAACAGGGTAAGTGAAAGAACAAAAGCTGAAGAACCTAATAACTGAAAGCTTTAAAAGAGAACTCTCTAAGCCAAGAAAAGTCTAACAAGTCTAAACAACAAGATTAAACTTCTACAAAGCAAGAAGAGATCAAAAGCTAGCAGTTTATATAAGCTAGAATGCACAAAAGATAAATAGTTATGCATGCACATCTAGCTAAAGCAGTTCTTGGGCAAAAGAAGAGATGATCTTGCAAATGGATGAGAACACGCAAGTAATGAGATAAATGCATATTAAGCAAAGCTTCAAATCTAACTTGCTCATCCTAACCAATTCACATTGCAAAACCAAGGCACAACATTTAAAACCAATCAACACTTGCTCTTAAAAGCAAAGACTAAGCGATTTTGACCATATGCAAAGTCTAAGAGCAAAAGAATGATAGTTTAGGAAGCAAACCTTTTTGGAACTTCTGAGCACTTAGGGAAAGCAATAAAAGAGAGAGAGAACTAGTAATTTCGTGCTTTAGGTGAGAAGAGAAGTGAACTGAAGTGTGAAGAGAACTGAAGAAGTTGTTGCATTAAATAGAGAGAAGGAGAGGGAACCAAAGGAATCAATGATTGGTGAGGGAACAAGAGGAATCAAAAGTGTGGGGGACAAAAAAAAAGTGCTCAGAAGCTAAGAAAGAGGTCAGGAAGGATCCAATGTTAAATTTCAAACTCCCTTGGCTCCAAACCAAAGGAGGGAAAAATTTTGAAAAATTGAAGTACTTACCTCGAGTGGAACATCGGTCACAAGTGACTGTTGTGACTGACCGAAATGTCTGTATCTATCATAAGTGACCGATGTTAAAGACCGATGTGCTTCCTGGGGACTACATCGGTCATCACCTTATTGATGTGTTTGACCAAAATCCATCCGGTGTGTTTATGTCGGTATGTGTATGACCGATGTTAGTGACCGATATGTTTCTTAAGAATCACATCAAGCACTAACTGGTCGATACACTTGACCAAAATTCATCCGATGGGTTTACATCGATCAAGCTTGACCGATGTGGATGACCGAAACGTGCCCCTCTTTCCAACTTCTTTCCACATCGATCACTAGTGACCGATGTGTTGACTGGTGTATACTGGCTCTACTGACATCGATCAATCATGGCCGATATTCATGACCGAAAAGTGTGTATCGGTCTTGTCATGACCGATACAGTTGATTGATGTCAGCCAGAAAACACCTGTTCTTTGTCCCTTTCAGACTTTCTCAACCCCCAATTCGAAATCCTGCTTCTATACACTATAACAAAGCATAAAAGAAAAACTAGAAAGCATAATATATACAAAAGGATACCATGGGACTACCTCCTAAGTGTGCTTGTTTAAAGTCACTAAGCTTGACTTTGAATACCTCTTTAGTGGAGGTGAGGAGAAGGAGTCTTGGAACTCCTTGGTGGTGGCTTGCTCCTTTTGACTCTGGCAGAGGCTCCATTTATAATGATCTTGGCAAAAGGCATAGTCTTCCTCTCTTGCTGAAGCTTGAAGCTAAACTCTCCCCTCTTAGAGACACTTGGTTGCAAAACCACCTCTCCTTTGTTAGTAACCAGCTTAATATCATTCAGATTCTTGTAACTACCCACTTCAAGGACCTCCTTTTCAGTGGTGTCTTCAAACAACCTTGGCAAACAGCAGCCATCAAAACTCTCCCCTTGGTAGCCTTCAAACTCTGGCCAATGTTTCCCAAGCTGCTTCAGCTTCTTGATGTCCATTGAGAAGGCTTGCTAATTCTCCAGCTTATTTCCCTTGGAGTCTAACCTTAGAACCTTCTTCTTGGTCAGTTTCAGCTCAATTGTGCATTCCTTGGCATCAAACACTGCTCCAGCTGAGGCCAGGAAAGGTCTTCCTAGAATGATAGCATTCTTTATGTGGCCTTCAACATCAAGCACCAGGAAATAAGTGGGGATGGTTACCCCTTCAATCATCATTGGTACATCCTTGAGACTCCCAAGTGGTGTCTTCACTGTCCCATCAGCTATCGTAAGGGACACATTACTCTCCTGAAGTTGAGTGTAGCTAAGAGCTTTAGCAGTAGAGGATGGGAGAAGGTTGATACTTGCTCCAAGGTCACAAAGACAGCTTTTGAAAGTCTGCCCATTAAGCTCACATGGGAGAGTAAAACATCCTGGATCTCCAAGTTTCTTGATAGTGAGCTCCTTAACCTCAGGTGTTCCAGCCTTTACCCTTAGCTTCTCAAGTTCTTCTTGGCCATTCAAACCCCTCAATTTCATTTGAGCATCATAGAGGGTTTCATATTTCTGAACTAGCTGTTCCTTGAATCTTCCTGGAAAGGGGATAGTGGGCTGATAGATAGGGAGATCAGCAGCTTGAGTTACCTTCTTGGCATCAGAGGTTTCAACAAGGTCTTCCCCTGTAGCATCAACAACCTCATGTGGCGCCCACCACTCATCTTCTTCCTTGTTGGTTCCTTCTTCAAGAGAGTTCTCCTCAATGGCATAAGCTTCAATAAGCTCCTCTCCCCCACTCTGAATGTCAATGTCCTCATTGATTAAGGAAAGGAAGTCTTCAATGATAGCTTCTTCTTTAAGAGGAGTAAAGGCAACTGCAGACTCAACAGCTTGGCAATACTCATAGTTGGTCTCTAAGGTCTGTATCCTGGAATCCAAATCATCAAACTTGGTGTTGAGCTCAGCATGAACAGAGTCTAATTTGTTATGCAACTCAGCAAATCCCTGGTTCATCTCCAATATTGCAAGGAGTTGTAAGTTGCGGAATTCAGTGAGTATACTCTTGATATCAGCTGCAGTAGAAGTAGAAGCATTGAGCTGAGCTTGAGGGAGAGCAGGCGTGGGTTCAAACTGTGGGTGGGTATTGTAGCTGTCTGCAGAGTAGTTCATAGGCAGAAGCTCTTGGTAGAAGTTGTTGCACCTTGGAGTTTCAAAACAGAGCATCTTCTCCACTTATAGAGAGGTACCTGAAATGAAAATGCTTGAAAAGGAGTGAATAACCAAATAAAACTAAAAACTTGATCTTAAAGATTCTACAAACTCTAATGATTCAAACTTAAATCCCAAATGGCAACGGCGCCAAATTGATACAAGGGTTTTTAGGCTCTTGTTGTCAATCATCCATTGTACTAGTCAGTTGTAGTATGTGTTTTAATGTCAATCCAATTGGGATTAGTTGAAAACAGAAGAGCTAAGAATGAAATCTCTAAGTCAAGAAAGCAGGAAAAAGTTTTTGTTGCCTAGGCAACTGTTCTAACACCCTAGTGTGATCAATCATTAAGAAAGTGAGAACAAAAGCAAACTAAGCAGATTTAAGCAAGAACAATAGAGCAAAACAGAGAAAAACAAAGCAAATCCGATATTCAAGTAAGAGAAAGGCAAGTTCCTAGATGTGGTTATTGACTTTGGGGAATTTCAGACACTAACTAAGGCAGTTTTAGACTACATTGATCAAGCAAGTAAGCAAGCAATGGTGATTCCTAGACACAGAGTTCACAATGAAGCAAGCTAGATCCAATCTCTTGGCAAATAGCCCTTTGCTAAACATCTTAACAAGAACTAATTCTCATTAGTGCTAAAACATCAAGCAAGTAATAGTAAACAACTCTATTCAAGTCAAAATACTCCTCAAACAGTTAATCTCTTGAGCCAAAGCCAGCAAATCCTCGATTAAAGAAGATCAGCATTTCATCAAACACTTGGCCTGGGCATAAGAGAAAGCTAACAACCTATATGAGTTTGATCAAGACTAATCTAGCATGAATAACAGATTAATAGAGAGGAACCCATAAACTAAAGCACTTAACAAGCCCTAATCAAGTCTTAAATTCCCCTAATCTATCACATCTAGAAACTCTAAGCAAACTACTCACTCATACTCATGTTTAACACCAAATCACAAAGGAAAAAGATGTTAATCATGATTATAAGAGAGAATAAAGAAAGATTAAAGGCAAATACTCAAATATATTAAATAAAGCAAGGATTTGTCTTACAAACTTAAATAAAATGCTTAAGAACAGTAAATTGACAAGACATGTCGAAAATCTGGAAAAAGAGGCTATTTATAGCCTAGAGAAGGAAGCCCTAGAGTAATGGCAAAAGTGTAAATAAAAACAGGTTCAGACTGGGTTTACATCGGTCAGTTACATCGGTCACTTGTGGTTGATGTAGATCCCATCGGTCAGGCAGTGGTCGATGCTGGTGACCGAAATTCATTCGTTGTGTTTGTGTCGATCACCCCTGGCTGATGCTGGTGATCGATGTGCTGGTATCGGTCAGCCATGATCGATGTTGGTGACCGAAAATCTGGTATCGGTCACCCCTTGACTGATGTTCACCGTGCTATGACCGAAAACCTTTACAGAGATTGTCTGCTTTGATCATTCTTTCTCCTTTTGATCCAGCTAGCATCTTGAATCATCCCCAAAGCTCCTCCAAGCTCCTTTTAGCTCTAAAAGCACCTAAAACATCCAAAATGCAAGAAAAATGCAAACTATACCCTAAATGCAACCTAAGTCTAAAAGGAGAAGAAAATGGGGCAAAAACTAAGGGAAAACATCTAAAAGAGAACCAAAACATGTACTAAATGCAGTCCTAAATGGTGTAAATACAAGGGATATCACTTTACTGCCTTCTTAAACTACACAATGCCGTCATCTTCTTTTAAGTGTTGGGGAATTCTTCTTCTTCTTGGTATTGAGTGCATTGGCCTTCTTAGTTTCTTGTTGCTTATCTCTTATTTGTTGTTGTGCTGCCTCTTTTGGATCATCATTATGACGCTTCTTCTTTTGCATTTGGCTTTTGCAGTTAGAGACCACCTCTTTCTTCTTTCAGAAATTAAGAGCCTTCTTTTTTGCCAGTAACTTCTTTAATTCAATTTAACATTCTCTTTTCCCTTCTTACTTGGTGTACACATGTCTTCTTCTTCTTTTTAATACAAACTTTGAACACACTTTCACACTAGTTTACCCAACAAACTCATATCCTAGTACTAGCTTAAGATTCAAACTAGTGTCTACATCAAAGCTTCTCCTTGCCAACCTAAACTCAACACTTTTTGCCTAGATGAATCAAAAAAAATGTAAAGAGGCCTCACGATCACACACAAAGAGTTGATGGCTTGAAAGAAGGTATTGGCTAAGGATGGGGTTTTCTTAACTATCCCAAAGATGAAGATCATCTACTTGGACTAACAAGAGTGGTGAAAAGGAAGAAGATAGCCCAAAGTATGTATAATGGTATCCATGAGTTCAAATTTTCAAAGCAAAGCATGATAATTGATATATTGCTATATTAGAGCATTTTAGGCTGCATTTCATGCATCTTCTCCTCTGTTTTTGCATCATAGTTTAGCATTTGAGTGTCATTTGCACTTAGAATCAACATGGCATGCATTTAGCTTAAGATTGCATACATTTGCATACATGTGCATGTTTGTGGTGACTTTCAGGTGTTTTTGGGAGAGTTTTGGAGTTGGGAATGAGATGTAAGCAACTCATGTTCGAAGGAGATGCCGAAGAAGCAGCTTTGAAAACTCTGTATCCATATCGAGGTCCAGCATCGAGCAGAACATCCGTGAAGCTTGCTCGTTGTGAAGCATGGGACGAGGAAGAAAGATTTGACCGAGGACCCTGAGACTGGACCGACATAGTGTACCGAGCTAGGAATGCCGTATAAGCCAATACGGATATACAGGGCATATCGAGGTGTAGCACCAAGGAGAACATCGAGAACCCATCTCGATATCGAGGTGAATGCATCGAGCAGAACACCTTCCATTGCACCACGATGTGTCATTGCCGAGAGTTGACCAAGATTTTTCTATTTTTTGTCAAACCTTTTCTTCTTAGCCTATTTAAGATAAACTTATCGTTTTTAGCACTTATCTTCTTTTTTTATCTTACTTTTGACCTGAGGGGAAACCCAAAAGGGGGATTGATGAGATTTTGATCAAGATCACACTTTTAATAAAGTTTTACACTCTCTTTGTTGTCTTCCTTCTAGTTCTTGTTTAATCATGTTTGATATTTCTTTTCTGCTTGTCTCTGTTGATTTTGTGATGTGTAGTGAGTAGTTTCATATGGTTTGAGGTTAGAGCAGATTTGGGGATGATTAGTTGATAGCTTAGGGAGTTTTGCTTTGATTCTTGCTTGATTTACCTTGCTTAGTTGTTCTTAAGGTTTGAGTAGCTTGTTAAAGTGAAATAGATTATAAGTGTTTGCTGCATCACAAGTGTTTGTTTAAATGCCTGAAAGAACTATGCTTGGGATAATTGCTTAGATGATTACATTGCGTCTTAGTACATTGTTTGGTCTTTAAGAGCCTTGTGTTATCATGCTGTTTTTGTACAGATATGCCATCACAAGTGGGTGTGACATGTGCATTACTTAGACATCTTTGCTCTGATTGCAAATTGATTGAATTAGTGGCTTGATTATGAATTTTATTTGTTATTAGTCTTGATTACCCTAGGTTTGATACTAAGTAATCCCCAAGTCATCATTGTTTTAGCCTTGAACATCCACCCAGACAGCCACGCTAAGGTAGAACATCTCAGGGTTCAAATAATCACAAGATGAGCCATTCTGTTCAGCATGGGAAAGATTTCAAGGTTACACTTTGTGCTGCCCTCATCATGGTTTCTCAACAGAGTCATTGCTCAACACATTCTATAGAGGAGTGTCACCACGGTTCAAGATGCTATTAGTCACGGCTAGCAACGGCCACTTCCTGTGTACAACCATTGAAGATGGTTTACAGCTGATTGGAAACCTTGCCTTGAGTAATGGTGACTATGTGAATGAGAAAAAGGACAGCTACAAGAAGAATACTGAACCCTCAGATCACCAAACAAAGCTGGATATGCTAGCACTAAATGCTAAGCTAGACTTGTTGCTTGAGCAATCCCTACATCACCCACCAAAGGCAACCGAGAAGACCTCAGCTCTTGGACATGCTTACAACTTAGAAGCTGAAGCCTACTATGCACAGCAACAAGAGACTATTCATCATAAGCCTTTCCAGGATGCAAGCTATGACAACTACAATGCTTATAGTCCTCAAGCGCACACAATGGAGAGTGCCCCAATATACAATAGATTGGTGTTCCCATACAACAAAACCACAGGTTTACACTTTCCTATGAAGAACACCAAGAGCGTATGTCTGCAACAGAGTTTGTTCCTCAACATCAAGTGGCTGCTGCACAGGTTCTGGAGATCCCTAACTGTGTGGGCTGGATTTCACACAATAGAATTTGTCTGTTAAAAATAAAAGAGGACATAAAGATTCTAAGTTAAACACGAGAGAACGTAGATCCAAAGATGGTGATTTTATTAGTGCTGCTTAGATAAGCTTTTGGTACAAGTATTTTGCTAAATCTGTTGCTAGGTCCAAAGATGTTCCGCGCTAATGGCGTTAAACTCTCTATTTATACAACTTCTTCGTCGTAATCTAGGAGAAAATCTAGGGATATACTTCGTAGATTATCTTTCCTTATCTCCTTCGCGGCGCCCCCTTCCTCAAGGCTTCGTCTTCTAGGGTAAACACCGATTCGGAGTTCTTTGTGGATTTTGGCTTGGCTCATTTGCACAATGCTTTGCTTCGGGCTTGATGTTTTTTGGGACTCGTCTTATTATTTTGTGGGCCTCGTCTTGTTGTTTGTGGGCCTTCTCCTTGGATCGCTAAGGAAAGATGTTGGCTCGGCCCACAAACGTTCACCAGTCATCAATGAAATGTATTGATTAGGCCAAGAAAACACCCATGGGTCTCCCCACGAGCTTTCACACATGATCAGTTCAGCTCAGATATTGCACGAGCTTCGCACAGTTCGCCTCGCCACATGCACATGATTTACACGATGCCTCGCTGTAAATGGTTCGCCTCGCTGAGTGCACGAGTTTTGCACGGCTTGCCTCGCCAAGTGCACGAGGTTTGCACAGTTCGCCTTGCCGAATGCATGAGGTTTGCACGGCTCGCCTTGCCGGGTGCACGAGTTTTGTACGGCTCGCCTCACCAAATGGACGGTTCGCATCGCCGAATGCACGAGCTTTGTACGGTTCGCCTCGCTGAATGCACGGTTCGCCTCGCCGCATGTACTAGCTTTGCACGACTCGCCTCGCCGAGTGCACAAGTTTTGCATGGTTTGGGCGAGGCACGGCTTGGGCGAGGCGAAGGGCAGGCTCGGCTTGTGCACGGACTTTGCACAGTTCGCCTCGCAACATGCAAGAACTTGGCACGGCTCGCCTTGCCACATGCACAGACTTTACACGTTTTGGGCGAAGCGAGCTGTGCATGGTTTGGACGAGGTGAAGATATGGCTCGGCTTATGCACATATTATGCACGGTTTTGTTCATCTGGGTTTCATGTACATTCTTTGCACAGCTCGAAGTAATTTCTATACATAGCCATTTTCTTGCTTGATCTCGTCAGGATGAAAACCGACCCCAACAGTTAGCCTCGAGCTCGTGAGACTCAAGAATGTGGGTGACGAGGTGTCAAGAGAGGCGAGGTCAATGGTCCAAGAATTTTACTTCATCAAGGCGAGTTGTTTCGCTTCGACTGGACGAGGTGTTCTGCTTTGCCTGGGCGAGATGTTTCGCTTCGCCAGGGCGAGGTGATTCGTTTCCCCTGGGCGAGTTGTTTCTCTTCGCCTAGGCAAGATAGTCCTTTGTTAGGGCGAGGCGTTTAACCTCTGTACGGGTGAGGTGCTTGCTCCTTGACCGAGGCGAGGTGTGTTGCATCGCAAGCTATATGTTTTGTTTGGCTGAGGCGAAGTGCTTTTCTTTGCCGAGATATTTCTGTTGTGGTAAGGCCTTTTTACGTCTTGGCGAGGTACGTTGTTCTCCCACTTCGCCCAGATGATGCGTTTGCTTGACTTGGGCGAGACTTCTTTGCTTGTTTCGCCGAGGTATTTTTAGCTTAACTGGCCGAGGCATTTTGCTTGCCTAGCCGAAGCATTTTAGCCTGATTGGCCGAGGCGTTTTGCTTGCCTAGCCGAGGCGTTTTAGCTTAACTGGCCGAGGCGTTTGCTTGCCTAGCCGAAGCATTTTAGCTTAACTGGCCGAGGCGTTTTGCTTGCCTAGCTGGAGCATTTTAGCCTGACTGGCCGAGGCGTTTTGCTTACCTAGCCGAGGCGTTTTAGCTTGACTGGCCGAGTTGTTTTGCTTGCCTTGCTGAGACGTTTTAGCTTAACTGGCCGAGGCGTTTTGCTTTCCTAGCCAAAGCATTTTAGCCTCACTAGCCGAGGCGTTTTTCTTGCCTAGCCGAAGCATTTTACTTCGATCGGCCGAAGCATTTTGCTTGCCTAGCCGAAGGGTTTTACTTCGATTGGCCGAGATTTTTATGCTTTGATGACGAGGCATTCGCTTCAATGTCGACGAGGCGAGCTCTATTTGCTTCTGAGATATTCGCTTCGGTATTCGAGTGGTGTCTCTGTTTTTATGTCTTTTTATTTGGATTTTATTGATTTTTGTCGCATGACCCCTTTTCCTGGGTGCGTTCTTTGTTTTGAACATTGTGCCTAGACAGCTTTATTCACCTTATACTTATGCAATGGTTCTTATTTTAGTATTAACGAACGAGTTGAAGCATTTTGTTCTGCTTTGAATTGTGATGAAGCAAAGTGCTTAGGTTATAGATTTCCCGTTTTGTTGGGCGCAGATTAGACCAATGATGCTTAGAAGCAAGGCAGCTGTGTTCGGACGGGCCGAAGCGTTTTGTTCTGCTTTTAATTGCGACAAAGCGACAGTCTTAATGGTCGACTAATAATGACTATCAGCGAGGCAATGTATAGATTTGAACATGTATGATTTTTTTATATCCACGACTTATGAAAAATCTTTTGGAGAGCGTTTTGAAGCCAAACGAAGCATAGCGTTGCTAAGGAGCAAAGCGCTTGCCTTGGTTTCGAGTTTGAACGTGTCTAGTATTTTTTACGAAGAAAACAGTGTTTCCAAAGTGTTTCGGGAAACGAGCTGAAAATGGATGAGCCGCGGTATTTTGATCGCGATCAACCTGTGAATGCTTTGCAGCGTTTAGGACCAGCGTTGCTTTGAAGCGAGGTGTTTACTGGGTTTAAGTTTGAAAACAATCTGGTGTTTTTGTAGTTGATTGTGCACATCAGATACAAAGATCCTGAAGTGTTTTAAGAGATGAGTTGTGACTGGGTGAGCCGCAGTGTCTTGGTCGTGATTGTCTGATGAATGCTATATAGCATAAATGACCAGCGTTGCTAAGAAGCGAGGCGTTTTGCTGCCTTTATGTTTGAACATATATGGGTACCTCGTATTCTACGACCAACCGTGAATATTATGTCCGTGAGGTGTTATCAGACCAACGTTGCTTAGGATGAACTGTTGTTGGGTTTAGGCTGTTTTGCCACAGCTTTAGGACTTACGAACCCAACTCGACTTAATTATCTGTTTTTTCGACAAAACATAAAGAACATCGTATAGGATTTACCCAACGATGTTTGACCGGGATATACCCAGCCATGATTTATATAGCGCGTTTTAATCCGTGGAGGATGTTTGAGAACCCCATTGTCCAGTGAGAACGCAGGAGTTGGAATCCGTAAAGGATGTAATAGTTCGTCTATTGTGGCCAACAACCAACAACCTTTTTGGGAGGGGGCAGTTCGTTGTGAGATGAGCTACCTACGTACCCCTTTCGGGGATCAAACCTCCCCGTAGTTCATGGTTTTGATAGAGTGACTCAGAAGTAATACTTTTTTAAGTGTGTCGCGTTCCGGGATCTTGTCATTGGGACGTCGGTTGTATTGTTGGCGAGCTCGTAAACGCCTGGTCGGACTACCTTGGTGATGCGGTAGGGTCCTTCCCAGTTAGCCCCCAATTTGCCGGCATTTCTTTCGGCTGTGTTCTGGAAGATCTTACGGAGGACTAGATCTCCTTCGTTCTGGAAGAGTTTGCGGAGGACGAGATATCCTCTTTTGACCAACTAGTTTAGGTTTGTCTAAGTTGACGAGCTGTTTTAGTAGGGAGAGCTGATGAGCTGTTTAGCACAAAAAGCTAATGAGCTCTTTTAGCCCTCGAACTGTTTTAGCTTATTAGTTGTTTAAGCTTGTGAGTTTTATAAACTGTTGAGCTGTTTAAGCTGACGAGCTGATTAGCTAGGAGAGGTGACGAGCTGTTTAGCACTGAAAGCTAACGAGCTTTTCTACTCCCCGATCTATTTTAGCTGCCGAGCTGTTTAAGCTGGCAAGTTGTATAAACTACCGAACTGTTTTAGCTGTCGAGCTGTTTAAGTTGGCGAGTTGTATAAACTGCCGAGTTGTTTAAGCTTACGAGCTGTTTTAGTTGGGAGGATTGACGAGCTGTTTAGCAGCAAAAGCTAACGAACTCTTATAGCCCCCGAACTATTTTAGCTATCGAGCTGTTTAAGCTAGCGAGCTGATTGGTTGGGAGAGTTGACGAGCTGTTTAGCAGGGAGAGTTGATAAGCTGTTTAGCAGGGAAAGCTAACGAACTCTTATAGCCCCCGAACTGTTTTAGCTATCGAGTTGTTTAAGCTAGAGAGCTGATTGGTTGGGAGAGCTGACGAGCTCTTTTAGCCCCACGAACTGTTTTAGGTGCCAAGTTGTTTAAGCTGACGAGTTTTATAAACTCCCGGGCTATTTAAGCTGACAGGCTGTTTTAGTTTTTCGCAAGCTGCTGAGCAGTTCAAGGTGAAAGAGTTGGCGAACTGTTTTTAGACACCAACCCTTTTTTAGCTGGCAAGCTGTTTTAGCTAAGGAGCTGCGTGATTGATGAGGTAAAAGATCGGCGAGCTATGGAGCTACGAGATTGAAGAAGTACCGGGCCATGTGACTAATAAGCTGAAGAGCTCTGAATTGTTTGAGGGATTTTTGTTAATGTGAGAGCTCGTCTCTAGGATCTTCTTTGTTTCTCAGCACTCTTGCTACCTCTTTATTATGCGCTGGATAGTCTTGATGTTGTTGGTCTTCTGTATTTTCTCCATCGTGAAGTTGCATCAAAATTTTATTATATCCGGAAAAAACATCCATAAATGAAAGGTATTGTTGTCAGCGGTTGCTTCGACGAGGTGGTCTATGTGAGGCAATGGGAAGCTATCATTCGGACATGCTTTGGTTAGGTCCGTGAAGTCGATGCAGATCAGCCATTTGCCATTTTTCTTCTTTACCACCACTCGGTTCGCGAGCCAGTCGGGGTACTTTGTTCTAGCCCAAGCTTCGATTGTCTGAATTTCGCTTCGCGATTCGTCTTGATATTCTTATGCTCTGTATCCCCCTTCATCTTAGTCTTGGGATTTTGGAGTTTATGTTAGGCCATGAAACATATCCTGGATTCCTTATAACTTTCCAAATCGACTTTATCCCGTTTGGGCATGGGAACCTTAAGCACAACTGATAAGTCGAAGCAACGACTCGCATAGAATTTATCCAGGGCGTACCCGTGATAATGTTGTAGATCACCGGGCCATCAGTGACTGAAAAGTCAACGATCTTAGTCGCGTCCCTAGCTTGGGCAGGCAGCTTAATTGTTCCCAACGTCATTAATGTATTTCCCGCAAGACCGGTCAGAGGGCTCAGGGTCAATTTTACTTTGGTCATATCAATACCTATTTTGGCTAGAGTGTCACGAAAAATGACATCTACGGAGGTATCGAATAAGACTATCGCCACTTCATGATCCTTCATGATAAGTTTGATCACGAGTAGGTCGTTATGTTGTTTATCGATTCCCGTGGTTTCCCGTTCTTCAAAGCTAATTATGTCGTTTAGATTTTTCAATGGCGCAGACCAATTGATACTAGCGCTGGCTTGCCGTTGAAAGGACTTGGTCGCAGAGATTATTTCTCGGCAATACTGTGATCCTCCCATGATCATATTTATCATTTGCAGCGTCCCCGGCTCGGCTTCCTTGTCATTTTTCCTGTTGCGTTTAGGGGATGCGCGTAGCCTCACCTCAGGATCTTTTCCTTCGAGAGTCGGCTCGCCTCGCTGCTCAGCTTCCTCTGCGATTTCTGCTTGAGTAATGAGAACCATTCGAGGGCCGCTCCTCGAAGATTTTCCATGAATAAAAGGTAAAAACCAGAGTCTCTCTCGCTTTCCTTGAACTTGGCTCGAGCCATTGCAGTGTTAAATGCTCTGACATGTCCTTTTGTATCAGTCGTGCCTTCATATGTGGGAAGTCGGATTTTTCCAATATTGGATACTCTCGCTTCGATGATTTGAGTTGTGAACGGAGCCTTCTGGGCTTCCTCCAACATCAGGTCTATCTCTGGCGCCGTGCTGGTCGCCTTATGTACTTCGGATCGGATAGCTCGCACCTTGGCGTTTTGATAATACCATATATTTTGCATATTTTGCATGCATTTAGGATAGTTTTTCATGCATTCATCTTGCATTATAGGCTAGTTTGTTCCATTTGTTGCATTTTAGATCCTAGGTCCCTTCACATTCGCATTTTGCATGTTTCTTGCACTTTTGCATCATTATCAGGTTGTTTGGAGCATTCTGGAGTTGTGGAGGTTATGTGGACGTGAGGAGGATCAGCTAGAAGCTCGTGGACACTTGGAGGGCTCAACCTTGCATGCGAAGGACCCGAGATTGAGTGGTGGATCGAGCAAGGCAGGTCGATCTAGATGAGATCGACCAGAAGATCGAGTGATCCAAGTCGATTCAAGAGGAAAGATCGAGACCAAGATCGAGAGAGGAGATCGATCTGGAGTACGGATGTAAATGACGCCATACAGAACGAGAGCCGGATCGAGACCATGACTCGATCATCCATAGATCGTGTAGAAGATCGGACGAAGTACTCGATCCATCAAACCAGATCGACTTGAAGATCGAGCAGCATAAGGCGATCCCTGAAGACGATCGAGTGCACTGATCGATCTCAAGGTCGATCTCTACGACCTTATCCGGCCAGCTCAGCTTTGGACCGTAGCGAAGGGGGGACCAGTTGGCGGTTTGGTTATTTTTGGCAAAGGGCAGCCATCCTTATCATCGACAACTTTCAGACTTATTTTTTTATGCTTTTTGAGAGGTGATTCGCCATTGTAGAACCTCGAAGCTTTTCTTTTGATTTTAAACTTTTGAATCCTTGAATATTAAGTCTTTTTCGTTTAATCAATCGCTTAATCATGTTTAGTTTATCTTTCTTTGTATTTCATTCAGTTTCAAACATGAGTCGCGAGTAGTTCCTTTTGGGATTTGGGGTTGAGGTGATTCCAAGGGTTTAAGAGGTTTAAGTTTTATGTTTTTCTTGTTCTCCACTCCTTCTTTTCTAGGATCTTGGGGTCTTAAGGCTTAGAGAGTCTTGGAAAAAATCTCTATGATTCCAAGGCTATCTTACCCTGACCGGATTCAGATGTCCTAGAAAACCAGATCATAGAGACTAATCTTTCCTCTCCCAAACGCCATGGATGTAGAGTAGGTTAGTTAGGCTA
This sequence comes from Thlaspi arvense, assembly GCA_911865555.2. Taxonomy (NCBI): domain Eukaryota; kingdom Viridiplantae; phylum Streptophyta; class Magnoliopsida; order Brassicales; family Brassicaceae; genus Thlaspi; species Thlaspi arvense. The sequence goes on from OU466858.1 coordinate 15,584,569, forward strand.
TTAGTTGAAATCTGTTTTCCTTGCTCTTCGATCTCTTTTTCTACCAAACGCCATGGGTTTGGAGAAGAGATTGAAGAAATGAATCATGCCACACGCCATGGATGGTTCTTGTTTTGTTTTCAAGGCTTAGAGAAAGCTCATAAATGAGTAGATCTATATGTTTTCAAACCAAAGCTTAAACCTTTGACACTCTTGAATATGACCCTCGACCCTAAACCCTCTTTTAGCATTTTAAAACCTATGTTCATCATTCTCTTATCATAAAGTTGCGTTCTTTGTTCATTAGAAGTCATCGCTTTAAGTTGTTAGATCGAACTGTTTTACTCGATTCTGTGCTCGATCTAGTGGTCGATTCAGAGCTCGATATTTACTAGAACGAGCTAGTGAATCAAGAGGAGTAAGTCGATCTAGAAGAGCTTGAGTAGATCATCGAGTGGAATGGTCGATCATGAGAGGATAAACCACCTATGCTTTAGCTTGAAAAGCAAACGAGGTGTGGATCGATCGAATCACTCGATCCTCAAGAATAGATCGATCAGTCTACTCGATCTGCCACTCGATCTAAGCCAAAACGACCCGCAAATCGATTACGTGGCTCGATCCAAGGAGCATAGCCTAAGTGACCAAAAACCATGGAACGAGAGGGTACAATCGATCTAAGACTCGATGCAATCTGAATCGAGTCCCTGATCGATCAAACCTCTCGATCCTAGTCAACATGGGCATGAGATCGAGTCCTAGATCGACCAAATGGACTCGAGCTCGTGCCGAGGTAAGTAAATTCTTTCACTCTTTTCTTCTTTCCCTCCCGTTTTTAAATTTGAATTGTGGTCAAGACAAGCATCTTTGACCATGAAAGATGTGCCTTGACCACACTTTTGTCAGAGACCACTTGTTTTTCCCATGGTTTTACAATTTTGTTAGCCTTTATATTTCCAAGCAACCACACACTCTCTCACATTTGTATTTCGAGTTTTCTAAAGCAAGAGAGAGTGTGATTTTCTTTTCCTAAGGGCTAACAACATCTTCTTTCAATCTTGGCAAAGGTATTTTCGGATCATTGTTTAAAAACATTTAGAAATTTTCTTTTTATTTGCTTTGGTTGATGGTTAGTTGTTAGGGAGTTTAAATTTTTTTAAAAAATAGCTAGATATTAGGAAAACTTTTAGATTTAATCCTATCTCTAGATTTCTTTCTCTATTATCTAGCTAATATTTTTATAAATTCTCCAAAAATCTAGGGTCATTGTTAAAAAGTTTTTCCTTCTACCTTGTCTTTCTCTCAACATTCGCCGCATTTACTCATCCTCTTGCTTGAGAATTGTGTTTCAGGCACCATGGCTCCAAAGAGAACGAGAGAAGAGACAGCACAAGAGGGAGAAGCTCAAGAAGTGGTTCAAGAGAGGGTCAGATGGACAAAAGAGGAGAAGCAAGCTAAGAAACGGCTGGAAAAGCTTCGGTTCGATCCCACAAAGTTCGCGAGTAGGGATCTTCTGGCTAAGATGGGGATCTTGGGAGACTTTGATCAGCTTCTCAAGAACATTGGGCTCCGGTGCTTATCAAGAATGGATTGCCCAACATATCCTGAGGCAACCTTGGATTTCCTAGCTACTTTGGAGTTCACCTACGAGAATCCGAGCCTCCCCACTCCTTCTCAAGGTCACCTCACCTTCAAGATCAGGAAACAAGCCTATCATCTCTCGATCCAAGAGCTTTGCCAAGCCTATGGTTTGAAGGCTGACGCGAAGCAAGTTGAGTTTCCTGCCTTCACTCAAGCCAACGACTTGTGGGATCTGATAAGCAACGATGATTACAAGCCAAACACGGCGAAGACCAAGAGAGTCCGCAGTCCTGTCTTGAGATACACGCTCAAACTCATCGCCAATACCTTCAGTGGACGGTCTGTGGCTCCTACAGTCACCAAGAATGAGCTGTGTTTCTTGTTCCAAGGCGTTAAGCACCTGTTGTGTGATCCGAAGGAGGACGACGAGCCAATGGAGGACAAGCTCGGAGATGATGTGAATTACGGCTGCATCTTGGCTGCCTCTTTGGTGAAGTACAAGGCATGGACATTGCGATGCAAGGCGAGTTCAGCTTTGATAGGAGGCTTCCTCACGCCTATGTTTGTTCAAGCCGGAGTGCCACTTGCTAACTTTGTACCTGTCGCGGAGAGAGCCTATATGGATGAGGTTTACATGAGAAACACAGATAGCTTGGGACGCACGACGGCTGAGGGATTCTTTGCTTACTTGTACATTGATTGTGAGAATGAGAAGCGAGTGTGCATCTTGTCAAACAAGGTAGAAACGGAGCTTTTAGGTGTTGGCAATGTGGAGTTTCTGCCAAGTGTTGAGGAAATCTATTCACCTCTAGGAGCCACAGCTGCACCTCCACGACTTGCTCGCCCACGTTCAGAGTCGCCTACATCCGATGCTGAGATGCCCGAGAGTTTTGTTCTTCCCACGTTTGACTTCGAGCCTAGAACCAAAACTGAGAAGTTCCTTGCTTCAGTCGTCGAGATGCAGCGCAAGATCAACAAATGGCAGAGCAAGATGATTAAAAAGCTTGCCAAGAAGATCAAGGACTTGAAGAAGAAACCATCCGAGGCATCTTCAAGCGAAGAGGTTGAGCAGCCCGAGAAGAGAAGGCGATTGGTGGGATAGTGTTCCGTGAGCCCCAAGGCAACGAGCAAGCTGCACGCCGCTCTCTACACGAAGGAGCAAGCAAGGGGAAAGGCAAGGCGGTCACTCAAGACCCTCCTAGCAAGAGCAGGAAGTCTGGAGCATCCTCAAGCTCCAGCCGAGCCTAGCTCCAAGGTACCAACAACAAAACCTTTGTATATACCACGCATGTTTTCATTGATTTTTGCTTTGTGTTTTGACTCCTCTTGGATTTGTTTGCCAACGAGACGGTGTCTTTCAAGTTTGGGGGAGTGTGTGGTGTGTTTGACATGTTTTCTTTGATTTTTTTTTCTGTTATTATCCTTTGAGTCTTGCATTGCATCATAAGGCATAGAAAATACAAAAAAATGATAAAAAGTTTAAAAATTTTCAAAAAAAAATTCATGTAGTTGCACTTGCATTGTAGAATATTTTAGGATTGAGTCTAGATTTTTTTAAAAAATCATTTAGGTTGTTGCATTTGCATAGGGAGTGAATGATAACACTTGTTAAGTTGTCAATGTTTGAATTGTTTTCAATGCCTAGGTTGTTTGTTGTTTGATTGCATCTAGTGAGTTTGAAGTTAAGGCTGCACCATACTTTGATTACTTGCATTTGATACTCTAGTCTTATGTTGAAACTCGCTTTGATTTGATGCCAACTCCATCTTAGTAGAACCTTAATCTTGACATTGAATTATCTTGTTTGTGCATTGAAAGCGATTGCATGGCTTACCCATATACATACTTGGATTATCTTCTTCCTTTCTTACGACTCTTGTTAATCCAAGTAGCTGATCCTCATCATAATGGGACAGTTAACCACGCCCTAAACCAAACCTTCTTTCAGACCTAAACACTTTTGCGTGAGTAGTGAGGCCTTATATTGCATCATTTTCTATCCTATCTTAGCAAAAAGTGTTAGGAATAGGGCTGGCAAGGAAAAACTCTCTTGTAGACACCAGCTTGCACTTTGAGCTTGGTATTAGGTTAGGAGTTTTGGAAAAGAGTTGTTTAAGTGGTTTAAGTGTTTTATGTTTACATCTTTACAAAAGAAAGGGAAGTATGGGATCGGTAGCAAAAAGGGGAACAAGTAAATTGTGGTTAAGTAAAATTGAAAAAAAAATGATCTTAGTGGTTTATTAGAAAAGCGCCAGCAGCAACAAGGCTTACAAAGGTCATTCAAAAAGAAGAAAAATCAGACCGAGCCATCCACCAAAGGTGAAGAAAGCGGTGCCAAACATACAACAAGGAAGAGCAAAGTTCGAAAAGAAGAAATCAACCACACGGCAAAGCAAAAAGGAGTTTCCCCCATTGTGAAGAATGAAGGTGATCAAGCGCTTTAGGAAAGGGTAGATCTAGGGGTTAACTTTGGGTTTTAGAAGTCTTTAGGATCATCTTGGGTAAAAAGGGTAGAAGAGAGCTTTAACTTGCATGCATAAGTGTGCATTTACCTTTAGCATTTTGCCAAAGATAGGATTCTTTCATTTAGTGATCCCCTGAATTTTTAAACCCCTCTTTAAATGAGATCATTTTCATCTCATGATCATATCCCTTTGACCAAATGCTTTCGCTTGATGTGCACAAACTTGATCCATTGGTTATCGCTTAATGAATGTTAAGGAGTTGGTTGATTTGAATGCTTGTGTAGGCTAAGCTAGAGTTCCTTGCTTGCTTTGATGGGTATGGCTAAAGCTTTTAAAGTAGAACAACCTCTTTGCATCTTAGAACTTATAACTTGGGCGTTGAATCGGTTTTTCCATTGACATCTTTCGTTTTGAGCTTCCACTTTCAAACCTCTCTTCCTTTCTTGAATTTTGTTTTCTTGAGGGCAAGCAAAAGGTATGTTTGGGGGAGTTGATATTACCATATATTTTGCATATTTTGCATGCATTTTGGATAGTTTTTCATGCATTCATCTTGCATTATAGGCTAGTTTGTTCCATTTGTTGCATTTTAGGTCCTAGGTCCCTTTGCATTCGCATTTTGCATGTTTCTTGCACTTTTGCATCATTATAAGGTTGTTTGGAGCACTCTGGAGTTGTGGAGGTTATGTGGACGTGAGGAGGATCAGCTAGAAGCTCGTGGACACTTGGAGAGCTCAACCTTGCAAGCGAAGGACCCGAGATCGAGTGGCGGATCGAGCAAGGCAGGTCAATCTAGATGAGATCGACCAGAAGATCGAGTGATCCAAGTCGATTCAAGAGGAAAGATCGAGACCAAGATCGAGAGACGAGATCGATCTGGAGTACGGACGTAAATGACGCCATGCAGAACGAGAGCCGGATCGAGACCATGACTCGATCATCCAAATCGAGTAGAAGATCGGACGAAGTACTAGATCCATCCAACCAGATCGAGCAGCGGAAGGCGATCCCTGAGGACGATCTCATGCACTGATCGATCTCAAGGTCGATCTCTACGACCTTATCCGGCCAGCTCAGCTTTGGACCGTAGCGAAGGGGGGACCAGTTGGCGATTTGGTTATTTTTGGCAAAGGGCAGCTATCCTTATCATCGACAACTTTCAGACTTATCTTTTTATGCTTTTTTGAGAGGCGATTCGCCATTGTAGAACTTCGAAGCTTTTCTTTTGATTTTGAACTTTTGAATCCTTGAATATTAAGTCTTTATCGTTTAATCAATCGCTTAATCATGTTTAGTTTATCTTTCTTTGCATTTCGTTCAGTTTCAAACATGAGTCGCGAGTACTTCCTTTTGGGATTTTGGGTTGAGGTGATTCAAAGGGTTTAAGAGGTTTAAGTTTTGTGTTTTTCTTGTTCTTCATTCCTTCTCTTCTAGGATCTTGGGGTCTTAAGGCTTAGAGAGTCTTGGAAAAGATCTCTATGATTCCAAGGATATCTTACCCTGACCGGATTCAGATGTCCTAGAAAACCAGTTCCTAGAGACTAATCTTTCCTCTCCTAAACGCCATGGTTGTAGAGGAGGCTAGTTAGGCTATCAGTACATCCCATTGGACTGCTTGAAGACCTCCCTGTTCGAGTTGGGAGTACTGAAATCCCTACTGACTTCGTTGTTTTGGAGCTTGATGCTGATCCAAAGGACCCCTTTGATACTTGGGAGAAGCAAAGTGGGGGGGGGGGGGTGTCTTTTGAGACTCATGAAGAAGAAACTGAAGCTGAACCAGAGAAGGAAATGAAAGCTGAGGTACAGCGTGAGAGAAGAGGAAAATAAGTTGTCGATGAAGCACAAATGGAAGCCATACAACGACAAGGAAGGAACCAATCTTTGTTCCTCCTTCTTACAAGCCACCACTCCCCTTTTCCAGGAAGAATCAAGAAGCAATTGGTTGAAAGGTGCAGACAACTTTTTGAGAAGCAAATAGAAAGTGTGGAAATAACCATGCCCATGCTTGATGCATTCTTGCTGGTGCCTCAATATCAGAAGTTCCTGAAGGATGCACTTGCAAACAAGCAGAATGAGATGCAAGGGATGGTTGTTCTCACTCATGAGGTCAGTGCCATCATACAGCAGCTTCCTCAAACAAAGAAGCTAGTGGATCCTGGAAGTTTCACACTTCCTTGTTCTATTGGACCTCTCACATTCGATAACTGTTTGTGTGATCTTGGAGCTAGTGTGAGCCTGATGCCTCTTACTACTGCCAAGCGCTTGGGATTCACGAGTTTTAGGCCAAGTAGGATAACTCTTGTGCTTGCCGACCGTTCTGTCAGACATCCCATTGGACTGCTTGAAGACCTCCCTGTCCGAGTTGGGAGTACTGAAATCCCTACTGACTTCGTTGTTTTGGAGCTTGATGCTGATCCAAAGGACCCCTTTGATACTTGGGAGACCTTTCCTTGCCATCTCTGGAGCAGTCATAGACGTCAAAGGAGGCAAGATTGAGCTGCATTTGGGAAAAGATATGGTGCTTAAGTATGACATAAACAAAGTCATGAAGAGGCCCAAGATTGAAGGGCAGATCTTTAGCGTGGATATCATGGAGGACTTGAGCACTGAGCTGATGGAAGAGCTGCATACAAAAGATCATCTAAGCACGGCTTTAACCAAAACACCAGGAAAGTATGGGTATTTTGAGTGAGGAAGCAGCAATATATGAGCAGCTATTGAAGGAAGCCAAGCTAGATATTCACCATGAGCCCTTTGTCAAGCAAAAGAGGGAAGTTTTGAATTCAGTAAGCCAAGAAGCCAATGGAGCTAAGGGTAGCGAACCAGGAGCAGATTTTAGAGATGGAGACTGGAGCGAGCTAAAGGCACCCAAGCTGGACCTCAAACCACTTCCCAAGGGGCTAAGGTATGTATTCGTTCGACCAAAAGATACCTATCCTGTGATAGTCAATGATAACCTCAGTGATGATGAAACATGTGCTCTTGTGAAAAAGCTGAGGAAGTTTAGGAGAGCCATTGGGTATTCACTCGATGATATCAAAGGCATATCTCCTAATCTTTGCACTCACAAGATTCATCTAGAGGATGAGACGAAAACTTCCATTGAACCCCAAAGGAGATTAAACCCAAACCTTAAGAAAGTTGCAAAGAAAGAAATCTTAAAGTTCCTTGATGCAGCCGTGATTTACCATATCTCAGACAACACATGGGTCTCACCAGTCCATGGTGTGCCTAAGAAAGGAGGAATCACGATTGTTAAGAATGAAAGAGATGAGCTTATCCCAACTAGAACTATAATAGGACATAGGATGTTTATTTACTATAGAAAACTGAATTCTGCTTTTAGGAAAGATCACTATCCTTTACCTTTTATTGATCAGATGCTGGAAAGATTGGCAAATCACCCTTATTACTGCTTTTTAGATGGCTATAGTGGTTTTTTCCGAATCCCAATTCACCCTAACGATCAGGTAAAGACCACCTTCACATGTCCTTATGGCACTTTTGCTTATAGAAGAATGCCATTTGGACTGTGTAATGTCCCAACAACTTTTCAAAGATGTGTTACCTCTATATTCTCTAACTTACTTGTAGAAATGGTGGAAGTATTCATGGATGACTTTAGTGTCTACGGATCTTCCTTTGGCGTCTGCTTGTCTAATCTTTGTCAGGTCTTAAAGAGCTGTGAAGCTACAGTGCTGGTGCTGAACTGAGAAAAATGCCATTTCATGGTCAATGAGGGAATCGTTTTGGGGCACAAGATCTCTGAGAAAGGAATAGAGGTGGACAAGGCCAAGATAGAAGTAATGATGCATCTGGCTCCACCAACATCAGTGAAAGGGATCATAAGTTTCTAGGGACACACAGGCTACTATAGAAGATTCATCAAGGATTTCTCCAAGATAGCAAGGCCCCTCACTAGACTGTTGTGTAAGGAGACAGAGTTTGTCTTCGATGATGACTGCATGCAAGCTTTTCTAACCATCAAAGAGGCGCTTGTGAGTGCTCCCATTTTTCAAGCACCTGACTGGAGTTTACCATTTGAGATAATGTGCGATGCTAGTGATTATGCACAGGGAGCTGTTCTTGGTCAGAGAGTGGACAAGAAACTACATGTTATATACTACGCAAGTCGCACTCTGGATGACACTCAGACTTGGTATGCTACAACAGAGAAGGAGCTGCTGGCAGTTGTGTTCGCATTTGAGAAGTTCAGAAGCTACCTGGTCGGCTCTAACGTCATAGTCTACACAGATCATGCAGCACTTCGCTACATTTATGACAAGAAGGATATGAAGCCACGCCTGCTCAGATGGATACTTTTGCTTCAGGAGTTTGATGTCGAAATACTTGACAAGAAGGGAATAGAAAACGGACTGGCTGATCACTTATCAAGAATGAGGATTGAAGATCTTGTTCCTATAGATGAATCTCTTCCTGAAGAGCAACTTATGGCTTACGAAGTGCTTAAGAGCTGGAATGAAGCAGCCGCTTTGCAAGACATGAACTTGCCTTGGTACTCAGATTTCGTGAACTATCGGGTTTCAGACCATCATCCCGCCTTCCAAAAGCCTTATCATAAGGCTAAGCTCTTTAAAAACCCATCTGAATTGTATTGGGATGATCTATACTTGTACACGAAAGGATCGGATGGACTGTTTAGGCGATGTGTAGCAGAAGAAGAAGCACAAGATATCATTTTCCATTGCCATGGGTCTTCTTATGGAGGCCATTTCACGACATTCAAGACAGCTACAAAGATACTTCAAGCAGGATTCTGGTGGCCTAGCATCTTTAAAGATACTCATGGGTTCATCAAGAGGTGTGAAGCATGTCAAAGGAAGGGGAACATAAGCAAGTGGGATGAGATGCCTCAGAATCCAATCCTTGAAACAGAGATCTTTGATGTATGGGGGGTTGATTTCATGGGACCCTTCTCGTCATCATATGGCAAGAAGTTCATCTTAGTGGCAGTTGACTATGTCTCCAAATGGGTTGAGCCTGTTGCAAGTCTAACAAACGATTCCAGTGTTGTTGTGAAGCTCTTCAAGACTGTAATCTTTCCAAAATTTGGTGTGCCTACAGTGGTGATAAGTGATGGTGGAAGTCACTTCATTAAGAAAGTCTTTGATAATCTTTTGAAGAAGCATGGAGTGAAAAACAAAGTGGCAACGCCTTATCATCCACAAACCAGTGGTCAAGTTGAGGTTTCAAACAGAGAAATCAAAGCCATTCTAGAGAAGACAGTAGGGATCACAAGGAAAGACTGGTCTGCCAAGCTTGATGATGCACTATGGGCTTATAGGACTGCATTCGAGACACCAATAGGGAGATCTCCTTTCTGCTTGTTGTATGGAAAGACATGTCACCTTTCAGTAGAGCTTGAGTATAAAGCCCAATGGGCAATTAAACTGCTCAACTTCATGAGCTAGAAGAGATCAGGTTGGAGTCCTATGAGAATTCATAGATTTACAAAGAGAGAATTAAAGCTTTCTACGACAAGAAGATAGTCCACAAGGAATTCAAATCAGGCGACTTGGTTCTTCTCTACAACTCAAGGTTGAGGCTCTTTCCTGGAAAACTCAAGTCAAGATGGAATGGGCTATATAGATTCAAATAAGTTCTTCCCTATGGAGCAATCACATTACTGGATACTGAAGGAACATAATTCACAGTCAATGGCCACAGAGTCAAGCCATATTTAGCCTCAGAAGTTCTAGCAATGGAGACTGACCTTAGTCTCCTTGATGTGCCCACCTAGCAAAGCAAAGGAGGTCAAGCTAAGAGACTTTAAACAAAGCACACTTGGGAGGTAATCCCATGACTATCTATGTAAATATGCTATCCTTTTGCTTTTGATATGTTGGTTAAGTGTTTTCAGGTTGGGAAAAGTGATTAGATTGGTCAAACAAAGTGGAGAACCAAGGGATTTAAAACTCTGTTTCTGCATCGGGGTGTTGTATCGAGCAAAACCTCTGCAAAACCTGCCCGATGCAGTTTATCTCGAGGACAAAGGAGTTAGTACGTCGAGTAGATTGCACGATGGAGATCGCATCGATGTGTTGTATTGAGCAAAACCTCCAGAACCCTGCTCGATGTCATCGCCCCCGAAGCCTTTGTCCGTACACCGAAGAACAAGTACTGTACACCGAGCAAGATGCTCAAGGGTGATCATATCGAGGTGCTGCATCGAGGAGAACACCCAGAGCCCACCTCGATATGGACAAATGATCTTCAAAGCTCCAAAACTGCAAGGATGCCTCGATCATTTGGTCACCATCCACCCCCTCGACCGATGAATATCCAATCCTCCACCCCTCCAACCACCAATACAAGTACACACTTTCCTCTTCCTTTACTCTTTACACATTTTCCCTTACACTTCATTTTTACATTGTGGTTTGTCTCCTTTTCTATTTATAATACACAATGGACTGTATATTCTAAGTGTGGGAGAGGGTTTGCTTGGACTAACATTTTGCATTCTCATCACAGCTGTATTTAGATAAAGCATAGCAACCATGCATTGCACTTAAGGCATCGAAAATCACTAAAAATTTGAAAATTTTCGGAAATTGATTTCTTAAAAACACAGTGTTCATGTGCATTCATATATGACTTAGACTTCATGCATTCACTTAGGTTGTAGCTTGCTTTTTTAAAATGGGAGTAATGATAGTAAATCCTTGAAAATGCTAGTGGTTTATGAAAATGATGCCCTTGTTCTTAGTCCTTTGATGCATTTGATGAAGCACTTGAAATAAGGCTGAATTACTCTTGGAATTTATGATTTTGAAACTCTTGTTTGAAGTTGAAGCTCGCTTGATTTGATCTTGACCTTTATATAAGTGGAACCTTAATTTGGACTTTGAATTATCTTGTTTGTGCATTGAAAGTGATTGCATGGCTACCAATACACATATTTGGATCATCTTCTTCCTTTTCACCACTCTTGTTAATCCAAGTAGCTGATCCTCATCACTAAGGGACAGTTAACCATACCTTGAATCAATCCTTCCTTCTAAACCCAAACATTATTGTGAGAGTTTGTGAGGCCTTGCATTATCATTTTTGAACTTATCTTGGAAAAAAGTGTTAGGAATAAGGCTGGCAAGGAAAAGCTCTCTTGTAGACATCAGCTTGCATTTTGAGTTTGATACTAGGATAGGAGTTTTGGGAAAGGGTTGAGTTAAGTGTTTTAAGCTTTAAATGTTTGTATCTTTTGAGAAGAAAAGAAGAGTGGCAATGGTTTCATGAAGAAAATGATATTGTGGGAAGATGATTGTATCTTGTGTCTAAGTGAAAAAGAAGAAAGCTCTAAGTTACAAAGAAAAAAAGGCGCTAGAAACAACAAGCTTACAAAGATCATCCAAAAAAAGAAAAATCAGGCCAAGAAATCCACCAAAAAGGTGATGAAAATTGGCGCCTATACAACAAAGAAGAGCAAGTTCAAAAACGAGTCAGCCACACATGCAAAAGAAGAAGAAGTCCCCCACATTTCAAGGAGAAAAAGATCAAAAGAGCTTTGGAAAAGGGTAGATTTAGGGGTTTATCTTGGGACTTAAACTTAATTAGGATCATCTTTGGGAAAGGGTAGAAGAGAGCTTTGACTTGCATTCATAAGTGTTCTTTTACCTTTAGCATTTTGCCTAAGATAGATTCATTTCCTATGAGAGATCCCATGTTTCTTTGAGCCACTGATGAATGAGATCATTTTCATCTCATAACCATGGCCCTTGACCCAAATGCTTTCACTTGATTTGCACAAACTTGATCTATTGGTTACATGCTAATTGAATGTTAAAAAGGTCAAGTGATTTGAGGGCTTGTGTAGATTGATAACTTGGGAATCATTTTCATTTTGTAAAGAGTGTGGCTAACTTTTAGAGTACAGTTCCATCATTTGCATTCTAGCACTAGAAATATGGACATCACTTTGATCTATTGTTAGCATTTTAATGATATGAGTTCCCATTTTAAAACCTCATCATCATGCTTGATCTTTTATTTGCTTGAGGGCAAACAAAGACTAAGTGTGGGGGTGTTGATAGCTTGCTATATTAGAGCAGTTTAGGCTGCATTTCATGCATCTTCTCCTCTGTTATCTCAATGTATGGGTTTATTTCTGATGCAGAGGGCATCTTTAAAGAATATGAATCAATATATGGCAAAATGCTAAGAGTAAAAACCAGTTGATGCATACATGGATGACTCTCATCTACCCAAATGAAACCTAAACTCTAGATTACCCCCAAAGTTGAAACCCTTACGCTATCCTTTTCCCAAGGCTTTGCTGCCTTCTTAAACCACACAATGCCGTCATCTTCTTGTAAGTGTTGGGGAATTCTTCTTCTTCTTGGTATTGAGTGCATTGGCCTTCTTAGTTTCTTGTTGCTTATCTCTTATTTGTTATTGTGCTGCCTCTTTTGGATCATCATTATGATGCTTCTTCTTTTGCATTTGGCTTTTGCAGTTAGAGACCACCTCTTTCTTCTTTCAAAAATTAAGAGCCTTCTTTTTTGCCAGTAACTTCTTTAATTGTATTTCACATTCTCTTTTCCCTTCTTACTTGGTGTATACATGTCTTCTTCTTATTTTTAATACAAACTTTGAACACACTTTCACACTACTTTACCCAACTAACTCATATCGTAATACTAGCTTAAGATTCAAACTAGTTTCTACATCAAATCTTCTCCTTCCCAACCTAAACTCAACACTTTTTTCCTAGATGAATCAAGAAAAATGTAAAGAGGCCTCACAATCACACACAAAGAGTTGATGGCTTGAAAGAAGGTATTGGCTAAGGATGAGGTTTTCTTAACTATCCCAAAGATGAGGATCATCTACTTGGACTAACAAGAGTGGTTAAAAGGAAGAAGATAGCCCAAGTATGTATAATGGTAGCCATGAGTTCAAATTTTCAAAGCAAAGCATGATAATTGATAGCTTGCTATATTAGAGAATTTTAGGTTGCATTTCATGCATCTTCTCCTCTGTTTTTGCATCAAACTTTAGCATTTCAGTGTTATTTGCACTTAGAATCAACATGGCATGCATTTAGCTTAGGATTGCATACATTTGCATATATGTGCATGTTTGTGGTGACTTTCAGGTGTTTTTGGGAGAGTTTTGGAGTTGGGAAGGTACAGACTGCTTCTTTCAGGTGTTTCGTGCAATCTGCTTGATGTACGGACTGCTTCTTCCCCGAGATAAACTACATCAAGCAGGTCTTGCAGAGGTTTTGCTCGATATGGCATCCCAATGCAGAAACAGAGCTTTAGTTTTCTTGGATTTTTCACATTTCTTGACCAACCTAACTGCTTTTTCCACCCTGAAAACACTTAACAAACATATCAAAAGCAGAAGGAAAGCATATTTACATAGATAGTCATGGGATTACCTCCCAAGTGTGCTTTGTTTAAGGTCTCTTAGTTTGACCTTTCTTTGCTTGGCTATGTGGGAACATCAAGGAGACTAAATGTTGTCTCCTTCTTCAGGATCTCTGAGGCTAAGTATGGCTTGACCTTTGAGTTTATTAGAAACACCAAGTCCCCTGTTTCAATTCCTTGTGCATTAGGCGCCAAGCACATCTCTTAAGTACCCTTAGTCTTTTAGGAGGTGTCTTGAGGTCATCATCTTTATTATCCGGTTCTGACTTGCCATCCTTAGTGTTACTAGCCTCTTGATTCACCGAGCTCACCACTTCACTTCTTAGTTCCACAAACGGCTTGTGGTGTATGCCTAACTTGTTCCTCTTGAAGAGCTGCCCATAGTCTGAAGTTTCTTCATGCAAGTTCCCATATTCCCCTGGTTCCTTAGTCAACACCACACTTTGATAATCCTTTGTGTTTAACTCCTCAAAAAGCTCATCATTCAGCTCATCTTTGGCATCAACTCTGAAAACTTGTCCTTCTATTGTTGGCTTCTTCATGACCTCATGTATGTCATACTTGAGAACCAGGTCATTACCCAAATGCAGCTCTATCTTTCCTCTCTTGACATCTAACACTGCACCAGCTGTATCAAGGAAGGGTCTGCTAAATATCAGAGGATCTGGTGGTTCAGCATCAAGCTCTAACACAACAAAATCTGTTGGTACTTCAATCTCTCCAACTCGGACAGGGAGGTTTTCAAGGAGTCCAACAAGATGTCTAGCAGAGCGGTCATCTGACACAAGAGATATCCTGCATGGTCTTAAGCTTGTGAATCCTAGGCGCCAAGACTCACGCTTGCGCCAAGATCACACAAACAGTTATTGAATGTGAGTGGTCCTATGGAGCATGGTAGAGTAAAGCTTTTAGGGTCTTCTAACTTCTCAGGTGGAGGTGGTTGCTGTATGATAGCATTAACTTCATGTGTAAGAACAACCATTCCTTCCAGCTGGTTCTATCTATATGCAACCGCTTCCTTCAAGAACTTCTGATATTAAGGTATAAGCAATAATGCATCAAGCATGGGCATGATTATCCCCACATTTTCTATCTGCTTCTCAAAAAGTTGTCTGTACTTCTCCACTAGCTTTTTTCTTAATTCTTCATGGAAAGGGAAGTGGTGGCTTGTAAGGAGGAGGAACAAAGACAGGTTCCTTCCTTGTAGGCTGTATGGCTTCTCTTTGTGCTTCATCAACCACTTGTTTTCCTTTTCTCACACGCTCTGCCTCAGCTTTCCTTTCCATTTCTGATTCAGCTTCAGTTTCTTTGCTTCTCAATGTCCACATGGAGATGTTTTGGTGCTACAGGTCCTTGTAGCTTTTTACCACTCCTAGTAATAATTGTCTGCACAACCGGTGGTGGTTTTTGTTGAGCTGTAGTAGAGGAGACCTAATTGGCTTTAAGCATAGCAAGTTCATCACTAAACTCTCTCAAACTTCTGCAGTAGGTTTTTTTGGATAGCCATCATCTCCATTTTATGTGCAGCCTTTATCTCCATTGCACTCTTTTGATTTGCAAGCATCTCTAGTTGATGTGCAGCTTGCATCTCCATTGTACTCTTTGTATGGGTGGCAAGTAACTGCTCAAGCAGTGTAATTGTGGTTGTATCAGGCGTAGATGGTGATGCTGTTAAAGGACTAGGGACATCCTGAACTGGTGATGCTTCTACTTGATGTTGAGGAACAAACTCTGTTGCATACATACGCTCTTGGTGTTCTGCATATGAAGGTGTAAACTTGTGGTTTTGTTGTATGGGAACACCAAGCTGATTGTATATTGGAGCACTCTCCCTTGTGTGTGCTTGAATACTGTAAGCGTTGTAGCTGTCATATCTTGCATCTTGGTAAGGCTTATGATGAAAATTCTCTTGTTGATGGGCATAGTAGGCTTCAGCTTCTAAGTTGTAAGCATGGGCAAGTGCTGAGGTCTTCTCTGTTGCCTTTGATGGGTGATGTAGAGATTGCTCAAGCAACAAGTCTAGCTTAGTGTTTAGTGCTAACACATCCAGCTTTGTTTGGTGATCTGAGGTTTCAGTATTCTTCTTGTAGCTGTCCTCTTGCTCATCTGAATAGTCACCATTACTCAAGGTAAGGTTTTCAATCAGCTGCAAACCATCATCAACAGTTGTACCCAAGAAGTGGCCGTTACTAGCTGTGTCTAATAGCATCTTGAACCTTGGTAACACTCCTCTGTAGAATGTGCTGAACAATGACTCTGTTGAGAACCCATGATGAGGGCATCGCAAATTGTAACCTTGAAATCTTTCCCATGCTGAACAGAAGGGCTCATCTTGTGATTGTTTGAACCCTACGATGTTCTGCCTCAGCGTAGCTGTCCTGGTAGAAGTTTTGGAGTAAAACTTTGCAAGAAATACTCTTTTGCAATCATCCCAAGAACATACTGATCCATAAGGCAATGATCATTCCCACAATTGTGCACGTTCACCAAGAGAGAAAGGAAATAACCTCATTTTGAAACCATCTTCTGTGATGCTATTGATGTTTTGTAGACTGCAAAGACTCCTCAAAGCTGTCCAAGTGATCAAACGGATCTTCCATAGATGTTCCATTAAATCTGTTGGCTTGTACCATTGCAATCAAACTGCTTTTGATCTCAAAGTGATGCTTCTGAGATAGTGGAGGAAGTATACCTCTGCGTCTAGTGTGAAGGTAAGGAGCATCATGAGATCATATGTGTTGTGCTCTTCTAGCAATCTGAGGCACTGGCCTATGTAACCTCTGAACTGGTGCTTCATCTTCTCTGAACTGAGCTTGATAAGCAGGTCTAAAGTGGTTTAGGTTAGCCATGGTACCTGAGAAAACAGAGCAATAAAGGTAAAGTAATTAGTAAAGTAAAAGATGGTTAAGTCTAAGCAAGAACCTAAACTCAATTATCTAACTATCCTAGAATGGCAATGGCGCCAAATTGAAGAAGGACTTTTGGGTCACTAAATTCAATCTCTCTCTAATCAGATGTAGTATAGAAGAGGTTTATCAATCCATCTAGGAGCTAAAATAAAAGAGATGCAAGGGACTAACTAAGCTTAACCATGTATGATGAAGAAGGACAAAGATGAAATGCAAAAGTGAAAAGCAATACTAATAAGACTAAAGCAAGCAATGCAATGCATAGAAACTAAATGCAACGGGAACTAACAAGGCAATCAACTAAATGCAACGGGAATTAACAAGGCAATGAACTAAATGCAACAGGACTATGATAAGCAAAGCAATAGGAGTGCAAGAACCAAAATAAATGATAAATGCAATAACTTGAAATGCAAGGCAAGTAATGGAACAATAGCAAGCAACTAAAAAGAGAGGAAAAACAGAACACAAAATGATGAAAAGCAAAGAACAATGAGGCGCTGGTTCAAGGCTAGAACAATGATGACTTGGGGATTACGTAGTATCAAACCTAGGGTAGTCAAGACTTATAACAAGCAAATAACATGATCAAGCCACTAAATCAATCCATCCGCATCAATAACAGAAACAACTAAGTTAAGCACATGTCAGACCCATTTGTGATGGCGTATCTGTACAAAACCAGACTGCAACAAGAACAGAGATGACTATGTTAAGCACATGTCAGACCCACTTGTGATGGCGTATCTGTGTAAAACCAGCATGAATACAGAAGGCTCTTATAGACCAAACATGCTACCTAAACTCCAATATAATCATCTAGGAGAATGTTCCTAACAAAGTTCTTTCAGGCATTTAAACAAACACTTGTGATGCAGCAAACACTTATAATCAGTTTCACCCTAAAAGAGTTACTAAGCACTAAGAACTACTAAGCTAAGTGATCTAAGCATTAATCAAACCAAAACACCCTAAGTTATCAACCAATCATCCCCAAATCTGCTCCAACCTCAAACCATATGAAACTACTCACAACACATAGCAAAATCAACAGAAATAAGCAGAGATGATTGATCAAACATGATTAAGCAAGAACTAGAAGAAAAATGACAAAGGAAGTGCAAAACCTTATTAAAGGAGTGATCTTGATCAAAATCCCATAAAAATCTCTTTGTGGTTTCCCACAAGGTCGAAAATAGGGTAAAGAGGAAGATAAGTGCTAAAAAGATAAGGTTTAGCTTAAATAGGCTAAGAAGATAAGGTTTAACAAAAAGTAGAAAAATCTTAGTCAACTCTCGGCGTTGACACATCGTGGTGCAAGGGAAGGTGTTCTGCTCGATGCAGTCAGCTCGATATCGAGGTGGGTTCTCGGTGTTCTCCTCGATGCTACACCTCGATATTCCTTGTACATCCGTATCGGCCAGTACGGCATGCCTAGCTCGGTGCACTGCCTCTGTGCAGTCTCGGGGTCCTCGGTCAAATCTTTCTTCCTCGTCCCACGCTTCACATCGAGCAAGCTTCACGGATGTTCAGCTCAGGACCTCGATATGGATACAGAGCTTGCAAAGCTGCTTCTTTGGTGTCTCCTCGGAACATAAGTTGCTTCCATTTCCTCCCCAATTCTAAAACTCTCCCAAACACACCTGAAAGTCACCACAAACATGCACATGTATGCAAATGTATGCAATCCTAAGCTAAATGCATGCCATGTTGATTGTAAGTGTGAATGACACTAAAATGCTAAACTATGATGCAAAAAGAGAGGAAAAGATGCATGAAATGCAACCTAAAATGCTCTAATATAGCAAGCTATCAATAGTTAAAAAAAAAAACCCTTTGCATTGAGCAAAAGATGATAATGATGAGTTTTTTTCTTTAGTTCTCAATTTAAAAAAAAACATCCAAAAAACGAATTGCTAAAAAAATGTAAAAAAGAACCAAATTTTTTTTTATAAAAAAATACTCCAGAAAAGAAAATAAAACAGAAGAACTACTACATATATTTTTGGTTATATCTTATGAGAGGCTAATTTTATATTACATTACATGTTACATATTAATATTTGGTGAATTTGTTTGTTATCACGATATATAATAAAAATCTTATTAGCCAACAAAAATCTTGGTAATATGAAAATTCAAATTTTCTTTTTTATAACAACAAGTATATATAACATTCAATTGTCCAACATAAACTAGCTGAATAAACTTTTAAAGAGAGCAATTTATACCAAATGTATCTTCAAGTAAATAATTAAAATTAAGACAAAAAACTGTAAAGTTTTTGTTAACAAAAATATAAATATCTGATTTTCATAATTCATAGATCATGAATATGTAAACAAAATCATAAGATCCCAAGATTATAAATCATAATCAGTAAAAAAAATTAAGCAAATGGTAAAATTAAACATATTAAATGCAAAATTTTAAACTATGTAACAATTGAAAAAAATGATTGATTATTATACATTTATATGAAAACTTTTCAAGCATTAAAGTGAGAGATACAATAGATGTAGTTCATGTTTGACTGGAAAGATGAAAATATTACCACTTTGTTCAAAATGAATGTTATTGATCATATCTAATATGACATTATCTGCCATTTTTTAGGAAAATTTGCACATAAATATGTGATGATAGAGATCAACGAGAAGATCGGGTTAAGAGAGATCAAAACTTATTGCATGAGCATATATATAAGAAAAAAAATAGAAATTATGGACCCAATTAGGTTGTAAACTAACAACCAAAAGAGTAAAGATGCATCTTAACTTCTATCGCAACATATTTAGTCCAGTTTGACCATATATGTAACTGGGTTGCAAATTTAAAAATAATTTAAATATATTTGTGTTTATATTGCAACATATTTAATATTTTATTTGATCTTACAATATACTTTTGCTCTATATGATTATGCGCGGGTTTTCCAGAGATAACTTGTTGAGTTGGCTAATTTTTGTTATGAATTAGTTTTGTTTTTGTCATATAAATATAATTGACGATACAATTATTTAATCGATCACTCATATGATGTGTGGTGTTTTTACTTCTTTTTCGAATATTTCTATTGTGTTTTGGATATTTTAGCGAGTTATTTTGCGTATATTGAATCTTTCAGGTATATATGATATTTTGTTTTATGAAAGGTGGTGCTTTTGGAGAAAAACGAGCCATTTCTATTGCAAACGGACATATGAAGATGCATAAATATGTAAAGACGTCAAAAGGTTGGATATTTTTAAAAAACATCCTACCACCGGGTCGAATTGAAATTGGGACATAGTATATAATAATGGGTTAACGTTATATTTAAACTAGTTTAAAGTGATTCTAGTGGCACAAGTTAAATGTTTTCCTGATGAATAGTGGCGAGGAGAAGTAGCATACACCAAATTTCTACCCGAGAGCAACAGAATTATTGAATCCAAATAGTTATTTGGAGCACTCCATACCCTACAGAATTTATAGAGCAATTGAACAATTAAACCCAAGAATCTAGTTTGCTACAGCCTTTGCAAGAATTTCAGCAATTTTTAACTGTTTCCTTTTTTTACTTGTTTTTTTAAAAAATATCATTGGACAAACCAAGACATAAAAATTAGTTTTTTTAGCTATTTAAATTGAGACCTTTATAGGTTCTGTTTTTCTAGATCATACTTTTGTTATTTTTCTCTGTAAACGTTTGCAAAAAATAATTTTTTTATAATGATCTGGAATAAATGTAATTGAAAATATATGACTAGTTTAGTGTAAAAATTAAAAATGACAAGTTAAACTAAATTGAATATCACATGATATATTATAATTGAATATATTGTATACAAACTCGATTAGCATGTGGTCTATCCAATAGCACTTAAATTCATAATCAAAATATGTGTAAGATATGTTTCAAATCCGAAGTTGGGAGGAAACTTGCCTAATATATAAGGGACTTGGATCAATCCACTCACTACCAATTGGGTTTGTGTTTGAAGTCCATGAAACATAACGTGTTATCAAAGCTCGATCAATACAATCTTGTAATTCGGTCTTGAAGTGGCAATTTGCCCCACGAACCAAATTAATGGTCTCGCGCGATTAATGGCTAAAAGAGCCTTTATCTAGAGGGAGAGGGGTATTTGGATTAGTATGGATTAATGGTCCATGAGGCCTTAATCGTTAAAGAATATGAGTAAGATATGTTTTTCATCAAAAGTTGGGAACAGAACTTGAGTCATTCCACTCATTGGGAATTGAGTTTGGATTTGAAGCTCAGAAAACATAACATCTTCTCCGTCCATAGTTTCTCTTATATTCACAAGTTCAATATTCTGTTATTTTTCCTCACTAAAGATGTGAGGGATCAATTGCACAGCAGTATGATGAAAAATTTATGACCGGGATAGATTGTGGACAGAAAAATATTTCTCTAATAAGAACCATAATTTCCGAAAAAGATATGCAATCTTTGTTAGGAAATTATAGTACTTGGGAAAGAAATGTTTCTTTCTCTACATGTTATCTTAACTTTGGCGATGCGATATACTTGATACTCCAATAGATTCATATATCAAAAGGGAAGATTATCATATATATATATATATATATATATAATTTTTAAAATAATTATAAATAATAGAAAAATGGATGAAGGAGATAATTTTGATTATGTATGTGGGTGAATTTAATATAAAATCTCTTGTTCTACTAAAAAACAATTGAATAATTTTTAATGTATAAATTATTGGCTAACAAATTAACATAAATAAATATAGAGTTGTAAATCAAAGCGAATGTATAGTTGAAGGAAAACTTGTTTTTGTTTTACAGTATAAATAGTTTTCAAAGATTGTACACTTGATCAAAATAATAATAATTTCAAATGTTAAAAGCAAAGATAAATATGATTTGCTAGTATTCACTTGTCTTTAGTTAAGTGTTTTTGAACAAAAAAATATATAAAGCAAAAAATTGCATTTATATAAATCTTTTAAATCAAAACAATTTATGTTGTGAAACACAGCGAGTATATGGTTTAGAGAAGCAATTATATTATAATATAAATTAGATTTTGGATGTTATTCCATCCTGTTAACACACCAAATTTTATTAAGATTTAATTCTTAATTTTTTTCAAATCAAATATTCAATTAATTGTCAAAATCTCTACAATATAATAAAGAAACATTATAAATTTAACAGCTTAAAATTTTTTAAGATGTACTTTCTAACACACATAACTTTTATAATTGTATTATGAGACTATAAAAGTTTTTGATGTTGCTGAGAATAAAAATAATATAGAAAAAGTATGAATTTCACATTTTATAAGATTATATTATAATGTCTTTAGAACAAATAATTTTTACAATCTTATGATAAATCTTTATAATTTTCTCTATTATACCTTGTTATTTGTTGTAAGATTATAATATCTTGCAACATTGTGCAGAATACGGTATAATAAAGATGAATCATAAGGTCAAAGTTGATAGATGTATATAAATGTGTTTGAAAATAACATAACTAATGAATTTAGTCTTCTGATTTGCTAGACCTTCAGAATTAAGCGTTACTATTTTAAATATAGGTAACCTATGGAAAAGTTATTTTTTAACCATGTAATAAGGATAAAATCAAAGGCAATTATCATGTGGTTATTTGCATGGTTAGTAAACAAGTCATTTTAGACTCCTGAAGATACATATCGGTAGTTGGACAAGGGTGAAGCTCGCAGGCTGAGAGAGCATCAGTTCTTTCAGACCTTGACAGTTAGATGTACATTAGCTTCAAATGCATGAATAAAAATAGATATTTCATTACATGAGAATTGAGAACAGTGAACAAATATGCACATACGTACATTTTTTTATATTAGTTAAATATAAATTTTGGAAAATAATATGATCTTTCATATTCATAAAGTAAAAATCAATCACATTTGCTAGGAAAGGTTCTGCATATAAAATTGCTAATTGTGATGCCTTCCCTGGGAGGAACGAGCCATTCTTCATGACCACTTAACTGACTGTTGCAAAGTTTTGTGCAAGCTTCTTCACAAATAGTTGGATCAGGTTTTCTCACCACTTTCATACACTGATTAGGAATGCAATGTTTCATACACATTTTTATATTACTTGAATGAGATTTTTGTGCTGAAAATATTATTGTAAATATAGCGACAATTATGAAAATACTGTATCTTTTCTTTAATGTTTGAGTCATCATAATGTATATGCTTGAACTAACAATGGTAACTACCACTATTGTTAGATGGGTATTATAGATTTTTTTCTGTTTAGAATTATTGAAAAGATATTTGGATGAGTATGTTGAATTAATCTGGGTGCTTTATATAGTGAAATGAGTTATACCTATTTTTAGCAGTTGTTTTTAATTGGTTAATGTTTCCCTGTTTTGAGATAAACATCAAATTAGTTTTCTAAAATTTAGCTGTGCTTTAGTATTTCTTTTGTCGAAAAAAAATTATTGTTATGAGAAAACAATAATTAATCGTTTGTATTACAAATTCTTGTTAGTGTATAAATTTTTATGTCTATTTCAGTGAATCTGATAATCTTGAGAAAACTAATCTATCAAATTGTAATTAATCTTCATAAAAATTTCATTTATATATCTTTTTGTATTTGTTAAAATTGTTTACTTTTCTTATATTCTATTTATTTGTTGTCGTTTGCAAAATTCCTTTTCTTTTACTTGTTTTAATTTTCAAAATAACATAGTAATGGAGTTAGAATAAAAAAATAAAGTGTTTTGATTTCAAATACTAGCTACCAATGGAGTATATCGGTTATGACCAGTTTTGCAAGAATCAATCCCCTAGTGCTACATAAGTAAGAGTGACCAAGACATCGGCCATGAAAATGACCTCAGGTTAAGAAATATCCAATGGCACAATCCAATAAAAGGAAACTTAGGGAAGGAATCAACAAGGCATTAAAACCCCTCTTAATCAACATAGAGTTCGGATATTCGTTCAAAATCCTAGCCTCAAGTTTACAACTTCCAGGTGAGCTCCAATACACCATAAATATATGTAACAGTGTATTTTGCATGTTTAAGCCTTAAGAAAAACCGGCATTGTACAAACCAAGGCATGTTTGCTTAATTGAAAAGAAATAAATTTTAAAACACCAGGAATTTCATGTAAACCTGACGGTCGATTTTTTACAATCAATAACTCAAGCTTAGCCATGTTATTGTAGCACTAAAGAAACAATAAGGGGTTAAATTAACAACATCAAGAATGCATGAAACGATCTAAATTAAGCAAATTCAAAAAGGAGGTTTATATAACATTAAGTGAATTCTAAAACAAGTAAAAAAAACTCAAAAAACCAAATACAAGGTTTGTATAACATTACATGCTTTCAGTGTGAGCCTTAAAATTATGATAAACATATGAAGATCAAATTAAGCTAACATTTCAAGACTCTAATACATTTCAAAGATGCGTAATCCCTATTAATTTTGCTTCCGCTTCGTGAAAGAACGAGAGAGATAAAGTTTAGGGATGATTTCGTCATTTTGCATAGCCAAAGTACACCTCTCTTCATAAGTGCTTCTATATGTAATTGGAAAGTACAAAAGTGCCTTTAAATGTAATATTCTCAAGGTACAACACAATAACAGAATTTTGAAAAAACATTTATAGTAAAAAAAACCCTTTGCATTGAGCAAAAGATGAGAACGATGAGTTTTTCCTTTAGTTGTTAATTTAAAAAAAAAATCCAAAAACAATTGCTGAAAAAAGAAAAAGAAAACAGAAATTTTCTATATAAAAAAATACTCCAAAAAAGAAAATAAAACAGAGGAACTACTACATATATTTTTGGTTATATCTTATGAGAGGCTATTTTTATATTTTATTACATGTTACATATTAATATTTGGTGAATTTGTTTGTTATCACGATATATAATAAAATCTTATTAGCAAACAAAAATCTTGGTAATATTAAAATTCAAGCTATCTTTTTTATAACAACAAGTATATAAAATATTCTATTGTCCAACATAAACTAGCTGAATAAACTTTTTGAAGAAAGCAATTTATACCAAATGTATCTTCAAGTATATCATTAAAATTAACACAAAAATCGTGAAATTTTTGTTAACAAAAATATAAATATGTGATTTTCATAATTCATAAATCGTGAATAAGTAAACAAAATCATAAGATCCAGAGACTACAAATCATAATCAATAAAAAATTAAGCAAAGGATAAAATTAATCATATTAAATGCAAAATTTTAAAGTATGTAACAATTGAATGTTATTGATCATACCTAATATGACATTATCTGCCATTTTTGAGGAAACTTTGCACAGAAATATGTGATGATAGATATCAAAGAGAAGATCAGGTTAAAAGAGATAAAAACTTATTGCATGAATAAATATATATAAGAAAGAAATAGAAATTATGAGTCCAATTAGGTCGTACCCAAAAGAGTAAAGATGCATCTTAACTTCTATCGCAACATTTTTACTCCAGTTTGACCATATATGTAACTAGGTTGCAAATTGAAAAATAATAAAATATATTTGTTTTTGTATTGCAACATATTTAATATGTCATTTGACCTTACAATATACTTTTTCTCTATATGATTTTACGCGGGTTTTCCAGAGATAACTTGTTGAGTTGGCTAATATTTGTTATGAATTAGTTTTGTTTTTGTCATATAAATATAATTAACGATAGAATTATTTAATAGATCACTCATATGATGTGTTGTGTTTTTACTTCGTTTTCGAATATTTCTATCGTGTTTTCGAGATTTTAGTAAGTTATTTTGCGTATATTGAATCTTTCAGGTCAATATGATATTTTGTTTTATGAAAGGTGGCGCTTTTAGAGAAAAACGGACATATGAAAATGCATAAATATGTAAAGACGTTAAAAGGGTGAATATTTTTAAAAAACATCATACCAATGGGTCGAGTTGAAATTAGGACATAGTATATAACAATGGGTTAACATTATATTTAAATAGTTTAAAGTGATTCTAATGGAACAATCAAAAGTTATAATCGTTTTCCTGATGAATAGTGGCGAGGAGAAATAGCATACATCAAAGTTATTTGGAGCACTCCATACCCTACAGAATTTATAGAGCAATTGAACAATTAAACCCAAGAATCTAGTTTGCTACAGCCTTTGCAAGAATTTCATTAATTTTTAACTGTTTACTTTTTTGACTTGTTTCTTTTAGAAAATATCATTGGGCAAACGAAGACTTAAAAAATAATTTTTTTCTGATGATCAGTAATCAATGTAATTGAAAATATTTGACTAGTTTAGTGTGAAAATTAAAAATGACAAGTTAAACTAAATTGAATATCACTTGACATAGTATAATCGAATATATTGTATACACATTCGATTAGCACGTGGTCTATCCAATAGCACTCACAATCATCATCAAAATATGTGGAAGATATGTTTTAAATCCGAAGATGGGAGGAAACTTAACTATTATATAAAGGACTTGGGTCAATCCACTCATTACCAATTGGTTTTGTGTTTGAAGTTCATGAAACATGATGTGTTATCAAAGCTCGATCAATACAATCTTGTAATTCGGTCTTGAAGTGGCAGTTTGTCCCACGAACCAAATTAATGGTCTCGCGCGATTAATGGCTAGAAGAACCTTTATCTCGAGGGAGAGGGTTATTTGGATTAATAGGGATTAATGGTCCATGCGGCCTTAATCGTTAAAGAATATGAGTAAGATATGTTTTACATCAAAAGTTGGGAACAGAACTTGAATCATTTCACTCATTGGTAATTGAGTTTGGGTTGGAAGTTCAGAAAATATAACAAGTTTCTCTTATATTCACAAGTTCAATATTATGTTATTGTCCCTCACTAGTGATGTGAGGGATCAATTGCAGAGCAGTATGATGAAAAATTTATGGCCGGGATAGATTGTGGACAAAAAAAATATTTCTCTAATAAGAACCATAATTTCCGAGAAAGATATGCAATCTTTATCAGGAAATTATAGTACTTTGGAAAAAAAATATTTCTTTCACCACATGTTATCTTAACTTTGGCGATATACTTGATACTCCAATAAATTCGTACATCATAAAGGAAGTTTTAAAATAATGAGAAATACTGGAATAATGGATGAAGGAGATAATTTTGATTATGTATGTGGGTGAATTTAGTAGGAAAAAGTCTTGGTCTACTAAAACATAATTGACTAATTTATAATGTAAAAATTATTTGCTAACAAATTAACATAAATAAATTTACAGTTGTAAAATCATAAAGAATGTATAGTTAAAGGAAAACTTGTTTTTGTTTTACAGTATAAATAGTTTTCAAAGATTGTACACTTGATGAAAATAATAATAACTTAAAATGTTAAAAGGAAAGATAAATATGATTTGCTAGTATTCACTTGTCTTTAGTTAAGTGTTTTTGACAAAAGAAATATATAAAGCAAAAAAATTGCATTTATATGAATCTTTTAAATCAAAACAATTTATGTTGTAAAACACAGCGAGCATATGGTTTAGAGAAGTAATTATTTTAGAATATAAATTAGACTTTGGATGTTATTTCATCCTGTTAACAAACCAAATTTTATTAAGACTCAATTGTTAATTTTATTCAAGTCAAATATTCAATTACTTGTCAAAATCTCTACAATATAATAAAGAAACATTATAAAATTAACAGTTTAAAACTTTTTAAGATGTACTTTCTAACACACATAACTTTTATAATTGTATTATGAGACTATAAATGTGTTATAATTGTATTATGAGACTATAAATGTGTTTGATTCCTCTGATTTGCTAGACCTTCAGAATTAAGCGTTACTATTTTAAATAGAGGTAAGCTATGGAAAAGTTATTTTTTACCATGTAATAAGTCATTTTAGACTCCTGAAAAATATCATGTGGTTATTTGCATGGTTAGTAAACAAGTCATTTTAGACTCCTGAAGAAACATATCGGCAGTTGGATGAGGGTGAAGCTCGTAGGCTGAGAGAGCATCAATACTTTCTGACCTTGACAGTTATGTGTACATTAGCTTTAAATGCATGAATAAAAATAGATAGTTCATTACATGAGAATTGAGATCAGTGAAAAAATATACATAATAAATTGATTAATATATTAAAGTCAAAAAGAGAGTCACATACATACATTTTTGTATATTAGATAAATATAAATTTTGGAAAATAATATGAGGTTTCATAATCCGAAAGTAAAAATCAATCGCATTTGCTAGGAACGAGCCATTCTTCACGACCACTTAAGTGACTGTTGCAAAGTTTTGTGCAAGCTTCTTCACAAATAGTTGGATCAGGTTTTTTCACCACTTTCATACACTGATTAGGAATGCAATATTTTATACGCATTTTTATATTACTTGAATGTGATATTTGTGCCGAAAATATTATCGTAAATATAGCAACAATTATGAAAATATTGCATCTTTTCTTTGATGTTTGAGTCATCATAATGTATATGCTTGAACTAACAATAGTTATTACCACTAATGTTAGATGGGTATTATAGAGTTTTTTCTGTTTAGAATTATTGAAAAGATCATCGGATGAGTATGTTGAGTTACTCTGTGTGCTTTATATAGTGAAATGAGTTATATCTATTTTTAGCGATTGTTTTTAATTGGTTAATGTTTCCCTGTTTTGAGATAAACATCAAATTAGTTTTCTAAAATTTAGCTGTGCTTTAGTATTTCAGTTGTCGAAATAAGTTATTTCTATGAGAAAACAATAATTAATCGTTTGTATTACAAATTCTTGTTAGCATATAAATTTCTATGTCTATTTCATTGAATTTGATAATCTTGAGAAAACTAATCTATTTTATTGTAATTAATCTTCATAAAAATTTCACTTATATATCTTTTTTTTATCTGTTAAATTTGTTTACTTTTCTTGTATTTTATTTATGTTTTTGTCGTCTGCAAAATTTCTTTTCTTTTTCTTGTTTTAATTTTTAAAATAACATAGCAATGGAATTAGAATAAAAAAATAAAGTGTTTTGATTTCAAATACTAGCTTCCAATAGAGTATACCAGTTGTGACCAGTTTTGCAAGAATCAATCCCTAGTGCTACATAAGTAAGAATGACGAAGACATCGGCTGAGAAAATGACCTCAGGTTAAGAAATATCTAATGATACAATCCAATATAAGGAAACTTAGGGAAGGAATCAACAAGGCATTAAAACCCTTCTTAATCAACATAGAGCTCGGACATCCGTTCAAAATCCCATCCCCAAGTTTACAACTTCCAGGAGAGCTCCAATACACCATAAATATATGTAACAATGTATTTTGCACGTTTAAGCCTTAAGAAAAATCGGTCTTTTACAAACCAGGGCATGTCTGCTTAATTGAAAAGAAATAATGTTTAAAACACAAGGAATCTCATGTAGACCTGATGGTCGATTTTTACAGTCAATTACTGAAGTTTAGTCATGTTATTGTAGCACTCAAGTATCAATCCAAAGGGGTTAAGATTAACAACACCAATAATGCATGAAACTTTCTAAATTAAGGAAATTCAAAAAGGAGTTTTGTATAACATTAAGTGGATTGTAAAACAAGCAAAAAAAACTCAAAAAAACCAAATACAAGATGGGGAAATTGTTGAATATGACTCAAAACTTGAGTTGAAATGCAAAACTAGACCCCCTATTGCATGTTTTACAAAAATAACTCACATGAGTAGTGAAATTACAACCTTAACCCTTATGACCAAACAAAAAAACGACAGCCTCAATTACCGTTTTATCCCAGATAAGTCTACTCTCTAATAATATGTTTATAATTATTTTTAAAAATCATAAAATATAATTTGATAAAAAAAGTTAGATACATAACACAAATATATACTTTTTACACCTATTAAAAATAAAATTTGACACAAAATAATCAATTTAAATCATCATAGATAAATTAGGATAAAAATCAATACTAAGAGAATATTCGAGTAGACTTCTCGGTTTCTCGAGTAGACTTCTCGAATAGACTTCTTGGAGAAGTCTACTCTCTAATAATTTCTTTACCATTAATTAAAAAATCATGAAAAATAATTTGGTAAAACAATTATATACATAACAAAAACATATATTTTGGTACACCTATTAGAAATAAAATTTTATTAAAAATAATCAATTTAATTCATCATAGATAAATTAGATTAGAAATCAGTACTAAGTAGACTTCTCGAGTAGACTTCTTAGAGAAGTCTACTTAAACGAATTTTTTCCTACATATATAAGGAGAGTTTAACATAATTGTATTAACAATAAAGTCTCTCTCTATCTAAAAAATGCCTCTCTCTCTTCTCCCTTCTCTCTGGCCATGAATTTCTTCTCCTTCCTTTCTTGCTATCAATATCCTCTCCATCCTCCTATCTATCTTTCATTCAACCTCCTCTCACTTGCAGATTATGGTAGTGGTAAGCAAATCTTAGCTTTTGTGTTCCTCTTTTTGTTTGCTTTGTGTTCATATTGAAAATCTGAGCTTATTATTATAAATTTGAGCTTATTGTTGTAGATCTAAGTTTATTTTTGTAGATCTGAGTTTATTGTTGTATAAATTTTGTAGATTTTGTTGTAGATCTGAATTTTGTTGCAGATCTAAATATTTTATTATTGTTGCAGAGCTGGATTTTGTTGATTTTTTTGCAGATCTGAATGTTATAAATATAGTAGATTATAATTATAGATCCAAGCTTATTATTATATATTTGAGCTTATTGTTGTAGATCTAAGTTTATTTTTGTAGATCTGATTTTATTGTTGTATAAATTTTGTTGTAGATCTGAATTTTGTTGCAGATCTAAATTTTTTGTTATTGTTGCAGAGCTGAATTTTGTTGATTTTTTTGCAGATCTGAATGTCATAAATATAGTAGATTATGTTGCAAATCTAAATTTTAACATTTCTCTTTTCTTATTGTTGCAGATCTGACCTTATTTATATTTATGGTTTTATTTTACAGATCTCAACAAAGCTCTTGCTTGTCTCCGCTGGATTTAAGTGATTTGAAGGTTCAAAACGTTTAGAATTCTCGAGTAGACTTCTCGAGTAGACTTCTCGAGTAGACTTCTTGAGCAGACTTCTCGAGCAGACTTCTTGAGTAGACTTCTCGAGCAGACTTCTCGAGCAGACTTTTGGAAGTAGACTTCTCGCAGGTCATTTTTGCAACTGAAAAATATTTGACTTTTTGGTCAATTGCAAAAATGACCTGCGAGAAGTCTACCTCCGAAAGTAAACAACTCGGAGAAGTCTACTTTTCATGGAGAAGTCTACTCTACAAAGTTAAAAGTTGGTCAATTGCAAAAATAACCTGCTTCTAAAGAAGTCTACTCGAGAAGTCTACTCTATTTTTTTGTTATCAAAGGAAATGGAGTAGACTTCATTTGGACCAAAAGAAGTCTACTTTTTTCATGCGGTCAATTGCAAAACTAACCTGGGCGTTGACTAGTAGACTTCATTCGTACCAAGAGAAGTCTACTTTCGAAGCCCAGAACTGAAAAACACTAAAACTGACTGAAAATCCGACTTACCACTCGTCTTTAGCTTCTTTTCTGGTCAAAATCTTCGATTCTAGCCACCATGAAAGAAACACACTGTAAAAAACAACCAACTCGCCGGAATATAGAAATATATATGAATTTCAACTTTCTAATAGTCAAATTAGAGAGGTTTTGGGAAGAGAATAGAGAGAAAATTGAAGAATAGAAGCTTAAGAGAAAGGTAATGAGCTAAACAAACTCAAAAATGGGTTATTGGTGCCATTAAAGCTCGAAATTGGTTAAAAATGGTGGTTGGGTGAATTGATGATGATGGCATTTTCGTAAATAAGTGAGGAAGATGAGGATTAGTTGGTCATCTGGATTTTCAAAAATTAAAGAAATTAATTTAAAAAAATGGTAATTTCGTGAATAACTGAAACTATGAAGGATTTATTTGGGAGAAAGTGGCAAATTTTGAAGTGGCCAATTTTGAAAGTTAGATTTGCAATTGAAATCAATTTTTGAGTCATTTTTGCAAGAATCCCATACAAGATTAGTTGGACATTGACCGGGTTTAGGTCTGGGTCTGGTATGGCGCTGGTTGGACTGTTCGTGCTGGTGTCCGCACCGGTCACCTAGTTTTAGGCCGCAAGCTAGCCTGGTCACGCTGGCCTAAAGCTGGTCTTTCGCCTATCTTTATGCCTCACCGCAGAATATTCCACCAGCGTCGTCCTGCAGCTGATGCCGCATCAGCTGTCCCGAGGTAGGCTGCGGTCTGGCCATATATCCACAATTTCTGCTGACTTTTTTTTTATCCTTCTCATGGCCCTTGTTTGCACCTTGGTCATCCAATAACTCCCTATAGTCTCTAGGGCCTCCAAATAAAAAAAGGAACACTCCAAATGCAGCACAAAATACAAGTTCTATGCTAATATGATCTAAGGTCTAAAATGGATGAAAGCAAGGCTAATATGCATAAATGCACTTATGAAATAATATAAAAATAACTTAAATGAATGTTTAAATTATCCATATAATGAAACTATCAACTCACCCAAACTTGTATTTTGCTTACCCTCAAACAAACACACAAGAACAAGATGGAGAAGAGGTTTGAAGGTGGGCTCAAATCCAAAAATGCCAATAAGAAAAATCAAATCATTGTTCGAGTTTACAATTCTAGGATGCAATTGAGTTTGTTTACTTCAAAAATATTAGTCACACTCATTATAACATGATAAAAACCCAAGTCTAGCCTACACAAGCATTCTTTTCCTCCATTCTTTTAACATTCATTAAATTGTAACCCTGGATCATGTTTTGAATTATCAAGAGAACTCACTCGGTTTAGGGACAAGACTTTGAGATAAAAATGATCTCAATGTATGGGTTTATTTCTGATGCAGAGGGCATCTTTCTAGAATATGAATCAATCTATGACAAAATGATAAGAGTAAAAAGCAATTGATGCATACATGGATGACTCTCATCTACCGAAGTACCCAAATGGAACCTAAACTCTATATTACCCCCAAAGTTGAAACCCTTACGCTATCCTTTTTCCAAGGCTTTGTTACCTTCTTAAACCAACACAATGCCGTCATCTTCTTGTAAGTCTTGGGGAATTCTTCTTCTTCTTGGTATTGAGTGCATTGGCCTTCTAGGTTTCTTGTTGCTTATCTCTTCTTTGTTGTTGTTCTGCCTCTTTTGGATCATCATTATGATGATCCTTCTTTTGTATTTGGCTTTTGCAATTAGAGACCACTTCTTTCTTCTTTCGAAAAATAAGAGCCATCTTTTTTGCCACTAACTTCTTTAATTGCATTTCACATTCTCTTGTCCCTTCTTCCTTGGTGTATACATGTATTCTTCTTCCTTTTAATACAAAATTTGATCACACTTTCACATTAGTTTACCCAACAAACTCCTATCCTAGTATTAGCTTAAGATTCAAACTAGTGTCTACATCAAAGCTTCTTGATAGCAGGATATTTGCTACTCAAATCCTAACACACTCATGTCATTGTAGTATGAAAGGTGTCAATCCATCTGAGTTCATAAGACACTAAGAATGCAGCAAATCACTTAAGTCAAGCCAAATTCAAGAAAGCAGTTGTGATGAAACTAAACAAGACTAAGCAACATAGATTTAAAGCACGAAATTCAAATAGATTAAAGCAAGGATCTAAGATGGGGGTTATTGACTAAGAGGGGATTAGAACTAAACTAGTCATGCTTTAAACCATTCAAACAATGCTATCTTCTAAGCATTAAATTAACATCTATAACTAGCTCAATTCCTTGATACTAATCACTTTGGTAAGCACATATTCAAGACAAATTCCTTTACTCAAACACAAGATCATCAAGCATTTAAAGCAGAATTCCAACCCTATAAAGCCAAAGTGCAACTTAGAAATCTAATTCCTTAGGCTAAGAGAACAAATCCTCTAAGAGACTCATTGCAGCATTTCATCAAACACTTATCTGGTATAAGAGAATGCCAAGATACTAAACAAGTCTGGCCAAGACTAATCTAGTGTTAAGCACATCTAATAGAGAGAAGACAATCATATTAAGCATAAGATATCACTAATCTAATCCTAAAACCCTCTAATCTGTCACATCTCAAACCCTAAATAAGACTACTCACTAGCCATAATCAAAACCACAGATTCCAAGGAGAAATAATGGCCACGCATGATTAGGAAGCAGAATAAGCAAGAATAGATTTAAGGCAAATGCAGAATTTCACTAAATCAAACTAGTTCTTACAAAGCAAAGTTGAAAGAGGAAAGGTTTTTAAAGCAAGAACAGAAGAAAATTAATAAGATCTCAGTTGCCTAACCATTTTAGGACTTTAGTATTTATAGGGGAGCTTAGAAACCTCTAATAAACCAAGACTAAACCAGAAATAGGCTGACTCAGATGGAGCATATCGGCCTTGTACATCGATACACACATCAATATCAAGTCTTCTTGTGGATTGTATCGACATGGCCTGGTCCATATGGCAGTCGATATGCAAGGCTTCAAGAATGTATCGGCTTGACTCTCTTTGGTGTGAAGTCGATACAATCACCATTTAGTTAAAGCTTATTGAAACAAGACTTTTTGGGTCTAAACTCAAATGTCCTTAGCCTCTAGTCAGTTGTAGAATAGGGATCAGGTATCAATTCATTTGTGGAAGATGAGATGCAGACAATGCCATAAGCTAAGCAATGATGGGGTTTTGATTGAACAAGGACAAGTCTAACAACTTAACAATGCAATGGAAAGAAAGCATAAACTAAATGCAAGTGAACAGAACTAAACAATAAACTTAAGAATGACTAAGCAAGAATTTAAGCAAGTTGACTTCTAAAGCAAGAACTAAGCAAGATGATCTTAAAGACAATTAATTAAAAGTAAGACTCAAGGTTCTAAGCAATTGTGGGGCAGTGGCTTTCAAGAGTGAAAATGGGGATTTCTAACAAAGGCAAACATAAAGCATTAAAAAGCAAGCAATTCTCAATGTTGTGCTCCTAGACAAGGTATCTAAAAAGAACCAACTTGGCGTCAATAAGCAGTTCATATTCAACAAGATTGAAGTGTCAGATCCTTTTATGATGGCGTATCCTTCAACCATAAACATAAATATCAGAACCATTCTAGCCTAAGAGATGTACTAATCAAGCAATCATTCTCTTACCCAAGCAAAAATTCAGATCAACTTATCA
The DNA here is from genome assembly GCA_911865555.2 of Thlaspi arvense. NCBI lineage: Eukaryota > Viridiplantae > Streptophyta > Magnoliopsida > Brassicales > Brassicaceae > Thlaspi > Thlaspi arvense. The sequence goes on from OU466858.1 coordinate 15,619,145, forward strand.
ACCTTGTGAACCAATAAGGACCTAGCTAGCTAAACACAAATCAAGAATATGGATTTAAGCATACAGCTGCAACATCCTAACAAAGCAAAGCAATGAACATGAATGAGGCAACAGCAAGATCTTTTAATGCATACTATCTAACTATCAACCAAGAATCTCAAAACCCGCACTATCTAGCCCAAAGAGAATCATCTAGCAATGGTGAACTATCACTTTGGTGTCACTGGACAAAGAAAATATAGACCAAGCCAAACTATCAAGCCAAATAAGCGAACCATGCTTAGAAAAGAGATAAGAAGCCATTTAGTGAACCATATGCATCAATCAATACCATATTCAAGCAAAAGGAGCAAGCTTTATGAACAATAACCATTTTGCAAGAGAAGGAGACAACAGAGAATAGTTAAATAACCCTAACCACCCCTTAATCACATCCTAATCACCACTTTCTCTACTTAGAACCCTAAATCTAAAGAAGACTACTCACTAATCATGTTTAATCCCATTTGTTTGGAGTTAAACATAACTAGATGAGATTAAAATGCAAAGATGATAAATCTAAACTACCAAGGTGCAAGAACAAAGATTAAAAGACAAGATTAAACCATAAAAATGCAAACTTTATTAAAGACTAAGATCTTTAAGGCAAATCGTCCTTTAAGGTTTTGAGAAGAGAGAGTTTTTGATAAAAACCTAAACTTGGATAAAGATAATGTTTTGTGGCTTCCCGTTTATAGTAGGGAGCCAAAAGAAGCATAAAACCCCTAAAAATGGGATAAGGTCAAAGAAAATAAAGTGGTCAATGCGCGGATAAGTTGCATCGAGGTCGTACGGATGATGTTCTGCTCGATATGCGACCTCGATATGGTCCATGCAGCGCGCATCGGCTTCCTTCCTCGATGCTGACCAACGGCTTGGAATCCTCGTGCTGATCCCCTTCCTCTCATCCTGCTGCTTGCATCGAGCATACTCCACGGGTGTTCTGCTCGATATGCTTGCTCGATATGGACCAGACTTTGCAAGAGCTCCATTTCTGACATCTTCTTTGGTCATGAGCTGCTTCCATCTCTTTCCCAACTCCAAGAAACTTCAAAAACACATGAAAACCACCACAAATATGCACATGTATGCAATCCTAAGCTAAATGCATGCTATGTTGATTCTAAGTGCAAATGATTCTAAAATGCTAAATTATAATGCAAAAACAGAGGAAAAGATGCATGAAATGCAGCCTAAAATAGTCTAAAATAGCAAGCTATCAACACCCCCACACTTAGCCTTTGCTTGCCCTCAAGAAAACAAACACTCAACATGGTGATGAGGTTTTAAATGGGAACTCATATCTATGAAAATGCTAACAATAAATCAAAATGAAGTCTATGTTCTCAATTTTAGAGTGCACTTGATGGAAGAATACTTTAAACACTTAGCCACTTTCATCATAAAACAAGAATGATCACAAAGCTATCAACCTTAACATGCTCATCAAATCAAACAATGTTTTTAACATTCAATTATGCTCAAACCGTGAATCATGCTTATGCAAATGCAAAAGTGTCATTTGGCTAAGGGACAAGGCTTAGTGGAATAAAAATCATCCCACTTCACAAACTGGTTTTGGTGTTTAAAGGGTTCTCTCAAGGAACAGCATGGTTGTGCTTTGGCAAAATGCTAAGGGTCAATGAATAACTTACACATACAAAGGAAGACTCCCATCTACCCAAGATCTATAAGATGTGTTCCTAACGCTAGCCTATCAGTGTAAACCCACCTATGCTACCCTCTTTTTCTGAATTTAAACCCCTTTAAAAACCCAAAAACTTTTCTCCTTCAAGCGCTTTGGAGGACACTTCTTCTTTTGAACTTCAAGTGGAGGAGATTTGCTTCATTTGAGTTTGGCTCCTTTATTTGGTGATGCTGGCGCTTGATTCGCCTTTGGCTTATTGATTTACTTGTTTTGCACTTCTTGCATCTTCTTTTCTTCTTTGAACATGAGCCTTCTTTCTTTGTGTTTAGAATCGCCATTTCCACCCCTTTTGCTTGTGTCACACTCTTTTTTCTGTGCCTTGACTTCTTTTCTTCTCTGCCTCTCTTAAAAACTAATCCCAAGATAAACCCAAACTATTCCTCAAACATCCTAGCCTATCTAACTCAAGAGTGAGCTAGTTCTACAATGGGAATACGTCCCTTGTAGTTCCAACCCAACACTTTTTGCTAAGCAACAACCATGATGGAAGAGGCCTCACAAATCGCACACTATTAATGTCTTGACTTCAAAGAAGGTTTAGTTAAGGGTGGAGAAATCTAAATGGATCTTTCAGAAAGTGGCAAAAGAGAATAATAGATCCAAATATTTTAAACTGTCCATGACATCAATCACAAAAGCATAAGGCATGATAATTGCGAATTCAAATTAGGTTCCACTTAAACAAAAGTTGAAATCATTTCAAAGCATTCTTCAGTCTCAAACAAAGCTCACACAAATGCAAATTCCAAAAGTGGTTCAGCTTTATTTCTAGTTCAACATCAAATGCACCAAAGGATTAAAAACAAGGGCTTCATTTTTATAAATCACTAGCATTAACAAAGGTGTACTATCATAGTTCCCAATTTAAACAAGCAAGCTAGTCCTATATAAATGCATGAAGTCTAAATCCTATAAGAATGCATGAAAATCAAACTCTTTTTGTGAAGCAAGTTTTTGTTTTTTTAAATGCCTTAGATGCTATGTAATCATGATGCATGGTTTCTACTCTAATATGCAAATGCAAGTGCAAGCATCAGTCCGTCATACACCCTCCCCCACACTTAAATTACACAGTGCCTGTGTAATAAAATTGCTAAGGAGAGTGTTCACAAACAGCAAGCAAACAATCGCATGAAACTAAAAAAAATTGTGTGGTATTTACAATGGTTAGTGTGGTGTACCTTACTTCAGGTGGAGGAGTGGTGAGACTCTGAACTCTCAATGGCATGAGAGGGTGAAGCTTCCTCCTCTGATGGAGTTTACTGTATTGCCCTTCTCTTCCTTCCTTTTCGCTTTGGAGAAGCTACATGAGAAGAATGCCTGGCCGGTTGAGAAGCATGTGTCCTTGGCCGCTCACTGATGTGGAATGAGTGTCTCTCTTGGACTGTAGCCTCTGGTGTGTCCTCAGACATTTCCTCAGCATCAGATCCTCCTCCTTGTCGCTCTGTTTGGGCCGCTTGATCAGTTCTCTTGGCTGATGAAAATCTTCCCAACTTCTTCTTGAGCTTCCTCACTTTCTTCTTCAATGAGTCAACCGATTTCTTGCTTGCTTTGACTGTCTTCAGCAAACCTCTGATGGCTTTGTCCTAGAAGTGGTTCCACATCTGAAGAAGCCTAATGTGATCATGTGCTCCCTTTCAAGTTTCAGATGTGCAGATCACATCATAAGGGTCAAATGCATAAGGGCGGCTATCATAGTCTTCATGTTCATTCTCCTCTACCCCTTGATGTTGAACCTCTTGTTCATGTTGTTGCTCTTCAATGTCTTCTTCCACATCTGAGTCTCTGATGGTGCTCATGTTCTTCACTTTGCTTGGCCTCATCAATGGTGGATCGGTCCTTGGGTTATAAAGCTCATCTTCTGTTGGCATAAATCGGATGTTCTCATAGGCGGTGAAGTTGGTTAAGCGCTGGTTTGGCAAGATGATTTTCTTCTTCCTGTTTTCCAGCTCAAACTGAAAGCCAAACCATGTCTCAACAGCTCCTGAAAGGTATCCGATGTTACTGAGATAAGGAACATCTAGGGAGATCATTGTAACATCTGGTATGCCAAGCTTAACTCCAGCAATAAGCAAGATAGGAGTGATCACACCTCCAATGGCTGTCTTTGGCTTCTTGTCTCTGGTGTTGAAAGCCCATTGTTGGCATGCTAGAAATTGCTTTATTAGGATTTTTACTAGACCAACTCCTAAGCGCTCTCCTTGGATCTTCCCATGCCTTGTTTCAACCATGATGTTCTTCAAACCATTCACAAGCAACCCCATCTCTTCTTCTTTGACCATACTTTGCTCTTTTCTGTAGAAGAGTGTGCTGGTGAGGAGTCTATGAAAATATCTGATATCTGGATGGCGGATGCTAGCACTATTCAGATGACCAGCTCTATAAGCATCATTCACTATCTCCTCCCACACATGCCATAGCTCATCATGCTTGAAGCGCATGTTTTGTGCTCTTGAGCCTTGATCAAATCCAAATATTTATTCAAGCTCAGTGAACCCCATGGTGTACCATGCTTTATTGGCTCCGAACTTGATGAATCCATTTCCAAACTCTTCTTCTCCTTCATCATATTCTTCATCAAACTTGTAGAAGTAGACTTTGAAGCTTGCAAGGAACTCACAAGAAAGTTGCTTGTAAGTTGGATATCCAAGACTAGCAAATTTCTCCAGTCCAGTGTTGCTCAACAGCTCATCCACTTCAGTCTTGATTGATAGCTCTCCCTTCAGACCAGGATCAGCATATCTTATAGGAGTGAAGTCCACTCTCCTCATCGCTCTCAAGTAGTCCGTTAGCTTTGGTGCTGCATCTTGGACTGGTTCTTCTTCAACAACTGGCATTTCTCCCTCAGCTCTGTTTCTTGCAGCAGCATTTGAATCAGAAATCTCCTCATTTCCTCTATTGTTCGATATAGTACCTCAAAATGCAATGCTTGAAGCAAAAATTAGTATACTATCCTTTTAGAGTACTGTGCAGAAAATTAATTTTCCAAATTCAAGCAGGCACTGGAAAATTCTGTAACAATTCGCACTGATTACCAACAAACAGATTCTAATTTAGCAAAAATGTTCAGCTCAAAAGGATAGACACAATTAAAACTAAAATTCCCACAGTAACAAGCAGCGATTAGAGCAAATTCAAGCATTTGCAGTAAAAACATCATTTTTCTCTCCACCAAACTATGAAAATGCATCATATCCACCATTACTAGTCTAATAAGAAACATTCCAATGGTCAATATGCTGGATAAACAATAGCATGCCTAGATTTGGCCAGAATCTAAACATAATGTCAAACTAAGCACAAAAATAGCATTTTTCAAACATTTCAACCATAAATTTTCAAAGAAGAGCAACAATGATAACATGCAAATCAAAACCATAAACAAAATTGTGAAAAACAACCTTAATCAATCATTCTAATGCATCCTACTTCAATTTTCCAAGATTAAACTCAAGAAACAAGGAATCTTGCAAAGTTTACCTTAATTCTTGAACCAAAAGATGAAGTTCCAGGACAGAGAATGTAAGAAAGAAAGAAAAGATTTTTGGCAATGGGTGTTTAGCTCGATATGGATGTGTGGAGAGAGATAAAAATGCTAGTTTTAAGGCAAGAGAATAAGGGAAATCTAAAATAACTAAGAATAATGCAAGAAAATCTTATTTAAAATTCAAAAAATACATGTGAGGTGGAAAGAAAATATTCTTTTACCAGCCATCAAGGCCCACAAAAAGGTTTTACTCGATTTACCCACATAAATATGTGATGATAGAGATCAACGAAAAGATCAGGTTAAGAGAGATCAAAACTTATTGCATGAGCATATATATAAGAAAAAAATAGAAATTATGGACCCAATTAGGTTGTAAACTAACAACCAAAAGAGTAAAGATGCATCTTAACTTCTATCGCAACATATTTAGTCCAGTGTGACCATATATGTAACTAGGTTGCAAATTTAAAAATAATTTAAATATATTTGTGTTTATATTGCAACATATTTAATATGTCATTTGATCTTACAATATACTTTTGCTCTATATGATTATGCGCAGGTTTTCCAGAGATAACTTGTTGAGTTGGCTAATTTTTGTTATGAATTAGTTTTGTTTTTGTCATATAAATATAATTGACGATACAATTATTTAATCGATAACTCATATGATGTATGGTGTTTTTACTTCGTTTTCGAATATTTCTATCGTGTTTTGGATATTTTAGCGAGTTATTTTGCATATATTGAATCTTTCAGGAATATATGATACTTTGTTTTATGAAAGGTGGCGTTTTTGGAGAAAAACGAGCCATTTCTATTGCAAATGGACATATGAAGATGCATAAATATGTAAAGACGTCAAAAAGTTGGATATTTTAAAAAAACATCCTACCACCGGGTCGAATTGAAATTGGGACATAGTATATAATAATGGGTTAACATTATATTTAAACTAGTTTAAAATGATTCTAGTGGCACAAGTTAAATGTTTTCCTGATGAATAGTGGCGAGGAGAAGTAGCATACGTCAAATTTCTACCCGAGAGCAACATATATGCAATCTTTGTTAGGAAATTATAGTACTTGGGAAAGAAATGTTTCTTTCTCTACATGTTATCTTAACTTTGGCGATGCGATATACTTGATACTCCAATAGATTCGTACATCAAAAGGGAAGATTATCATATATATATATATATATAACTTTTAAAATAATTATAAATAATGGAATAATGGATGAAGGAGATCATTTTGATTATGTATATGGGTGAATTTAATATAAAATCTCTTGTTCTACTAAAAAACAATTGAATAATTTTTAATGTATAAATTATTGGCTAACAAATTAACATAAATAAATATAGAGTTGTAAATCAAAGAGAATGTATAGTTGAAGGAAAACTTGTTTTTGTTTTACAGTATAAATAGTTTTCAAAGATTGTACACTTGATCAAAATAATAATAATTTCAAATGTTAAAAGCAAAGATAAATATGATTTGCTAGTATTCACTTGTCTTTAGTTAAGTGTTTTTGAACAAAAAAAATATATAAAGCAAAAAATTTCATTTAAATAAATCTTGTAAATCAAAACAATTTATGTTGTGAAACACAGCGAGTATATGGTTTAGAGAAGCAATTATTTTATAATATAAAGTAGACTTTGGATGTTATTCCATCCTGTTAACACACCAAATTTTATTAAGATTTAATTCTTAATTTTCTTCAAATCAAATATTCAATTAATTGTCAAAATCTCTACAATATAATAAAGAAACATTATAAATTTAACAGTTTAAAATGTTTTAAGATGTACTTTCTAACACACATAACTTTTATAATTGTATTATGAGATTATAAAAGTTTTTAATGTTGCTGAGAATAAAAATAATATAGAAAAAGTATGAATTTCATATTTTATAAGATTATATTATAATGTCTTTAGAACAAATAATTTTTACAATCTTATGATAAATCTTTATAATTTTCTCTATTATACCTTGTTATTTGTTGTAAGATAATAATATCTTGCAACATTGTGCAGAATACGGTATAATAAAGATGAATCATGAGATCAAAGTTGATAGATGTATATAAATGTGTTTGAAAATAACATAACTAATGAATTTAGTCCTCTGATTTGCTAGACCTTCAGAATTAAGCATTACTATTTTAAATATAGGTAACCTATGGACAATTTATTTTTTAACCATGTAATAAGGATAAAATCAAAGGCAATTATCATGTGGTTATTTGCATGGTTAGTAAACAAGTCATTTTAGACTCCTGAAGATACATTTCGGTAGTTGGACGAGGGTGAAGCTCGCAGGCTGAGAGAGCATCAGTTCTTTCAGACCTTGACAGTTAGGTGTACATTAGCTTCAAATGCATGAATAAAAATAGATATTTCATTACATGAGAATTGAGAGAGTGAACAAATATGCATAATAAATTGAATAATATAGTAAAGACAAATAGAGAGTCACATACATATATTTTTTTATATTAGTTAAATATAAATTTTGGAAAATAATATGATCTTTCATATTCATAAAGTAAAAATCAATCACATTTGCTAGGAAAGGTTCTGCATATAAAATTGCTAATTGTGCTGCCTTCTCTGGGAGAAACGAGCCATTCTTCATGACCACTTAACTGACTGTTGCAAAGTTTCGTGCAAGCTTCTTCACAAATAATTGGATCAGGTTTTCTCACCACTTTCATACACTGATTAGGAATGCAATGTTTGATACATATTTTTATATTACTTGAATGAGATTTTTTGTGCTTAAAATATTATTGTTAATATAGCAACAATTATTAAAATACTGCATCTTTTCTTTAATGTTTGAGTCATCATAATGTATATGCTTGAACTAACAATGGTAATTACCACTATTGTTAGATGGGTATTATAGATTTTTTTCTGTTTAGAATTATTGAAAAGATAATTGGATGAGTATGTTGAGTTAGTCTGGGTGCTTTATATAGTGAAATGAGTTATATTTATTTTTAGCAGTTGTTTTTAATTGGTTAATGTTTCCCTGTTTTGAGATAAACATCAAATTAGTTTTCCAAAATTTAGCTGTGCTTTAGTATTTCAGTTGTCGAAAAAAAATTATTGTTACGAGAAAACAATAATTAATCGTTTGTATTACAAATTCTTGTTAGTGTATAAATTTCTATGTCTATTTCAGTGAATCTGATAATCTTGAGAAAACTAATCTATCATATTGTAATTAACCTTCATAAAAATTTCATTTATATATCTTTTTGTATCTGTTAAAATTGTTTACTTTTCTTGTATTTTATTTATTTGTTGTCGTTTGGAAAATTCCTTTTCTTTTACTTGTTTTAATTTTTAAAATAACATAGTAATGGAGTTAGAATAAAAAAATAAAGTGTTTTGATTTCAAATACTAGCTACCAATAGAGTATATCGGTTGTGACCAGTTTTGCAAGAATCAATCCCCTAGTGCTACATAAGTAAGAGTGACCAAGACATCGGCCACGAAAATGCCCTCAGGTTAAGAAATATCCAATGACACAATCCAATAAAAGGAAACTTAGGGAAGGAATCAACAAGGCATTAAAACCCCTCTTAATCAATATAGAGCTCGAATATCCGTTCAAAATCCCAGCCCCAAGTTTACAACTTCCAGGAGAGCTCCAATACAGTGTAACAATGTATTTTCCATGTTTAAGCCTTAAGAAAAACCGGCCTTGTACAAACTAAGGCATGTTTGCTTAATTGAAAAGAAATAAAGTTTAAAACACCAGGAATTTCATGTAAACCTGACAGTCGATTTTTTACAATCAATAAGTCAAGCTTAGCCATGTTATTGTAGTACTAAAGAAACAATAAGGGGTTAAATTAACAACATCAAGAATGCATGAAACGATCTAAATTAAGCAAATTCAAAAAGGAGGTTTGTATAACATTAAGTGAATTCTAAAACAAGTAAAAAAAAACTCAAAAAACCAAATACAAGGTTTGTATAACATTACATGTTTTCAGTGTGAGCCTTAAAATTATGATAAACATATGAAGATCAAATTAAGCTAACATATGAAGATCAAATTAAGCTATCTAAATTAAAATAACATCGAATCGATGGAAATTATCCTTGATTTCCACATCTAAATCACAATGCTAATAAATCAAGATCATGAAGACAACTAAATATGTAGACCACACCATCATGTCCACGCTCTTATGTCCACGTCTTCATATCCACGACTTCATGTCAAAGAATGCATGTCGTTCCTGCACATTGGTAGTCTTTCTATCTAACACATCTTGTATGTCATGTCGTTATGAGCCAACTTTCCTTTTCAACACAACTTGTCCATCATCTACTGTCCATCCACTCTACTTAATCCACAAAATCGTGTTCACTGATGACTAACCATGTCCATTGATGACTAACCACGCGATCTTAAACATCCACACAAGCTCAACACCACACATATCCTGGCCAAATCCTTACGCCATGTCACTCGGATACCCGGCCGCCGCCTCCGACACTGTGACATCTCCGTCGGAGAAACCTAGCTTGCACCATCGCCCATCACCTACCTCTTCCCTTCTTCTCCTTCTTCCGCCGACATCACCAGATCCACATATACCCTTTTGTTTCTACAGCAATTTCATATTATAACGGATATCTCATCAGATCTCATCAAAACTCAATTTTTATTAGTAAAAACTCAGACTTTAGAGGTGGAATTAAAGAGATATGAAATTGAGACGAAGCAGCAAATTTATTGAAGATGGCGGAGTGAGTAAATCTTCTTGCAAGACTCCAATACATTTCAAAGATGCTTAATCCCTATTAATTTTGCTTCCGTTTCGTGAAAGAACGAGAGAGATAAAGTTTAGGGATGATTTGGTCATTTTGCATAGCCAAAGTACACCTCTCTTCATAAGTGCTTCTATATGTAATTGGAAAGTACGAAAGTGCCTTTAAATGTAATATTCTCAAGGTACAACACAATAACAGAATTTTGAAAAAACATTTACAGTAAAAAAAAACCCTTTGCATTGAGCAAAAGATGACAACGATGAGTTTTCCCTTTAGTTGTTAATTTAAAAAAAAATCCAAAAAACAAATTGCTGAAAAAAGAAAAAGAAAACCAAAATTTTCTATATAAAAAAATACTCCAAAAAAGAAAATAAAACAGAGGAACTACTACATATATTTTTAGTTATATCTTATGAGAGGCTATTTTTATATTTTATTACATGTTACATATTAATATTTGGTGAATTTGTTTGTTATCACGATTTATAATAAAATCTTATTAGCAAACAAAAATCTTGGTAATATTAAAATTCAAGTTATCTTTTTTATAACAACAAGTATATATAACATTCTATTGTCCAACATAAACTAGCTGAATAAACTTTTTGAAGAAAGCAATTTATACCAAATGTATCTTCAAGTATATCTTTAAAATTAATACAAAAATCGTGAAATTTTTGTTAACAAAAATATAAATATGTGATTTTTATAATTCATAAATCGTGAATAAGTTAACAAAATCATAAGATCCAGAGACTACAAATCATAATCAATAAAAAATTAAGCAAAGGATAAAATTAATCATATTAAATGTAAAATTTTAAAGTATGTAACAATTGAATGTTATTGATCATACCTAATATGACATTATCTGCCATTTTTGAGGAAACTTTGCACAGAAATATGTGATGATAGAGATCAAAGAGAAGATCAGGTTAAAAGAGATAAAAACTTATTGCATGAATAAATATATATAAGAAAAAAATAGAAATTATGAGTCCAATTAGGTCGTACCCAAAAGAGTAAAAATGCATCTTAACTTCTATCGCAACATATTTACTCCAGTTTGACCATCTATGTAACTAGGTTGCAAATTGAAAAATAATAAAATATATTTGTTTTTGTATTGCAACATATTTAATATGTCATTTGACCTTACAATATACTTTTTCTCTATATGATTATACGCAGGTTTTCCAGAGATAACTTGTTAAGTTGGCTAATATTTGTTATAAATTAGTTTTGTTTTTGTCATATAAATATAATTAACGATAGAATTATTTAATAGATCACTCATATGATGTGTTGTGTTTTTACTTCTTTTTCGAATATTTCTATCGTGTTTTGGAGATTTTAGTAAGTTATTTTGCGTATATTGAATCTTTCAGGTCAATATGATATTTTGTTTTATGAAAGGTGGCGCTTTTGGAGAAAAACGGACATATGAAGATGCATAAATATGTAAAGACGTTAAAAGGGTGGATATTTTTAAAAAACATCCTACCAATGGGTCGAGTTGAAATTAGGACATAATATATAACAATGGGTTAACATTATATTTAAATAGTTTAAAGTGATTCTAATGGAACAATCAAAAGTTATAACCGTTTTCCTGATGAATAGTGGCAAGGAGAAGTAGCATACATCAAAGTTATTTGGAGCACTCCATACCCTACATAATTTATAGAGCAATTGAACAATTAAACCCAAGAATCTAGTTTGCTACAGCCTTTGCAAGAATTTCATTAATTTTTAACTGTTTACTTTTTTGACTTGTTTCTTTTAGAAAATATCATTGGGCAAACGAAAACTTAAAAAATAATTTTTTTCTGATGATCAGTAATCAATGTAATTGAAAATATTTGACTAGTTTAGTGTGAAAATTAAAAATGACAAGTTAAACTAAATTGAATATCACTTGATATAGTATAATCGAATATATTGTATACACATTCGATTAGCACGTGGTCTATCCAATAGCACTCACAATCATCATCAAAATATGTGGAACATATGTTTCAAATCCGAAGATGGGAGGAAACTTAACTATTATATAAAGGACTTGGGTCAATCCACTCATTACCAATTGGTTTTGTGTTTGAAGTTCATGAAACATGATGTGTTATCAAAGCTCAATCAATACAATCTTGTAATTCGGTCTTGAAGTGGCAGTTTGTCCCACGAACCAAATTAATGGTCTCGCGCGATTAATGGCTAGAAGAGCCTTTATCTCGAGGGAGAGGGTTATTTGGATTAATAGGGATTAATGGTCCATGCGGCTTTAATCGTTAAAGAATATGAGTAAGATATATTTTACATCAAAAGTTAGGAACAGAACTTGAGTCATTCCACTCATTGGGAATTGAGTTTGGGTTGGAAGTTCAGAAAATATAACAAGTTTCTCTTATATTCACAAGTTCAATACTATGTTATTGTCCCTCACTAGTGATGTGAGGGATCAATTGCAGAGCAGTATGATGAAAAATTTATGGCCGGGATAGATTGTGGACAAAAAAATATTTTTCTAATAAGAACCATAATTTCCGAGAAAGATATGCAATCTTTATTGGGAAATTATAGTACTTTGGAAAGAAATATTTCTTTCACCACATGTTATCTTAACTTTGGCGATATACTTGATACACCAATAAATTCGTACATCACAAAGAAAGTTTTAAAATAATGAGAAATACTGGAATAATGGATGAGGAGATAATTTTGATTATGTATGTGGGTGAATTTAATAGGAAAAAATCTTGGTCTACTAAAACATAATTGACTAATTTATAATGTAAAAATTATTTGCTAACAAATTAACATAAATAAATTTACAGTTGTAAAATCATAAAGAATGTATAGTTGAAGGAAAACTTGTTTTTGTTTTACAGTATAAATAGTTTTCAAAGATTGTACACTTGATGAAAATAATAATAATTTAAAATGTTAAAAGGAAAGATAAATAGACTTGAATTCTCGATGTAGATGCTACATAGTTGGGCCTTTTTATTTATTTTGACGATTGGATTTCTCTATGAATGGAAAAGGGGTGCTTCGGATCGGGAGTAAAGTGATAGGGCACAAACTACATAACAGTTCCAATGTTACGCCTTCAACCACTCGGCCATCTCTCCGACATCAGGATTATGACTGAGTACTCATTTCGTATTTTGTCTTAAATTTTTGGACTCCTCGATACTCAATCATATCCTCTTTTTGGATGATTGAGTCCTTGCTAGTATTCACTTGTCTTTAGTTAAGTGTTTTTGACAAAAAAATATATAAAGCAAAAAAATTGCATTTATATGAATCTTTTAAATCAAAACAATTTATGTTGTAAAACACAGCGAGCATATGGTTTAGAGAAGCAATTATTTTAGAATATAAATTAGACTTTGGATGTTATTCCATCCTGTTAACAAACCAAATTTTATTAAGATTTATTTGTTAGTTTTATTCAAGTCAAATATTCAATTACTTGTCAAAATCTCTACAATATAATAAAGAAACATTATAAAATTAACAGTTTAAAACTTTTTAAGATGTACTTTCTAACACACATAACTTTTATAATTGTATTATGAGACTATAAAAGTTTATAATGTTGCTGAGAATAAAAATAATATAGAAAAGTATGAATTTCACATTTTATAAGATTATACTATAAAGTCTTTAGAACAAATAATTTTTACAATCTTATGATAAATCCTCATAATTTTCTCTATTATACCTTGTTATTTGTTGTAAGATTATAATATCTTGCAACATTGTGCAGAATACGGTATAATAAAGATGAATCATGAGGTCAAAGTTGATAGATGTTTATAAATGTGTTTGAAAATAACATAACTAATGAACTTATTCCTCTTATTTGCTAGACCTTCAGAATTAAGCGTTACTATTTTAAATATAGGTAAGCTATGGAAAAGTTATTTTTTTACCAAGTAATAAGTCATTTTAGACTCCTGAAAAATATCATGTGGTTATTTGCATGGTTAGTAAACAAGTCATTTTAGACTCCTGAAGAAACATATCGGCAGTTGGATGAGGGTGAAGCTCGTAGGCTGAGAGAGCATCAATACTTTCTGACCTTGACAGTTATGTGTACATTAGCTTTAAACGCATGAATAAAAATAGATAGTTCATTACATGAGAATTGAGATCAGTGAAAAAATATACATAATAAATTTGTTAATATATTAAAGTCAAAAAGAGAGTCACACACATACATTTTTGTATATTAGTTAAATATAATTTTTGGAAAATAATATGAGGTTTCATAATCCGAAAGTAAAAATCAATCGCATTTGCTAGGAACAAGCCATTCTTCACGACCACTTAAGTGACTGTTGCAAAGTTTTGTGCAAGCTTCTTCACAAATAGTTGGATCAGGTTTGCTCACCACTTTCATACACTGATTAGGAATGCAATGTTTTATACACATTTTTATATTACTTGAATGAGATATTTGTGCTGAAAATATTATCGTAAATATAGCAACAATTATGAAAATGTTGCATCTTTTCTTTGATGTCTGAGTCATCATAATGTATATGCTTGAACTAACAATAGTTATTACCACTAATGTTAGATAGGTATTATAGAGTTTTTTCTGTTTAGAATTATTGAAAAGATCATCGGATGAGTATGTTGAGTTAGTCTGTGTGCTTTATATAGTGAAATGAGTTATATCTATTTTTAGCGATTGTTTTTAATTGGTTAATGTTTCCCTGTTTTGAGATAAACATCAAATTAGTTTTCTAAAAGTTAGCTGTGCTTTAGTATTTCAGTTGTCGAAATAAGTTATTGCTATGAGAAAACAATAATTAATCGTTTGTATTACAAATTCTTGTTAGCATATAAATTTTTATGTCTATTTCACTGAATTTGATAATCTTGAGAAAACTAATCTATTTTATTGTAATTAATCTTCATAAAAATTTCACTTATATATCTTTTTTTATCTGTTAGATTTGTTTACTTTTCTTGTATTTTATTTATTTTTTTTGTCGTTTGCAAAATTTCTTTTCTTTTTCTTGTTTTAATTTTTAAAATAACATAGCAATGGAATTAGAATAAAAAATAAAGTGTTTTGATTTCAAATACTAGCTACCAATGGAGTATACCAGTTGTGACCAGTTTTGCAAGAATCAATCCCTAGTGCTACATAAGTAAGAATGACGAAGACATCGACCGAGAAAATGACCTCAGGTTAAGAAATATCTAATGATACATTCCAATATAAGGAAACTTAGGGAAGGAATCAACAAGGCATTAAAACCCCTCTTAATCAACATAGAGCTCAGACATCCGTTCAAAATCCCATCCCCAAGTTTACAACTTCCAGGAGAGCTCCAATACACCATAAATATATGTAACAATGTATTTTGCACGTTTAAGCCTTAAGAAAAATCGGCCTTGTACAAACCAAGGCATGTCTGCTTAATTGAAAAGAAATAATGTTTAAAACACAAGGATCTCATGTAGACCTGATGGTCGATTTTTACAGTCAATTACTCAAGTTTAGTCATGTTATTGTAGCACTCAAGGATCAATCCAAAGGGGTTAAGATTAACAACACCAAGAATGCATGAAACTTTCTAAATTAAGGAAATTCAAAAAGGAGTTTTGTATATTATTAAGTGGATTGTAAAACAAGCCAAAAAACTCAAAAAAACTAAATACAAGATGGGGGAATTGCTGAATATGACTCAAAACTTGAGTTGAAATGCAAAACTAGACCCCCTATTGCATGTTTTACAAAAATAACTCACATGAGTAGTAAAATTACAACCTTAACCCTTATGACCAAACAAAAAAACGACAGCCTCAATTACTGTTTTATCCCAGATAAGTCTACTCTCTAATAATATATTATAATTAATTTTAAAAATCATAAAAAATAATTTGATAAAAAAAGTTAGATACATAACACAAATATATACTTTTTACACCTATTAAAAATAAAATTTGACACAAAATAATCAATTTAAATCATCATAGATAAATTAGGATAAAAATTAATACTAAGAGACTTTTTGAGTAGACTTTTCGGTTTCTCGAGTAGACTTCTCGAATAGGCTTCTTGGAGAAGTCTACTCCCTAATAATTTCTTTACCATTAATTAAAAAATCATGAAAAATAATTTGCTAAAACAATTATATACATAACAAAAACATATATTTTTTTACACCTATTAGAAATAAAATTTTATAAAAAATAATCAGTTTAATTCATCATAGATAAATTAGATTAGAAATCAGTACTAAGTAGACTTTTTGAGTAGACTTCTACTTAAACGAATTTTTTCCTACATATATAAGGAGAGTTTAACCTAATTGTATTAACAATAAAGTCTCTCTCTATCTAAAAAATGCCTCTCTCTCTTCTCCCTTCTCTCTGGCCATGAATTTCTTCTCCTTCCTCTCTTGCTATCAATATCCTCTCCATCCTCCTCTCTATCTTTCATTCAACCTCCTCTCACTTGTAGGTTATGGTAGTGGTAAGCAAATCTGAGCTTTTGTGTTCCTCTTTTTGTTTGCTTTGTATTCATATTGCAAATCTGAGCTTATTATTATAAATTTGAGCTTATTGTTGTAGATCTAAGTTTATTTTTGTAGATCTGAGTTTATTGTTGTATAAATTTTGTAGATTTGTTGTAGATCTGAATTTTGTTGCAGATCTAAATATTTTGTTATTGTTGCAGAGCTGAATTTTGTTGATTTTTTTGCAGATCTGAATGTTATAAATATAGTAGATTATTATTATAGATCCAAGCTTATTATTATATATTTGAGCTTATTGTTGTAGATCTAAGTTTATTTTTGTAGATCTGATTTTATTTTTGTATAAATTTTGTTGTAGATCTGAATTTTGTTGCAGACCTAAATTTTTTGTTATTGTTGCAGAGCTGAATTTTGTTAATTTTTTTGCAGATCTGAATGTTATAAATATAGTAGATTATGTTGCAAATCTAAATTTTAACATTTCTCTTTTCTTATTGTTGCAGATCTGACCTTATTTATATCGATGGTTTTATTTTACAGATCTCAACAAAGCTCTTGCTTGTCTCCGCTGGATTTAAGTGATTTGAAGGTTCAAAACGTTTAGAATTCTCGAGTAGACTTCTCGAGTAAACTTTTCGAACAGACTTCTTGAGCAGACTTCTCGAGCAGACTTCTTGAGTAGACTTCTCGAGCAGACTTCTCAAGCAGACTTTTGGAAGTAGACTTCTCGCAGGTCATTTTTGCAACTGAAAAATATTTGACTTTTTGGTCAATTGCAAAAATGACCTGCGAGAAGTCTACCTCTGAAAGTAGACAACTCTGAGAAGTCTACTTTTCATGGAGAAGTCTACTCTACAAAGTTAAAAGCTGGTCAATTGCAAAAATGACCTGCTTTTAAAGAAGTCTACTTGAGAAGTCTACTCTATTTTTTTGTTATCAAAGGAAATGGATTAGACTTCATTTGGACCAAAAGAAGTCTACTTTTTTCATGCGGTCAATTGCAAAACTAACCTGGGCGTTGACTAGTAGACTTCATTCGTACCAAGAGAAGTCTACTTTCGAAGCCCAGAACTGAAAAACACTAAAACTGACTGAAAATCCGACTTACCACTCGTCTTTAGCTTCTTTTCTGGTCAAAATCTTCGATTCTAGCCACCATGAAAGAAACACAACTGTAAAAAACAACCAACTCGCCGGAATATAGAAATATACATGAATTTCAACTTTCTAATAGTCAAATTAGAGAGGTTTTGGGAAGAAAATAGAGAGAAAATTGAAGAATAGAAGCTTAAGAGAAAGGTAATGAGCTAAACAAACTCAAAAATGGATTATTGGTGCCATTAAAGCTCGAAATTGGTTAAAAATGGTGGTTGGGTGAATTGATGATGATGGCATTTTTGTAAATAAGTGAGGAAGATGAGGATTAGTTGGTCATCTGGATTTTCAAAAATTAAAGAAATTAATTTTAAAAAATGGTAATTTCATGAATAACTGAAACTATGAAGGATTTATTTGGGAGAAAGTGGCAAATTTTGAAGTGGCCAATTTTGAAAGTTAGATTTGCAATTGAAATCAATTTTTGAGTCATTTTTGCAATAATCCCATACAAGATTAGTTGGACATTGACCGGGTTTAGGTCTGGGTCTGGTCTGGCGCTTGTTGGACTGTTCGTGCTGGTGGTCCACACCGGTCTTCTAGTTTTTGGCCGCACACTAGCCTGGTCACGCTGGCCTAAAGCTGGTCTTTACGCCTATCTTTATGCCTCACCGCAGAATATTCCACCAGCGTCGTCCTGCAGCTGATGCCGCATCGGCTGTCCCGAGGTAGGCTGCGGTCTGGCCATATATCCACAATTTCTGCTGACTTTTTTTGATCCTTCTCATGGCCCTTGTTTGCACCTTGGTCAATCAATAACTCCCTATAGTCTCTAGGGCCTCCAAATAAAAAAAGGAACACTCCAAATGCATCACAAAATACAAGTTCTATGCTAATATTATCTAAGGTCTAAAATGGATGAAAGCAAGGCTAATATGCATAAATGCACTTATGAAACAATATAAAAATAACTTAAATGAATGTTAAAATTATCCAAATAATGAAACTATCAACTCACCCAAACTTGCATTTTGCTTACCCTCAAACAAACACACAAGAACAAGATGGAGAAGAGGTTTGAAGGTGGGCTCAAATCCAAAAATGCCAATAAGAAAAATCAAATCATTGTTCGAGTTTACAATTCTAGGATGCAATCGAGTTTGTTTTACTTCAAAAATATTAGTCACACTCATTATAACATGATAAAAACCCAAGTCTAGCCTACACAAGCATTCCTTTCCTCCATTCTTTTAACATTCATTAAATTGTAACCCTCGATCATGTTTTGAATTATCAAGAGAACTCACTTGGTTTAGGGGCAAGACTTTAAGATAAAAATGATCTCAATGTATGGGTTTATTTCTGATGCAGAGGGCATCTTTCTAGAATATGAATCAATCTATGGCAAAATGCTAAGAGTAAAAAGCAATTGATGCATACATGGATGACTCTCATCTACCAAAGTACCCAAATGGAACCTAAACTCTATATTACCCCCAAAGTTGAAACCCTTACGCTATCCTTTTTCCAAGGCTTTGTTACCTTCTTAAACCAACACAATGCCGTCATCTTCTTGTAAGTCTTGGGGAATTCTTCTTCTTCTTGGTATTGAGTGCATTGGCCTTCTTGGTTTCTTGTTGCTTATCTCTTCTTTGTTGTTGTTCTGCCTCTTTTGGATCATCATTATGATGATCCTTCTTTTGTATTTGGCTTTTGTAATTAGAGACCACCTCTTTCTTCTTTCGAAAAATAAGAGCCATCTTTTTTGTCACTAACTTCTTTAATTGCATTTCACATTCTCTTGTCCCTTCTTCCTTGGTGTATACATGTATTATTCTTCTTTTTAATACAAAATTTGATCACACTTTCACATTAGTTTACCCAACAAACTCCTATCCTAGTATTAGCTTAAGATTCAAACTAGTGTCTACATCAAAGCTTCTTGATAGCAGGATATTTGCTACTCAAAACCTAACACACTCATGTCATTGTAGTATGAAAGGTGTCAATCCATCTGAGTTCATAAGACACTAAGAATGCAGCAAATCACTTAAGTTAAGCCAAATTCAAGAAAGCAGTTGTGATGAAACTAAACAAGACTAAGCAACATAGATTTAAAGCACAAAATTCAAATAGATTAAAGCAAGGATCTAAGATGGGGGTTATTGACTAAGAGGAGATTAGAACTAAACTAGTGATGCTTTAAACCATTCAAACAATGCTATCTTCTAAGCATTAGATTAACATCTATAACTAGCTCAATTCTTTGATACTAATTACTTTGGTAAGCACATATTCAAGACAAATTCCTTTACTCAAACACAAGATCATCAAGCATTTAAAGCAGAACTCCAATCCTATCAAGCCAAAGTGCACCTTAGAAATCTAATTCCTTAGGCTAAGAGAACAAATCCTCTAAGAGACTCATTGCAGTATATCATCAAACACTTATCTGGTATAAGAGAATGCCAAGATACTAAACAAATCTGGCCAAGACTAATCTAGTGTTAAGCACATCTAATAGAGAGAAGACAATCATATTAAGCATAAGACATCACTAATCTAATCCTGAAACCCTCTAATCTGTCATATCTCAAACCCTAAATAAGACTACTCACTAGCCATAATCAAAACCACAGATTCCAAGGAGAAATAATGGCCATGCATGATTAGGAAGCAGAATAAGCAAGAATAGATTTAAGGCAAATGCAGAATTTCACTAAATCAAACTAGTTCTTACAAAGCAAAGCTGAAAGAGGAAATGTTTTTAAAGCAAGAACAGAAGAAAATTAATAAGATCTCAGTTTCCTAACCATTTTAGGACTTTAGTATTTATAGGGGAGCTTATAACCCCTAATAAACCAAGACTAAACCAGAAATAGGCTGACTCAGATGGAGCATATCGGCCTTGTACATCGATACACACATCAATATCAAGTCTTCTTGTGGATTGTATCGACATGGCCTGGTCCATATGGCAGTCGATATGCAAGGCTTCAAGAATGTATCGGCTTGACTCTCTTTGGTGTGAAGTCGATACAATCACCATTTAGTTAAAGCTTATTGAAACAAGACTTTTTGGGTCTAAACTCAAATGTCCTTAGCCTCTAGTCAGTTGTAGAATAGGGATCAGGTATCAATTCATTTGTGGAAGATGAGATGCAGACAATGCCATAAGCTAAGCAATGATGGGGTTTTGATTGAACAAGGACAAGTCTAACAACTTAACAATGCAATGGAAAGAAAGCATAAACTAAATGCAAGTGAACAGAACTAAACAATAAACTTAAGGCAATGACTAAGCAAGAATTTAAGCAAGTTGACTTCTAAAGCAAGAACTAAGCAAGATGATCTTAAAGACAATTAATTAAAAGTAAGACTCAAGGTTCTAAGCAATTGTGGGGCAGTGGCTTTCAAGAGTGAAAATGGGGATTTCTAACAAAGGCAAACATAAAGCATTAAAAAGCAAGCAATTCTCAATTTTGTGCTCCTAGACAAGGTATCTAAAAAGAACCAACTTGGCGTCAATAAGCAGTTCATATTCAACAAGATTGAAGTGTCAGACCCTTTTATGATGGCGTATCCTTCAACCATAAACATAAATATCAGAACCATTCTAGCCTAAGAGATGTACTAATCAAGCAATCATTCTCTTACCCAAGCAAAAATTCAGATCAACTTATCAACCTTGTGAACCAATAAGGACCTAGCTAGCTAAACACCAATCAAGAATATGGATTTAAGCATACAGCTGCAACATCCTAACAAAGCAAAGCAATGAACATGAATGAGGCAACAACAAGATCTTTTAATGCATACTATCTAACTATCAACCAAGAATCTCAAAACCAGCACTATCTAGCCCAAAGAGAATCATCTAGCAATGGTGAACTATCACTTTGGTGTCACTGAACAAAGGAACTATAGATCAAGCCAAACTATCAAGCCAAATAAGCGAACCATGCTTAGAAAAGAGATAAGAAGCCATTTAGTGAACCATATGCATCAATCAATACCATATTCAAGCAAAAGGAGCAAGCTTTATGAACAATAACCATTTTGCAAGAGAAGGAGACAACAGAGAATAGTTAAATAACCCTAACCACCCCTTAATCACATCCTAATCACCACTTTCCCTACTTAGAACCCTAAATCTAAAGAAGACTACTCACTAATCATGTTTAATCCCATATGTTTGGAGTTAAACATAACTAGATGAGATTAAAATGCAAAGATGATAAATCTAAACTACCAAGGTGAAAAGAACAAAGATTAAAAGACAAGATTAAACCATAAAAATGCAAACTTTATTAAAGACTAAGATCTTTAAGGCAAATCGCCCTTTAAGGTTTTGAGAAGAGAGAGTTTTTTATAAAAAGCTAAACTTGGATAAAGATAATGTATTGTGGCTTCCCGTTTATAGTAGGGAGCCAAAAGAAGCATAAAACCCCTAAAAATGGGATAAGGTCAAAGAAAATAAAGTGGTCAATATGCGGATAAGTTGCATCGAGGTCGTACGGACGATGTTCTGCTCGATATGCGACCTCGATATGGTCCATGCAGCGCGCATCGGCTTCCTTCCTCGATGCTGACCAACGGCTTGGAATCCTCATGCTGATCCCCTTCCTCTCATCCTGCTGCTTGCTTCGAGCATACTCCACGGGTGTTCTGCTCGATATGCTTGCTCGATATGGACCAGACTTTGCAAGAGCTCCATTTTTGACATCTTCTTTGATCATGAGCTGCTTCCATCTCTTTCCCAACTCCAAGAAACTTCAAAAACACATGAAAACCACTACAAATATGCACATGTATGCAATCCTAAGCTAAATGCATGCTATGTTGATTCTAAGTGCAAATGATTCTAAAATGCTAAATTATAATGCAAAAACATAGGAAAAGATGCATGAAATGCAGCCTAAAATAGTCTAAAATAGCAAGCTATCAACACCCCCACACTTAGCCTTTGCTTGCCCTCAAGAAAACAAACACTCAACATGGTGATGAGGTTTTAAATGGGAACTCATATCTATGAAAATGCTAACAATAAATCAAAATGAAGTCTATGTTCTCAATTTTAGAGTGCACTTGATGGAAGAATACTTTAAACACTTAGCCACTTTCATCATAAAACAAGAATGATCACAAAGCTATCAACCTTAACATGCTCATCAAATCAAACAATGTTTTTAACATTCAATTATGCTCAAACCGTGAATCATGCTTATGCAAATGCAAAAGTGTCATTTGGCTAAGGGACAAGGCTTAGTGGAATATAAATCATCCCACTTCACAAACTGGTTTTGGTGTTTAAAGGGTTCTCTCAAGGAACAGCATGGTTGTGCTTTGGCAAAATGCTAAGGGTCAATGAATAACTTACACATACAAAGGAAGACTCCCATCTACCCAAGATCTATAAGATGTGTTCCTAACGCTAGCCTATCAGTGTAAACCCTCCTATGCTACCCTCTTTTTATGAATTTAAACCCCTTTAAAAACCCAAAAACGTTTCTCCTTCAAGCGCTTTGGAGGACACTTCTTCTTTTGAACTTCAAGTGGAGGAGATTTGCTTCATTTGAGTTTGGCTCCTTTATTTGGTGATGCTGGCGCTTGATTCGCCTTTGGCTTATTGATTTACTTGTTTTGCACTTCTTGCATCTTCTTTTCTTCTTTGAACATGAGCCTTCTTTCTTTGTGTTTAGAATCGCCATTTCCACCCCTTTTGCTTGTGTCACATTCTTTTTTTTGTGCCTTGACTTCTTTTCTTCTCTGCCTCTCTTAAAAACTAATCCCAAGATAAACCCAAACTATTCCTCAAACATCCTAGCCTATCTAACTCAAGAGTGAGCTAGTTCTACAATGGGAATACGTCCCTTCTAGTTCCAACCCAACACTTTTTGCTAAGCAACAACCAGGATGGAAGAGGCCTCACAAATCGCACACTATTAATGTCTTGACTTCAAAAAAGGTTTAGTTAAGGGTGGAGAAATCTAAATGGATCTTTCAGAAAGTGGCAAAAGAGAATAATAGATCCAAATATTTTAAACTGTCCATGACATCAATCACAAAAGCATAAGGCATGATAATTGCGAATTCAAATTAGGTTCCACTTAAACAAAGGTTGAAATCATTTCAAAGCATGCTTCAGTCTCAAACAAAGCTCACACAAATGCAAATTCCAAAAGTGGTTCAGCTTTATTTCTAGTTCAACATCAAATGCACCAAAGGATTAAAAACAAGGGCTTCATTTTTATAAATCACTAGTATTAACAAAGATGTACTATCATAGTTCCCAATTTAAACAAGCAAGCTAGTCCTATATGAATGCATGAAGTCTAAATCCTATAAGAATGCATGAAAATCAAACTCTTTTTGTGAAGCAAGTTTTTGTTTTTTTCTATGCCTTAGATGCTATGTAATCATGATGCATGGTTTCTACTCTAATATGCAAATGCAAGTGCAAGCATCAGTCCGTCATACACCCTCCCCCACACTTAAATTACACAGTGCCTGTGTAATAAAATTGCTAAGTAGAGTGTTCACAAACAGCAAGCAAACAATCGCATGAAACTAAAAAAAATTGTGTGGTATTTACAATGGTTAGTGTGGTGTACCTTACTTCAGGTGGAGGAGTGGTGAGACTCTGAACTCTCAATGGCATGAGAGGGTGAAGCTTCCTCCTCTGATGGAGTTTGCTGTATAGCCCTTCTCTTCCTTCCTTTTCGCTTTGGAGAAGCTACATGAGAAGAATGCCTGGCCGGTTGAGAAGCATGTGTCCTTGGCCGCTCACTGATGTGGAATGAGTGTCTCTCTTGGACTGTAGCCTCTGGTGTGTCCTCAGACATTTCCTCAGCATCAGATCCTCCTCCTTGTCGCTCTGTTTGGGCCGCTTGATCAGTTCTCTTGGCTGATGAAAATCTTCCCAACTTCTTCTTGAGCTTCCTCACTTTCTTCTTCAATGAGTCAACCGATTTCTTGCTTGCTTTGACTGTCTTCAGCAAACCTCTGATGGCTTTGTCCTAGAAGTGGTTCCACATCTGAAGAAGCCTAATGTGATCATGTGCTCCCTTTCAAGTTTCAGATGTGCAGATCACATCATAAGGGTCAAATGCATAAGGGCGGCTATCATAGTCTTCATGTTCATTCTCCTCTACCCCTTGATGTTGAACCTCTTGTTCATGTTGTTGCTCTTCAATGTCTTCTTCCACATCTGAGTCTCTGATGGTGCTCATGTTCTTCACTTTGCTTGGACTCATCAATAGTGGATTGGTCCTTGGGTTATAAAGCTAATCTTTTGTTGGCATAAATCGGATGTTTTCATAGGCGGTGAAGTTGGTTAAGCGCTGGTTTGGCAAGATGATTTTCTTCTTCCTGTTTTCCATTCTTTGGTGCTGCATCTTGGACTGGTTCTTCTTCAACAACTGGCCTTTCTCCCTCAGCTCTGTTTCTTGCAGCAGCATTTGAGTCAGAAATCTCCTTATTTCCTCTATTGTTCGATATAGTACCTCAAAATGCAATGCATGAAGCAAAAATTAGTATACTATCCTTTTAGAGTACTGTGCAGAAAATTAATTTTCAGAATTCAAGCAGGCACTGGAAAATTCTGTAACAATTCACATTGATTACCAACAAACAGATTCGAATTTAGCAAAAATGTTCAGCTCAAAAGGATAGACACAATTAAAACTAAAATTCCCACAGTAACAAGCAGCGATTAGAGCAAATTCAAGCATTTGCAGTAAAAACATCATTTTTTCTCTCCACCAAACTATGAAAATGCATCATATCCACCATGACTAGTCTAATAAGAAATATTCCAATGGTCAATATGCTGGATAAACAATAGCATGCCTAGATTTGGCCAGAATCTAAACATAATGTCAAACTAAGCACAAAATAGCATTTTTCAAACATTTCAACCATAAATTTTCAAAGAAGAGCAACAATGATAACATGCAAATCAAAACCATAAACAAAATTGTGAAAAACAACCTTAATCAATCATTCTAATGCATCCTACTTCAATTTTCCAAGATTAAACTCAAGATTCAAGGAATCTTGCAAAGTTTACCTTAATTCTTGAACCAAAAGATGAAGTTCCAGGACAGAGAATGTAAGGAAGAAAGAAAAGATTTTTGGCAATGGGTGTTTAGCTCGATATGGATGTGTGGAGAGAGATGAAAATACTAGTTTTAAGGCAAGAGAATAAGGGAAATCTAAAATAACTAAGAATAATGCAAGAAAATATCATTTAAAATTCAAAAAATACATGTGAGATGGAAAGAAAATATTCTTTTACCAGCCATCAAGGCCCACAAAAAGGTTTTACTCGATTTACCAATGTAAAAAAAATTATTTCAAAATTGTTGTACACGGATCATATTGAGCAAAACACTTGATGTGGTACCTCGATGTATACCATATCGGGGACGTCGGGTCCTGTGGCTCCGCGATGATGCTCCTCTGCGTCGGGGGTTCCGTATTCTGTTCAGCTTCTCCTTCAGGGCACCTTGCATCGAGCAGTCTCAGTAGATGTTCTGCTTGATGTTGTTGCACGGTGTAGGGAGACACTTTGGCTTCCATGATCCTTCCCGTGGGCAGTGCATGGCATTGTCTGGATGCTTGTTCCTGGCTCGGCCATTCTTCATCGAGAAAACATGTTGGTTTTTTGCTCGATGCTACACCTCAATGTCATCTCCACCGTGCGTCTTGGTCAATGTACGGTCCACGCTCCTCGGTGTACGAACCAGTGATCACATCGAGCAAAGCTTTTGGTGTTTTGCTCGATGCTACTCCTTGATGTGATCTCCATCGTGCAATTTACTTGGTGTACGGACTGCTCCTTCCCCGAGATAAGCTGTATCGAGCAGCAATGACAGATGTTCTGCTCGATATGGTACCTCGATATAAAAACAGAATTTTCTTTCCTTGGCCTTTAAACCATTCTACACATCCATGGACCTGTTCTTTGACTTCTGAAACACTAAATAAAGACATTAGTAATAAAATAAAGCATATATTTACAAGGATAGTCATGGGATTACCTCCCAAGTGTGCTTGTTTTAAGTCACTAAGTGATATATCATGGTTTTTAACCATGATATAAGTCCTTTTATTGAGTCTTTTTAGTCTTTTTAGAGTCCTAGTAGAGTCTTTGCAGGTTATAGCATGTCTGGAGCATAATTGGAGGTTATGGAGCTTTTTGGAGCATTGCAAGATACAAACACGAAGTGTGCAGCTCAGAACCATTGTCCTGCAGCTGGTGACGCTTGTCACCAGCCTCTGAAGAGAAATCGCGATATTTATCAAAAGATAGAGAGGAAATTGCAGTTTTGGCCCAAAAGTTCTAGTATTTACAAAAAGGCCCTAGATCGTGTTTTAGTTTGTATATATTAGGCTTTCAGCCATTGTTGGCTTTTATCTTGTATCTTATTTTCTAGGGAGCTTTAGAGAGAGATTTGTAGCAAAGATTTTGGAGAGAAATCAGACTCTTTCAAAGCAGATTTTGAACTCCTTTATCTTTATTTCCTATTTTTTTTATGCAATCTATTCTTTTCATGACGTTTGTTTCATTCACCATGTCTGAGTAGTTTGTTAGTTAGGTTAGGATTATTCAAAAGTTTATGAAGAGTTTGTAGAATCGCTTTAGCTGTTAGGAAAATCTATTGGTTCTTTATCTATTCTTGCATTCGCATTGATATCTTAGACACATCATCTAGATTTTGAAACACTAAGTTGTTTAATAGATGTGAGAACATTATTATTCACCTGAACTAGTATTAGATGAGCAAAACGCATATTTGCAAAGAGATTTGGTTTAGGAGTTTTGTGAACAATTGAACCTGATCATTACTGCATGTTTAGGTTGTTAGAGTTTGCAAACAGATTTGAAACTCTATGATTTAGACATAGATAACTTCTGCAGTGAGAACTGATTGGTTATATCTTTGCGATTAATGATCAAGACGGTTTTAATTCATTCCTGATTGCATGCATTCTACCCTCTCGGATTCAACCTGCGAATTGTCCTGACCTAGTGTCTTTAGCTTTCTGAACTTTAAGAACAATAATAAAAACGCCCTCTTGCATTTATTTTGTTGTTTCGCATTACATTCATTACTTATTGCTTAGCTTAATCTGAATCTGAAATCTTTAGTGTATTTAACTTACTCCATTGGGATTCAATAACCCCTTATACTATAACTGCATTGCTGTGCACTTGCAGTAGTTTTATTTGAGTAAAACCTGAGCCCTATCACTAAGCTTGAATTTGATGGTTTGGGGACTAGTGATAAGAGGTTGATGGAGCTGGTGCTCCTTCCTCTTTTTCTTGTAAAACCCAAGGGCCCACTGACATCAGTTTCTTATTTTCACGAGCTGTCTTCCTGTTTCTCCTCTTCTTGACACTTGGTGTGATCAAAGGCTTCACTTCTTTGGTGGCCTAGCCTTCTTCCTTTTTCAGACCATCTTCAAGCTTCAACTCAGTGTCAAGTTTCTGCTCTGGCTCATAAGGGAGAGTGTCTCTCATCAGCATGTTCATTGTGAAGCTCATAGCATGCTCCACACGCTCTAGAAGTTGATGTTGCTCACTCTCTTGTTCAACAATTATTCCACAAAAAGATATGGAGGGAGAGATAATCTCTTAGACCTTGAACTCAGCAACATTCTTCAAAATCACAGAACCTCTCTTGAAGCCTACTTGAGCTCCTGCTGTTGCCAAAAATGGTGTTTCTAGAAGAAGTGGCACCTCTCTTAAATATGTGTTCTCCATAACCACAAAATCTGTTGGCACCAAACAATTCCCAATCTTCAAAGGGAAATCCTTTACCATACCCAAGGGTCTTGTTGAGGTGTTATCCACAAAAGTGATAGAGGATTTGTAGAGCTTCAACTCCTTGATTCCTAAGGTTTGGCTTGAGTGGAGAGACATGACATTCACAGTTGAACCTGAATCACACAAAGCTCCAACATTGTCTAGCATCTTAAGCTCGCAAGTGATGAGAAACTTTCCTGGATTGGGAAGCTTTGTCAATGTCTTCAGCTCCTTGTTTCTCCTTAGATTAATCCCCACATTCTCTAGAATTAGCTTTACTACTTCCAGCTTGTCAAAGACTTCCTTGAGGAACCTGATTTGATCCTTCATTTCAAGCAAAGTGGTGCCATGAGGAAGCTTTATTCCAGCATCTTGTATGTCCTTCCTGAACTTCGAATAGACTGCCATCTGAGCCTTTGTAAAGTGCATTTGGGGTAAGGGATTGGTGGTTTATAAGCTTGAACTTCAGGAGCTTTACCCTTCTCATTGCTGCTTGAGGAGCTGTCCACTTGGCGATCATACAATTCCTTGAAGTCTCCAGGACTTGGTCTAGCCAAGACCATCAAAGCATGGTATGTCTCTACAAGCTCTTTATCAGCTTCACTGAGCTCTGGCTTGGCTTCTTCTTCTGGAGCAACTAAGGCTTTCTCAGCCTCTTCTTTCTCAGCAGCCTCTTTTGCGGCTCTTTCTTGCTCTTCTTCTCTGTTCAAGCTTTCATCTAGCCCTTGGGACTTCTCTACAATATCAACTGCTTCTTGATCATCAATGGTGACATTGATGATATTCCCCCCACACTCAGCCTTTAACATGTCCACATGTAACAGCTTCTCATGAAGCATAATGCCAAGGTCTTCCAATGAAGCATCTTCATCATCAAACTCTTCATCCTCTTCAGGAAACAAGTGGCAAAATTCCTTAAGATTTGCTTCACTCTTTCCTGGTAACTGATTCTGAGGTTTTGAAGATGAAGCTCCTTTGCTCTCTAGAGACTTGACTCTTTGGTTCAGAGTCATTCATGCCACAAGTAGTGGCGTCTATCTTGTTGTGCACTTCTGAAAACTTCTTGTGCAGCTCTATAATGGTGTTGGCTTTACCAGTTAACAATTGTTGCATCATCTGCTTCAAATCAACATCTTGATTGCTAGAAGAGGTTTTTGTATTGCCAAAACCGGGTGGGACAAAAGCTGGTCTTGGCTGAAAGTTGTTCTGTTGGTTGAAAGGAACAAAAGGTTCGGTTCCTAGGTTTTGTTGAGCAGCTTGTGTTGGATAAACTTGATCCTGAGGGTTAGCCACGTTGGTGCTTCTATAAGAGAAATTGGGATGGTTCATGTAGTTGTTAAACCGCCTCCTTGTTGATTCATGTAGAAGGCTTATTCATCTACAACTGTCCCTAAGAAAATCATCTAGCAATGGTGAACTATCACTTTGGTGTCACTGAACACAGCAAACGTAGACCAAGCCAAATTATCAAGCCAAATAAGCGAACAATGCTTAGAAAAGAGATAAGAAGCCATTTAGTTAACCATATGCATTAATCAATACCATATTCAATCAAAAGGAGCAAGCTATATGACCAATAACCATTTTGAGAAGAGAGAGTTTCTGATAAAAAGCTAAACTTGGATAATGATAATGTTTTGTGGCTTCTCTTTTATAGTAGGGAGCCAAAAGAAGCATAAAAACCTAAAAAGGGAATAAGGTCAAAGAAAATAAAGTGGTCAATGCACGGATAAGTTGCATCGAGGTCGTACGGACGATGTTCTGCTCGATATGCGACCTCGATAGGGTCCGTGCTGCGCTCATCGGCTTCCTTCCTCGATGCTGGTCCTCGATGCAGACCAACGGTTTGGAATCCTCGTGCTGATCCTCTTCCTCTCGTCCTGGTGCTTGCATCGAGCATATTCCACGGGTGTTCTGCTCGATATGCTTGCTCGATATGGACCAGGCTTTGCAAGAGCTCCATTTCTGACATCTTCTTTGATCATGAGCTGCTTCCATCTCCTTCCCAACTCCAAGAAACTCCAAAACACCTGAAAACCACCACAAACATGCATATGTATGCAAATGTATGCAATCCTAAGCTAAATTCATGCTATGTTGATTCTAAGTGCAAATGATGCTAAAATGCTAAATTATAATGCAAAAACAGAGGAAATGATGCATGAAATGCAGCCTATAATGGTCTAAAATAGCAAGCTATCACTTATCGGGCAGACACATCGATATTGTACCTCGGTATTGTCCTGTCTCTGTGTATCGGTTTGGGATGTCGATACACTACTCGGTATAGGCTCCCTTTTGGTGTATCGAGGTCGTCCTTAGTCGATATGCTGCCTTTTCACTATGCTCTTGTTGTATCCACTTGAAGTGGTCGTTATTCACTTCGTTATGCTCCATATCGATCAGATCACATCGATATCGTCATCGATATTGGCTCATCTGACCTTGTCCTTCTCCTTGCTCCATTCCCAGCTCACATCCATTGCACCACTTGGTCTCCAAACTCCTTATACTACCTGAATAAAAGTCTAAATGCATGTAAAATGTAATGCAACTCCTAAAACTACAATAACTCCTAAATCTATGCAAATGGGACAAGAAGAAGCAAAATATGCATGTTTAAAGACTAAAACTAGTGATGAATGCAAGCTAAAATGGTATAAATAATGGAGATATCACTTCTGCTTGCCAACCTAAAATAAACACTTTTTGCCTAGACGAATCAAGAAATATGTAAAGAGGCCTCACAATCACACAAAAGAGTTGATGGCTTGAAAGTAGGTATTGGCTAAGGATGGGGTTTTCTTAACTATCCTAAAGATGAGGATCATCTACTTTGACTAACAAGAGTGGATAAAAAGAAGAAGATATCCCAA
The DNA here is from genome assembly GCA_911865555.2 of Thlaspi arvense. Taxonomy (NCBI): domain Eukaryota; kingdom Viridiplantae; phylum Streptophyta; class Magnoliopsida; order Brassicales; family Brassicaceae; genus Thlaspi; species Thlaspi arvense. Next base: position 15,650,474 of record OU466858.1, read on the forward strand.
GTATGTATAATGGTACCCATGAGTTCAAAATTTCAAAGCAAAGCATGATAATTCAAGTAAAGATTAATGGCTTTAATAGATAGGAATGGATTCAAATCAAAGCAAGCTTCAACTAGAACAAGAATAACAAGAGATGAATGAATTCCAAGTGTGGTGCTATTACTTTATCTCAAAAATCAACATTTTACATGGAAAAACTCATCAATGCTCCCTAGGAAACTCTATGCAAACCTATATGAAATATATCCAGACATAATCATGAACATGTAAACACAACTAATGTTTTCACTCATCTACCGAACTACCCAAATGGAACCTAAACTCTATATTACCCCCAAAGTTGAAACCCTTACGCTATCCTTTTCTCAAGGCTTTGTTGCCTTCTGAAACCACACAATGCTGTCATTTTCTTGTAAGTTTTAGGGAATTCTTCTTCTTGGTATTGAGTGCATTGGCCTTCTTGGTTTCTTGTTGCTCATCTCTTCTTTGTTATTGTTCTGTCTCTTTTGGATCATCATTATGATGCTTCTTCTTTTGTATTTGGTTTTGGCAGTTAGAGACCACCTCTTTATTCTTTCGAAAAATAAGAGCCATCTTTTTTGCCAGTAACTTCTTTAATTGAATTTCACATTCTCTTCTTTAATTGCATTTCACATTCTCTTGTCCCTTCTTCCTTGGTGTATACATGTCTTCTTATTCTTTTTAATACAAACTTTGAACACACTTTCACACTAGTTTACCCAACAAACTTGTATCCTAGTATTAGCTTAAGATTCAAACTAGTGTCTACATCAAAGCTTCTTGATAGCAGGATTTTTGCTACTCAAATCCTAACACACTCATGTCATTGTAGTATGAAAGGTGTCAATCCATCTGAATTCTTAAGACACTAAGAATGCAGCAAATCACTTAAGTCAGACCAAATTTAAAAAGCAGTTGTGATCAAACTAAACAAGACTAAGCAACACAGATTTAAAGCAGGAAATTCAAATAGATTAAAGCAAGGATCTAAGATGAGAGTTATTGACTAAGAGGGGATTAGAACTAAACTAGTGATGCTTTAAAACTATTCAAACAGTGCTATCTTCTAAGCATGGGATTAACATCTATAACTAGCTCAATTCCTTGATACTAATCACTTTGCTAAGCACATATTCAAGACAAATTCCTTTACTCAAACACATGATCAGCAAGAATTTAAAGCAGAACTCCAATCCTATAAAGCCAAAGTGCACTTTAAACATCTAATTCCTTAGGCTAAGAGAACAAAATCTCTAAGAGACTCATTGCACCATTTCATCAAATACTTATCAGGTATAAGAGAAAGCCAAGATACTAAACAAGTCTGACCAAGACTAATCTAGTGTTAAGCACATCTAATAGAGAGAGGACAATCATATTTTCCATAACACATCACTAATCTAATCCTAATACCCCTCTAATCTATCACATCTCAAACCCTAAATAAGACTACTCACTAGCCATAATCAAAACCACAGATTCCAAGGAGAAATAATGGTCAAGTGTGATTAGGAAGCAGAATAAGCAAGAATAGATTAAAGACAAATGCAGAATTTCACTAAATCAAACTAGTTCTTACAAAGCAAAGCTGAAAGAGGAAAGGTTTTAAAGCAAGAACAGAAGGAAATTAACAAGATCTCAGTTGCCTAACCATTTTAGGACTTTAGTATTTATAGGAGAGCTTAGAAACCCCTAATAAACCAAGAATAAACCAAAAATAGGCTGACTCAGATGGACCATATTGGCTTTGTACATCGATACACACATCGATATCAAGTCTTCTTGTGGGTTGTATCGATATGGCCTGGTCGATACGGTGGTCGATATGCAAGGCTTCAAGAATGTATCGGCTTGACTCTCTTTGGTGTGAAGTCGATACAATCGCCATTTAGTTAAGGCTTATCAGGCAGACACGTCGATATGGTACCTTGGTATTGTCCTGTCTATGTGTATTGGTTTGGGACTTCGATACACTACTCGGTATGGGCTCCCTTTTGGTGTATCGAGGTCCTCCTTAGTCGATATTCTGCCTTTACACCATGATCTTGCTGTATCGACTTGAAGTAGTCGTTATTCACTTAGATATGCTCCATATCGATCAGATCACATCGATATCTTCATCGATATTGGCCCATCCGACCTTTTCTTTCTCCTTACTCCATACCCAGCTCACATCCATTGCACCACTTCGTCTCCAAACTCCTTCTAGTACCTGAATAAAACTCCAAATGCATGCAAAATGCAATGCAACTCCTTAAACTACACTAACTCCTAAATGTATGCAAATGGGACAAGAAGAAGCAAAATATGAAGGTTTAAAGACTAAAACTAGTGCTGAGTGCAAGCTAAAATTGTATAAATAATGGAGATATCAACACCGAAGGAGCATTGCTTGCCAGAGACATTAGTGCAATTCTCTTGGGTCCCCACACTTGCCTTTTGCTTGTCCTCAAGCAAACAAACCAAGACAAGGAGGAAGTGAGGTTTGAAGGTGGGCACTCAAATCCAAAAATGCTAAGGTAAAGAAGTGAAGTCAATGTCTAAGTACCTAAGTGTAGGATGCAAAACACAATCAGTTATACTTTAAATAACCTAGTCATGCCTATCCAGTTTCAATATGATCTTTAGCTCAACTTAGTCAAATGCTCAAATCAATCAATCCCTTTAACATTTATTTAAACATTGTAACCAAGTGAATCACGTTTAAAAAAATCAAGTGGGATCATTTGGCTAAGGGTTAAAGGTCATGACATAAAAATGATCTCATCAAAATGTGGGTTCAAATGCAAGGGTTTCTCTAAAAAAAGAATGAACTTAGGCATAATGCTAAAGGTGAAGCACAACTTATGCGTACAAGGATATATTACTATCTACCCAATGCCTAAAAATGTTCTAAACCCCAAAACTCTTAACCCAAATCATACCCAATCCTAACTACCCTTTTCTTATCATTCTCACACTCTCCAAACTTTGCCATTTTTCAGGGAAGCTTCTTCTTTGATCTCACTATGTTGTTGCCTTCTTTTTGCTCCTTTGTTGTGGGTGCCTTCTTTTTGTATTAGGGAGTCTCCTTTTCTTCATCCTTTTGATGTATTAGGCTTTGGTGCCTTCTTTGTTGTTGTTGCTGAGACTCCATCTTCATAATGATTACCCTTTTTGAGCTTATTTGATTCTACACATGCTGAATTTTTGCTTGCTTCCTCTTTCTCATTCCCTTTTCCCTTCACTCTCGTTCTTCTCTCACTCTCTCCTTTTAAATCATTAAAACACCCAAATCCGCCCAGACATATAGCTACCATCCTAAACCTATGTCTAACTCAAATTGAAGAGCTAGTTCTACATAGTAACCAATCCTTGTAGTGCCAACCTAACACTTTATGCTTAGTTCATTCAAAAATAGGCCTCACACACAAAATATAGTGTTTAGGTTTGAAAGGAAGGTAGGGTTAATGTGTGGTAACTGTCCCTTAATGATGAGGATCAGCTATTTGGACTAGCAAGAGCGGTAAAAAGGAAGAAAGAAAGTCCAAATATGTATATGGGTAATCCATGAAACAACTTTTCATTGCAAAAACATGATAATTAACAATTCAAATTAATGGTTCTAATAAATAGAGATGATTTTCAAAGACTAGAGGATCAAATTTAGCATTAAAGAGTACTGTTCAGCCTTAGTTTCTAACTTCTTATGATGCATCAAACATTTAACCACTTGGACATTTAAATCAGTCCTAAACACTTAGCATTTTACAAGAAATTATCATCACCATGCGTATGCAAATGCAATGCAACCTATATGAGAAATACTAGACTCAATCCTAAACAAATGAATGCAACTATATGCTTTTCTTTTTGGCTTGCAAAAGATGCAAAATTTTCAATTTTTTCAATTTTTTTTTTGGTTTTTTAATGCACTTAGATGAATGCATTATACTCAAAGATGAATAAAAAGAAAAACTAAGAAAAAAAACACACAAAGTCAAACCCCAAATCCCTCACCCACACTTAAATTACACAATCCCTTGTGTAATAAAAGAGTGAAAGAGAGAAGCAACTGAAATATATTACAAGAACTAAAAAAAATGCAATGGTATTTACAAGAAAGGAGTTTTTGGTACCTTAGAAGGTGGTGTAGGAGTAGTGTGAGGCGCCTGAAATGTCCTCCATGAGGTCAATGTTGTGGCTCCTAGTTGGCCTCTCCCTCCTTGTGTGTCTCCTCCTCCTTGGTGCTTCTTGACAAGATGCTCTTGGTGGCACCCAAGCTCTCACTTCCTCATAACCAGCAAAAGAGCGCCTTCTACTAGGAGCTCTAACCACTCCTTGGCTTTCAGCTTCTTGCTCTTGATGATGAGCAGAACAAGAGGCTCCACTATACTTCCTCTTTAGGTCCTTGATTTGAGCCTTCATGCTCTTCATCCCCTTCACCAACTTCTTGATGGTTTTGTCTTGCTATTTGTTCCAACTTTTCAAGAGGTTGATGTGTTCATGGACCTTCTTCAAGGGACCTCCTTGGTGTGAGACATCATGGGGCTGGAAGTGGTACTACTCACTGTTGTAGCTTGGAGCATCTCATTCTTCTTCTTCCTGAATTCCTTCTTCCATCTGCCCTCCTTCATAAGCTACAAGTGGATAGTCTCCTTGATGAAGAGGAGTGTTGGCGCCTTGGTGAATGTAAGAGGATTAAAGGCCAGCTTGATAGAGAAGGTGCTGGGGAATTTTAAAGGCAAATCTGTTGGGGTTGGAGAAGGATGTGAGATGCACATCTTGGAGTAGAAGCTTGGCAACAGATCCATATTCTTGGATGAAGTTGTAGATGTACTTGTCACCCACATTTTCTCAAAGGAATCTTGCTTTCTTCAGATACGGAAAGTCTAGATACTTCACCTTAACTGTTGCTGGTCCACTTTGAACTCATGCAGCTTCCATCAATTGAGTGATAAGGTCAGCACAATACAGTTTTGGCGCCTTTTCAGCATTGTTTAATAGCCAATGTTTGATGACCAAAAGTTGCTGCATGAAGATGGTGACCATGCCAGTTGTGCAATCTGATCCTTTGAGCTCCACTCCTTGCCTTGTGTAGGGTAGGATGTTCAGAAGAATTTGATCAATAAGCTCCCATTCTCCACCTTCAACAGCGCCACTTTCCTTCCTTGCAAAGAGTGAATGCGCCAATGCCTTGTGTACATATCTGATGGCTGGATTTCTAATCAAAGAAGCCTTGCTACTTCCTGGCTCATAAGCGCCCTTAGCCACATGCTCCCAAAGGCTGTTCATCTCCTCTTTGCCAATTCTCAGATTTTGTCCTCTAGAGCTGCCATATGAGAACCCAAGAGCATCTTCAATGGCTGAGAAAGACATCCTTTACCTGCGCTTTGAAACTCTAAAGGTGATGAAGCCATCACCATCCTCTTCTGGTGTCTCTTTTCCAGGCTCATAAAAGGTGACTTCAAAGGTGGCAAAGAATTGAAGCACCTGGTCTTTGTTGGCTAAGCAAGGGGTTCCCACCAGCTTTGTGAGCTCCATAGTCTCCAACATAGAGGAGCAATCCTCATGGATTCCCTAGGCCTTCATAGTTTGCAAATGTGGATACCTTGATGGTCTCACATCCACATTTTGCAGCTTGTCATACAGCTGCCTTTGGGCTGGAGTGGTTCCCTTCTTTAGAGTAGCTTGCTCACTTGCGCCAACATCAGCTTTTTTTTTGCCTTGAGGCTTAGTGCTTGGACTCCCCACTTCCTTAGCTTTGCCCTTTGCGTTCTCTTGCTTTTCAGCCTCTTTGTTTGCTCCACTTCTTGTTGTTCTTCCCATGGTACCTAAAACAAACTCTCAAAAGAGAAATCAGAACCAACGAGGCAACAAAACATAAAGCTTAATGTTGCTAATTATCACAAAAGGAGGAGTTTATTTACTTAAAAGTAACCCTCTATCAGTTGTAAAGTAACTTAATAAACAATGCATGCAAGGGATTCAATAAATAAAAATTATAATAAAATAAAAATTATTTAGGATGTTAAAAGCATGGATCCTAGCATGGTGAAGCTAAACAAGTGGATGGAAATGCTAACGCAAAGCAAAATAAATAAATTTGACAAGCAAGTAACTATCAATCTAAGTGCTTCAAAACTCAACAACAATATTCACAATGGAAAAGAAACAAATTAACTAAGAAGCAATAATGATTTAACAAGAATGCAACCATTTAACAAGATTAAGTTCTTAAGTGAATAAAACAAATTTTAAACATTAAAAAAGGTATGAGACATTACCTAAAGTGGTTTGACTCTCTTAAGCACTTAAGAAACTAAAGAATTCGAAATTTTGTGGTTGAAAACTAGAGAAATGAAAGTGGAAAGAGAGAATGGTGGGGTTAGTTTATAAAGAGGGTTGGGGAATCTTTTTGTGGGGAGTAAGGGGACAAGGTGTGTCTAAGAGAGGTCCCACTTATGCTTGGGAAGAGGAAGGATTCAAATTTAAAATCCTTGATCTAGCTTGACCAAGGAGGAAAAAAATTTGAACTGAAAAAAACTTACCTCGGGTGCAATATCGACCTCCCAAGTCGATATTCTGATTGATATTGATTATATCGACTTCGTTTGGTCAATATGCATGCCGATATCAGATGTCTGGTTCATTGTATCGACCTGTATGGATGTCGATATTGCATTGCCCCTTATGTATCGACATCCATCATATCGATACATAGTTCGATGATGACCCTAGCTGTCCAATATCAAGCTTGACAGCTCGATATGTAGCTCGGTATGATCATGCAATTTTGCATATCGGACTAGTACCTCGATATCATGATCAATACACCTTGACTTATGCTGAATAGCATCTTTTCACTCGCCTGTCAAAATGTATCGACATGAGACGTCAATATGCACCTAGATATGACTTAAATAAATCGCCCTTTATCCTTTCAGTTAAGGCATATCGGTGTGTTATGTCGATACCTTGCTCGATATGCTTCCCTTGGTGTTGTATCGACCTGGCACCTCGATACATATGCTCGATATGGGTACCAGTTAAGGCATATCGATATGTTTTCACCCCGATACATTGCCTTTGAAGGCTTATTGGTTTGCCTCACCCATGTATGATGATCGATACAAAATCCTCTCATGCGTATCGATCAGCATGACCTTGGTACACACATCGATACTAGTTCAGCACCTCAGTATTGAGAAGACATGCTCGATACACTGCTCGATATGATATTGACGTGATCTGGCCGATATTGATCCTTCTTCGCCTCCTTCCTTCTTCCATGCTTGGTTCCTCTTCACTCAGCTTGAACCTGGTTACTAAGGACACTCAAAAACACCCACATAAACATTAAAAACAGAAAAAAATGCAAAGTTATGTACAAGGATACCATGGGATTGCCTCCCAAGTGCGCTTGTTTAGAGTCACTTTGCTTGACTTTCCTCAGCTCCTTAGTTGTGGTAAGGAGCAGGAGTCTTGGAACTCCTTGGTGTGATCTTGCTTCCTCTGACTCTCTCGGTGACTCTATTAATCTTCAGCACTGCAAAAGACTTAGACCTTCCCTCTTGCTTCATCTTGTAGCAAACTTCACCGTCCTTAGAGCCAAATGGTCTCAAAACCACTCCATCTTTCATAGGACCCAACAAAATTTCATTCACAGCATCAGAACTACCCACTTCGAGGACCTCCTCTTCAGTGGTATCAGCGAACAATTGGGACAGAGTGCTTCCATCAAAGCTTGCTCTTACATAGCAATCAAACTCAGGCCAATGCTCACCAACTTTCTTCAACTTCTTAACCTCCATTGAGAAATCTTGCTTATCATCTAGCTTGTTCCCCTTGGAGTCAAACTTCAGCACTTTCTCCGTAGTTAGTCCCAGCTCTATTGTGCATTCTTTTGCATCAAAAACTGCTCCAACTGAAGTTAAGAAGGGTCTGCCTAAGATGATGGCATTCTTGATCTTTCCCTCAACATCTAAGACCAAAAAGTCTGTTGGGATAATCACTTCTTCAATCATCATGGGCACATCTTTAAGGGCTCCTAGAGGTACCTTTACTGTGCCATCTGCTATGGTCAAGGACACATTGCTCTCCTGGAATGAAGTGTAGCCCAGCGCCTTAGCTGTAGTGGAGGGAAGCAAGTTGATGCTTGCACCTAAGTCACAGATACAACTCCTGAACATCTTCCCTTTTTGTTCACAAGAGAGAGTAAAGCATCCAGGATCTCGAAGTTTCTTGATGTTCAATACCTCAGTCTTAGAAATGGCTTCTTTCAGCTCGTTCCCAACAACTAGACCTCTAAGCTTCATTTGGTTGGCAAAGAGAGTTTTGTACTTATCCACAAGCTGTTTCTTAAACCTTCGAGGAGCAGGAAGAGCTTGCTTGTAAGGAGAAAGATCATAGATTCCAGTTTCTTTCTCAGCTTGAACCTTCCCAAGTGGTTTCTCCACTTCCTTAGTGGCTGCTGCTTCAAGAGACTCTTCCTTTGTGTCCTCTTTGTTGGCGTCAGCTGCTGAAAACTCCTCTCCCCCACTCTGAAGTTCAATGTACTCATTGAGCAATGAAAGGAATTCTTCAGTGACAAACTCCTCTTCAGCTAAGAGAGTCTCTTCTTCAGTAGCTATGACATTGCAAAACTCCTTAGGGTTAGCTTCTGGTATTCCAGGAAGGTTGCTTTGAGTTTTAGGGGCAGCAATGCCCTTATTGTTCTCAAGGGTCTTCACTCTTACAGCCAACCCATCAAACTTGTTGGAGATCTCAACATGGAATGAGTCCATTCTGTTATAAACTTCAACAAACTTCTTTATGATCTCCATATTTGTAGCTTGTTGGCTTTGAAGGAGTTGTTGCATCATCCCTTTCATCTCAGCATCATTGGTATTAGAAGAGCTGGCTTCACCATGTGAGAAGCCAGGAGGGGCGAACTGCTTAGGCTGGAAGTTGCTTTCGAAGTTATTCCTTGGAGCATAGCCTTGGTTGAAAGGTACAAAGGGTCTTTGTTGGTTCCCTTGAGGTTGTTGTGGAGGATAAACCTGATCTTGGGGATTAACAATATTGTTACTTCTGTAAGAGAGGTTGGGGTTAAGCCTGAAGTTGCCATAATTGTTGTTGTAGCCTCCCTGATTACCCACATAGTTCATCTCTTCCACTTAATGTTCTTCCTCACTTGTCATCTTAATCATTTCACCAACAAAATTCAGCTCCTTATGCTGCACCTGAAGCAACTTGTCAAGCCTTGAGTTTAGCTCCTTCATCTCTCTACTTGTGGACTCTAACTCCTTCTTTGTATTGCCTTCTTGGCATACATCGATATCATCATTGATATTGGCCCATCCGACCTTGTCCTTCTCCTTGCTCCATTCCCAGCTTACATCCATTGCACGACTTGGTCTCCAAACTCCTTCTAGTACCTGAATAAAACTCCAAGTGCATGCAAAATGCAATGCAGTTCCTAAAACTACACTAACTCTTAAATGTATGCAAATGGGACAAGAAGAAGCAAAATTTGCATGTTTGAAAACTAAAACTAGTCGTGAATGCAAGCTAAAATGGTATATATAATGGAGATATCACTTCTCCTTGCCAACCTAAAATCATCACTTTTGGCCTATATGAATCAAGAAAAATGTAAAGAGGCCTCACAATCACACACAAAGAGTTGATGGCTTGAAAGAAGGTATTGGCTAAGGATGGGGTTTTCTTAACTATCCTAAATAAGATGATCATCTACTTGGACTAACAAGAGTGGATAAAAGGAAGAAGATAGCCCAAGTATGTATAATGGTACCCATGAGTTCAAATTTTCAAAGCAAAGCATGATAATTCAAGTCAAGATTAATGGTTTTATTAATTAGGAATGGATTCAAATCAAAGCAAGCTTCAACTAGAACAGGAATAACAAGAGATGAATGAATACCAAGTGTGGTGCTATTACTTTATCTCAAAAATCTACATTTTACATGGAAAAACTCATCATTGCTCCCTAGGAAACTGTATGCCAACCTATATGTAATGCATCCAGACTCAATCAAAAACATATAAACACAACTAAATGTTCACACTCTTCTAAAAAAATTCAAAAAATTTCAAATTTTTAAAAAATTAGTTTTGATTTTTATGCTTTAAATATATGCATAGATGCATGTGGCTCAAATGTGCAATGAATTTAATATAAGAAACTTAAAATAGAATGTCAAATCTCTCACACTCTCTCCCAAACTTAAATTACACAGTCACTTTTGCAATTAAATTTTAAGAGAGACCAATTCAAAATGACAAAAACAAAAGAAAATAAAAAGGCATGGTAGTTACGATAGTTTTGGAGTGCTACCTCTTTAAAATGGAACGGAAGAGGAGGAGTTGAAATCCTCCATCAAGTAGGAAGGGTTTCTACTCTCTGGTATGGGCTACCACATGGCTCTTCTCTTCTTCCTCCTTATCTCACAAGATGAAGACCTTGGGGGATCAATGTCCTTGGAGCGTTGCTCATGGAAGGAGTTGCTTCTTCCAAACACTATTGCATTCTCAGCAACTTCCTCTTCTCCCGAACTATCCTCCCCTACATCTGGCTATTTGTAAGCTCTTGATGAAGATGGACCAGCTACCTTAGTCTTTAGCACCTTGACAGTATTGACCAACTTGTTATGGTCTTATCCAGTTAGTTGTTCCACCTTTGGAGCATGTGTTGGTGGTCTCTCTCCAGGGCAGGGTTTTGATTAGAGGTGTCAAAGTCTTCAAAGTAGTACCTCTCACTACCATAAATTTGGATAGGCGGTTCCTGCTAATGATCTTCTTCATCTTTTTGAATGTCATTTGAGGAAGAGGCGCCAATTGTAGAACTGTAGAGCTTATCATAAGTAGGGAAACATTCAATGATACTCCTTTCCATGATGGTTGTGTGATAACTTGCATTATTACACCATTTTAGGCTTCATTTAGTTTAGTTTTTCATCTCATTTCATCCATTTTATAGTCCCAAGTGTCCCATTTACATTCATATTAGACTTAGTGTGCACTAGGATTAGGAATGCATGCATTGCTTCATTTAGAGTGTATTTCAGGTCTTTTGGAGGTTAAGGAGGACATTTGTAAAATTGTGGTTGAAGTGGAGAAGAAGAGCCAATCTGGAAGCAAGTGATCAAGGTGTTTTGAGCCATATCGAGCAGCTGCATCGTGGAGAGTACCTTTTCCTTTCTTGATATCCGAAGTCACAAGGAAAATCTAGGACTTGCGCCGTGGAGAGCACCTTACCTTGCCCGATATCCAAAATCACAGGACATATCATGGAAGCATACTGAAGAGAGCACCAAATTAACTGCACGGTGCGAACCAAGATCAAGGGGTTAGCCAGGCCAAGGATCCGATACAACACTTTCCATTCACACCGAGCAAGCTTACAGTAAGGAGCACATTGCTGACCAGCTCGATATGCTATATCTGGATGTTGACCAAGAATTGACCATCTTTTGACTAGGTTTTATTTAGGTGACCAAGCCTATTTTCGGACTTCTCGGGAAAGCGGCCAATTCGTACCCCAACTAATGGAAGTGTAGCGGATTAGTACACGAACAATTTTGGTGTACGAACTAGTATCTCAACTATTAAATTTTTAAAAATTTGTACCTCTACCATTGACCAAATTTCTGTTAGCCAATGTTAACGGTAAGGACTCAGCCACTATAAAAATGGCCAATTCATACATGAACTTATGAAAGTGTAGCAGATTAGTGCATGAACAATATTTGTGTGCTAATTAGTACCTCAACTTCTAAATTTTTGAAATCTGGTACATCAACTTTGTATCGTCTAGCCTAGGGGTGGGCACTCGGGTTACGGGATAAAATTGAATATGATATTTTGGATTTGAGATATTTTGGGACTATAGTAGAAACTCTATAAATTAATAATCTTGGAATTTTGATATTTTATTAATTTATAAAATTATTAATTTATCGGTTTTGAATAAAATAAATTATAATTAATTAATTAATGATAATATTTTTATTTAAAATTTATGATATTTTCATAAGGCTAGTATCTTTTTCATAGAAAATTGTATCTTGAGGAGCAACATAAATTTCTTCGAAAGAAACATCACCCATATAGTTTATATTTATTACTTAAGATAGTTGAAGTCAACAAAATCAACTTTCATGAATGTCTCATTTGATAGGTTAGCAAAATCAGAGAGATTAATCAAATCGAAAATGCCGCCTAAAAGAAACATAAGCGTCTTCGTATTCCTCTCCTTAATAGGTTTCTTATCTGGAATTCAACAAAAAGAAATATGACAAAAAGATACAACACAATAACAGAATTTTGAAAAAAACATTTATAGTAAAAAAAAAACCTTTTGGATTGAGCAAAAGATGATAATAATGAGTTTTGCCTTAATTTGTCAATTTAAAAAAAATCCAAAAAACAAATTGCTGAAAAAGAAAAAGAAAACCAATTTTTTTATAAGTATATTTTCAGAGGAACTACTACATAAATATTTGGTTATATCTTATGAGAGGCTAATTTTACATATTAATATTAGGTGAATTTGTTTGTTATCACGAGATATAATAAAATCTTATTAGCCAACAAAAATCTTGGTAATATTAAAATTAAAATTTTTTTTTTTTAAAACAACAAGTATATAAAACATTCTATTGTCCAACATAAACTAGCTGAATAAATTTTTGAAGAAAGCAATTTATGCTAAATGTATGTTCAAGTAAATCATTAAAATTAAGACAAAAAACCGTAAATTTTTGGTTAGCAAAAATATAAATATATGATTTTCATAATTTATAAATCGTGAATAAGTAAACAAAATCATATGATCCAGAGACTATAAATCATAATCAGTAAAAAATTAAGCAAAGAATAAAATTAAACATATTAAATGCAAAATTTTAAAGTATGTAACAATTGAAAAAAGGATTGATTATTATACATTTATATGGAAACTTTTCAAGCATTAGAGTGAGAGATGCAACAGATGCAGTTCATGTTTGACTGGTAAGATGAAAATATTACCACTTTGTTAAAAATGAATGTTATTGGTCATATCTAAGATGACATTATCTGTCATTTTTCAGGAAAATTTGCTCAGAAATATGTGATGATAAAGAATAATGAGAAGATTGGGTTAAGAGAGATAAAAACTTATTGCATGAACATATATATAAGAAAAAAATCGAAATTATAGACCAAATTAGTTCGTAAAGTAACAACCAAAACAGTAAATATGCATCTTAATTTCTATCGCAACATATTAACTCTAGTTTGACCATATATGTAACTAGGTTGCAAATTAAAAAATAATTAAAATATATCTGTGTTTATATTGCAACATATTTAATATGTCATTTGACCTTACAATATACTTTTGCTCTATAAGATTATATGCGGGTTTACCAGAGATAACTTGTTGAGTTGGCTAATTTTTGTTATAAATTAGTTTTGTTTTTATCATATAAATATAATCAACGATACAATTATTTAATAGATAACTAATATGATGTGTTGCATTTTTACTTCTTTTCAAATATTTCTATTGTGTTTTGGAGATTTTAGCGAGTTATTTTGCGCATATTGAATCTTTCAAGTAAAATGATATTCTGTTTTATGAAAGGTGGTGCTTTTGGGGAAAACGAGCAATTTCTATTGCAAACGGACATATGAAGATGCATAAATAAGTAAAGACATCAAAAGGTTAGATATTTTTAAAAAACATCCTACCAATGGGTCGAGTTGAAATCGGGACATAGTATATAACAATGGGTTAACATTATATTTAAAGTAGTTTAAAGTGATTCCAATAGCACAATCAAAAATTATAACCGTTTTCCTGATGAATAGTGGTAAGGAAAAGTAGCATACGTCAAAGTTCTACCTGAGAGCATCAGAAATATTGAATCCAAATAGTTATTTGGATCACTCCATTTCCTATGGAATTTATAGAGCAATTGGACGTTTAAACCCAAGAATCTAGTTTGCTGCGACATTTGCAAGAATTTCAGCCATTTTTAACAGTTTACTTTTTTGACTTGTTTCTTTCAGAAAATATCATTGGGAAAACCAAGACCTAAAAACTAGATTTTTTAGCTATTTAAAGTGAGATCTTTATAGGTTCTGTTTTTCTAGATCGTACTTTTGTTACTTTTCTCTGTAAGTTTTTGCAAAAAATAATTTTTTTATGATGATCAGAAATCAATGTAATTGAAAATATTTGACTAGTTTAGTGTGAAAATTAAAAATGACAAATTAAACTAAATTGAATATCACATGATATAGTATAATTGAATATATTGTATACAAACTCGATTAGCATGTGGTCTATCCAATAGCACTTACAATCATCATCAAAATATGTGTAAGACATGTTTCAAATCAGAAGTTGGGAGGAAACTTAACTAATATATAAGGGACTTGGGTCAATCCACTCATTACCAATTAATTTTGTGTTTGATGTCTATGAAACATAACATGTTATCAAAGCTCGATCAATACAATCTTGTAATTCAGTCTTGAATTGGCAGTTTGCCCCCACAAACCCAAATTAATGGTCTCGCACGATTAATGGCAAGAAGAGTCTTTTTCTCGAGGGAGAGGGGTTAATGGGCCATGAGGCCTTAATCGTTAAAGAATATGAGTAAAATATGTTTTACATCAAAAGTTGGGAACATAACTTGAGTCATTCCACTCATTGGGAATTGAGTTTGTGTTGGAAGCTCAGAAAACATAACATCTTCTGTGTCCATAGTTTCTCTTATATTCACAAGTTCAATATTCTGTTATTGTCCCCCATTAGTGATGTGAGGGATCAATTTCACAGAAGTATGATGACAAATTTAACGCCAGGATAGATTGTTGACAAAAAAAAAAAAAAATTCTTATAAGAACCATAATTTCCGAGAAAGATATGTAATCTTTGTCGGGAAATTATAGTAATTCAGAAAAAAGTTTCTTTCTCCACATGGTTCTCAACTTTGGCGATATCCTTGATACTCCAATATATTCGTACATCAAAAACAAAGATTATCATAAATATATATAAGTTTTAAAATATTGAGAAATAATAGATGAAGGAGATAATTTTGATTATGTATGTGGGTAAATTTAATAGGAAAAAGTATTGGTCTACTAAAAAACAATTGACTAATTTAGCATGTAAAATTTATTGGCTATCAAATTAACATAAATAAATTTACAGTTGTAAATCAAAGAGAATGTAGAGTTGAAGGAAAACTTGTTTCTGTTTTACAACATAAATTATTTTCAAAGATTGAAAATAATAATAATTTAAAATGGTAAAAGCAAAGATAAGTATGATTGGCTAGTATTTTCTTAACTTTAGTTACTTGTTTTTGAACAGAAAAATAATAGAAAGCAAAAAATTGCATGAATATTTTAAATCAAAACAATTTATATTGTGAAACACAGCGAGTAAATGGTTTAAAGAGGCATTTATTTTATAATATAAATTAGACTTTGGATGTTATTCCATCCTGTTAACAAACCAAATTTTATTAAGATTCAATTGTTAATTTTCTTCATGTCAAATATTCAATTAATTGGCAAAATTTCTACAATATAGTAAAGAAACATTATGAATTTATCAGTTTAAAGTTTTTAAAGATGTAGTTTCTAACACACACAACTTTTATAATTGTATTATGAGACTGTAAAAGTTTGTAATGTTGCTGAGAAAAGTGATTTTTTTACCATGTAATAAGGATAAAATCAAAGGAGAATATCATGTGGTTATTTGCATAGTTAGTAAACAAGTCATTTTAGACTCCTGAAGAAACAAATCGGCAGTTGGATGAGGGTGAAGCTCGCTGGCTGAGAGAGCATCGGTAGACAGTTAGGTGTACATTAGCTTTAAATGCATGAATAAAAATAGATATTTTATTACATGAGAATAGAGAACAGTGAACAAATGTACATACTAAATTACATAATATAGTAAAGTCAAATAGAGAGTCACATACATACATTTTTATATATTAGTTCAACATAAATTTTGGAAAATAATATGAGGTTTCATAGTCCGAAACTAAAAATCAATCGCATTTGCTAGAAAATGTTTTGCATATAAAATTGCTTATTGTGCTGCCTTCTCTTGGAGGAACAAGCCATTCTTAACTGATTGTTGCAAAGTTTTGTGCAAGCTTCTTCACAAACAGTTGGATCTGGCTTTCTCACCACTTTCATACACTGATTAGGATATGCAATATTTAACACACATTTTTATATTACTTGAGTGAGATATTTGTGCTCAAAATATTACTGTAAATATAGCAACAATTATGATAATGCAGCATCTTTTCTTCAATGTTTGAGTCATCATAATATATATGCTTGAACTAACAATGGTAATTACCACTAATGTTGGATAGGTATTATAGATTCTTTTCTGTTTAGAATTATTGAAAAGATAATTGGCTGAGTATGTTGAGTTAGTTGAGGTACTTCATATAGTGATAATAGTTATATCTATTTTAGCGGTTGTTTTTAATTGGTTAATGGATAAACATCAAATTAGTTTTCTTAAATTTAGCTGTGATAAATTGTTTGTATTACAAATTATTTTTAGCGTATAAATTTCTACGTCTATTTCAGTGAATTTGAAAATCTTGAGAAAATTAATCTATTATACTGTAATTAATATTCATAAAAATGTCATTTATATATCTTTTTTTTTATCTGTTAAATTTGTTTACTTTTCTTGTATTTTATTTATTTTTTGTCGTTTGCAAAATTGCTTTTCTTTTACTTGTTTCAATTTTGAAAATAACATAGCAATGGAGTATATCGGTTGTGACCAGTTTTGCAAGAATCAATCTGATAACTGTATTTTTGCAAGGCGAGGATGCGATGAGGCTATCAAAACTCAAATGCAAAACCAGGTTGTAGTACAGTATGCAAGAGAGTGTCAATCCATTCCTAGGAGCTAGAAAGGTCAGAGAGAATGCAAGAGCAGTGTAAAGCTAAGCAAATGATAAACGATTTGGTAAAAATCCTAAAAACTATATGCAGAAACCAAATGGAATGCAAAACTATTTTAAAATTACTAGGAAAGAGTGAACTACCACGACGAAATGACAGAATGATTAAAATGCAAAGATATGAATTTATAAAAATCGACTAGTGGATCTACCACATGATCGACCACTAGATCGAGCAGTTTGGATCGATCTCGTCTAAAAATGTAAATATGAAGAAACTAATGACCAGGATGCGACGAATATCAAGCGAATGATTAACGAAGATGTGAGAATGCTAAGAAAGAAGGGTCTAGGGTTGAGATTCATGTTAGGGGTTTCAAAGGTCCAAGCTTGGTTTGAAAACTCTAGATCTACTCACTTTGTGAGATTCTCTAAGCCTTGAAAACAAAACAAGACCCATCCATGGCGTGTGGTATGGATCACTCTCTCATTCTCTCCTCCAGACCCATGGCGTTTGGCGGAAAAAGAGATTGAGAGGCAAGGAAAACAGATTTCAACCACGCGGCTTAACTAGTCCTCTAAACTACCATGGCGTTTGGGAAAGAGTAACTAGCCTCTAAGATGTGATTTTCAGAGATCTCTGGATCCTGTCAAGGTAAGAGCTCTCTCTGATCATAAAGATCTTGGCGTGAGACTCTTTAAGCCTTAGGGACTCAATATCTTAGAAGAGAAAGCTATTAAGAACGAGAAAACAACAAACTTGAAAAACCCTTTAGACCTCGTGAATCCTCTCAACCCTGAAACCCAAATGAAACTACTCACTACACATTAAGTAAACTAAGTAAAGCACGAAGAATGAAACGATAAACATGAAAAACAATTACTTAAAGCTTAAACGATTTGAAATATTCAAGAACAAAGCTCAAAGTCTAACAATGGCGGATCGTCTCCAAACCAGAGAGAAAAAGCATAAAAAGATAAGAATGAAAAAGTGTGTGGGAAAAGATCATCGCCGCCTTCCCAAAATGGGCCAAACAGCTCGATGGTCCCCCCCTCGCTAGCGGCCAAAAATGGTTGAAAGGACTGAGATCGACCTCGGGATCGAGCTTCCTTCTCGATCATCTTCGGACATCGTGTCTTCAGCTTGATCCGTGTCTCGATCTTCTTCGGTGGATCGAGTGTTGCATCCGATCCTGGTATCGACCTTTTGACGGATCGAGTGCTGGACTCGATCTGGCTCTCGCTCTGCATGGCGTCATTTACGTCCGTACCACTTGATCGATTGCTTCACTCGATCTCCATCTCGATCAGATTCCTTGGATCGGAAGGATTACTCGATCTTCTGGTCGATCTCTCCTAGATCGACCGGCCGTGCTCGATCTGCTCCCCGATCTCTGGTCCTTAGCAAACATCCGTTGTTCCCACAAACCTCCACACTAGCTTCAGCACGTCCACGAACTCCCCGACTCCAAAGTAGCCAGAAACAACCTGAATATGATGCAAAATGCAAGGAACATGCGTATGCTGGTGCAAGAATGCTCTAGGACCTAAAGTGATGCAATCTAGCCTAAAGTGTGATGTAAATGCATGAAAAGCTAACTATATGTATGCAAAATACATGCAATATGCAGTAACATCAACTCCCCCAAACTTACTTCTTGCTTGCCCTCAAGCAACATAAAATAAGAAAGGAAGAGAGGTTTTAAAACAAACGGGGGTTTTAAGCTTCTTGCAAAGGTGCTTTTCAAATGAATCAATCTCAATGTCCTAGTTACTAGTTCTAAAATGCAATGCGCACACTCATACTCCAAAGAACTTAGCCATACTCATCACACTAAGAAATTCAGATCATGACTCTCCTATTCCTAACAATCAAAGAAACTCATCCTTTAACATTCATTAAAGACCGAACCATGAATCAAACTTATGCACTTTAAAGCAGAACACATTTGGCTAAGGGTGAAGGCTATGAGCATAGAATGATCTCATTCGAAAAGGGTTTTTATTTAAAACAAGGTTTTCTCTCAAAAAAAATTTAAAACACAAACCTTTCACTTAAAACCTTTTTCTTTCTTTCAAATACCAAACTCTTTTGAAACCGAGAGCATATAAACATGAAAACAACCCCTTAAACCCCCAAACTTATTCTAAGCCTAAGTCTAGCTTCAAAATGCAAAGCTAGCAAACATATGAGAACCTAATCATGTCGCCTAAACCTAACACTTTATGCTAAGTTCAAACCGGAAAAAGACCTCACAATGATGTCACACACGAAAACTTGGCCTCAAAGAAAGGTAAGGGTCAAGGTGGGAGTTCTACTTAGGCTCACAAAGAGTGGTGAAAGGAAGAAGAGAGCCTAAATATTTTAAAATCCATGTGTTCATTTTCAAATGCATAAGGATGATAATTGAAATTTCAGATTAAGGTTTTCGCTTATTAGGACAAGTTTTAAATCATGAGACTACAATTCAAGTCACGAAAATCATAGCAAGTGATCCAAGCATGGTAAGAACTTACTTTCAAAGTATGAGCAAAGCATTAGAGAACTACTAACTAGAGTATTGAAACAATTCATGAGTTTAAAACACCCTTTTAAGAAAAACTCTAACCCCTTATGCAAATGTGAACAACCTATATGCTTTAAAATTCTAGACTCAACCCTAAAATGTTTAACAAGATGAATGCAACTACATGAATCTTTGAAAAAAATTTAAAAATTTTACCAATTTTTCATGCAATGAAGACTCAAGGATGCTAAATGGAAAATAAGATCAGAAAACACATGTCAAACCACACACATACTCCCCCAAACTTGCTTGACATCGTCCCGGTGGCAAACAAATTCAAAGGAGCACAAAAACACAAAGCAAAAAGAAGCAAACATGAGCGGTATGTACAATGGAAGAAGGTTGTTACCTCGGGTCTAGTCTCGGCTGGAACTTGAGGATGTTCCAGAGGAGCTAGATGCTACGGCTTTGCCTTTGGAGCCTGGCTCTTGAAGAGCGAGACGCGCCGGTTGAATGTTACTGCCTTGAGTCTAACGGATGACAACTCCTCCGGTTGAAAGCCTCCTCTTCTCGGGTTGTTGAACCTCCTGACTTGCAGCTTGCTTAGGCGAGCCTCCTTGAAGCGATTTGACCTTCTTGGCAAGTTTCTTGAGCATTTTTCCTTGCCATTTGTTGATTTTCCTTTCCATCTCCACAACAGATGCTAGGAACTTCTCCGTCTTGGTTCTCGGTTCGAAATCAATCTTGGGAAGGGTGTAAGCCTCGGGCATCTCATCTTCCGTGGCTGGGGACTCAGACCTTTGACGTGGAGCAATCGCTGGGGCAGGTGTTCCTCCTAGAGGAGCAAAGCACTCTTCTACGTTCGGCAAGAACTCGATGTTCCCAACGCCAAGTAGCTCGGTCTCGTCCTTGTTTGGTACGATGCATACTCTCTTCTCGTTTTCGTCGTCGATGAAAAGATAAGCGTAGAACCCTTCTGCTGGCGTGCATCCCAAGCTGTCGGTATTCCTCATGTAGACCTCATCCATGAAAGCTCTAGCCGGGACGGGTGTGAAATCATGTATAGGTACGCCGGCTTGTATGAATAGAGGAGTGAGGAAACCGCCAATGAATGAAGAGCTTGCCTTGCACCGCAAGGCATAAGCCTTGTACTTCACCAAAGAGGCAGCAAGTACGCATCCATAGTTCACGTCATCGCCGAGTTCATCCTCCATAGGCTCTTCATTCTCCGCCGGATCGCACAACAAATGCTTCACGCCTTGGAACAAGAAGCAAAGCTCGGTCTTCGTGACCGTGAGAGCAACTGACCTTCCGCTGAACATGTTGGCGATCAGCTTCAAGGTGTACCTCAGCACCGGGCTTCTCACTCTCTCGATTATGGCGGTGTTGGCCTTGTAGTCTTCGTTGCTGATCAGGTCCCAAAAATCGTTTGCTCGCGTGAAGGAGGGGAACTCGATTTTGGTGGCGGCTGCGTTTAGACCATATGCTTGACACAGCTCGGGGATTGAGAGGCTGAAGGCTTGACGTCCAACCTTGAAAGAGAGACGGCCTTGTGAAGGGACATGGGCGCTAGGGTTCTCGTAACGAAACTCCAATGTGGCAATGAAGTCTATTGTCACTTCTGGAATGGTTGGGCAATCATGACAGACATCTCAGGCCAATGTTCTTGAGGAGTTGGTCGAAATCTCCAAGGATCCCTAGCTTGAACAGCAGCTCCCGGTCCGCAAACTTAGTAGGCTCGAACCGAAGCCTTTCCAGCCGCTTCTTATCCCTTTTCTCATCCTTACTCCATCAAATCCTTTCTTGAACCGCCACTTCCTGACCTTCTCCTTCTTGTGCCGTCTCCTCTCTCGTTCTCTTAGGAGCCATCGTGCCTGAAACAAGTTTCTCAAGCAAGATAATGAGCAAAACGGCGATCGGATGAGAGAAGAAGGAAGGCAAAAAAGAAAACTTATACTTAATACCCTAGAATTTTGGGGAATTTATAAAAATTATAGCAAAATAATAGAGAATCAAATCTAGAGATACTAGAAAATCCAGAATTTTTCCTATTATTTAGCTAAATTAAAAAATTCAAAACCTCCCTAGCATCTAAAACAATCAATTGCGAAATAAAAAGAGATTTTCTTAAAGATTTTTATCAAATATCCAAAATACCACTTGCAAAGATTCTTAAAGAAGCTTGTTAGCCTTTAGAAACAGATAACTTTCACTCTCTTTGCTTAAAATTTCGAGAAAACAAGAATGAGAGAGTGTGAAGTTGTTGAAAACATTTAAAGGCTAACAAGAAACAAAACTATGGGTAAAAGAAGTGGTTTTCTGACAAAAGTCTTGATCAAGGCACATCTTTCATGGTCAAAGATGCTTGCCTTGACCAAGTTTTGAATTTAAAAACTGGAGGGAAAAGAATAAAGGAGGGAAAGAAAATGTTACCTCGGCACAAGATCGAGTCCCTTTGGTCGATCTAGGACTCGATCTCATGCCCATAATGGCTTGGATCGAGAGGGTTACTTGATTTAGGACACAATTCGATTTGAATCGAGTCGTGGATCGATTGGCTCTCTCGTTCCTTGAGTTTTTGAAATCGCGACTAAGTCCTCGTGATCGAGCCATGCTATCGATTCAGGGGTCGATTCAGCTTGGATCGAGTGGTGGATCTAGTTGACTAATCGATCTGTCTATGAGGGACTTTCCCGAGAGAAAATAGATCGGTCGATCCATTTTTGGATCGATCGATCTGAACTCCAAGAATTTCCCGAGACATTTTAGATCGAGTTCATCACTCGATCTGTCTACTCGATCTCGTCTAGATCGACTGGCTCCTCTCGATTCTCTAGCTCGATCTACTAAAGATCGAGCCAGGATGAGTCGATCTAGCACTCGATCTCTAGCTTATACTCGCCCCCTTTTTACTCCTTTTTGAACTCGGATCTTATCCTGCGTCTCTCACACTTTTTCCTACACACTCATAAAACAAAAACATAAAACTGGAAAAGAAACTAAGCAAGGATATGTACAGGATAAATATGGGAATGCCTCTCAAGTGCGCTTTCTTTAACGCCTTTAGCTAGACTTTACTTGGTTTAGGCAGATGGTGGGTCTTGGAGAAGCATTGAGGTGCTCTCCTTGTCAAATGCACTCGCCATGTATGGCTTCACCCTGTGTCCGTTCACTGTAAATGCACTCCCACTCTTGCCCACCAACGTGACAGCTCCGTAAGGTAGTACTTCCTTGATTTCATACGGACCGCTCCACCGTGACTTCAGCTTTCCTGGAAAGAGCTTGAGCCTCGAGTTGTAAAGCAGCACCAAACTCCCTTCCTTGAGCTCCTTAGGCACCAGTTTCTTGTCATGAGCAGCCTTGGTACGCTCCTTGTAGATCCTAGCGCTTTCGTTAGCGTCCAGCCTTAGCTCATCAAGCTCGTGCAAGTGGATCAAACGCTTCTCCTGAGCCGTCTTCAGATCAAAATTCAGCCGCTTCACAGCCCACAACGTCCTATGTTCCAACTCAACGGGAAGATGACACCCTTTACCGTAGAGAAGAGTGAAAGGAGTGGTACCAATAGGCGTTTTGAAAGCAGTCCGGTAAGCCCACAAAGCGTCATCTAGTTTCACTGCCCAATCCTTCCGAGTAGTCCTAACTGTTCTCTTGAGTATCGCTTTGATCTGGCAGTTAGAGACCTCCACTTGGCCACTCGTTTGAGGATGGTAAGGCGTAGCTACCTTATGCTTCACGCCATACTTCTTTAACAGATTTTCAAACAGCTTGTTGATGAAATGGCTCCCGCCGTCGCTTATCACCACCTTGAGAAATCTAAACCTCTGGAAAATAATGCTCTTAAAGAGCTTGATCACCACCTTAGAGTCGTTTGTTGGGGAAGCAATGGCCTCAACTCACTTAGAGATGTAGTCAACAGCCACCAGTATGTACTTGTTGCCGTATGATGAAGGAAATGGCCCCGTGAAGTCTATGCCCCACGCGTCAAAGACGTCTACCTCAAATATGGGAACTTGGGGCATCTCGTTCCTCTTAGTAATATTCCCTGCTCTTTGACATGCCTCACAGCTCATCACGAACTCATGGGTGTCTTTGAAGATGGACGGCCACCATAAGCCAGCTTGCAAGACCGTTGTAGCGGTTTTGAACGAAGCAAAGTGCCCTCCATACAAGGATCCGTGGCAATGAAAGATGATATCTCTTGCATCTTCCTCTGTCACACATCTTCTGTACAGGCTATCTACTCCTCTCTTGTATAGATAGGGATCATCCCTATCTATGGTAGTTGTCAAGATGCGACAGCTCTTCCCCACATGCCAAGTAGTTCACAATATCCGCGTACCAAGGGAGATCCTCCTCTTTGAAACTCAGAACTTCCTCAAACTGCCCCTCTAAGCTCCCACAAACAGCCGTAGTGATTGCCATGAGTTATTCCTCGGGGAGAGAATCGTCCAAAGGAAGAGATTCGTTGATCCTTAACCGAGAGAGATGGTCAGCAACGCCGTTTTCTATCCCTTTCTTGTCCTTGATTTCCATGTCAAATTCTTGAAGTAAGAGGATCCATCTCAAAAGCCTCGGCTTAGTGTCCTTCTTGGAATAGATATAGCGCAAAGCCGCGTGATCCGTGTAAACTATGGTCTTGGAACCCACGAGGTAAGCCCCAAACTTCTCAAAGGCGAATACAACCGCCAATAGCTCCTTCTCAGTAGTGGTGTACCTCGTTTGCGTGTCATCCAAGGTTCTTGAAGCATAGTATATCACGTGCAGCTTCTTATCCTTCCTTTGGCCTAGAATGGCTCCCACGGCATAGTCACTAGCATCACACATAATCTCGAAAGGTAGAGTCCAGTCTGGTGCTTGCACTATGGGCGCGGATACTAGGACCTCCTTGATGGTCAAGAAAGCTTGCAAACACTCCTCATTAAAGTCCAGCCTTATATCTTTACCCAAGTACAAGGCAATCTTCCCGTTCTTGACGTCTATTATGGCTCCGGCGGTGGCTAAGAAATGTCTACCGAGAATGAGCGGATCCTTTGGTTCTTCATCCATTTCCAAGACAACGAAGTCTGTAGGCACGTTCACTCCACTGATCTTCACTGGCAAGTCCTCAAGCAATCCCACGGGTAACCTCACACTCCTGTCAGCTAGTACCAACGAGATTCTACAGTCCTTGAAACGGGCAAAGCCAAGTTTCTTTGCCACAGAATGAGGCATCAGATTTATGCTAGCTCCGAGATCACAAAGGCAACTCTTGAACTCCAAAGGACCTAAAGCGCAAGGTATAGTGAAGCTTCCAAGGTCTCCCAACTTCTTAGGGACTATCTCCTTGTGTATCACAGCACTACACTCCTCACTTAAAACAAGCACTTCCTTACTTTCCTTATTCTTCTTCACGAGAGTGTCTTTGAAGAATTTGGCGCATTTAGGCATCATTGCAAGGCTGTCCACGAGAGGTAGCTTGATCTCTACGTCCTTAAGATGCTTCTCAAAGAAGACTCTATGCTGCTCTATGAGTTGCTTCTTGAAACGGCCGGGAAAAGGTAGCCTAGGCACATACGGTGGAGGTACATAAGCATCCTTTTCCTTAGTAGTTTGCTCCGCTTTCTTCTCAACAACCGCTTTGTCTCCTCTTCTTGGCCCTTGAATTCAGACATTGTCAAAGTTGATCTCATCATCAGCTGAAAGCTTACCCTCCCCCTCTTGAATGACAACGTCCTCGTTGTTCTTGGGAGGAACCGTAGGTGCAAGCTCCTTTCCGCTTCTTAACGTGATGGCGTTGACATATTCCTTAGGATTCTGCTCACACTTGCCCGGTAGGCTATTCTGACCACTTGTACTCGCCTTTCCTTTCTCTAGCTGCTTGATCTTGTTGTTTAAGTTGGTGATCTGAGTAGAGAAGTCAGTGAGAGACGAGTCTAAACGAGTGTTCATCTCGGAAAACTTCTGGTTTGTAGAGGCTTGCCCTTGAATCAATTGTTGAAACATAGCTTGGACAGGATCAACTTGTTGTTGCATCGGTTGTTGCTGCTGAGGTACAAAGCCGGGAGGGTACATTGGCGTATAACCCTTGTTTCCTTGCTGTTGTCCTCGAAAGTTGTTCTGCCCTTGCCCTTGGAAGCCACCACTCGGCTGAAAACCTTTGTTGTATGGTACAAAAGGCTTTGCTTGCTGAGCAGGGTACACTTGATCCTTAGGGTTTGCTACATTGGTGCTGCGGTATGAGAGATTGTTGTTCTGGTTGTAGCCTTGTGAATAGCCTTAAGGTTTGTAGTTGTTTTGACCAGCCACCCAATTGGCTTCTTCTTGGCTCAACTCAAGCTCCTCTTGGCTCTCATCCGCTTCACCAACAAAGTGAACATGCTTCTGATTTGCCAAAACCAACTTGTCAATCTTCTCGTGTAATGATTTCAACTCTTTCTTGTGAGACTATAGCTCAGAACCTCGCGGTGCACGGTCATAATCTTCAGCATAGTTGCCGTCACTTAGTGCTAAGTTCTCAATCAGCTCCATGCCTTCTTCTACCTCTTGACCAAGGAAGTTCCCCTTACTGGCCGTGTCAAGCAACAACCTGATCTTTGGTGAAGCTCCGCGGTAGATAGTGCTTAGAAGAGTCTCTTCGCTGAAGCCGTGGTGAGGACATTGGATAGTGTAGTCCTTGAATCGTTCCATGGCTTCATTGAAAGTCTCATTATTCCTTTGCGTGAAGCCGCTGATCTCGCTTCTTAGCCTTGCCGTTCTGGTGCTAGAGAAGAACTTTGAGAGGAAAGCCTTCTTACACTCGGCCCATGAGGTGATGGTGCCTTGAGGAAGTGTTTTCTCCCAATGTCTAGCCTTGTCTCCAAGAGAGAATGGAAAGAGACACAGCTTGAAAGCATCTTCGGATATGCCGTTTATCTTGATCATCCCACATACTTGCTCGAAATTGTCGAGGTGCTCCAAGGGATCTTCCATTGCTTAGCCGTGAAACTTGTTGTTTTGCACCATGGAGATGAAACCCGGCTTAATCTCGATGTTGTTTTTTGTACATGAGGAGGAGTGATCCCAAACCTATTGTGGTGAGTATTGGGAGCATCTCCGGCTCCTATGATCCTTGGGGGTCTAGCCGCATGTTGGGGGTTTCCATTGCCCCTTCCCACTGCCCCGTGAGCTGGAGGAGGTCCCTCTGGATGCTCATGCTCAGCCATAGCTTCAAAGTCAACCAAACCGTGCTGAACAATCTCCTCAAAAGCTCTAGCTTGTTCTCTTACTCTTCTTTGCCGTGAATGACCAAGTTGATGGATGTTGTCCAAGGGTTGAAGTAGATTGTTGTCTCCCCTTGAACGAAGGTGCATGTACCTGAGAGAAACACGTTTGAGAGTAGAGAGATTAGTAACTTAAACAAAGTAAAGCTTAGTCTTTACTAAGCCCCAAATCTCTATGCTTTCTAACACTCCTAGAATGACAACGGCGCCATTTGATAACGATGTTTTTGCAAGTCGAGGATGCAATGAGGCTATCAAAACTCAAATGCAAAACCAGGTTGTAGTACAGTATGCAAGAGAGTGTCAATCCATTCCTAGGAGCTAGAAAGGTCAGAGAGAATGCAAGAGCAGTGTAAAGCTAAGCAAATGACAAGCGATTTTATAAAAATCCTAATAACTATATGCAGCAACCAAATGGAATGCAAAACTATTT
The DNA here is from genome assembly GCA_911865555.2 of Thlaspi arvense. NCBI lineage: Eukaryota > Viridiplantae > Streptophyta > Magnoliopsida > Brassicales > Brassicaceae > Thlaspi > Thlaspi arvense. The sequence continues at coordinate 15,677,601 of OU466858.1, forward strand.
TAAAATTACTAGGAAAGAGTGAACTACCACGACGAAATGACAGAATGATTAAAATGCAAAGCTATGAATTTATAAAAATCGACTAGTGGATCGACCACAGGATCGACCACTAGATCGAGCAGTTTGGATCGATCTCGTCTAAAAATGCAAATATGAAGAAACTAATGACCAGGATGCGACGAATATCAAGCAAATGATTAACGAAGATGTGAGAATGCTAAGAAAGAAGGGTCTAGGGTTGAGATTCATGTTAGGGGTTTCAAAGGTCCAAGCTTGGTTTGAAAACTCTAGATCTACTCACTTTGTGAGATTCTCTAAGCCTTGAAAACAAAACAAGACCCATCCATGGCATGTGGTATGGATCACTCTCTCATTCTCTCCTCCAGACCCATGGCGTTTGGCAGAAAAAGAGATTGAGAGGCAAGGAAAACAGATTTCAACCATGCGGCTTAACTAGTCCTCTAAACTACCATGGCGTTTGGGAAAGAGTAACTAGCCTGTAAGATGTGATTTTCAGAGATCTCTGGATCCTGTCAAGGTAAGAGCTCTCTCTGATCATAAAGATCTTGGCGTGAGACTCTTTAAGCCTTAGGGACTCAATATCTTAGAAGAGAAAGCTATTAAGAACGAGAAAACAACAAAGTTGAAAAACACTTTAGACCCCGTGAATCCTCTCAACCCCGAAACCCAAATCAAACTACTCACTACACATTAAGTAAACTAAGTAAAGCACGAAGAATGAAACGATAAACATGAAAAACGATTACTTAAAGCTTAAACGATTCGAAATATTCAAGAACAAAGCTCAAAGTATAACAATGGCGGATCGTCTCCAAACCAGAGAGAAAAAGCATAAAAAGATAAGAATGAAAAAGTGTGGGGGAAAAGATCATCGCCGCCTTCCCAAAATGGGCCAAACAGCTCGATGGTCCCCCCCTTGCTAGCGGCCAAAAACAGTTGAAAGGACTGAGATCGACCTCGGGATCGAGCGTGCTTCTCGATCATCTTCGGACATCGTGTCTTCAACTCGATCTGTGTCTCGATCTTCTTCGGTAGATTGAGTGTTGCATCCGATCCTGGTATCGATCTTTTGGCATATCGAGTGCTGGACTCGATCTGGCTCTCGCTCTGCATGGCGTCATTTACGTCCGTACCAATTGATCGATTACTTCACTTGATCTCCGTCTCGATCAGATTCTTTGGATCGGAAGGATTACTCGATCTTCTGGTCGATCTCTCCTAGATCGACCGGCCGTGCTCGATCTGCTCCCCGATCTCTGGTCCTTAGCAAACATCCGTTGTTCCCACGAACCTCCACACTAGCCTCAGCACGTCCACGAACTCCCCGACTCCAAAGTTGCCAGAAACAACCTGAATATGATGCAAAATGCAAGGAACATGCGTATGCTGGTGCAAGAATGCTCTAGGACCTAAAGTGATGCAATCTAGCCTAAAGTGTGATGTAAATGCATGAAAAGCTAACTTATATGTATGCAAAATACATGCAATATGCAGTAACATCACAATCCTCTAATGGTACATAAGTAAGAATGACGAAGACATCGACCGAGAAAATGACCTCATGTTAAGAAATATCCAATAACACAATCCAATACAAGGAAACTTAGGGAAGGAATCAACAAGGCATTAAAACCCCTCTCAATCGACATAGAGCTCGGACATCCGTTCAAAATTGCATCCCCAAATTTACAACTTCCAGGAGAGCTCCAATACATCATAAATATATGTAATAATATATTTTGCACGTTTACGCCTTAAGAAAAAATAGCCTTGTACAAACCAAGGCATGTCTGCTTAATGAAAAAGAAATAAAGTTTAAAACATCAGGAATCTCATGTAGACCTGACAGTCGGTTTTTTACAATCAATTACTCAAGCTTACTCATGCTATTGTAGCACTTGAGGATCAATCCAAAGGGGTTATGATTAACAACACCAAGAATTCATGAAACTATCTAAATTAAGCAAATTCAAAAAGGAGTTTTGTATAACATTAAGTGAATTCTAAAACAAGACACCAAACTTAAAAAAAACCAAATTCAAGATTAGTTGGACTTTGACAGGGTTTGGGTCTGGCTCTGGTCGCTGGTTGGACTGTTCGTGCTGGTGGTCCGCACCGGTCTCCTAGTTTTTCGCCGCAAGCTAGGCTGGTCACGTGAAACAAGATGTTTTTGGTCCTGAACCAAATATCTTTAGCCTCTAATCAGTTGTAGAATAGAGATCATGTATCAAATCATTTGTGGAAGATGAGATACAAACAATGCCATAAGCTAAGCAATGATGGGGTTTTGATTAAACAAGGACAAGTCTAACAACCTAAGAATGCAATGGGAAGAAAGCAGAAACTAAATGCAAGTGAATAGAACTAAGCAATGAGCTTAAAACAATGACTAAGTAGGAACTAAACAAGAATGATAACTAAAGCAAGAACTAAGCAAGATGATCTTAAAGATAATTGATTAAAAGCAAGACTCAGGGTTCTAAGCAATTGTTAGATAGTGGTTTTCAAGAGTGAAAATGGGGATTTCTAACAAAAGCAAGCATCAAGCATTCATGACCAGCAATTTTCAATGTTGTACTCCTCGAAAAGGTATATAAAAGGAACCAACTTGGCGTCAATAAGCAGTTCATATTCAACAAGATTGAAGTGTCAAACCCACTTGTGATGGCGTATTCTTCAACCATGAGCATAAAGATCAGAACCATTCTAGCCTAAGAGATGTACTAATCAAGATATCATTATCTCACTCAAGCAATAATTCAGATCAACTTATCAATCTTGTGAACCAATAAGGACCTAGTTAGCTAAACACCAATCAAGAATATGGACTCAGCATACAGCTGCAACATCCTAACAATGCTAAGCAATGAGCAGGAATGAAACAAAGGAAACATTGATATACGACCTCGATATGGCTCGGGCAGCGCGCATCGGCTTCCTTTCTTGATGCTGGACCTCGATGCAGACCAACGGCTTAGACTCCTCGTTCTGATCCTCTTCCTCACGTCCTGCAGCTTACATTGAGCACACTCCACGGATGTTCTGCTCGATATCCTCGCTCGATATGGACCAGACTTTGCAAAAGCTACATTTCTGACATCCTCTTCGATCATGAGCTGCTTTAATCTCCTTTCCAACTCCAAGAATCTCCAAAAACACCTGAAAACCACCAAAAACATGCACATGTATGTAAATGTATGCAATCCTAAGCTAAATGCATGCCATGTTATTCTAAGTGCAAATGATACTAAAATGCTAAACTATAATGCAAAAACAAAGAAAAATATGCATGAAATGCAGCCTAAAATGCTTTGAAATAGCAAGCTATCAACACCCCCACACTTAGCTTTTGCTTTCCCTCAATATGAGTTCCCATTTAAAACCCCATCACCACGTTAAGTATATGACTTGTTGTAATGGTTCCTGTCCTACAACACCAACATGTGGTAACTGAGCCTCTTGCTCTGCATCCTCTTTTCTTCTAACTCTTGAACTCTCTGTCTTACATCTCCTCTCCTATGAATGTTGTCAATGGAAGGAGTCAGATTTGATGAGCCTTTGGACCTCAAATTCCTACAAGTACCTGAAAAAATAGAGCACAAAAAAGAGAGCAAATTAGTAACCTTAATGTAAAGAACTTAGTCTAACAGCAATGTTAAACTCAAATAATCCACAAATGGCAACAGCGCCAATTTGAAACAAGATGTTTTCGGTCCTGAACCAAATATCCTTAGCCTCTAATCAGTTGCAGAATAGGGATCAGGTATCGAATCTTTTGTGGATGATAAGATGCAAACAATGCCATAAGCTAAGCCATGATGGGGTTTTGATTAAACAAGGACAAGTCTAACAATCTAACAATGCAATGGAAAGAAAGCAGAAACTAAATGCAAGTGAATAGAACTAAGAAATGAACCTAAAGCAATGACTAAGTAGGAACTAAGCAAGAATGATAACTAAAGCAAGAACTAAGCAAGATGATCTTAAAGACAATTGATTAAAAGCAAGACTTAAAGTTCTAAGAAATTGTGGGATAGTAGTTTTCAAGAGTGAAAATGGGGATTTCTAACAAAGGCAAGCATCAAGCATTCATGAACCTCTTGTGATGCCATATTCTTCAACCATGAGCATAAAAATCAGAACCATTCTAGCCTATGAGATGTACTAATCAAGCAATCATTCTCTCACTCACGCAAGAATTCAGATCAACTCATCTAACCATGCTTAGAGATGAGATAACAAACTATTTAATGAACCATATGCATCAATAAATACCATATTCAATCAAAAGGAGCAAGCTTTATGAACAATAATCACTTTGCAAGAGAAAGAGACAACAGAGAAAAATTAAATAAGCCTAATCACCCCTTAATCACATCTAAATCGCCACTTTCCCTACTTGGAACCCCAAATCTAAGGTAGACTAGTCACTAATCATGTGTTAATCCCATTTGTTTAGAGTTAAACATGACTAGATGAGATTAAAATGCAAAGATAATAAATCTAAACTACCAAGGTCCTAGATAATCATCAAGAGACAAGATTAAACCATAAAAATGTAAACTTTATTAAAGATAAAGATTCTAAGGCAAATCGCCCTTTTGGGTTTAGAGAAGAGAGTGTTTTTGATGAAAGACTAAACTTGGATAAAGATAATGTTTTATGGCTTCCCTTTTATAGTTAGGAACCAAAAGAAGCATAAAAAACCTAAAAATAAGACAAGGTCAACAAAAGTCAAATGATCAATGCGTGGATGAGTTGTATCGAGGTGGTACGGAGGGTGTTCTGCTCGATATGCGACCTCGATATGGCTCGTGCAGCGCGCATCAGCTTCCTTGCTCGATGCTAGACGTCGATGCAGACCAACGGCTTAGACTCCTCATGCTGATCCTCTTCCTCACATCCTGCAGCTTACATCGAGCACACTCCACGTGTGTTCTGCTCGATATGGACCAGACTTTGCAAAAGCTCCATTTCTACCATCCTTGTTGATTATAAGCTGCTTTCATCTCCTTCCCAACTCCAAGAATCTCCAAAAACACCTGAAAACCACCAAAAACATGCACATGTATGCAAATGTATGCAATCCTAAGCTAAATGCATGTCGTGTTGATTCTAAGTGTAAATGATACTAAAATGCTAAACTATAATGCAAAAACAAAGGAAAAGATGCATAAATGCAGCCTAAAATTATCTAAAATAGCAAGCTATCATCGCACTGGCCTAAAGCTCGTGTTTGCGCCTATCTTTATGCCTCGCCGTAGTTCATCCCAGTCATGCCCTCTGTCTGCAATGAGCTCCAGGTATTAGGCTGCAGAATATTCCGCCAGCGTCGTCCTGCATCTGATGTCGTGTCGGCTGTCCTGAGGTAGGCTGCAGTCTGGCCATCCACGCTGTGGTCTGCGCCCAAGCGAAACAATGTCTGCTGACTTGTGTTTGATCCTTCTCATGGCCCTTGTTTGCACCTTGCTCATCCAACAACTCCCTATAGTTTCTAGGGCCTCCAAATAAAAAAAGGAACACTCCAAATGCAGCACAAAATGGCAGTTCTATGCTAATATGATCTAAAGTCTAAAATGAATGAAAGCAAGGCTACTATACATAAATGCACTTATGAAACAAGATAAATACTAACTTAAATGAATGTTGAAATTATCGAAATAATAAAACTATCAACTCACCCAAAGCTTGCACTTTGCTTACCCTTAAACAAACACATAAGAACAAGATGCAGAAGATGTTTGAAGGTGGGCTCCAATCCAAAAATGCCAATAAGAAAAATCAAATCATTGTCCGAGTTTACAGTTCTAGGATGCAATTCAGTTTGTTATGGACTTCTGCAAATTTTTTAGTAAGATCCATAGTTGTTCTAGCTTCACCTTAGAGAAGATGTTGTAGTATCCCTTTGATTTCAGAATCATGGGCAGTAGAAGTTGAAGCTTGTCCTTGTGGGGCAAATCCAGGGGGTGTGGTAGAATGGGCAGTGTAACTTCGTGAGGCAGGAGAGTGCTGCTGGAGAGTTGCTTGGTTCCCCTGAAAGCAAGGCTGTATAGAACATGAAAAACCAACAAGGTTGACCTCCATGTCGGTATGTTGCAAGAGTGTGTCCATCTTAGCCTTGAGTTCCTCAATCTCCATTTTGCTTGCAGTCAATCCAGCTACATGAGTTGCAAGTATGATGTCAGTGTCTTCACAATGGCTGCCATCACTTGTAGCCAGATTCTCAACCAGCTGCCAACCCTTGCCAATTTCAGTTCCTAGGAATTGGCCATTGCTAGCAGTATAAGGAAGTATCCTTAGTTGTGGAGTCACACCTCTGTAAAGTGTGCAAATGATAGACTGATCTGAAACGCCATGGTGAGGACACTGCTGAGTATAATCCTTAAGCCTCTCACAAGTATCAGAAAATTTCTCTTGAGGGTCTTGTTTGAAACAGGAAATAGCATTCCTCAGCTTTGCTTTTCTAGATGTGGAGAAGAACTTTGCAAGGAAGACAACTTTGCATTGAGCCCAAGAAGTAACTGAACCTGCAGGAAATTTCTTTTCCCAACCATGTGCTTTACCACCAAGGGAGAAAGGGAATAACCTGGCCATGAATGCATCTTATGAAACCCTATGCAACTTCGTCAAACTGCAGATTCTGTCAAACTCATCTAAATGATCTAAAGGCTCCTTTGTTGAAAGCCCATGAAACCTGGTGTTCTGCACCTTTGCAATGATCCCACTCTTGATTTCAAAGTTGACATCCGCTAGAGGTGGTAGAGTGATGCCAAGACGTGATGTATGAAAGCCTGGTGTATCTCCTGCTCCAGTGAACCTTGGAGGAGTATTGGCTGCCATGTTGGTACCTGAAACACTGCTCAGGTAAAGTTGTCAATAACTATAACAAAACAAAGAACTTAGTCTCACAGAAAATTAAAATCTCTTTGATCAAACAATCACATAAGGCAACGGCGCCAAATTGATAAGAATGTTTTACTACTTAAGCAATTAACCCACTACTAATTAGTTGTAGTATAGTCTAGGGTCTTTTATCAATCCAAGTGGGAAAGATGATGCATAGAGAATACAAGAAATTCTGTGAGCTAGGCCAAGCAAGAAAAGGTTTATAAAGTTTCTAACACCCTAAACAATTACCAAACTGAAACATGACAATGATAAAAGTGAAGCACATACATCAACAGTAAATAAACTTAAGTAAACACAACCTTCAATTAGCAAAAACAGAGTAAAAAGCAGAGCAGATGCAGGACAAATTAGAAATTTGTAAAGAAGGGTCGTAGGATGGGAATAATCAACCTATAACGATCCTTAGCTTCAAACAAGATATTCAAACAATTAATGAATGCATAATCTTTTATCATACTCTAACATGTAAATCAATCCACTTTCATGACAATGATTCATTTGAATGCAACTTAATCAATATCTAATTCTCATTAGTGATCAGGAAATAAACAAGCATAAAGAAACTGTCATATCTAGCCAATATGCTCCCTAGTCATCCATTCTCATGTGTAAGGATAAGCAAATCCACTAAGAGGTTGGTTCAAGCATTTCAACAAACACTTATGGTGCAGAGAAAACCTAAATTCGAAATCTAGATGATCAGTATGAATCAAGCATTAAGAACATCATATAGAAAAGGATCTAACATCATCTATACCTAAACATCATGTTCTAAGCCTTGGATCATCTTAAATCTAACTCATCCTAAAACCCGCAGAAAAGACTACCCACAATTCATGCTTAATCTATCAAAAACTAAGCAAGAGATGTAGGAAATCATGATCAGAATCAATAACAAGACAATCAACAACCATAATTACAAACTTTTATTAAGGACTCTATTTGTTACTTACAAATACTAAAAATTCTGGAAAAAGCTTAAGAACAATAGAGAGAGTTTATGGATACGATAAAAGCATAACTCTAGATTAATGATGGATAAGATAAGAGGATAAGGTTTGATTTAAATAGTCAAAGGATTAGGCCTTGGTCAAACCCTTGGTCAAATCTGGGCGGAAGGAGGTCAGTCTGGAGTGTAGTAGCCGAGGTAAGTGGCTGGGGTGACTTCTTGAAACTTCTGCCCGACTCGAGTTTGGGTTTATGCGTGGACTCGGAGTAGATAAGTTTTGGTCCAATAACCTTTTTTGTATCAAATTATTAATTTTGTAACTGATCACTACATAAATTTTAATTTGGTCAAAAATAAATAATTCATTTTGTGAAATCAGAATAAAAACTTGATCAAGTCATATATTTTCTACAATTAAATAACTGATTTCAATCAATTTTATAACTTAATATTAACTGAGAGCATTATGGACCAAGAGATGGAGTTGAAAAGTCTTATCTCTCTCATTTTTTATAACAAGAACATGAAACAACAATCTAGACATGTTTGTTTTTTCTCCTTTTCTTTAGTTTTTCACCATGAAAGTACAACACAGAAAAAATGTTCAAAAGCTTATTATTTTAGGATGATGTAAAAGAATAATGCAGTTGTATCATGGTATTCGGATTACTATATAACCGTCGTACTACAAAGCATTTACATAATTAAAGGAACAGATCACCATGTTTCGAATCTGCGTTTTATTTTCCTAAATTACTACTTAATTAGTATTATTTTATATTATATTTATCCATTTATTTTATATAATATTTCATAAATTATCAGTTTGCTTAATTATAGTAATTAGATTCTTACAGCTTGCTCGTATGTTTGTTGACAGAGAGAGAAAATCTTCTTCGGGTAGGTGGTATGTTCGGATGCAAGACGACTTTGGCGAGTGTTGTCAAGAGGAGACCGAACATGAAGTCAACTCGGGGTAGAAAAGCAAACCCACACTATCTTGTTTGACCAACTCTTTGTAACTTCTTCTGTATTTTAGTTTCCTAATTGTTAAATAAAGTGAACTATTTGTTCATCACTTTCTCTCTTTTCAAATTTATAGGATTTTTTTGTTAGATTTTTTTGTAATATGCGAATTTGAACTCAGACAGTGATACTGTGACAAACCACTAACTGACAACATTAAGTGACAAACCACTAAAATTGGCTATATTTTTATTTTATTTTGTCATAACCGTCCATTAGAATGGGCATAAAGACTTGTTTTTAAATCCCAGAGTGGAGAAACTTTCACTAAAATGAGTAGTTGTTTTGAAACTCAATGTAAAATTAATAAAGGATTTGCTAATTTTGAGTAAACAATTTTTTGTGTTTTATAAAAATTTAAATGAGTAGAATAAAAATAAAAAAAATATTATTTTGAGTTTTTATGAAATTTATAAAATTTAGAAAAAATAAATAAGCGGAAAATTATTTTTTTATAAGTTTTTGGATTTTAAATGAAACAAACTGAATGATATGAAAATGAAATAGCAAAAAATTGTAAAGGAGTAAGAATACAACTGGGATAGGAGCTTTTAAATTCTGATATCAATGATATAAGAATGGATTCCACCAATTCTTAACACACTTGAATCAAACTTTCAAGCCAAAAGGTGGAGATGATTAAATGATGAAGTAAAAAGTTAACCTGATTTCACAAGCTCAGTTTTGAGATTCTAGTTTTCAAGGGCTCTTCCTCGTATGAACAACTAGACTCTCTACAAGAGTTTCAAACTTTGATTCCACAAATGCTTAGAAAACTTGCAACAATAATGTTTAAAAGAGACACTCTTTAATAAATAACAAAAGAGGGTTTTTCTTAACTATTTCTTGGTGAGTTTCAAAATTTACAATGCTTTGAGCTTATATAGTGCTGTAAATAAAGACATACAATGGTAACAAAGATATAAAATAAAGCATAAAATCTGATGTAACAAAATGCTAGTCATTTGGCTTAATGGGGGAAAATGTTTGATTTGTGAAGGGGCTTGATTTGGGGGCTTAAGGGGAGGGAACGGATATTGACTCTTCAGAATGATTTGAATTATTAGGATCTCCTCCTAGGAATGTAGGGTCGAGATTAGGTAGATATGATGGCTGCTGGTCTTTGTTTCCTTTTGATATGAAGTTAGCATGTTCAGAAAAGGAAATCTTGTCCTTGATGCAATCTTCTTTGACTTGTAATAAAATGGGGCGAATGTTGACTTGATCTGGTGGTGTGGGACTCTTGTAAGCTTCTGTACACGTGAGAGAAGGCGAAAAATTTGCCAGTAAAGAAAACAATCACCCGAATTAAACACACATAATTTTTAAATTTTATTCATAACAACAGAAAACATAATATAATAAAAATAATATCTTTTTAAAAAAGTATTTGATGGTATTCTACAAATAATCATGATTTATGAAAATAATCATAATTTTCTTAATAAAAATGATCATTTAATTCTTCAAGTTTTTGTCATTATACAGATTAATTCCTCAACTTTTAATTTGACAAATTAATTCCTCAAGTATATGTTGACTTTGCAAAATTGCACTGAGAAATAAAGTTAATGGTAACGTTTCCGTTTTCTTCTTTAACGTTGATTTTTTTTATGCCTAAACTTACAAAATTAAAGTTAAGTTGAGGATTTAATCAGCACACATAATAGTTGGGGAATAAATTTGCCGATTGCAAATACTTGAGGAACTAAATGAGCAATTTCTCTCTTGGTAAGACATATATCCAAAGTTTCCTTGCTTGGCTCCAATAATGCACATATAGGTCCATTTATGTGAATGAATGGTTCTCCCTTGGTTTGATTTGAATGGCTTCGGTTATTGGATTTTTTTGATGTCGCTGAATACTCTTCTAGCTTCTGTGGTGGTCGAATGAAAGGTTTGGTTGCATTAATTGCATTGCTTCTCCTTGTTTCAATAAGTAGCTCCAATGTAGGTCCATGCATATGTTTTGTTATCTTGCTGGTTTCATCTCAGTTCTCTTGCATTTTAATCAGAACCGGTGATGTTTTGGGTTGTATAAAATGTCCCTCTTGATGTATATATCCTCCTTGGTACGATGCATCATTTGGTAAGCCTTTATATCCTCCATAAGCATCCGCTAGCCTCCTTTCTCCTTCAGGTACAAGCGGTTATGGCTCCATTTTAGCTCCTTTATAGCTCCTCTCCTCTGGTACATCTAGCATGGTACTGCTGTCCACATCATATATGATGAGGACATCAGTAGCAGCCAAGGTTAATCCAACAAGAGAAGCTGCATTGGAGCTAAACCAGAACCTGTCTTACACATACATGAGGAGAAACGAAGACTTAAAGCTGTTTACTAGGAAATTAAGGACTCACGACCAAAAGAACAGCATATAATAGACCAAGGAGGACATATTACACAAGACAAAACACCTTTGGTTCAGTTTAAATTGGAAGAGGATCAAGCTAAATCACCCAAACCATCAAATCGCATGAATGGACCAACATATGCATTATCAAGACCACTTAAGGAAACCTCGACCTTACCTTATGTCAAAACACATAATTTGTCATCGCAAGGAGTTACCAAAGAAGGAAGACCACCAAATCAAGTCATTAACCCCATCAAACCAACTCAACACGAAAAAGATACCACCATGAAAGAACTTGCCTTATTCAGATTTAATTACTTGGCTCCCAAAGAAAAGGCTGACCAACGACCACTTATAGCTTTCAATCTCAACCCTACATTCATAAGAGGAGATCCTGATCATTCAAACCATTCTGAAGACTGAAGATTCGTTTCCCCCCTTCATGCCCCCAAATCAAGCTTCTTCACAAACCCATCATTTTTCTCCTTAAAGCCAAAAGGGCTAGCTTTTGATTTACACCAAATTTTATGCTTTCTTTTATTATGACCGTTTTATGCCTTTACTTTGAGCCTTATATAAGCTCATGACATTGTATTTTCATGGGAACCCAAATAATTAAAGAAAAACCCCTTTGTTATTTCTAAAGAAAGTATTTCTTTAAATTATCTTATTTATTGCAAGTTTTCTAAGTCTTTCTGGAATCAAAACTTTCCGTTAAGTGATAGCTTGATATATTAAAGCTTTTTAGACTGCATTTCATGCATCTTTTCTCTTGTTTTTGCATTGTAGTTCAGCATTTTAGACTCATTTACACTTATAATCAACTTTGCTTGTATTTAGCTTAAGAATGCATACATGTGCATGTTTATGATGACTTACATGTGTTTTTGGAAGTTCTTGGAGTTGGGAAGGAGATGAAAGCAACCTATGTTCGAAGGAGATGCCAAAGAAGGAACTTTGCAAACTCTGTGTCCATATCGAGGTCCAGCATCGAGCAGAACATCCATGAGGCTTGCTCGATGTGAAGCGTGGGACGAGGAAGAAGGATTTGACCAAGGACTCCGAGACTGCACCGGGGTAGTGCACCGAGCCAAGCATGCCGTTCAAGCCAATACAAAGAGACATGGCATATCGAGGTCCAGCATCAAGGAGAACACCAAGAACCTAGCTCGATATCGAGCTGGCCACATCGAGCAGAACACCTTCCCTTGCACCCGGATGCGTCAACGCCGAGAGTTGTCCAAGATTCTTGGCGTATTTAAGCTAAACTTTATCTTTTTTAGCACTTATCTTTTTAGAACATTATCCTAGATGAGTATATTGGCGTTTAGGTAGCATGTTTGGTCTTTAAGAGTCTTGTGTTTTCATGATGGTTTTGCACAAATACGCCATCACAAGTGGGTCTGACATGTGCTTAACTTAATCATATCTGTTCTGTTTACAGATTGATTGATTTAGTGGCTTGGTCATGTTCTTCGCTTGTTATTGGTCTTGACTATCCTAGGATTGATACTAAGAAATCCACAAGTCATCATTGCTCTAGCCTTGAACCTGCACCTTATTGTTCTTTGCTTTGATCATCTTGTGTTCTGTTTTCCTCTGTTTTTAGTAGCTTTGCTTTTGTTCTATTTATTGCCTTACATTTCAAGTTATTGCATTTAGCATTCATTTTGGTTCTTGTACTTCCTTTGCTTTGTTTACCTTAGTCCTGTTGCATTTAAATCATTGTCTTGTTAGTTTCTATTGCATTTAGTTTCTTTGCATTACATTGCTTGCTTTAGTCTTGTTAGCACTGCGCCTCATTATTGCATTTCATCATTGATCATTTAGGTTATTAGAATCATCCTTCTTCATCATACATGGTTAAGCTTAGTTAGTGCCTTGCGTCTCTTTTATTTTAGCTCATAGATGGATTGATAAAACGTCTTCTATACTACATCTGATTAGAGAGGGATTGAATTGGGACCCAAAAGTCCTTCTTCAATTTGGCACCATTGCCGTTCTAGGATTCTTACATAATTGAGTTTAGGTTCTTGCTTGGACTTAACCACCTTTTACCTTACTAATCACTTTCCTTTCTTGCTCTGTTTTCTCAGGTGCCATCGCTAATCCAAACCACTTTGGACCTGCTCATCAAGATCAATTCAGAGAGGATGAAGCTCCAGTTCAGAGGTTACATAGGCCAGTGCCTGAGATTGCTAGAAGAGCACATCACATTGGATCTCATGATGCTCCTTACCTTCATACTAGACGCAGAGGTATACTCCCTCCACCATCACAAGAGCATCACTTTGAGATCAAGAGTAGTGTGATTGCAATGGTACAAGCCAACCGCTTCAATGGTACACTTATGGAGGATCCGCTTGATCACTTAGACAGTTTTGAGAGTCTTTGCAGTTTACAAAAGATCTGTGGTATCACAGAAGATGGTTTCAATCTGAGGTTATTTCCTTTCTCTCTTGGTGATCGTGAACATTTGTGGGAGAGATCTTTGCCTTGTGGATCAATATGTTCTTGGGATGATTGCAAAAGATTGTTTCTTGCAAAGTTTTACTCTTCTACCAGGACAGCTACGCTAAGGCAGAACATCTCAGGGTTCAAAACAGTCACAAGATGAGCCATTATGTTCAGCATAAGAAAGATTTCAACATTAAACATTTCGCTGCACTCATCATGGTTTCTCAACAAAGTCATTGCTCAGCACATTCTACATAGGAGTGTCATCACGGTTCAATATGCTGTTAGACATGGCTAGTAACGGCCACTTCTTGGGTACAAGTGTTCAGGATGTTTTGGAGTTGATTGAAAACCTCGCCTTGAGTAGTAATAACTATGTGGATGAGCAAGAGGACAGCTACAAGAACAATACTGAAACCTCACATCACCAAACGAAGCTGGATATGTAACGTAGAGTTGTTGCTTGAGCAATCTTTACATCATTCACCAAAGGCAAAAGAGAGGACATCAGCTCTTGGACATGCTTACAACTTAGAAGCTGAAGCCTACTATGTGCAGCAACAAGAGTCTATTCATTACAAGCCTTACCAGGATACAAGCTATGACAGCTACAATGCTTACAGTCCTCAAGCGAACACAAGGGAGAGTGCTCCATTATACAATCAGCATGGTGTTCCCATCCAACAACACCACAGGTTTACACCTTCATATGAAGAACACCAAGAGCGTATGTATGCAACAGATTTTGTTCCTCAACATCAAGTGGGTGCTGCACAAGTTTAGGATATCCCTAGTCCTTCAACTACTTGAGCAGTTATAGATGTCAAGGGAGGGAAGATTGAGCTGCATTTGGGAAAGGATATGATATTTAAGTATGATATAAACGCAGTCATGAAGAAACCTAAGATAGAAGGGCAGATCTTCAGCGTGGAAATCATGGAAGACTTGAGAACTGAATTAATGGAGGAGCTTCACACAAAAGATCAACTGAGCACAGCATTAACCAAAGCCCCAGGAGAGTATGGGTATTTGAGCTAGGAAACAGCAGAATATGAGCAGCTGTTGAAGGAAGCTAAGCTAGACTCTCACCATGCGCCCTTTATCAAGCTAAGGAGGGAAGTTATGAGTTCAGTAAGTCATGAAGCCAATGGAGCTAAGGATAGCAAACAAGGAGCATATCT